>CM060363.1:78881930-79611998 GCA_030545235.1 Helianthus tuberosus
TCCAACATGAGAGGTGTCTTTAAGGCAGTGATACCAAAATCCAGCAATTGATTTTGAAGCCATAGCAGTTGGGCTGTACAGCTTGCAGCAGCTATATACTCTGCCTCAGCAGTGGATGTTGAAACAGCTGCTTGCTTTTTGCTTTGCCAAGACACTAAGCAACTGCCTAGGAATTGGCACCATCCTGAAGTGGACTTCCTTGTTGTATTACATCCAGCAAAGTCACTATCTGAGAAACCTGAAAGCTTGATATTTCCATCAGCTGGATACCAGATACCAAGTGTGGGAGCACCTTTTAAGTATCTGAATATCCTTTTTATAGCAATAAGGTTTGACTTTCTAGGGGCTGATTGGGATCTTGCACAAACACATGTTGCAAACATGATGTCTGGCCTAGATGTAGTCAGGTACAGTAAAGACCCAATCATGCTTCTATAAAGAGTTTAATTAACCAAATCATCATTTTCATCAGATATGACTATTTTTGTGGTTGCTATGGGTGTACTATGTAACGCCCAACATTTTTCTTTTAAATTATTTAAATAACAACGTACTTTTTCTAACGAAATTTGGGCATGACCTATTCGTAATAGGAGCGGTCCCCTGTTTTTCACATTCAAAATATATGTTTAACATGACACTTTTAAAAAGGACATAATATATACCATCAAACAACTTTGACACGCATACGAAATTCGTTAAGTTCAAAATACATAACAAGAACTAAGTTTTTAACTACTAGATATAGACAAAACGACAAAAATATAAAGCGTTGTCTTCTTTACATAATTAGCGGAAAATGAGGCGGGCCTTGAAGTGTGTTCGAACCGGGCGAAGCTTGAAAGCTACACTTGAGATTTACCTACATAGCCACAACAAAGGAAACTCATTAAAACTAAATTTCTTTCTTTTAACTCAAGAATCTAACTTACGGACTTGTAACCATTATGACATCCGCAACTTGTAAATTACTACATACTTTCATTCTTGCTCACAAGTATGTTCCAAATGGAACTTCATACCATTCCTTCTAGTCTTACAATCTCATCCTTCGACCCGTTTATAAAAGGGTCTACACATATACCATTTCATACTCGATTCAATTGACACATCTAAAGTTAAACACAACAATATAATAAAATCATGAATTGTACAAGTAGCGTACCTCGATCTTGAATCCCTTGTTGCTTCGCTTGACTTGAACTCTCTTCCTTAACACCTATACATAACCATTCATACTTTTAATTTATGTCTCATACTCGTTTACACACACCAATGGATAAGACATCATAAACTTACACTTACTTCAAAATATATTCAATTCATATGGAGTTTATAACTAACAAGGCTGAAATCTTTGTTAAGGCATTTCATCAAACACTTGGTGTGCACTACATCAACAATGCACATAGTACAAGTATTCATAACATATTTTTACTTATACACCATCTAGCCTAACAAGACTCAATCAAATTCATATTTTTCATTCATCATACATTAACTTATCTAATTTCTCTATCTCAATTCATGATCATAAAACAATTCTCATCTATTAACATTCATTTAAATCATCATGTTCTTCATACTTTTACAACAAATGGGTGTAGGGCTTAAATCAACTAAACAATCGAAATCAAGCTAATATTTCAACTATTATGAAATCCTAGCTCTGAATCACCTAATATTTCAACGAAAATTCATGATTAGGTTAAAACCCACTTTCTTCAAATCATTAAAATCAGAAATTTCTACTTACCAATCGTTGAGCAAGCTTAGATTATTCGATTTTTGAGTTCATGCATCCATTTGGGCTCTTAATTCCCTTTTGATTTTGAGAATTTCATGAAGTTAGGGTTCTTCCCTTTGGTCCCTTGCTCTGGTCGATCCACACAAACACACCAGAATGTGTGTGTTTTCCTTTTTCTTTTATTTGTTTTTATTAAAACTTCCATCCTTTTTAACAAGTTTAGTCCCTCTAATTACTTAGATTGTTTATTTGTCATATAACCTTCCTTCTAATCAAGTTACTAACATAAATACTTAACTAGGTTAAATATAACATGACTAGACATTTTAGGTAACATAAATAAATTGCATATTTTGGGGTGTTACATACTACATGGCTTGCAATCATCCATCTCAAATTTCTTTAAAAGTTCTTTGGCATATTTGCCTTGATGGATGAAAGTACCATTTTGCAGTTGCCTTACTTGGAGACCAAGAAAGCACTGGAGTTCACCCATTGCACTCATCTTAAACTCAACTGTCATGAGTTGTCTGAATTCTTCACACATTTTAGAACAGGTGCTTCCAAAAATGATGTCATCCACATAAATTTGGACAATCATCAAGTCTCTCCCTCTCCATTTTAAAAACAATGTTTTGTCTATTTTACCTCTTGTGAAACCAATAGAGAGAAGAAAGGTGGAAAGAGTTTCATACCAGGCTCTAGGTGCTTGTTTCAAGCCATACAAATCTTTATTTAGCTTGTAGACACGATTTGGATTAAATGGATCCTCAAAACCTGGAGGTTGACAAACATATACCTCTTCTTGTATTTTACCATAGAGGAATGCACATTTAATGTCCATTTGATACACCTTTATATTGTGGTTGACAGCAAAGGCCAAGAATAATCTGATAGCTTCCAATCTTGTTACAGGGGCAAAAGTTTCATCATAATCAATGCCCTATTCCTGTCTGAACCCTTGAACAACTAGCCTTGCTTTATTCTTGACAACAATACCCCTTTCATTAGTTTTATTTTTGAAGACCCACTTTGTGCCAATAGGACTTACACCCTCTGGCAGTGGTACAAGCTCCCATACTTGTTGTCTTTTAAACTGTTGGAGCTCCTCTTGCATGGCCTCTACCCAGCTGTTGTCTTTCAGTGCCTCTTGGTACTTGACTGGCTGATGAAGTGATAGGAAACTAGCAAGAAGACAAATGTTTTGGGATTGACTTCTTGTGAGCACCCCTTCACTGATGTTGCCAATGATTTGGTCAGGTGGATGAAACTTTAAGAGGATTAGATCTCCTTTGTATGGAACAATGTCATTTAAAGGTGAAGGCTGCAGATGTGAATCATCTGAGCTAACCATCGTTGGTGACTTTGAGGATCCAACAGGGTCTTGAAATGGAGGTGGAGGAATAGGAGGAAGTAGTGTGGAAACATGTTGATTTTTATCCACTGTTTGGGGATTTTTATCAACAGTGCTTGAGGATGTGGAAGCAGGGGTTAAGGAGCTACTTTGGTCAACAACTGTTGAGGTAGCAGTGGTTGAGCTTTGACAACTGTTTTGAACATCTGCTGCTCTACCAATTGATGCAGACTTTTGTTGTGGAATGATGACTTCATATCCATAGTCTGATGGAGGACTTTGAGATAGACCTGCACTGTTAGTCTTGACAGAAACATTTTCAAGGGTAAATTTATCAAGATCAAATAATTCTGCAGGATTTGCAGGGATTTTCATTGAAGAGAGTTCATTGAACTTCACATTCAAAGTCTCTTCCACTATCTTAGTCCTAGTGTTAAACACTTTGTAGGCCTTAGCAGTGGTTGAGTATCCCAAGTGATAACCACAATCAATTTTGGCTGCAAACTTTGAGATGGAATCTTTTAAGTTTAAAATGAAACATGGGCAACCAAAAACTTTGAAATATGAGATCAGTGGTTTGATTTTATACAGAGTTTCATAGGCAGTCTTTTGATGCCTGGGGTTTATTAAAACTCTGTTCTGGACATAGTAGGCAGTGTTTACAGCCTCTGCCCAGAAAGTTAATGGCAAACCTGAATCAGCAAGCATGGTCCTAGCAGCCTCAATCAAAGTTCTGTTCTTTCTTTCAACTACCCCATTTTGTTCTGGTGTCCTTGGAATGCTGTACTGCCTTACAATTCCTTTGGACACACAAAACTCATCCAACTCCCTATTTCTGAATTCTGTGCCATTGTCACTCCTGAAGATTTTTACTGGCAAGTCAAACTGCTTTTCAACCTGTGTGACAAAGTCTTGCAGAATGCCTGCGGTCTCATCTTTGGAATGTAAGAAATAAGTCCATGTAAACCTAGAAAAGTTATCTACAATTACTAAACAATATCTTTTCTTTCTAAGACTCATGACTTTAACTGGGCCAAACAGATCCATGTGAAGCATTTGCAAGCACTTGGTTGTTTTGGACTCTTCAATGGACTTAAATGAGCTTTTATGTGGTTTTCCTTTTAAGCAGGAAACACAATGCTCAGGACAGGTGAACAGTTTTTGAGGAAGACCTCTTACTAACCCCTGCTTTGACAAAGCAGTGACTGTCTTGAGATTTGTGTGCCCCAATCTCCTGTGCCAAAGTTCTGTCTCTTTGTTAGAGGCAGCTGAGAACAGACAGGCATCAGTTCTTGGGTTCTCTTTTGACAAATCAACTACATAAACATTGCCACTTCTTTGAGCAATAAGTTTAGTTATTCCATTTTTTTATTATTTCTTCAATCTTTTCAACCATTTCTGGTCCAACAATCCTACAACACTCCTTAGTAAAAAATGAACCATAACCTTTGTCACTCATTTGAGTGACACTAAGGAGGTTGAATTTTAGATTGTCTATCAGATTGACATTTTCAAACTTAACATTTCAAGACTGTACTGTACCAGATCCCATCACCTTCCCTTTACTATTATTACCAAAAGATATATCACCCCCTCCATGAGTTTTGAATTCTTTGAGTAGGGCTCTACATCCAGTCATGTGCCTGGAGCCTCCACTATCTACATACCAAAGACTATCTAAGCATGTAGAAGCTCCCTGCACATCAAGTAATTAATTAGTTCAGGAGGGTCTCCAAAGCCAATAAGGCTTTGGATGGGGTCTCAACAGTGTCTATGTTAAGGTCAGGAAGATGGACAGTGGTTAGATCAGGGGATTGATTAATTTTTGCAGCTTGTTTCTCTAACCACTATTGGGAGCCATTTCCAGTCAGTTCTTGAAATCCATAGGGATGCCTGTTCACTCTTAGTTTAGAAGGCCTTTTATAGGCTTCACAAACGTGTGGGACCATAGGATATGGTGGTTGACCTTTACCTCTTTGGTATTAGTTAGCAGGGGGTGCATCAGTTACCTGAACCTCTCTTTTAACAGAGGTTTGGTTCAGCTGTTTTGTAACAGCTGTTTGAACTGGCACAAACAGTGGTTGTTTCTTGATTGGTGGTTTTGATGAACTCATGGATGTTTTTGAAGTGTACTCATTCTTTTTTACATCAAAGGATTTGAGATACACACATCCCTAAGTGAGGTGGTTTGTTTTACCACAGATGGTGCAGCTCTGAGAAGGCACAATTATGCTTGTTTTGTTGATATCATATGCTTTAAGATGAAAACAATCTTTGGTCAAATGATTTTTCTTTTCACAGAAATCACAAAACAAGTTTTTAACCTTTTCTTTTCTTCTTTTCAGACTCCTTTGCAACAGAGTTTTGAACTACTGTTGGGATGTCCTTAAGAGGGATGATCTTTGCCTTAGGATCTTTGACACCATCTACAGTTGTGAAGTCCATTGGTTTGAATTTTTCAAGAATGTCACACTCATCAGACCATGTGGGGGTTTGTTCAAGGGCATCACGTCTACATACCGCTTGGAATGAGGAGATGGCCTGGATAAGGAGATATTTGTGTGAAGTGTATTTTCGTCAACACAAATGGGGGTTTGTTCAAGGGCATCACGTCTGCATACCGCTACGAGAAGAAGTATGCTTCACAAAGGGAGATTCAAATCTAATACTTACCTATCCTGGGATGTTCGAGGTTGCATTGGAAATTTTGTGTGTTTCGATCAATCTCCAATCATGTGGGGGGTTGTTGAAAATTTGGTGAATGGATATTTAATGAATTTATAATTTAGTGAAATTATAATTATAAATAAGAACTTCATGTGGTGAATTGAAGACAACCTATTGAGTAGAGTTTCTTTTATAAAACTTTATTAGAGTTTTTATGTCTTTAATTATGTTATCCTCTTTACCACTCATGGCTTTTGTATATATAGTAGTCTACATGCCTCATTTGAAAGTACTAGAAAAATATAAGAGAAAAGATACAAGAATAAACAGAAGAGATCTTGGAGATACTTGAAGGCATTTGTTGAGTACTTAGAGAGATAAATTTTCTCTACTCAATTTCATCACCTTCGTATTCTTATTTTTCCACAAGTACTAACACTATAATTTTATCCAGTGTAACATCGGGAGCATGACCATTTATGGCTATACAGACTTTTGCGGCTATTATACCCTAGGAGACAGACGCGTAGTCTTTAGTAGAGGCGTGAATTTTTTTTAAGGGAGACGTGTTGAACACGCGCCTTAGCCACAACCGTCAACACCTGTTTGTTCTTTCTTGCAGCAAGGGAGATTACCTGAAGATCTTGTTGAAGACTGCGCAAAGGATGGTACAAGAAGATACGATGCATACTTATGTTGAAGATTGAATCGATTTGTTTACATGTGTTGTATTATATATATTATTTCGTTTAGATTTGTTTATGTCCTACACTCGGTTTCTACACAAGTTTAAATGATTAGAGCATGGCGTGAATTGATTTGCATATAGTTGATATAAAACACAATCTAAGTACATAACAATTCTATGTTTTATATAATTAATGGCCGCGTTTACTCATTCATCACTTCTTCTAGGCATAATGGTCCTTGCTAGCTCGTAATGCATCTTCACCTAACATACACATCATTCACACTCTAATGTGATGTTGCTTGCATTCATATCCCCTTTACTGGAGAAGTGACAGAGGGGATACACTTCTAGTGAACTCACAACAAGTTTATGGTGGTTCGCTACGCTGCCCTGCTAAAATATGGCATGTGGCGATTTCAATCCACAAATTCGATATGAGGATGTTCCCAGTAACTCGACGTCTAAAGAACTATTCCTATCCATGGCCCAGTAGAGATTTATATTGTTGTGAACTCTTATGAATGCCCTGGTTTGGTAAGAATGGGCCTATGGATTGAGACTAATTTAACTGTCGTACAATGAGATGAAACTACATAACATACAGCATCCATAATTTCAATACAACCACGGTCTTTATTATTATATACTATGGATATAAATCGTGCTTTTTCATGTGGGAGTATTAATATAATTTTTAAGTTGTCAAATGATTAAGAAAGGGTCATCAAAAGTCAGATTATTGGGTAAAAGAGATTGAGCATATGAAGTTAGAGCCAATAAAGCTAATCATTGAACACATTTTTTTTGGAAAGTTTAACTTTTCAAGACAACTCTATTTACAAATGACAATGATCAAAAGCCCGAATTGTGTGTAGCGTACAAAGGATCCATGATATGACATATGTATTTTAGGGTGATCGTAGTTGTGTCCATTTAATTAAAATGGTTTCAGACACACAATTGTTCTAATGAGTTGCATGCATCATTGTATTCGCAAGTTCATTCATACATCACAACATCGAACTAGTGGAAGAACATCTAGATGGGAGTAGTTAATCCGGTGTTATGTCCTAACTTGGTAAGGTTTTTGGTGATCCTTAAACATTACCATAATCTATTGTGGATACTCTCACGAGACAATATATAGATAGTATCTACGGAGAGCTACGACCACTGCTATGTTAAAATACATCTATATCATATCAAACATTCAACTTTAATTTTCTCTTGCGGCATGCTACTTTATGAACCGATCGCCTTACAAACTAATATTATTCAACTAGAAACTCCACTTATTTTTTTGGCTTCCCAACTCCCTCCTATACCCTTCCTTGTTGAAAGGCTCTGAACATATTTCAAGGAATACTTGTCATGTTCTGGATCACATGTTTTACTACTTTACTTATTACTGCAAATGGTCAGAAGGGTGTATGTTTTGGAATAAATTTAATGCTTTGTCTTCTGGGTATGTAGTTTTCAGGTTCTTACCTTTAGTGAGCCAACAAGTCTAACGAAGCAAAGCCCCCGGTATATTGACACTTATCAAATCAAACATTGACATTTATTACAAAAAAAGTAATACATATGATGATATATATTTATGCATTCAAAAAATATGTTATATTATTTCTAATAAAGGTATTTAACGACCATATAAATAAGATGAAGATGTTGACAAATCTACGTTAGAGCCACCAAATAAAGATGGCATGCCTGTTGTGACGTAAGACGCCACAGGCATATTTATAGGGAGTACAGGGAGGGATGCTTCGGAGTTCAGTATTTGAATCACTTGTCTCATTGATGGTCGAAGTTTTGAGTCAGGATGTACGCACCATAACCCAATGATCATCATACGCTTGACTTCATCTTCATCAAATTCTAACCCTAGACGTGGATCTACTGCTTCCAAAAGAGTACCATTTCCATAGAGCTCCCAAATCCATTCTGGTAACCATGTGTGCTTTTCTTGACCCTTGTAGTCAATAGATTTTCTCCCACATACTATTTCTAATGCAACAACCCCAAAGCTAAACACATCTGATTCTTTGCTTGCCTTGCCTGTGGTGATACATTCAGGAGCCATATACCCCAAGGTTCCAGCCAAAATCGTTGTTTGAGAACCTTTCTCATGGTCAACGAACTTAGCTAACCCAAAATCACCAAGCTTCGCATTAAAATTAGAGTCTAACATCACATTACTCGATTTAATATCTCTATGCAAAACACATTGCTCCCATTCTTCATGTAAATACAGTATAGCAGAAGCTAACCCATTCACAATTTGGTACCTTGTTCCCCATGCCAACAAGCTCTTTGCCTTGAAAAGATGTGAATCTAAGCTTCCGTTTTCCATATACTCGTAAACAAGCAGAAGTTCACCTTTCTCGTGGCACCAACCGTTGAGTTGCACAAGATTTTTGTGCCTCAACCGACTGATGATTCTGACTTCCGATGCATACTCCTTAATTCCCTGTTTGGATGTCTTTGATACCCTTTTGACAGCTACATATGTGCTCAAATCCTTTAACATCCCTTTGTAGACTCCTCCAAAACTTCCCTCACCTAGCTTCTCTTTCTCTGCAAAGTTATCAGTTGCTCGAGCTAATTCAAGGTAAGAGAATTTTCTTGGCCCAATGGGGCCGATTTCAAATTCATGGTTCATCGACATAGAAAATCCAAGTTCCCCCACTTTATTACCAACCTTTTTCTTCTTCCACCACAAGACGAATGCAAGTATAACAAAAAGCGTGATTAGAACCAATATCCCAGCTATTAATCCCACCACAAGCCCGAGCTTGTTTGCTGACCCGTTGTTTTCATCAACTTGTAAATTAGAACTATTAAACATCCAAGATTTTACAGTGTTTTTATCAAACAGCTCACCAGCTGCAGCTGAAAACCCGAAAACAACCCATTCAGGCAACGCATCCCGGAGATCAACGGTGTAAACTAAACCATCTTGTTGAAACACAGCATTGTTCCGAAAACCAGTGAAGGAAACACTAAGGTTTTGAGATGCTGAATCGTATCTAATCCAAGCTTGACACTCTCTTCTACTTGACAAGTCATATTCCCATGGTTGATTCCTTACAGAAGCACGAGAGTTAACGTTGATACCTACATGATCACATTCGGAACTACTCTCCCAAGGGTTGCAATACGGATCAAACTCCACCCAAACAAACTGAGCGTTGCTATCATTGGCACCATGTATCACCGAACTATTCTGAGCAAGGAAGAATATAAAGCCATCATCTGGACGATAAAGGTCATTCTGGTCAAATATTTTTACAAATGTGAAGTTGGTAGAGAAGCTGGCTAGCTCACGCGAGCTCTTGTCCCAAAGATGAAGCCGTTCCGTGTATGTTACCTGACCAGTGACCCTGCTACTGTTGTTTTCTGTAGTCACCTGAATCCCATCATCAGAGATATAAGCTCCACCTTCTAATGTGAACCTGCCCTCGTAATTTCGACTAATGTTTGGCATACTGAAAGAAATCGAATCTGCATAAGGGATTAAGATAAGAAGGAAGCATGCTAAGATGCCCATGATGTAGCAGAAAATATGGTAATAAATTTGTGAACCTTTTGCTAGGTGGTTGTTCTTTGCAATTAGTATGAATATTAGAATATGAACCAGAGACCCTATGTGCCCAATTTGTAGCTATGAGGACGATATTTGAAGTAGATTTTTCTAAGTTTGAGTCAGCGGCCACATGAAAGCCTTTAGTCGTCGGTCAAACATGTTAATTTAATGCGTGTGGGACCTATATAGGCTGTAGGCATATATTTTTTTTTTTGAAAGGTGAACTTCTTAATGGTGACCATTGTCACATCCGTAAATCGCGGACCCTCGCCAAGAACGTGGGCCCAGATAGCAAGGCCAGCGCTGGGTTAACCAGTCTTGGGTCGAAGGCTTTCCCCCGGAAACCGTACTGCCTCTACACGAGTTGCCTCGCTAGAGTAACAGCCGGATGAAAACCGGAGTGACGCTCAGGATCAAACCCTCCTCGGTAGGTTTTTCACCATCATTGCGCACGGGTGTCCTACCCCCTTTCGCCACAAGCGGGAGTCGAACCGGTGACCTCTAGGAGGACAAACCGGCCCCCAACCAGTGGGCTATGAAGGAAGGACAAAGTTTTAATATTTTTCTATAGTAATGGGATAATTAATAATTTTTTTTTTTGAATAAAATATGTTATAATAACCTTACTCCTAAATTAATCAGCTAATCGTAATTACCCCATGCTAATGCCCGGAGTTGACTCCGTACTTCTCCCCAAAAGACGCGTATCTACGACCCAAACAAAGCTAGAATGGCTGGTATAATTATTATTAATTGGTTGACTTGTTTATAGAACAATATAAAAACAAATAAAATATGCATAAAATTAATAAGTCATAGAACCACAACGGTCCACAAAAAAGCTTCATGGGGGGTCCAGTGGCTACTATTTTCTTACATGTATGTGCTTAAAGTCCATCATCATGACCTTAGAACCCTGTTTTCGACTTTTCCAAGTGCGGACTGGTTTTATTCTTTATTTTATTCTAATTAATATAAATAAACACACTCTTTTTCTTTAAATACACAAAAAAAAAAACTAAGGTCGTAGGTGCCTTGAGCTTTGCGACAAGGAGCGTGTGTGGTGCAGAAGTGTTTTACAGTACCTTTGATAGTTACGGTTAAGTTTTTGCAAACTTTTACTACACTAGTAAGGGGAAGTGTTGTTTTATACAAGCTTTTACTAAATTAAGATAAACATAGTGCAATAGAAATCCACTATTTATCACACCCTCAATTTTCACATGCGAAGTATCACCGCAAGACGTGTGACTGCCCAGAATCAAGCCACCAATCACATTAAACATTTAATATAAGTAGAGCAAAATCATCACCAATATGATTAGTGACTTAACGTTTAAGTCTAAAACATCATAAGTTTAAAATATAGTTCCAAGCATAGTAAATCTTAAAGTAGAATTCAAATGTTTAGCGGAAGCATATTAAATTCATAAATAGTTCAAAACGTAAGTTCCAAAGTAGGAATCTGACATCGGATTCTAGACGACCACCACAACGCTCCAAGCAAACTCTAGCGCAACATCTACGTACCTGCAAGCATGCAGTAGTGTGTCAACATAAAGTTGGCAAGTTCACGGTTTTCAAAAAGGTTTTTCTCGTTATATCCAAAAACATCGTTTTATGAAGTTACCATGTTATCAAAACATGCCATGGGGAGCTACCCTATATTTGAACCACTAAACTGTGTAGTACCGAAACTTTGACGTAATTGTTATTTTGCCCTTTTGGTCAGTGTCTACCATCATTGACCAGATTCCCAGATAAAAGTTAACGTCCATCCTCTTCCTAGGCACGGTGTGAGGTTGTCAAACCTAATAGCGCTATCAACTAATATCTTGTTCGCCCAACCAGCGATTAAGCGATTAATCGGTATAAGTGGAAACCGGGCTTTCTTGGTAGAGATTCGTTTAGTATGAAGTGCCCAAGCAATTGGGAATGCATGTTCTATGAGTATTGTTGAATTATCATACAATTACCTTGGTATATGAAGTTCCCAAACCACCGGGAATACATGCTTATAGTTTAGTGTGAACTCACCTTTGGTTGCTCGGTAGATTGTATATTTATCCTAAGCTTGGTCAACCATGTCCTATTATTAGGGGTGAGCATAAAACCGAAATAACCGAACCGTAACCGAAATAACCGAAAAATCCGGACCGAAAAAACCGAACCGAAACAAAAACCGACGGTTCAGTTTTCGGATTTTTAATAACCGAACCGATAAGTTTTAATAGTATACCAAATCTATATTTTTTATGTTTAGGTTGTTTAAGTTTTTACCCATGCTACTAAGAATTATTAATTTTATTCTTGTTTTTTAAATATTTATAATAAGAACATTACCATGTTTATTTATCATTAAAATTATCCATTATTTACAAGAACTAGCAAAGTTTAATATAAAAATTAAGTGGTTTTCAAAGTATTATAAAAGAAAACGTCTTAACAAAAACTTTGGAGAAACATTAAAATAGATTAGAAGGTTGGGTTTATGTGAATAATATTAATTTAAAAGACTAAATATATTAACTTAAATGTAAACATTTAAGAAAGATTCTTAAACTATGAATTATACTTTTAAGATTTGAATCTTACATAATTTGTTTCAAAAACCGAAAAAAACCGAAAAACCGAACCGTTGCTAAAACCGAAATAACCGAAACCGAACGGTTTTTAAAAACCAAAAACCGAACTTTCGGTTACGGTTTTGATTTTACCCAAAAACCGAACCGAACCGTGCACACCCCTACCTATTATGGTTACCAACGTTAGGACCGTATGCAAGTAATTCACGTATTTCACGTATTTTCACAAGTAGGGTACAAGTAATACCTATCATGTATTTTATACCATCATGCATGTTTACACAAACCTCGTTTATAGTAACAGTAACAGTGGCCCACAAAATAAAAGGAAGCAGTGATGCGTGTGCGATTTGATAGGGCTCTGGGCCTCTACGTGGTTTACAACCCACTAATACAACACCCAATTATGGTAATGTGTGGTCCACACCAAGGTGTGCGACCCACTATAATTCAAACCAAGGTTATACCAGTATGCGGACAAAAGATGAAACACTATGTGGTCCACAAAGGGTACGGCCCAAATGTAAGAATGTGCGGCCCACTTGTCAGTGTGCGGCCCACTCGTGAGTGTGCGACCCACTGACAAGTGTGCGGTTATGTAATGTGTAGTTGTACTTCAAGCCATGATCCCTTGTACGTAGGTGATGTTTCCCTAAGGAGTGTGCGGGTTCAAAAGTGTACGGTCAGGCATAGCTGGGTTGTACCCAATGCCTTATGGTTTGGACAGGATGTTTGTGCGGACAGAGAGGTGTGCGACCCTGCATCAGATCTTTGTACGTGGTGCATCAGGGGTTTGTACACTTGGGAGTGTGCGACCCTCGAGTGTACGCTACGCATAGTGTTTGTACACTATGCAGCTTATGTTGTACATTTACATAAACAGGATTCAAATGTTCATAGACCATTCCTCAGATTCAAGCAATTAGAAATCACAATCATCATGCATCCTATCATCATGTCTATTAAACGTCAGACTCATCTAAGTAACTTAAAACACTAACTTATCAAAACATCAAAAGGTATTTATTTAATAAATCAGTGATTATCATTCAACCAATGTAACACCCCTAAAATATTAAATTATATATGCGTATACATGTATAATTATTAATATTGAAAATAAAAATCATGAAATTAGAACTAGGAATAATTAACCTAGTTAAAATTTTGTTATAAAAAGATGGGAAAACAAGTGATATTAATCATTTTACATATTCTAAAACTTGAGGGACTAATTGTGACAATTCTTGAAAGATTTTTATTAACAAGATAATAATTTAAAACACACACTTTGTGTGTTTTAGTCCCTGATCGATCAATTCAGAGCCAAGAAAAATAGATCTCTTGCTCTTAAACCCTAATTCACTTTATACTACTCAAAATCAAAGAGAGAAACATAAATTCAATAGGTTCTAAGCTAATTTCGTGATCTTCATACTTAGTAGATCGCAAGGTATGCTTAATTTCTATATTTAGTGATGTTTTGATTTCTTATGAACTACTATAATCTAACATCTTGAATGAAAATTTGATGTTATGGTTAAATTAGAATGATTACAAGTCTAAGAACAAGTCTTAGACAAGAAATTGATAAATTAATGCCATAACCTATTGATTTCAATATTTATCATATAGGTGTTAAATGGGTTTTGTGATAAACACTTGAATCATTAGGATAATTGATGTTATTTGATTGTTATGATGCAAGTTCAAGTGTTTTTTATGGTATTCTTGTCATATGAGTATGAAAATGATGCTTTGATATGGTTAATTAGTTACTTATGAACATGGTAATGTTATTGTAATGATCTCGTCTTTAAGGTGTTCAACAAAATGTCTAAGTGATTTAGAAATATTAGAAAAAACTATGAAAGGATCACTTAATTGATTTGTTAAACGCATTGTATGTTGAATATTGAAACATAGGTTCTAAGCAATATGCTCGAATTGAATTCTATAGGCAATTTGGGTGGATCATCGAGTAATCAAGGTGGGACGGATAATCGCTTGAAAGGAAAGCTTTAAAGGTACGCGGCTACATGCTTCGTAAATTTACGCTAATATCTTATGTTTATTTACTTGAATGATAATTGAATTGTTATGAAATTTGGTTGATACTAAAACGGAGGATTCCGTATGTATTAACCGAACAAGAATAATTAGAGTTTAGCAATAAAGTACAAATGTAAAAGTGGTGGATTCCACTTAAAAGTTAAACGGGTCAAAATGACTCGAATAATGCATGTCTGGTTATAATAAAGCGATGGATTTCGCTAATAAACCAAATGGGTCAAAATAACCAAAGTAGTGAAACTTTGGTGGTATGAAGCGATGGATGTCGTTAACAAAGATAAACGGGTCAAATGTTGTCTTGATGCGAACCGGGAAGGTCGCACGATAAAAGACGTCAAAATAACGCCTGGAAGTTTGAATAATATGCATTATAGTCGTTAGCCGAGAAAAAGGGTAACGATGAATTTAAGCCATAAACTCAGGTTCTAGTATGATTAAAAGAAGGCGACTTCAAATTAAGGGATTCGTGTTAATTTCATTTAAGTAATTAAAGTGAACGGGTCGAATAAACATACACATATGAATAAGAGCGCATAAATGGCATGTATAACGCCTCGTCACTTTAGATATGTTTATATGTGTTAGTTTTATAGAAGTTTGATAATTAAAAACCAAGTTTATTGTTCAGAATCCTGAACGTGTCAAATAATTTGGAATTAATTATAACGTCGAGGGCATAAACTTAAGAATTTTGTGAATTCAGATGTTAGGTTTTGAATTCATATTATAGATGATGGAATTACGGTCACGTAGGAAGAAACGGATTGTAAAACGGACAAATAACGAATAAGTTATGTCCATTTTAGTAAAGACTAGCATAGCTGGGAAAATGCAGGTCTGATAATAAAACTCGCTGGAAAAAGTGGACTGTCGCGCCACGAGACAGCGAGAAGGAAAACTGTCACGACACGCGACAATGCTCGTGGCCCGCGAGCGAAATTTCCTCCCCCTTTCGCGCCCCGCGACGACTCAAAAGGGCTGCGTTTTAGCTGCTATTTGTTGTTTGGTCTTTGGGAATTCATATAATTATGTTATCATTCTCATAACTAACAAATTTAAGTGTTTTGCTTATAGGTAACGGGTTATGATCTTGCGGATGACGATCAAGCATTGAAAAAGAACCGAACACGAACCGAAAAGAAGCTTCCGCAAATGAAAATATATATATTTTTTGTTAAGAAACACTTTTGTGGCGTTTTATCACAAATGTATTGCTAGTTAAGTATGCACTAGGAAACAAGGAGTTCTAAATCTTGTAAACTTTGTTTGAAGGTTTTGAAACTTTATGTAAACGTCAGTTTGTCGATGTTTAGGAATAACGGCATTATAAATGCATATTGTATTATATGAATTATTAAATGTTTATAAGAGTCTTACAACCAATCCCTAACATTTATCACACATAATCATCCATTACACAAATGAATCATGTATATCAAAACATCATCTTACACCTACAGTTCCATTTTTTTTGAAGGTATACCTAGAATCCCTAATCTTTCAAACATATTCATCAATCAACAATATCATCAAATCATTTCTAAGGGAAACTGTGAATCATGCTAGAACACTTCTAACATCATCCAAAAACAATCATTCAAATGTTTTGCATTTATCATAGTATACAACAACAAACAAAAGTTCAAATCTTTTTAACTCATCTATATATCTAATAAAGCAAACCATTGGGGGACACATGTCACCCAATGGTGCAAGCCAACTAAGCAGCCATGTCATCATCCATGTGGCACACCTCATAGTTGAGGATTGAACAAGGCTTCTCATGTACGCTTCAATTATACTCTCTCTCTCTCATTAATCGTTCCTCATCTACACGAAAACCCTAATCTCTCTCTGGCGAATAAGAATCCTCTGCGTCTCTCTCTCAGTACCATCGGCGACAACATTCAATCGGATATTTCAATCCATCATTCTATCGAAATTGACGGATAATTCTTTGAGTTTAAGGGTGTTCAAGGTGATTTTTAGGGTTTCAATTAGGATCTTCGTATAATTTAGGGTTCGATTTCGTATGATTTCATATTTTACCATGTGTTTAGGGTTCGATTTCATATAATGCGGGTTCAATTTCATACGATTTCTTGAATAAACATTCGTTTAGGATCCAACTGGTAAGATTTTCGTCTTTTGTTTTTTTATTTGTAAATCTGTTTTTGCATATTGTTAGTGGAATACCTAATTTTGTTGTGGCAGAGAAGAAAGATGAGAAGCATCTGGTGCCTGATCTGGGTTATTTAACCCGTATCTACGATAGCTTTGCTCTTAACTTGCATCCAAATTGTTGTTTTCTTGGTGTAATCGTGTTGTGTAATGGTCATGAATAATTCTTGGGTTTTGATGATAGATTATTGCGTTTCTTATAGGGATAGAGAAATGTTTTATTACTTGAAAGGGCGATAGATTGATGTAACACCCTAGTTACTTTTACAAGTAAATACCAAAGATTAGATGTATAGTTAAGACTACACATGTTATGAAAATACAAGTTTATTAAAACTTTTACAAATCATAAGTTATTTGATATAACGTGATCGGATTCGTCGTTTAAGTTACGACGAGTCAAAGTGCGGAAGCATGAATCTTTATCGTGTTCGGTTCTTCGTTGAGCTTGATCGTCTTTCGGCATCCAAAATGTACCTACATTTCATAAACATGAAATGCTTTAGTCATACGGGAATTAAAACGTGTCTAAACAAATCCGGGAATTGAAACTAATTAAAATATATTTTATTACTGGGTCCACCGTAAATTACGGTACCTCGCTCCATTTTATACTTGCGCACACGCTCATCGCAGCTCATAAACACTTTACAATGAGTTAGAATACATTTTGGGACCCCTTATGGGCTACGGGACTGATTTGAACAAATTCTACACAATCGGATGAACTGGCAGCTGACGCATGGCCGTGCGTCCATCCGCACGACCGTGCGGTACCTACAGCGCCGGGGGCGCTGCAGTGCACTGGTTTACTCGGATACGCACGACCGTCCGACCAAGCGCACGACCGTGCGCCACCAACTTCTTACGGTGACAACCTACTGGTTTACGGTGGAAGAAAAGATTCAGCACCCACCGTAACTTACGGTGGGCACCGTAAGCTATGGTGGTGCCCAGCCAGCTTCGCATTTTAATACTAAAACTCGCATAACTTGCTCGTTTTGCATCCGTTTCACTCGATTCTTTTTCCTACGTGATTGTAATTTGATTCTCCACCTTATGGATTTAAAATCCCACATTCGGTTTAACAAAATTTCAGACTTTTAAGTCTTCGGCTTATTACCCTTTTTACCAAATTTTGACCCGTTTACGCATTTTATCAAACAACGTATTTGTGTGATTCCTATATCACATACACTTCTTCAAATTAATGTTATCTACCATTTTAGGTTCTAATCATAGGTTTATTACACAATCTAAACCCGCTTTCCTTCGTATACTTATTTTGACCCGTTAAGGGTATTTAAGCACTCTCGAGCCTAAAATCGCTTTCGATTGCTTCTAGCATTTCATCACCACATTTCTTAGCCTATAATCTCCCACCACAACTATATTTATGGTGGGTTTAATGTGGTGATCAATATAAACCAAATTTTTATCTCTCGAATCATTATTTTACGGCAAAAACTCAAATAGTGCCATTTGGCTAATATAATACCTCTTTCAACTTATATACTTATTCTAAGTATTTATTTAGTCATAAAACTCGTTTCCAAACAACCTTTAAGGGTCGTTTGTTCCATTTAGCCTACAAGGGCGTTTTGGTCGATTTTAGTCCTTTTATGACGAAGGACTCTCTCTAGAATTATTCGACCAAAATAACACTTTTAACTACAACATAATTATGCGTACCTGGCCCGGATCAACAAGTAGACCCGATTTATACCTTGTTTTCATTATCACACCATCAATGATGACGCAATTATCCGATTTGCTAATCGGTCCTGTTAACATAATACTTGACAACCACATTAGTCAATATTGTCAAATGGTGCTATCATCACCATTTGACCCGTTTGGACTATATGCCCAACATTATCTATTCGTTTTTGATTTCCAATTCATACATCCATCCCATCCCGGATTTTATAACCATACCCCTTTTTCTTTTACACTCTTTTCTTACAAATTCAACCCATTTCGGCTTACGCCATGGGTATCCTTTTAACCTTGATTTACATTAGTCGACACTTGACAATTTTCCATATTTCCAATATTATCGTTATCACGTTTACAACGTATCGAATAAACGGGTATTCTAGATAAGTGTGTAACTTACACTTACCTCGCATCCACGCCACACTTTTCTTTCCGTACTTGCTCCGTTTGACCCGCTCCCTCTTCCAAGCTTTCATCTAGCTTGTTGCGCGTTAAACTATTGTCAATCATTTACAAGGCGGTTAAATTAGTCATAAAAATCACGACTATTCCACCTCACTTATTTCCTATGCCGAAGCTACTATTTGACTTCATGATTAGTTAACTTAACTTATCGAAAGTTAACTACTTTCAATCTCATGGTTTACGATATTAAGTCTAAATCAACATAGTATTTAGAACTCTTATCACTATATCACGCGTAATTGCCATATCATTCGAATACGCGTTTTCACTCTAAATTTCAACACTTTAATTCTCATTTAGGCATTTTAACAAACACCTAATGTGCATAATTTTACATATTTACTAACTAGTTCATAACTAGTTATTTTCACCAAGATTTACATCAAAATCAAACCTCTATGTCTAGTGTTCATGAACTACATCAAGAACTTATATCATAACAATCAATATTCCTGAATTTAACATCTAATCCGAGTGTTCATCATATTGTCATAAAACCCATTTAACACGTAATTAGGTAATTATCAAATCCCTAGTGTTGACACCAATTCATCAAGTTTTTCAACTAGGGTTTGTTTTTAAATGAAGATTTCATCATAATAACACTCATAGATTCAACATTGATTTCAGAATTTCGATTATGATTGTTCATCATAATCTCAAAGTATCACTAAATCATAAAATTCAACATACCTTGTGATCCCCATGACTAGGTGATCATTAATATTTGTTCATGCATCCGATTCGGGCTAGATTTGACCTTCAATTTGCTGGATTTGTTGAAGTTAGGGTTTGAGCTCCCATGGAGCTTCTCCTGGTCGATCAGAACACGCACACAATGCGTGTGTGTGTATTTTATATATATTTTTTTTATTAAAACAAGTTTCCCACTTGTCCATATTAGTCCCTCATGTTTAGAGATTCATAAATGAAGCTATAACTCATAGTTTACTATTTAATTACCCATTACTAACTAGGTTAATCTTACCCAATTAACTTAGTGGGTTCCGGGAGTTAAAACCCGTTTTATTTTAAGTCCCGTTGACTCGGGCTCTTATAAACTTAATTCCTTAATTCTTTGATTCGCTTGTATTTAAATTATTAGGATTTCTTATTTAAATCCAAATATTTACCGGGTTATTTTTACTGCTAACGGTACTTTACCCGTCTTTTAGTATTAACGGAGTTTGATTACCAAATCCGTTTTTCGGGGTGTTACAATTGATTATGGTGAAGAACACAAGGCTTGTGGGCATTCTCACTTTGAAAGGATACATGAACAAGGTCAGCTAAAAAGTAATCTTTCACTTATTTTTTCTGAATAATTCAATAAACGATTGATACCCTTCAGTGAATTGAAAATCATTAGTTAAGCAATTTATAAGATTAAAAGCACCCAAAAAATAAAGCTTCACTAGACAATTTATTTCTTTCAGGGTGTGATTAATTGATTTTTTTGTTTTGATTTAGTGATTCTGGAAGAAAGAAGACTGCATTTCTGACTTTTAAAGATCCAGAAGCTCTTGAATTTGCACTATTGCTATCGGTAACTTACTTTTTAATCCTTTTTAAAGATCTAGAAGCTCTTGAATTTGCACTATTGCTATCGGTAACTTACTTAATTATTGCAGGCCCGAGTTGGTTGGACACCCTCTTTATTAACATCTTAAAAGAAATTGGAAATAAAGAGTTTTTTTTTTTTGGTAGATCTGACCTGACTCATATGTAAATGACGCTTGCCAACTCATTCATTGAAATATTTGATCTATGCAAACATGAATTTTAATGGATTTGTGCATTGCAGGCTGTTCTAAGAGATTTATATGCCTATTTTGCTAATAGGTCAATGAAAGAAATTCCACACATAGAGGTAACCAAAATATCATTATATCATTTTTTGTAGTAATTTGTGAGTGTATCATTTTTTGTAGGTTTTATTATTTTTCTTCGGCTATTGAGAAATTGGAGCAAGAGTATCATTCACAACCAGTTACACGTGAATGTGAACAACTAGGATTTAGTCTCCGACCGTGATGCACCTTTAATTACTAAACAAAATTGAAATTGATTATATAGGTATTATCATTGATCATTCATCCATATAAAAACCTAAACAAAATTGAAATTGAAATTGAAGTTGCTTAGTGATCATATAGGTATTATAAGGATGTTGATTGTATTTTTGCTGGTTTGATTGCTATTTTGATGGTTTGGTATCCATATTGTTCTTGATTTGATATTGTGATAGCATCTTTAATTTTTGCTAAAATGGCACATTTTGAGTTCTTTTTTTTTCTTTTTTTTTTTCAAGCCAGGTATTATAATATGTTCCAAATTAGGTCACTTTTAATTATGTAATTTGTTAGACAATTTGTATCAAGTTTATGGATTATCTAATTAGCTAAATTTGTTTGTTAACAACCTAAAGTTGCAAGCTATGAATCCTAATCTGTCAGTAAGCATAATTCTTGATTTTTTTTCTTTCCAGTTTCTTAAACTTACCAACACGGTATACGATCGTCATCCTTTCCTCCATCACCGAATCTTTCACCCCGATTTGTTCATGAACTTTGAGGTACGGTTCTAACTCTTAAGTAATATTTATTGCTAATTTTGTTAATATTTATTTCAATTCTAACTGTTTCGTTAGGGTTTTCTTTGATCCCTTGCTCAATATGTTATGTTTTCGTTGTTTTCTACTAGAATGTATTTGATTTTTCAAGGATGCTAATAATTTTGATTCAAAAGTATCTTTTTCTGAATTTTATGTTTTCATGTATGGTATACATTTTCATTTGTTATTGTACTTTTAATATTTTTTTGTTGAAATAACGGTTTTGACTAAAATTATAATCATTTATTTCCAAATTTAATAGATCTTCGGCTTAATTTACTCCTATTTCTGTTAACATATGTTAAGACTTTACTAAATAATTTATTTCATTACGTATGTTTAGGATGATTTAATATTTTCCATATATATGGTATGTAATTTCAATTATTGTACTTTTGATATTTTAGTTAATTATTTATATTTATATCAAAATAACCTTTTGACTAAAATTATAATCATTTAATTCCAATTACAATCTTTTAATTCCAAATTCAATGAAAATCAAACTCTATTTTTGTCAACAAAAATTTGACATGTAACTTATTTCATTTCATATAATATTTAGGAAAGTTTTTATTTTGTAAAGTCAACAACAATTAACAATTTATGATATTTTAACTCACCTAATTTCCTTGAATCATACCACATATTATAATGGTAATTATTATTTATTTTTTGTAAAATTTGTAATAATATAACACATAGATCGGAAGCTTACATTAGTTGTATAGACTTAATAGATAAAATAAAAATTATCGTAACACAAAATATATGGAAAAAATACAAATAGAAAATAAGGCTCATGAAGTTTCATAATGAAAGAGGTGTATACTTTAAGATGCCAATTCAACGGTCAACATATTACACCTAACAAATATATAATTAAATAACCAAGTCCATATAGGTATTATAAGGATATGGGGAAGGTTATTTTGGTACAATTCTACGTCAGCCTTTTAATTTGTGAGCATAGACAATGTAGCATGTTATATCTACTTTACCGTTTATGTTATTGAACAGGAATTTGTTTATAGAACTTTAATGCTTATATCATTATTGTCATAAACACATAATAACCACTTCGTACTAGAGCGTATCGTATGCATCTAGATATTTAGTTTAGTTACATGCTGGTGTAATGGCTTAAATAGTCAAATACGAATAGGTAATGACTGCTTGACTAAATAAGAACGGGCAATGCTATATACACACATAAGCAATATGTATGCAATATGTATGGTGTGTAGAAGAATATATAGAAGAATTGAATAGTACACCTATCCGTAACATAATCACCACATATTTGCAGATTACAAACCTTTGCCATTAATACTATTTTACCAAGTTAAAATGGGTTGGTTGGATTGGTCCAACCGACCAAGGAAATATATATTATAAAATTTAAACTCAAAATTAAAAATAAAGTTTAGAAAATCAAATAAAAACCATGAGTATCATGAAAATGTTATTAAGGAGCATCACGAAAATGTTATTAAGGAGTATTTTTTGTTGCAAGGCCTCAGGTGTAGGTGTTAATGAAGATTAATCACAATTTCATTATTTTTTTAAACTGACATGTAAGGCGAAGATTTGAGGGGTATTATATGGAAAGTAAACAAATGAGAGAATGAAAATAGTAGTATAAAAATGGAAATGGTTTTTACATGGGTCTATTTTTATTAAAAAAAAATAGTTTCAGTTTGAGTTTGTTTTTAACTTTGCTAATTGCATTTACAGATGGCAAACCTCTTATCGAAAGAAGATTTTTGACGCTTCTGTCAAAGTTTTGGTTTTGGTCATTCCCACATGCTTTGATCAAGATTTTTGTTTTGTGTTTGTGTGTTCAAGAAACAGCCACCAACATGTATTTTGATTATCTATCCTTCTCTCAGGTACCTTCAACTGCATTTTGATCTAGATATTTGTTGTGAGTTGTTCTTATTTTGTAAGTTTTTTTTGTCATTTAAAATGCGATATCCTTTTCAGTGTGATTTGATACATCATACATGTCAAATGGGTAATTTTGGGAGGTCAAAATGGGTTGGGTTGCTTGACTGCACCAGGGGCACCCCTATACTTGACCAATGGCCACACACTTTATTTTATACCTTGACTAATTCACATGATTTGCTAAATTTTGAAGCCTTACAAAAAGATTAAAGAAGGTATATTCTTTTTGGCATCTTTTTTGTATGTTTTTATGTTTGGATTATTCTGTTAAAAATTGTTTGTACTAAACGGGCCAAGATTGACTGTTTGATGCTTAATGGATACAACTGGTCATCCTGGTCGGGTTGGTTATATATCACACTGGATCTTTCGGGTTGATGCTTGATGAGGACAACTGGTCATTTGGGTCGGCTCGGGTATATGATTGGATCATTCAAGTTGATGCTTGATGTGTACAAGTGGTCATCTGGGTCGGGTCGGGTTGGTTATATTACGCTGCAACTTTCGGGTTTGATTTATTGTTCTTCTGAATTGATTACTTGCTCTTGAATATCAAATTTTTTTCATTTTATTATTTCTTTTAACTTTCAGGATTAATTCAGTTGTGTAGCCATCTTAATCGACATTTATGTTTCAGCTGCGATTTTTGGGAAATGATATGTAAGTCCTTGGAACATTTAATTTTTTTTATTCATTTACCTTTCATTTCATAGATTTATTAGAATTATAAATTCAATTCTTTTATATGACTAGATTCATTATGTGTGACATTTATTTTGTTCATATTAGGTACAAAGAAGAAGCCGAATGATCTCAAATTGTCAAGATGTTCAAGCAACTAGCAAGTGTTTGGATGATATTCATGCTCTTAAGCACTTTCTATAACAATTATTACTTAATATGATTTGTGTATTAATTCTCTAAAATTACTTAATTCAAATTTGTGATGAATGATTAGTCCCTTTTACTACTTGATTCGAAAATATATTTAAGATAAATTTCTATAATTAGTTGTTATACATGAATAAATGACTTTATCTTTTTTATATAATGTTCTTTATTTTCAACCATATAATACATTCACATTTTATTACATTTGGTTCATATTTTGATATTTTCTTTTTTACTCGACCGGTGTATATTGATCAACAGAATTTTTTATGCAACAGTACAAGACTACGTATTACTAAACTTTACAGACGTGTTATAGAATATGAGATTATATATGGATTTTAATAGGTTTTTATGCGTTTGTACAAAATATTATATTTCAAAGTAAATAATATGGTTTTGGATAAAGTCGCGCATCGCGCGGGCATTAACCTAGTTCATTCTCATATAATAATTATGACACTTTGGAATATACTAAAATCCTATTTCATTCACCACATTATGAATCTTTTCTATTTGCATTTATCGAAGCTCCTATTTATAATTACCAAGAACATTAATTCACCATTCATCTTTTATTTACTCATTTAATAAACAATCAAATGGGAACACATACTTTTACAAATAAAATCATCAACAGTCATGGTTACCAACCTGGAATGTGAGAACAAAGAGTGTAAGAGACAAAGTGTGTGAGCTGGCAGGAGGATCCTCACCAGGGGCGGCCAGGAGGGGGTGCGGGGTGGGCGAGGGCTCAGTGCCCAAACCCTCCGGGGGCCTAAAAATTTATTGTTTTAATAAATTTACGCTGTAGAACTTAGAATATATAAGTACTGAATTGGAAAATGACAAGATGCGGCCCATGGTCTGGTGGTTTCCATGTCACTTTATTAGCAAGTAGGTCTTAGGTTCTGATCTTGATAGCTTCATTTTTTCTTTAATTTTTTTTCTTTATGTTTATTACCTATGCATTAAATGCAAATGCTTCAAGGTTTTCCAGATTATACCTGTATATTTCCTCGATGGAAGACTCACACATTGTCGTAAACGAACGAACAAATTCTTTCCACTCATTCTCAGTGAATTTCTCCTTGCTGTTCTTGTTGATATTTTGCTGAATATGGAACTGGAAGAGATAGGTGTTCGCTTTTGGGAAAACTTGTTCACATGCGTTAATTAGCACCATGTCCCTGTCTATTATGATGACACGCGACTCCATACAGTCTACCAACATAGACTTGATCCTCTCCAACACCCATATGTAGTTTTCTACCTTCTCTGTAGAAATTAATGCATGAGCAACTGAAAATGATTGGTTTGTCGATGTCATACCTACGACCTGCACAAACGGATGATTGTACAAGTTTGTTTTGTAGGTGGCGTCAATCATGAGCACATGAGGGAATGCACACCACATAGTAAATGAAAGTGGGTGGACGAAGAAGATATCTTCAACTGCATTCGTGATTTCATTTTCACGCATGTAATAGGTGAAATCTTTTTCGACGAGAATGTTTTCAAGTTGTTGCATTGGAGATTTTTCGACGAGAAGTTTTTCGAGTTGACCTTGAGCGTAGCCCCGAGCAATAGGGGCTTACACATAAGATTCTTTATCGTTAAAAAAAAGTGAATGAGAATATTGGAGAATGATATTGAGTATACACACAAAACAAATTTCATACAATTGATTTTATTCATCATAATAATTTTAGTAATAGTTAAACATTTATTATTCTTATGATTCTTTTATAAAAGGAAAATAAAGTATAAAACATATTACAAAAGAAGGGTGAAACTTAAACATATCTTCTAGAGATAATTAAGTTTTTCGTCTTTGTGATCTGTTGAAAATAACCATTACAGTTCATTAGTTTAAAAATTGTCAAAACAGTACTAGTATTTTTACTTTTATAATAATTACAGTTCACCCTCACTAACCCTTTCCAATTATTTTTTTAGTTTATTTAAAATTACTATAATGCCCATGTTATTAAACCTAAAATATAAATAAATAAAGAGTTGATTACACTTTTCGTCCCTGTGATTTTTTAAAAATAGCTATTACAATCCATTATTTTAAAATTGAAAGAACAGTACTAGTATTTTAACTTTCACCTTCAACTCACCAACAATGTTGGTTGACAACTTCATCTATCTATCTATCTACCACCCTTCACTCAACTCTCCACTCTCCCCGTTTCTCTAGATCTAGTCGGAACATCACCTACTCCAGCTCCACACCTTCGCCACTTCATCCATCTTCAACATCTCCCACTACCACCAGCTTAACCCACCCCTGACGACCTACTTATCCCCCCGTCGTAGCTAAAACCACCATCACACACACATAGGTGACGTTGACTACCACCACCACCCAATCTGCCCATTACCGTCATCAAACTACCACCCACCCCTACCCCCACACCCCATGGCCATCCTCTTCAAACAAATCATCGGCCAACTTATTTCCTAGCAATGAATTCGACCTCCTCCGACCACTACTCAAGGCACCGCCTAAACTTTATCTCCACCCCTCAGGTTATACGGGTAGGCCTCAAGCATTCCCACTAACGTCGATTGTGATGGGGGAAAATTAGGTGGTCAACGATTCCGTTAATGATAGGGAAATTAGGTGACTGACGATTTTGATTCCGGTGTAACCGCTTGACGAAGACAAATCTGACGCCAGTGATGGTGACGAAGGAGATCCGGTTGATGGTGATACAACGTAGGGGAGTGGTGGTGAAACTAGGTTTTCAGAACAGAGTTGTGAAACCGGAGCAGGTGATGTTCTGACTGGATCTGAAGAAACGGGGATAGTGAGATAGATGAAGTTGTTAACCGCCATTATTGGTGAGTTGAAGGTGGAAGTTGTGGGCCTATATCACTAGTTTTCGGTTTTGTTATTTGTAACAAAGCGGCCTTGGCTGCATGAAGCTTTGTATTCTCTTTGGTGTCAGAAGAGCAGGATGTGATAAATGTACCATCCATATAAACACTTGCAATGGTTCTGTCACCTGCGAGTTTATATGGATTAAAATGACATTTAATCAAATCCAAAATTGTATTTTGAAACACTCACCATTCCTTCGGTATTGTATATCAAGTTGCTTTCCTTCCTTCTTACACGCCACATACAATGTTGTAACAGGTTGTGGTCCACCTCACGAAACGAGGTTTCATAATCATGGGAAACGAAGAAATTTGATCTTGGAAGAGATCAAAGATTTGAGTATAACTTCAAATCATGAAGATCACTCTATAGGAGTTGATCATGACGACTGTAATAAAACAGAACATAATCCCAGATTGTCTAGAGAAGCGCTTTTATCATGTGTCATATGTTGGACGGAATATAGTTCAACTAGTCAGTTTCTTGATACAAAAACTAGTCATTTTCCCCTGCTCGCGAGTCGACTCATGAATAAAATCTGTACTGGACTGGACCCAAATCTCGAAACCACTGCCTGAAACCAAAACGACGCACCTGGACCTTGAATGGCGGCTTGAAGTCAAGCTTCTTCCAGAACACGTCTATCGAATTGATTCGGAATTGCCCCCTATGAACGAAAACATATGGTAGTAAATTAGGTAATGAAATCATAATAGCCAAGAGTCAATATGTAAACGTACCCTTTTTTTCAAACTTATCCAGACGACAAGCACATGGCAAACCACAACTGGTAAAAAGCTGGCAACCACAAGTTGAACTGTAGGCTCTCAACCCGTCTTCCTTACGTCGTAGCTCGAAAGCCAAAAGCTCAATAGCATATATTGAAACCTTTCGAAGTACATATGCAAGCATGGGGTGAACCTTGTGGTGGTTCATTACTTTTCTAAGGCGTGTTTCAAAACTTCTTCTAATCTCCGTATATTGTTTCTCAACAATATTTTCAACAAACCCAACAAGTTTAACCAGCATGTTGCAATGACTTGGAAAGTGACCTTTTAGCAATGCATGCATGGCCTCGACTCTGTTGGTTGTTGTCTTGTGAAAGTTAAGTGTCTTGTAAGTCCATGCAGCTACAAACTTTTCATGGTACGGATACAACCATGATTTCTTCATATAGTCAAAACCCTCTAAAAATATAACCATAACTTGTTAGGTATGTATCTACGTATGTACGTATGTACGTATGTACGCATGTATGTATGTATGTTTGTATGTATGTATGTATGTATGTATCTATGTATGTATGTATGAATGTATGTATGTATGTTATGTATGTATGTTTGTATGTATGTTTGTATGTATGTATGTATGTATGTATGTATGTATGTGTGTGTGTGTGTGTGTGTGTGTGTGTGTGTGTGTGTGTGTATGTATGTATGTATGTATGTATGTATGTATGTATGTATGCATGCATGCATGTATGTATGTATGCATGTATGTATGCATGTAAAAAAGTATTTAAATAATTATGTAAGAATACTCACGTCCACGACCAACTTCTTTCAGCTGTTCTTCAAGGTTTGCCAGATTATACTTGTATATTTCCTCGGTGGAAGACTCACACAATGTCGTAAACGAACGAACAAATTCTTTCCACTCCTTCTCAGTGAATTTCTCCTTGCTGTTCTTATTGATATTTTGCTGAATATGGAACTGACAGAGATACTTGTTCGCTTTTGGGAAAACTTTTTCATACGCGTTAATTAGCACCAAGTCCATGTCTGTTATGATGACACACGGCTCCATGCAGTCTACCAACATAGACTTGATCCTCTCCAACACCCATATGTAGTTTTCTGCCTTCTCTGCAGAAATTAACGCATGAGCAACTGAAAATGACTGGTTTGTCGATGTCATACCTACGACCTGCACAAACGGAAGATTGTACAAGTTTATTTTGTAGGTGGCGTCAATCATGAGCAAATGCGGGATCGCACACCACATAGTAAATGAAAGTGGGTGGACAAAGAAGATATCTTCAACTGCATTCGTGGTCTCATTTTCGCGCATGTGATAGGTGATATCTTTTTCGACGAGAAGGTTTTCGAGTTGTTACATTGGAGATTCTCCGACCCTCTTTCCGGCATTGATCTTCTAAACAGCATTGTGTACATCTTTTGGAATAATCTTTTTATCCAGGTTCTTTTTCGTCAACGTACGCTAGATGCTATGGTTTGGGATATCCTGCTCTGCCAGCTGCTCGATCAGTCTTTTATCCTCCGAAGAAAGCCTTCTCGCACACGCCTGACCCTCCAAGTTTTCAATAGGAGTGTGTTTGTGCCTCGCGTCCTTCAACTCTATCTTCCAAACACTTCCCTTTACTTCCGTAAACCCTATCAACTCAAACGGGCAACCTGTTTTCTTGCTACCTGTTTTCCTCATTGTAGCTACACTCTTGTACTCCCCACCAAGACTGCATTGAAACCAAATATTGAAATTACTTCCTTTTTTATTCGACCTTTTAATCATAATGACGTAGCCATTGTCCTTTCCCGTCTTCTGTATATAATCCACCAACTCATCACGTGACGAAAATTTCTGGTTTGTATCAAAAGAAAATGTAATTGGGAAAGAGCATTCCTCATCCTGGTCATTACCCTCTCCCTGGTCGGGATAGTCTTGCTGTACATAGCTCCACTCACCATCGTAACCGTGGTCGGGATAGTCTTGCTGTACATAGCTCCGCTCACCACCGTAACCGTGGTCGGGATAGTCTTGTTGTACATAGCTCTTCTCACCACCGTAACCGTGGTCGGGATAGTTTGGCTGACCGTACATATATTCAGCCTGAGGATACGGTTCACCTCCATATCCGTAATCCGAATAGTCGTGTTGTGTGTACGAGTCTTCCACAGGGACATTCAAGTCCAGCTGCACCATATTGTGACGATAACGAATGTCAAATACAACCTCCTCCCTCGTGTTGGAAGGGATCGGTATATCGTACGAGACAGAAATAGCAGTTCCCTCGTAAGAATCTGGAACAACGGACTACTCAGAGTATTCAGCGAAAAGGTATTGCTAAACCACGACATCGTAATCAATGAAAAATGCTCTACTCAACAGAATTTTCACAGTTCAAAACAAAAAAACCCAATAGAACCTCAACCTCAATTTTTTGAAATGGATAAAAAAAATTTTGAGGATACGAGACAGAATGCATGGCCTGCCTCTTAAATGCATGAAATGGGGGTCGAAGCGTCGCACTTTGTCCAAAGCGCGACGCTTAGGGTTCAAACGTGACACTTTTCTGGAACATCACACAGAATATATCATCGCATCAAGTCTCATCACCCTTTGTCTGCAGAAAGAACCCTAAACACCCCGCTTTGGCCAAAACGGGGCGCTTCAAGGTACATAACAGGGACATCGTACGCCATCACATCACCTTTTGTCTGGAAAGCATGCCTAAACGCCCCGCTTTGGCCAAAGCGGGGCGCTTTTGCCAAAGCGAGGCGCTTTGGGGGGTGTGGAAATAAGGTTTCGGATGTGTGAATATCAAGGTCCTTAAAAATAAACAGTCAGCCCAAAACGTCCCGCTTTGGCCATAGCGGGGCGCTTTGGTACGGGGTCATCAGACAAGGACTGAGAGGCTCTCAGTCCTTGTCTGTTGACTTTACCCAAAGCGCCCCGCTTTTGCTAAAGCGAGGCGTTTTGTGATGTATGAGTAGACCAATGGGTGTGTAAATAGACGGAGCCTTTAATTAATGTATTTGATTTTTCATATATTGCATAACGACTTCTGTACGTAATGCCAAAACCCCTCTAAAATTAAAGTCTTGTAATCTTGACAAATGAGATGAAAAATATCAGAATTATTAAGGAAGCTATGTGCCCATGTCTGATATGTTCTGAAAAGTCTACCAAGTACGTGGCCAAGACTTTATACATACGGAACATGGTCAAATATTTGTGAACGTTGTGTAAATATGTTCACATACTTCTTAATAATAAAATAAAGCAACTTAAAATTAGTCATAGGAGTTTAAAATATAAAAAAATTCAAGTTATATAGGTAAGTTCTGTCAAGTAAGATTCAAAATTTAAGTTATTTATATTATTATTAAGAGAGCTGAACAGCTGGTCCACTCTCTCCATTATAAATTGAGAACTAATTAATTTGACTTAAACTCAAATTCACTCGTAATGGTAAACGTCGTATAAATTGACATTATAATGGTGTAGATAGTATGTCTGCGAAAACAAAGAACTCTCGAATTTTATACGGTCCAGGAAAGTGGAAGAGCACGCACGCTAAGGAGACGTTTGCGTTTCTGAAAATTGAAGTAAATGGAGTTGTTTAAAATATTAAAAGAGATGATTGAAGGTTTTGAAAAACATCAAACACTACTGGTAAGTATTTTTCTTCACCTTTTTGTGTATAACTAGTATTAATCCCCCGCGTTGCAGCAGGGGCGTAAACCGTGCCAAGTAGCATCAATTCTACACCACTGCTAGTGATCAACAACACCGTAAAAGCTTGTAAAAACAAAATAAATAAAAAGGAAAAAAAACATCGAATGAAATGAAAACGTAAAATCTTTGAACCACGCATGCTCATTGTGGCGTGTAATATAAATAAATTAGACTGAAACATAAAACAGAGAAAATAATAACTAAGTTGATCTAGAACCCCGCAAGTTGTGATGAATCTGTCAAACAGGGAAAAATAGACGCGTTGCTACCAGCCTGTTAAACGGGAAGAATAGACAAAAAAACGTTGAACCCCACACGCACGTTGCTGCGTATTTACTCACAAATTTTAGAACGAAACACAAAATGAAAAATTTACAAAAGATGAAAAACATGGGGGGATCAAAGTTGAAAAAAAAAATTGTTGGGGTTAAATTGTAAAAGATGAAAAGATTTGGGTTAAAAGTAAAAAAATAAAAGAATTATGATAAAAATTATCTACAAAAGTTGGCACCCGGTGACATTAAAAGAAAAGCTCCGAACCAAGACGTGGAAGTTGCAAATGTTGTTATAGAGGCGTTTAAAAGAATTGCGGAAAATGAAGAGGAAGAAAGTATGTTTCGGGTACAATTTGCAATGCTTTATACGAAAAAAGGCATTTATTCGAGGACCGCGGCACAAGTTGATGCCGTGACAATGGATGCAGTTGATTGGTGAGGTACATATGGGTCGGAGACACCCGAATTGGCAGAGGTGGCAAAAAAAGTGCCCTCTCAACCGATTAGTAATTTTTCGGCGGAGAGAAACTGGAGTACATACTTCTACATCCATAATGTCAAGAGAAATCGCCTAAATTGCAATAGAGTGGATAAACTAGTTTTTATTCACTCTAACATTAGGCTTCAGAGTCGTTTTTCAGAATCATATAAATCTGGGCCCTACAAAAAGTGGGATATGAACCCGGAACGCATGTATATTGAAGGTTCAAGTACTCACTTGGAAAAAATGGTTTGGGAAAATCTTGATGAAGAAAACATTGATAACGGGAAAGGAAAAGGGCACGTCTAGATTAGGATTTTAAAACTTTATGTTTATGTTTTCTATTTGCTAATATGTATAATATGTTTTGATCATTTGGATTTATGAAATTAGTAATTTTTCTTTAATTTGTGTATACCGAACCGGACGTAATAGTACACCGAATCGAATCGTACCGGATCGTACCGAAATGAACCTACCCCCTCTGAACCAAATTCGTACCGACTAGCGAACCGCGTATCCGAACCGGAGCGAACCGCGAATTAGGTGACTATGCATCAAACCAATTAAAAAATCAGTTTTATATTTAAGCTTAGTATAAATAATGAAACAACTTGTTTGTATTAGCGTGTTTGTAATACAAAAGACATGCTCCTCGTAGATATATGATGATACCTAACTTACCCTAATTATCTAAGTTGATTAAATTTTTGAATGACTCGAACGGCGGTTATCAAAAACACACCTTAACAGGTGTAGATACATCACCATAAAAGTAAAGTCCATCAAGTTGGTTACTAGTTAATAGGGTTTCCAAGTGTACAAATCAAGAATATAACAATTATGTTTGTCAAAAGAAATTCCTAAACCAATTTTAGTTACTTTAGCATTAGTGCTATTAGGATGACCAACTCTTAGATTATATTCAAAAACATCAATGCCGTCAAACAAACTTTCATCTCTCATATGTTTAGAGAGTCAACCACTCAACTATTATTACCCAAAGAATTTGATTAAGTTGTAGAGGTAAGAATACAGAAGCTATATGCATTAAAGACACAAGTAGAATCACCTCTAATATTTTCAGACCCAGTATTTCATTTATAAGACCTAACAGCTTAAAACTTAACCGAATAGGTACACGTGCTCGTAATACTAGTTCAAATAAAGGGGTTTTTTTTAGGGTTTTTTAGTTAAAATAAAATCTGAGTTTAAATACCTTTCATTTAAATATTTAAAGGAGGAAAATGACAAAAAATGAGTTGTTGACAGAAATTTTCTAACCCAATTTGTCATTTGAATCACTACAAGAATTGTATACCTTTACCGGCGACACCATTAGCGGCGACAGGCCAATTGTCGCCGCTATTGGTCGATCCGCGTCACATATGCTGAAACCAAACCCCAGCCGTTGATCAAAATCACGATCTAACGGTTGGGGAATTAATACACATTAGCGGCGACAGGTTAACATCAATACCGGCGACAGTGGGTCTCCCCTAAAAGTGTGTGTCAGAACTTTAATCCCTAGCCACACAAACCTTATCTCTGGTCACACCTTTACCGGCGACGAGTATCAGTACCGGCGACAGGCTGTCGCCGCTAATGGTGAAACGATAATACACCCATATCAGCGCCATTTTTTCCCTCTTTCTTCACTTTTTCCCCCAAAAACTCGAGAGCACCGCCGGATTTCAGCGAATTTCGACTAAATCGGTAACTAAAGCTTTGTTTTTGTTAGATTTCTTCTTTATTTTGTTATATACATATGATAGGCTTTATTTTTTGTATATTTTTGTGTGTTTTTGTGTTTATGGTAGTGAAATCGGATCATCACCATCACTTCTCCGATCACCACCGTCACTTCTCCGGTCACCACCTCGTCTACGCGGTCTACATCTCTTGGAAACTTGAAAATACGGTTAGTTTTATATGTATTTTTTTTCAAAGTTTAGATATTGAATAATTTTTTGTTTAGGTATGTAAATGTATAATGTAGGTGTATGTTAGTATGTCAAATGTATAATGTAGGTGTATTTGGGGAAAATGTGTATATGAAAATCTATGTATTTGTGTATGTAGGTGTATGTAAGCATGTATGTGTGTATGCATGTCTATGAATGTATGTATGTAGGTGTATGTTACTATGTCAAATTTATAATGTAGGTGTATTTGGGGAAAATGTGTATATGAAAATCTATGTATTTATTTATGTAGGTGTATGTAAGCATGTATGTGTGTATGCATGTCTATGAATGTATGTATGTATGTATGTATGTATGTAGGTGTAAGCATGTATATGTGTATGTAAGTCTATGAATGTATGTATGTTAGTATGTATTTGTGTATGTAAGCATGTATATGTGTATGTAAGTCTATGAATGTATGTTTGTAAGTATGTATGTGTAAGTTGATGATTTCTATGTTTATGGTCATGTTTGAAAAAAAAAATGAGTAAACTGCAATTTTACACCCTGAGGTTAGGGGTGATTGGCACTCCTACCCCCCTAAGGAAATAATTGCAAAATTACACCCCACTGTTTGACCTTATGTCGCACTTTTACCCCCCGCCGTCTAAATGGGTAACCAGTTAACATAATAACCTAACGGTCAAAGGGTATAAATGTCATTTTGCTCTTATGTCAAGCTTATTTGATACAATACCCCCTATAAGAATCATACCACCGCATAATTACCCCCAACCTTCCCACCATCGACCTTACCTTCTTCTCCGGCGATCCGTGTCCCTCCGGCGACGGCGACATCTCCTCTTCCGATCATTCTGCTCCTCGTCCGATCGTTCTTCTCCTCGTCGGATCACAACAACCACAGCCGCTAGCTTCATTCTCAGTGGAAATGCCGGTCTTTTGGATAATCCGCTATATCATCCGCCACACCAAAGGTATAATCGGCCAATGTTAGTTAATCAGTGTCAGATTTAGTCATTATCATGTTATAAAACAGGGTTTAGGGTCTGATTTGGTTCACTGTTGGTTTTTCTACAGTTGACCTGACGATGAGCTTATCAAGCTCATCTTTGGTGCTCCACCTGGTGGTCTCCGTGTTTGGGAGGCCTGTCCTCAACTTCCATCTACCACCGGAGAGTTGAGCGGATGGATGTTATTTAGCTTATGTGTAATATGTAGGTTAACTTAACTTAATCGAACCTTTTGTGTAATATGTAGGTTAACCTAACTTAACTTATTTAGCTTGTTTGATTGTATGCATTTGCAGCCTGTTTTGATTGTATGATTGTATGCATTTGCAGTTGAACAGAGTTTGGGCATAAGTTGATTGTATGCATTTGCAGGGTGTGCTTAATCATTTGCAGCTTGTTTGATTGTATGCATTTGCAGCCTGTTTTGATTGTATGATTGTATGCATTTGCAGTTGAACAGCTTCTGTTAGCACAAGGCATTTGCAGTTGATTGTATGATTGTATGCATTTGTACCAAACCAGGTCTGCATTAGCACATCAGCTTCTGTTAAACCCATGGATGCATTAGCACATCAGCTTATGTGTAATATGCATTTGCAGTTGAACAGAGTTTGGTACAATTTTTATACATGATCAACCAGAGTTTGGGCATAAGTTGATTGTATGTGTAATGGCCATTGTCACAAGATTGGTGAAAGATAGAGCAGTGGTTATATTCAGCAAGAGTTGTTGCTGTATATGCCACAGCATTAAGACGCTAATATGTAGCTTTGGGGCAAACCCAACTGTTTATGAGCTTGATGAACGCCCAGATGGTCAGCAAATTGAGCAGGAACTCATAGCCTTAGGGTGTAAGCCAAGTGTCCCAGCTGTTTTTATAGGATAGGAGCTCGTTGGTGGATCCAATGAGATCATGAGTCTGCATCTCAAAGGAATGCTGGTCCTTCAGTTGTATGCAATGAGTCCTTCAGTTTGGGCATAATCATGTATACACTCATTATGTTGACCTGGTTGATCATGTATACACTCATTAAAATGACCTGGTTGATCATGTATACACTCATGTGCATACACTTATGGTCACAGTTTGGGCTTAATCAGATTGTGGATACACTCATGTGCATACACTCATGTGCACACACTTATGGCTTAATCACATTAGCAGCACACTTATGTGCTCCAAATTGTGCAGCACACTCAACAGTGGCTTAATCAGATTCTGGATGTATACACTTATGTACTGCAATTATGATTCTGGATGTATACACTCATTATGTTGACATTGCAGGTATGATTGTATGCATTCCCACTGGTTGAACAGGTATTTGCTTGTTGGTGTGAACACCTTATAGAAATAGGTATGATTGTTACGTTTCAGATTTTTTAACAGGTATGATTGTTACGTTTCAGGTATTTGCTTGTTAGGTTTTAGATCAAAGAACAAGTATTTGATTTTGGCGGGAATGGGTTTTGTAAATTTCAGGGGGTAATGTTGTGTGTTATCACAAAGTACAGGGGGTAATAGAAAAGGACAAATTAGTAATTTGCCAGTGGGGGGTAATTGTGCGACTTAACAGAAATGTTGGGGGGTAAAATGGAAGGGTAATATAGTCATTTCAACTTAGACTTAACAGTTCTGTTACTCATTTAGACGGCGGGGGGTAAAAGTGCGACATAAGGTCAAACAGTGGGGTGTAATTTTGCAATTATTTCCTTAGGGGGGGGGGTAGGAGTGCCAATCACCCCTAACCTCAGGGTGTAAAATTGCAGTTTACTCAAAAAAAATATATGTTTAAGTTGATAATTTCTATGTTTATGGTCATGTTTGAAAAAAAAAATATATGTTTAAGTTGATAATTTCTATGTTTATGTTTAGGTTTGAGAAAAAAAATATATTTGAGATGATAATTTGAATGTTGTTTATGTTTAGGTTTGAGAAAAAAATATATTTGAGATGATAATTTGAATGTTGTTTATGTGTAGGTTTGAAAAAAAAGTTTAAGTTTGATAATTAGTATGTTTGTGTTTAGGTTTGAAAACATTTATATTTACCTTTGAAAGATATATATTAGTTAGGAAATACCCTCCTTGAATTAAAATTATCATTTAAAACATAACGAACATAGAAAATACCCGCCAAAATTGAAATAACCATTTAAAACAAAAGGAGATAAGAAAATACCCGCCAAAATTTAAACCATCATGAAGAACATTACATATTTAAAAAATCGTGCCTGATATTGAATTCATCATTTCAAACATAACGAGCTAAGAAAACACCCAATCGAAATTGAAATCATGATTTAAAACATAACGTTCCGCCCAAAATTTAAAACAATCATTAAGAACATAACAAGCTTAAAAAACTGTGCCCGTGTTTGAATTAATCATTTTAAACATAACGAGCTTAGAAATACCCACCCGAAATTGATTTAGAAATTAATTTCGGGTTGTCCCCGTTTATCTTGGGACTGCTTTTTGAATACTTTATCTCATTTAGGATGTGAATGTGTATTACATGATTGTTTGTTTAAGAAGGATTCGGTTATCATTTTCTCTTTGCTCCTCGGGTATATATATCGTTACATATATACTTGGGAGCTAAGAGGAAATGCTGCCGAATTTTTCTTAAACAAACAATCATGTAATACACATTCACATATGAGATAAAGTGTTCAAAAAGTGGGTTTAGCAGCCTACCCTTGTCTTGTTAATCCTAAATTAGATTTTCTTTCAGTTGCATAATGAATATCGATAAAAGTTGGATTGATTCCCCACGTCATTCACCTCACTACAAGCAAGGACTCAAGTCATTTATCGAGATGTGTGAAAGAGTGATAAAAAACCACGATGAAGTTAGATGTCCGTGTACCCAATGTAAAAATTCCGGCTTAAAAACTATGGCAGAAATGAAATACCATTTGCGTATTAACAGTTTTTGGAAGGAATACACGAAGTGGACCTATCACAGGGACACGACTCCAATTGCAGAAGTAAACGATGTTGCGCCACAAGACGGTATGGTAAACATTATTGAAGACATTAGGGGGGAGCGTATGGAAGAAGATACATACCTTAACCAAGAGAACTCGAATGGAGATAGTAGCGGTGTTGTTGATGATTTTGAAGACCTGGTAAAGGAAGTTGAAACAGAATTATATCCTGGTTGTACCAAGTTTTCTTCTATCGACTTTTTAGCAAAGCTTTTGAATATAAAGGATACGTACCATTTGCAAAATGAAGCAGTAGATCGACTCCTCTCGTTGTTGCGAGAGTCAATGCCAGAAGGCAACAAGATTCCCCCTTCGTATTATGTAGCTAAGAAGACATTTAAGAAGATTGGTTTGGCATATGAGATGATAGATGTGTGCACAAATGATTGTGCTCTCTTTTGGAAAGAAAACGAGTCCTTGCAAAATTGTCCCGTTTGTAATGAGAGTCGATGGGTCGATAAAGACACAAAAGGCACGAAGGTGGCTCGTAAGGTGTTACGATACTTTCCTTTGACGCCTAGACTACGACGTTTGTATTGTTCAAGGCACACAGCGAAAGATATGATATGGCATAGTACCGGACGATCGGAAGATGGGACTATGCGTCATCCAGTTGATGGATCTGCATGGCAAGACTTTGATAAAAAGTACCCAAACTTCGCGATGGAGCCACGAAATGTTCGCTTAGGGCTTGCAGCTGACGGTTTTACCCTTTAACAACGGTAGTGGATCCTCGACTCATAACACGTGGCCGGTTATACTCACCACATATAATCTGCCTCCCTGGCTATGCATGCGAGAGTCCACATTCATGTTGACCTTGTTGATTCCTGGCCCTAAATCACCGGGGAAAGACATGGACGTTTTCCTTAGACCGTTAGTGGATGAGCTTAAGCAATTGTGGCAGACAGGTGTACGTACTAAAGACGCAGCAACAAACACATACTTCACAATGAAGGCGGCGTTGTTATGGACCATAAATGACTTTCCAGCCCGTAGTAGTCTATCAGGTTGGAGCGGACAAGGCTACATGGCATGCCCAACTTGTAACCAAGACACTCCTTCAATACGTGTAACTGGTAAATGTGCTTATGTTGGTCATCGCCGGTTCTTAGATGCCAACCATCCTTGGAGAACAAGTCTCGACTTTAACGGGAGACCCGAGACACGAGACCCTCCGAGACAGTTTAGCCCAGCTGACATAGAAGCTCAACTCGGTCGTTTAATTAATCGTCTACCAGGCAAGCATCCAGATTTTGGAGGTGGGAGGATAAACCGGTCAGATTTCGAGTTGAACTGGTCCAAAAGAAGCATATTTTTTGAAATATTTATTTGAATTTGAGTTACACTTGTTGTACTTTCCCTTAATTTCTATTAGATACACATGCTGTAACATTTGTAACTTTATAGGGATTATGTTTTCCGTATTGCTGATATTCGCTTATTTGATGGCGGATGTGGCCCCCTGGGGACATGGGGGTGACGGCGCTGGTGATCCACCGCTTCCTCCTGGCGGATTTCGTGGCACACACGAGACAGACGGTAAGTCTTTTACTAAATTATTTTGTAGTCCTTATATTTTATATATTATAAATGTTGTTACTAATTATTTTTGTTTTAATTACAGCGGTTCCCCCAAAGAAGGTTAGGGGAAAGCTAAAAACGAGAAACTACGGCGTCTAGTAGCGGGAGGGGGGGGGGCTGTATCGCTTACGTTTGACAGACAGGTCACGTTTACCCCTGTTGGTAAATCAAGAGACATGTTTTCAAGGGAGGCCGGCATGTATATGTGGCGGAGCATCCCGTTTGATAAAATTGGATGGGATAATGTTGAACAACATTACAAGGATGCCGTCATGAACCACTTACGGGTAAATAAGTTATATGTATAAAATTTTATCAAATATTTAAGCACATGCAAATTTAATTTATATATGATATTTTAACTTTTTTATTTAATTTGTAGGAAAATTTCAATTTTGATGAAGTGGAACGTGATTATGAGGCGAAAAACTTGAAGGGTGGTATTAGGAGTGTGCTTATGAAGCGGTACACTGACCGCAAGTATGAAGCTAGACAATTATTTGATAGCCAGGGAGGTTACGATGATCTTGAGAGGGCAAGGGCATACCATCCCGCGGATATGCCCTATGAAAACTGGTTGAGAACCATCGAAGGTTTCCGGCAAGAAAAATATATTAAAAAAAGAAAGGCCAAGAAAATAGTACGCGACAAACAACAATTCCCATACCGTGGGGGGACATCGTCGTACGGTAGCACCGCCTATAAAAATGTAAGGTTTTATGTATGTGTGCGTGTGTGTAAGCTTTTGTTTATTTAATGTCTAATCTAAGTTTAATGTTAAACAGGATTTGGATTGGGTACCTACGTATGCTAAAACCCACACGGACAATCAAGGGAATTGGGTTGATCCGGTTGCTGAACAAAATTACGTAAGTATTTCTTTTAAGTATTATTTTCTATAACAAATATATATATATATATATATATATATATATACACATATATATTTAATCATCTTCGTAAAATACAGCGGAACATACAACAGGCCACAGATGAATGGAGCGGCGATGGTCCTCCAATTGCCCCGTATCAAGAAGCGTTGGGAGAGCGGCGAGGATGGTACCGCGGGATGGGGCCTAAACCTTCTTCCAACACGTCCTCGAACATGTCGTCTTCGCAAGCTCGGACGCAAGAACCATTTTCCGAGGTAAACTACGCAATTTATAAAATGACAAACGAACGCATGTTTCCTTGTTAAATATATGTTGGTAGCGTTAATTAATATGCTAATATACGTTTTGATATCTATTATTGTAGGATTTTGTTAACAGCTTGTTTCAAACTCCGTCATTTTTGAACCAACTTAACAACTATCTTGCTTCACAAGGGAAAGGAAAAGGAAAGTCAAAAGACTACGATTCTGACGACTTATTCGATAATGAATCCGACGAAGAGTGACTTGTTTTTAATGTATGATTTAGATTTAATTAAACGTTGTAGGATTATAATGTACGACTTAAACGTAGTTTTTAATTATATTACCTTTAGTATATGTTCGTGGCGTATGTTTGTGTTGTTTGAAATAGGCAGGTTCTGTATTTTCGGCCGAAAAAATGGCTGGGTGGTGTAAATACAGCAGCTGTATTAAAAAAAAAAAAAGACATGTCGCCGCTATTGATATATACCCTTTAGCGACCAAGAGCAATACCGGCGACCCTTTAGCGACGACAACTGTCGTCGCTAAAGGTTCAAGAGCAATACCGGCGACGCATACGTTTAGCGACGACAGGTGGCCAATACCGGCCAATCAATACCGGCGACATGTCGCCGCTAAAGGTCAATAGCGGCGACAAATTGGACCAATACCGGCGACACCTGTCGCCGCTAAAGGTGGCCCGTTCTTGTACTGAATGGAAATGGCAACAAAAATAAAACATTGGAACTCGGATACAAAAAGTTTCATTTTTACACTGAAGTACGAAAAGTGACCAAACGTCAAGTACGATATGATTTTGACATTTACTCTATCTCAAAATTTTCAGTTCCTTCGTAAAATAAAGGTTTCGAAGCAATAGGCTTGGTAGATTTATTCTCACACATCATATATGTTGGTAAAGACACTTTAACTTTTAGATCTTTTCAAACATTTAAGACCCACATAATTTCACTTGTTTTAGAACACACAGACACATAGTCATGTATTATGCTTTAGCACTGAATCTTGAGACAGTTCCTTGTTTCTTTCTTTTCTAAGAAATTAATAAATTTCCCAAGTTATTTTTTTTTTTGTTTTCTTGTGGGTTGCTTATTTAGACTACAAAATATTCGAAATCAATTGTGTTGGTCTTCTTGTAGTTTTCTAATGTTTACAAGCAATTTCGGAGTACAATAAAATAATCAAGAATGAGCCAAAAGGGGAACATTCCAACCTCATAAGCAGTAACGTCATATGCTAAATAAAACCTTAGTTATAATATTTATACATTCAGAAAATTGCTACATTTTGATAGCCCTGTAATGATTAACATCATACGTTAATATGTCTTGCATATAGATATAAATAAAGCCCTAGTTATAACAAGTAAAATGTAGCAAATAATGGTATTTAACGACCATGTAAATAAGAAGAAGATGCTGACAAATTCACATTAGAGCCATCGAATAACGATGGCGTTTCTGTTGTGAAGTAAGACGGTACAGGCATCTTTGAAGGGAGTATAGGGAGGGATGCTTTGGAGTTCAATACTTGAATCACTTGCCTCATCGATGGGCGGAGTTGTGAATCAGGATGTACACACCATAATCCAACGATCATCAAACGCTTGACTTCATCCTCATCAAATTCTGACCTTAGACGTGGATCAACTGCTTCCAATAGTGTTTGTGTCCCATAAAGCTCCCAAACCCATTCTGGTAACCAAACCATATTAGTTTTTCTTGTGCCTTGCAGTTAATGGATTTACTCCCACATACTATTTCTAATGCAACTACCCCGAAACTAAATACATCTGATTCTTTGCTTGTCCTGCCTGTGGTGACACATTCAGGAGCCATATAACCCAAGGTACCAGCCAAACTCGTTATTTGAGAACCTTTCTCATGGTCAACAAACTTAGCTAACCCAAAATCACCAAGTTTCGCATTGAAATTTGAGTCTAACATCACATTACTCGATTTGATGTCTCTATGCAAAACACATTGCTCCCATTCTTCGTGTAGATATAGTAAAGCATAAGCCAAACCAATAGCAATTTGGTACCTTGTCCCCCATGTCAACAAGCTCTTCGCGTTGAAAAGATGTGAATCTAAGCTTCCGTTCTCCATATACTCGTAAACAAGTAGGAGTTCACCTTTCTCGTGGCACCAACCAGTGAGTTGCACCAGATTTCTGTGCCTCAAGCGGCTAATGATCTTGACTTCTGATGCATACTCCTTGACCCCCTGTTGGGAAGTCTTTGTGTAATAACCGAAAATTTAAAATCATTATTCTAGAAATAAAAGAATAATAAACTAATAATTTAACGACCCTCATTAAAAGACCTAATTATTTTATTAAATTAACCCATAGGAAACCCTAATTAAGACACCCAAGTAATTCTGTACAAACCCTAAAATTTTTAGAATTTTCAGAATCAGGATTAGGGCCCCTAAAACTCAGGGGGGGTGTTCCCTACTCAACAATTATCCATATAACTTAATATAAAAATCGAATTTAAACGAAACGTCGACTCAGCAGGCTTTCTCCCAAACGTGGCAAGCAAATAAGCATTTTGTGACCCATACGATGCGCAGGGGTTATATTGCTACGATGCGCAGGGCTGACCAAAATTGGGCTATAAATAGAAGGCTCTGGCACTTGAATTCTCGCACAAAAACGACGAAGAAACTCAAAATACATGCTGAGATTTCGTCTGAATACTCTCAAAACACACACAAAACACTAATTAAGAGTAGCGGGGTGCTGCAGAACAGGGTAATAACTCGATCGCTATTACGATTCATTGTCCGATCGATCAATATATCCAATGGATGTTTAAGTGCTGCCCACATTAGGGTTATACTTTGTCGTTCGTCATTAATTTGACGGATCATCGTTAATTCGATGGATAAAGTATTGTACTTTGTCGTTCGTCATTAATTTGACGGATCATCGTTAATTCGATGGATGAAGTATCGCACTTTGTCGTTCATTGTGAGAATTTGATCTCGTGAGTTATCGTAAAGGCTGTATTAAGTTACTAACCTAGTTTGTGTGCATGTTATTTAAATTAGGTTAAAAGACTATTCAGTAGTCTAAACTCTGTCCGTATAAATCTGAAATATTATCACAAGGTAGCTTCATTTTGGAATTATTAAGGTACGGATCCTTACCCCACTCCTTATTGCTTCATATTCAAATTGTTATAAACCACTAAATTACTATATATTTTAAAACTCCTCACGTCTTTGAGTATCGATTCATTTGACAGTCCGTTCGAATTCTATTTTAATCATTTGATTTAAGCTTTTATATCATGCGATAATATTATGTTAGTTGTACTCATTATCGCATGTTCCAATATATGTTCCGTTCTGTTCTGAAAATAAGTTTTATAAGTTATGTGAATAAGACCATTTGTACTCTGTTACCCTGAGTATCGCTTCTCGTGGAGTGTCCCACGAGCATGTTGTTGCGGCATCAACAGCATGTGCTCCATCTGTGACGGAGAGATTAGTTCACGGCGTCCCTAGGTACAAGTGTGGTACAAAGCTACTAGGAGGCGTATGGATCGATCCTAGGATTTCAGTTAATGAAATGGATAGAGGGTATGCCAACTCGCCATTTCGTGTGATAAGTATGCAGGAGTAGCTACCTGTGTATTGTCACGTTTTCAGTTTGCTCATGGGTACATCCATAAGATATAATTATGAAATTATGTTCTTGCATCGTATCAGTTTTGCATCAAGCGTTATTTGTTCTTTGAGCCTATAATTCTGTACTGAGCATTCGGCTCATTCCGTATAAATTTTGTATTTACAGGTCAGCAGGTTACCTTGGGCGGGGAAAAGAGAGAAGAATAAAGCCTAGGAATAAATCTGAAGATGTTAGTTAATCAAGTCAAATGTGTCAGCTTGTATATTAACTTTAAGTTTAATTGTCGTATGATTGTATCCTTGTTAAATAAATAAATGGAATTATGACTTTTGTTTATGATATCACTGTTATTGTGACACTTCAGCCCTTTTCGGGCTGGGGTGTTACAGCTATGGTATCAGAGCAAAGGCTCTTTCCTGTAGAAAACTTGAAGATAGTAACTAAAACCTGTGAGGAATGGGTAGATATCTATGATAGGATTCAACTTGATCTTTTATTTGGTTTAATTCCTTTGTCTATTCGTATAGATATGCCTCCTCGTCGTCCGCTACGTAGGAATACTCGTACTAACCGTATACGTAACAACACTTCTTCGAATGAGACTCCAGTTGATCCAAGCGTGATTAATGCTATCAACCAGGCTGTTAACGGGTTGCTTCCAAACCTTGTTGCTCAAACAGTTGAGGCCGTTATTCAACAAACTAGTTATCCAGAACGTAATAACACAAATCCAATCTCTGGTGAAGAAATTCGTAAGAATACCACGAACCATAATAACTATAATATAGACATATGGATTTCTAAAATTCAAAAACAAAAACCGAATCAAATTACATATCCTCTATGTAATACTTGTGGTAAGAGACATCAGGGCGTATGTCACCGAGGTACAGGAGCATGCTTTAGATGTGGCCAAACTGGACACATGATCAAGAAATGTCCTAAGAAAGGTACTAAGAAGAACAACCAACCCAATGTTAGAGGAAGAACTTTCTGCTACTGATGCTGCTAATGTTCCAGGTACTGTATCTGGAACCCTTCAGATTGGTGAACGTAGTATCTATGTGTTATTCGATACAGGAGCGACTCATTCTTTAGTATCCCATTCGTTTACTAAATACCTTCCGATAAAACCAACTCTCTTAAATCATACTTTAACCATTTCCACTCCCATGGAAAATTCATCCGTAATCACTTCCGTATATAAAGATTGTCCGATCCGTATTGAATCTATTGTGTGTAGGGCAGACCTATTTCCAATACATATGTGTGACTTTGATGTTATTCTAGGAATAGATTGGTTGTCTAGACATCGTGTAACTATAAATTGTCATTCTCGCCGTGTTATTTTCGGTGATCTTCATCATCCTGATATTATATATCAGGGATCTCAAGCTCATAAATCTCTTAAAATTATTTCTGCGCTCAAGGCTCGAAAATTCTTATCAAACGGCTGTGCTGGATTCCTAGCATCGATTAAGGATACTTCTGCTAGTGTTAAGAGTATTGATAACCACTCCGTTGTTCGTGAATATCCTGATGTATTTCCGGATGAACTTCCGGGATTACCACCCGACCGTCAGGTAGAATTCACCATCGACTTGATCCCTGGTGCCGAACCTATTTCTAAAGCTCCATATCGTATGGCTCCAATGGAACTGAAGGAGTTGAAGGAACAATTGCAAGAATTGTTAGATCTAGGATTCATAAGACCTAGTGTTTCACCTTGGGGTGCTCCGGTCTTATTTGTGAGAAAGAAAGACGGTAGTATGCGTTTATGTATTGACTACCGAGAGCTGAACAAGATTACTATTCGTAATCAGTATCCTCTGCCTCGCATTGATGATCTCTTTGATCAACTTCAGGGGGCTCAGTTCTTCTCAAAAATCGACTTGAGGTCCGGGTACCATCAGCTAAAGATCAAGAATGATGATGTTCCCAAGACCGCCTTTCGTACTCGATATGGTCATTACGAATTTTTGGTTATGCCCTTTGGGCTAACTAACGCACCCGCGGTCTTTATGGATTTGATGAATCGCGTATTTCACCAATTCCTAGACAAATTTGTTATTGTCTTTATCGATGACATTCTAGTGTATTCTAAGAGTCACGAAGAGCATGAAGCACATCTACAAGCAGTTCTTGGAACCTTGCGGCATGAGAAGTTGTACGCGAAGTTTTCCAAATGTGACTTTTGGCTTAGCCAAGTGGCATTTCTAGGTCATGTCGTATCAGCAGAAGGAATTATGGTAGACCCAACAAAGGTTGAAGCTATTACAAAATGGCCAAGACCCACTTCTGTTACCGAAATACGAAGTTTCTTAGGTCTTGCTGGCTATTACCGAAGATTTGTTGAAAGATTCTCGGTAATTGCTTTGCCACTCACAAAACTCCTAAGGAAAGGGGTGAAGTACTCATGGAATGAGGAACAAGAGAAAAGTTTTGAAGAATTGAAGAAACGACTCGTATCCTCTCCGATACTCGCTCTCCCTTCTGGATCAGGAGGTTACCAAGTCTATAGTGATGCCTCAAAGAAAGGATTAGGTTGTGTGTTGATGCAACATGGGAAAGTTATCGCTTATGCCTCCCGTCAGTTGAAGCCTTATGAAGTTAACTACCCTACACATGATTTAGAATTAGCCGCAGTCGTCTTTGCACTTAAGATTTGGCGACACTATCTGTATGGTGAAAGTTGTGACATCTTTACCGACCATAAGAGCCTCAAGTACATATTTACTCAGAAGGAGCTAAATATGAGGCAAAGAAGATGGTTAGAACTTTTAAAAGATTACAACTTAAATATTCAATACCATCCAGGTAAAGCCAATGTTGTAGCTGATGCGTTAAGCCGAAAGAATTCAGGGACTATATCTTGCTTACAAATTCAGCCTCATATTAGGAAGGATCTCGAAAAGATGAACATTTGGCTTCAGGTTAGTAAATCTGATGGATATCTAGCTAGAATGCAGATTGAACCCGACCTCATATCACGGATTAAAGATGCACAAAAGCAAGATGGAGAACTTTGGGCAATTGTGCAAAATCTTGAGGTGGGTAAGCAATCTGAATTTAGTATAGATCATCATGGGGTGATTTGGTGTGGCAAAAGACTTTGTGTACCCGATGACTCCAGCCTTCGTGAGTCATTGTTAGCCGAAGCTCACAGCTCACCATTTTCAATTCACCCAGGATCTACCAAGATGTATAGAGACTTAAGACAGAACTTCTGGTGGAATGGCATGAAGGAAGATGTTGCTCGATACGTAAGTAAATGCCTCACTTGCCAACAAGTGAAAATTGAACACAAACGAGCAAGCGGTCTGTTGCAGCCATTAGATATTCCCATATGGAAGTGGGATGAGATCACAATGGATTTTGTTACCGGTTTGCCTAAAACTTTCAAGAAAAATGATGTTGTATGGGTTGTTGTCGATAGATTGTCGAAGTCAGCACATTTTCTACCGATTCAGCAAGGATTTTCGGTTAATAAGTTATCCGAAATATTTCTTCAAGAAATTATTCGACTCCATGGCACACCATCTTCCATTGTGTCCGATAGAGACCCACGTTTCACCTCACGATTTTGGAAAGGTTTTCAGGCAGCTTGGGGTACACGACTGAAGTTTAGTACGGCTTTTCATCCACAAACAGATGGGCAGTCAGAACGTACGATTCAGACCTTGGAAGACATGCTCCGAGCATGTGCACTTGAATGGTCTGGAAACTGGGATGAATATCTATGCCTTGTTGAGTTCGCTTACAACAATAGTTGGCAAGCAAGTATTGGCATGGCACCTTTTGAGCTTTTGTACGGTAGAAAATGTCGCGCACCGATATGCTGGGATGAAGTTGGAGAAAAGATTATTGAAGGGCCAGAACTAGTTCAGATTACAAATGAAAAAGTCACTATGGCCCGAGAAAAACTGAAAGAAGCTCAGAGCAGACAAAAGAGCTATGCAGATCAGGATAGACGACCACTCGAATTTAAAATTGGTGACCACGTTTTCTTAAAAGTATCACCTTGGCGTAGCGTTCGTAGATTTGGAATTAAAGGGAAGCTTAGTCCCCGTTTTATCGGTCCGTTTGAAATCCTTGAAAGAATTGGAGAAGTGTCATATCGACTGGCTTTACCGCCTCAGCTCTCTCACGTTCATAACGTTTTTCATATCTCCTCGTTAAGAGGATATAATTATCATCCACTCCATGTCATTAGTTATCCGTTACTTACAATTCACGAAGATTTGTCCTACGAAGAGGAACCAGAAGCCATCTTAGATCGACAAGAAAGGGTTTTGCGTAGGAAAGTAATTCCGTTTGTTAAAATCCTCTGGAAAAATCACTCTGAACACGAAGCAACATGGGAGTCAGAAGAATCAATTCGCTCTCTATACCCTAATCTATTCTCGCAATAGAATTTTAGTCAAGGTAACAGTAAACCTTGCTCTTTGATCTATGTTTATTGTTTTTGTTTGTGGTCATTTATATTTTGCCTTGTGTGAATATATCTTAGTTATGATTAAGCATGTCTATGTAGGAGATATCAGTTCCAATAGTCACTCTATTATCTGTAAGTCTCTATTTGACTTTTCGTACGGTAAGATATTTTATTAAGATACATTAGTACAAGGAAATTGATAAGTATAATCATGACCTTAGTTATGAATTTCAGATACACAGGTGTGTTTAGGAGATTCTTGTTATATAAGTTAGTAACTCTGCTATGAAAATTTCGTTACTTATGCGATATGTTCTTATTTGAAAAATTTCGAGGACGAAATTTCTTTTAAGGGGGTAATAGTTGTAATAACCGAAAATTTAAAATCATTATTCTAGAAATAAAAGAATAATAAACTAATAATTTAACGACCCTCATTAAAAGACCTAATTATTTTATTAAATTAACCCATAGGAAACCCTAATTAAGACACCCAAGTAATTCTGTACAAACCCTAAAATTTTTAGAATTTTCAGAATCAGGATTAGGGCCCCTAAAACTCAGGGGGGGTGTTCCCTACTCAACAATTATCCATATAACTTATTATAAAAATCGAATTTAAACGAAACGTCGACTCAGCAGGCTTTCTCCCAAACGTGGCAAGCAAATAAGCATTTTGTGACCCATACGATGCGCAGGGGTTATATTGCTACGATGCGCAGGGCTGACCAAAATTGGGCTATAAATAGAAGGCTCTGGCACTTGAATTCTCGCACAAAAACGACGAAGAAACTCAAAATACATGCTGAGATTTCGTCTGAATACTCTCAAAACACACACAAAACACTAATTAAGAGTAGCGGGGTGCTGCAGAACAGGGTAATAACTCGATCGCTATTACGATTCATTGTCCGATCGATCAGTATATCCAATGGATGTTTAAGTGCTGCCCACATTAGGGTTATACTTTGTCGTTCGTCATTAATTTGACGGATCATCGTTAATTCGATGGATAAAGTATTGTACTTTGTCGTTCGTCATTAATTTGACGGATCATCGTTAATTCGATGGATGAAGTATCGCACTTTGTCGTTCATTGTGAGAATTTGATCTCGTGAGTTATCGTAAAGGCTGTATTAAGTTACTAACCTAGTTTGTGTGCATGTTATTTAAATTAGGTTAAAAGACTATTCAGTAGTCTAAACTCTGTCCGTATAAATCTGAAATATTATCACAAGGTAGCTTCATTTTGGAATTATTAAGGTACGGATCCTTACCCCACTCCTTATTGCTTCATATTCAAATTGTTATAAACCACTAAATTACTATATATTTTAAAACTCCTCACGTCTTTGAGTATCGATTCATTTGACAGTCCGTTCGAATTCTATTTTAATCATTTGATTTAAGCTTTTATATCATGCGATAATATTATGTTAGTTGTACTCATTATCGCATGTTCCAATATATGTTCCGTTCTGTTCTGAAAATAAGTTTTATAAGTTATGTGAATAAGACCATTTGTACTCTGTTACCCTGAGTATCGCTTCTCGTGGAGTGTCCCACGAGCATGTTGTTGCGGCATCAACAGCATGTGCTCCATCTGTGACGGAGAGATTAGTTCACGGCGTCCCTAGGTACAAGTGTGGTACAAAGCTACTAGGAGGCGTATGGATCGATCCTAGGATTTCAGTTAATGAAATGGATAGAGGGTATGCCAACTCGCCATTTCGTGTGATAAGTATGCAGGAGTAGCTACCTGTGTATTGTCACGTTTTCAGTTTGCTCATGGGTACATCCATAAGATATAATTATGAAATTATGTTCTTGCATCGTATCAGTTTTGCATCAAGCGTTATTTGTTCTTTGAGCCTATAATTCCGTACTGAGCATTCGGCTCATTCCGTATAAATTTTGTATTTACAGGTCAGCAGGTTACCTTGGGCGGGGAAAAGAGAGAAGAATAAAGCCTAGGAATAAATCTGAAGATGTTAGTTAATCAAGTCAAATGTGTCAGCTTGTATATTAACTTTAAGTTTAATTGTCGTATGATTGTATCCTTGTTAAATAAATAAATGGAATTATGACTTTTGTTTATGATACTGTTATTGTGACACGTCAGCCCTTCCGGGTTGGGGTGTTACACTTTGATACCCTTTTAACTGCTACATAAGTTTTCAAATCTTTCAAAAATCCTTTGTAGACTCCTCCAAAACTTCCCTCTCCAAGTTTCTCTTTCTCTGCAAAACAACTAGTTGCCCGAGCTAATTCAAGGTAAGAGAATCTTCTAGGCCCAGTGGCACCCATTTCAAGTTCATGGTTCATCACCACAGAAGATCCAAGTTCCTCCACTTCGTCACCGTTGTTTTTCTTCTTATTCCATAGAAGGTATGCAAGTATAACAAGTAGCGTGACTAGAACCGATTTTCCAACTACTAATCCCACGACCAATCCGAGCTTGTTTGGTGGTAAGCCAGTGTTTTCATCAAGTTGTAAATTGGAACTATTAAACATCCAAGATTCAACTGTGTTTTTGTCAGACAACTCAAAACTTGCGGCTGAAAACCCGAACGCAACCCATTCAGGCAACTCATTCCGGAGATCAACTATATGAGCTACTCCATCTCGTTCAAAGTTATTGTTCCGAAAACTAGTGAAGGAAACACTAAGATTTTTGGTACCCGAATCATATTTAATCAAAACTTGACACTCTCTTCCAGTATTAAGCCATTTGGTTTGATTAATAGAAGAATCAGAGTTAACGTTGATACCTACATGATCACATTGGGAACTATTTTCCCAAGTGTTGCAATAAGGATCAAACTCCACCCAAACATATCGATCTCCGCTATCATTGACTGTGGTATCTGACTTAGGATCCATAGCCCCATGTATCAAAGAACTATTCTGAGCAAGAAAGAATATGAAGCCATCATCTTGACGATGACGTCTCTCAGGGTCAGATAGTTTTACAAATGAGAAACTGGTAGAAAAGCTGGTTAGCTCACCAGACCTTTTGTCCCAAAGATGAAGCCTTTCGGTGTATGTCACCCGTCCAATGACCATGCCACTATGATTTTTTGGTGTCACCTGAATTGCATCTTCAGAGATATAAGCTCCACCATCTAAGATAAACATGTCCTTGTCATTTGGACTGATGTTTGCTAAATTGAAAGATATGGATGCTGAATAAGGGATTAAGATAAGAAGGAAACATGCTAAGATGCCCATGATGCAGCAGAAAATTTGCTAAAGACAATTATGAAGTTTTTGATAGGTTAGGTGGTTTTTCTTGCCAATTAACCATGAACTTGAAGTAGATTTTTATAAGGGCGGGTCAAATGCCATTATTAATAGGCTTTAGTCCAGTCAACATGTTTAATGCGTTATGCGTGTGGGTCTTATATGGACATGGACACATGGTCACTATTGGCCACACCTATGAAGCACGGGACCTGATGGAAGCATAAGTACCCGTCTCGGGGATGGCGTGGGGACGGAAACGCGCTGGAAACGCCATAGGGATGTTTTCCGGAGGTTTCCAGGAATAAGGGGACGGCAATGATACACTTCCGGTAATATGGGGACGGCAGTTCCACATTTCGGGGACATTTCCTTATTAAAATTAGGGTTTTAATTATAAATAAAACAGAATCAAGGCCTTGCAAATTCCATAACGCCAGCCGATTGATAAGAAACAATGAAGAAAGAGATAGGTTATGGAGTTTCAGGTGGTGGCGGCGATAAAAGTTTTGCTTCTCAGGGGAGTTTGTTTGAGGGAGAAGACGTGTGAGTGATTATTTCAAATGAATTAAAACCAACTTTCACATTAAACCCTTTGGTTCATATAAAATTACAAATATATCCTTTTAGTTTAATTTGAATTTTAAACATCCCAAAACTTTAACATTTTATATCAAGTGTTAATATAACTAATTAAATTGGGTACACAAGTTGTGAGTTTTATTATTGGATAATCAATTGGTTTAACAATATTTTTTTTTTCTAATTTTTGGTTCACAAGTTTTTTCGTTTTCAGTTGTTTATACATCTATTATTGGTAAAAATCGAATCTATGTTAGAGTTATATCAATAAAAATTTCATGTACTTTATCTATATGCGTTTAACTTTGATTGAAAGACGTAGACAAGTTCATTATGTATGAATAGTTTTACAAGAATTTTTTTTTTGTCGTACCTTTGCCGTACCCGTATCTTGGATTTTTAAGTTTTGTCGTTCCCCGTACCCCTGTCCCGTACCCGTTCCCATGCTACATAGGGCCACTCCCTACTTTTTTATTAATTGCAAGTACATTTTATTCATAAAGCCAGCCACTTACATCAGAAGGAAATTACACCACATCTACTTCCTGAAGATTTTTATATACCCTTATAAACTTGTTTAATTATAATATGATGTTAGCATTAATAAATAATTGGTTGACTAGCTATAGAATCACGGACTATTAAAAAGTTATATATTTGCTTTTTTTTTAAAATACTCGGTTAAAAAATACAAACAGGGTGTATTGCATGTTGGTACACTTATTGAAATGTTAAAACTCTGTATAAAGAGAATAATAGAACTCCGTTGTAGGGCTGTAAACGAACCGGACGTTCAGCGAACAGTTTGTGAACCGTTCGGTGAGAAGTTCGCTTATGTTCGTTCGATTAGCTTAACGAACGAACACGAACAAAAAATTTCGTTTTGTTAGGTTAGCGAACGAACATGAACACAGATCTTGTTCGTTCGACTGCGTTCGTGAAAGTTCGGTAATATGTTCGGTTACGTTCGTTTGATTATATTAAAAAAATAATAAATAATAAACCTTTATTTAAACATATTGAAAACTTGAAATCCTATTTTTTCAAAGTTAGTTAAAATTTAGACATTCTAAAACATTTTTGGGGAAAATTATGTCTAATTTAGTTAAACTTGATTCATGGTTTGATGGTGTAGTAGACTTCTTGTGTTTTGACTTATCATTTGATGGTTGTATTTAACCACTTATATCCAATATTTAAGGATAACAATGTTTTTATTTTTTTATTTTCAAGTTAAATGTTCGTTTGCGTTCGTTTTTATTTGTTTGTGCTTGTTTGTGTTCGAGACCGATGTTCACGAACTGTGCGTGAACAACTGAATTTCCTTACCGAACGAACACGAACATAAACTTATGTTCCGTATGCGTTGGTGAACAGTTCGCGAACATGTTAATTTCCTTAACGAACGAACACGAACATGGCCTTGTTCGTGTTCGTTCGGTTCGTTTACAGCCCTACTCAGTTGTTAATTCAATCACAATTAACGGATTACGTTAGGTGTCTAATAAGACCCGAAGTATCGTGCGGATGAAATTTTGGGGTTATATGGGTGGTCCATAGGCCACTGTTTTCCAACATTAATCTGTGGCTTGATTTCCATCATGAACTTCGATCATTTTCAACTTTTCAAAACTACGCAACTATGTTACTATTGTGTTTACTTATAATTAGTTCACTTGAAACTTGAAATATTTACTTTTCTTTTTTATTTTACTAGATAGTTTCGATTTGTGTATTTATATCAATACTAGGTTATAATTGTTAGGAATCATTGTACCATTTTAGATAAAACCATTTATTTAATAATTAACAACACCTATTAATTTTATTGGAAACGTGTAGAGTTTTGTGTCAAAACAATTCAACATTCGAGTAAATAATAATCAACCATAGGGGGTTTAGAGTTTTAAACCTTTTACGAAAACTGAAGACCCGTACTAAGTAGCAACAAACGGCCCGCTAGAAGACACGTTCACGAAAAGCACCTGAAAACCAGTTTGACACTTGAACCAAGAAAGCAGCGTCCGCTGCAAGTGGCCCCAGTGGCGTGTGACGCGACAGAGTAGAAGGGTGGCAATCGACTTGGCACGGCCGACGAGGGCAGCACTTAGAGGGGTTGATCCGCGTTCACAGGGAGGCTAGGATGGTGGTGGCTGTTTGGGTTGTCTAGTGTCAAGTTTCCTTTTAATATGTTTATGGTTCGCAATTAAATGCGTTTATATAACAAATCTCATTTCAATTAACTCTCCTCCAAAGTTACACCATGCTCTAGTAATTAACACTCAATCACCAAACTTTTTTAGACCTTAAAATGCCAAAACAACAAATTACAAACAAACGCCAGGTAGATGGGCAATAAGTTGTGTCGCAACCCCCTTTTGAATTGGAAAACTGATCTTACTAAAGACGAAGCAACTCTTAAGGGTCGAGGATTTGCAAAACTGGTCCTACTAAAGACGAAGCAATTCCACAGCTTTTGGGGCTAGATCGAGAACTGAATCTATCAAAAGCAGATTAGATAAACATGAGTTGATTCTCTAAACAAGCTTTCTCGTGTTTAGCGACTTTGCTTGATTCTGCCTTTAACGCTGCCTGGCAAACAACAAAACCTTTATCCCTTAGCCCAACAAGAGGGGACACTCCTGTAAGGTCCACACAATCTTGTTTTCCCCTTGCCCACCCAAACCTAAGAATATCAGTTGGCCGAAGAGTAGACCTCCCATCGAGTATATGCGTCAAAAAGTTCACTGGAGCCTCCTTTTTAACAGAAATCCCTGCCTTCTTTAGAACATCACAAAGAATATCTCTAACCAAATCATGCATGTATTTAAACCCATGTAACTCCTTGCAATGGACCGAATGCTCACTAAAGGTATCTAAACAAACCTTGCGAAAAACTGGGCAAGGCTCATCAACCGAGAATAGAGGGATCATTAACCGGTACTTAAGAATTGCCCGATACACCATAGCCGACATGTGTTGACCCAGTCCTTCAATTGGGATCACAAAAAAAAAAGCTTAAAAACTAAACTCTATACTTAAAACCCCCCAAAAACTTAAACACCCCCCCCCCCCCCCCCAACTTCAAAACTGACCTAAAGCCCCAAAAAACCTAACCCTAAAAACTAAACTACATCGAAAACTTAAACCCTAAGGAGAAATTGCATATGCAACATAAGATATTTGTTTTTTAAGTTTTTTTTTTTGGGTAGTTTTTTATTTGTTTTCTCACATTTAAGTAGTTTTCTCATGAGCCTCTCCCTATATAGAGGAACTGTAGAATACAATTCCCTTTATCATACAAAGCGTAGGCGATCACAGGATGAAGGCACGTGTCACTCTTTTAATTTTTCTCCATAAGGGTAAAACAGAAAATTACTTTCATCAGCAGATCACGATTTCATTTCACCACTATCCCATTAATTTTGAACCGTATCAGTTTCAAATATTCAGAAATTTTAAAATTATCAATTGCAGTTTTAAATTATGCGATTAGGGTTTCACTCATTTTTTATTTCAATGGATCCCCAGACTAGCACCTGATGAAACACAGAAGATGTTGTTTTCAAAGACGTTGAATTAGCTGACGAACATGATACGATTGAGGAAGTTCGAAATCCGAGTTCAGTCAATGTTGAAATAGAGGACCTAACGAGTAAGTACTTAATTAAGGGTTTGAATGTTCAAATTTCTAGTTAATTATCTAGTTTTCATGTATGTCTTTTCAACGCCTTATTTGATTCTCAGTTTGTTAGAAGTTTCAATGATCATTTGTTTGTAATTGATTATAGGGGTTTTGTATTTGTTAATAGTTATGAAAACATATGAAAATACAAATAGACTCATGTTATGAAATTAAAACGCACGTTATGAAATGTAAGGAAAAAACACATGTTGTACTTATGAGGTATATAACATGAGTGATTAGATCAGGTAGTTTTTATAAAAAAAAAAAAACGCATGTTGTTGTTTTGGTTTTATACAACATGCGTGATTAGACCAAGTAGTTTTTACTAATGTTTTTATTAACATTTCTAGAGGAAAGAGTGTATATTCCAAAGGTGGAAGAGTGAGATATTCAATTTAGTTCCATCGATCAAGCTTACGTGTTTTACCAGACATGTGCCAAGATATCAGTTTTTTCAGTCCAAAAGGGTGGTGAAAACATTAGTGGTGGTATTATAAAGGCTAAATATTTTGTATGCTCGAAAGAGGGACATAAGCCACAAATTATAGACGATTCTTATTTGAATTCAAAAGAGCCCTATAAAAGAAGGAAAAGACCAACCATTTGAACCGGATGTAAAGCACAAATTATGCTTGGTTCGCAGGATGGGATATCATACACAGTTAAGAAGTTTGTTGAGGGACATAATCATACATTTGTTTGTCCTGAAAATCTTCATTTATTAATGGCATACAGGAATTTGTCTGAAGTACAAGAAGAAATGATCTGGGAATTAGGTATTCTAAATGTCGGGCTTGTGAAAGCATTTCATATAATGAGAAAAGATATGGTGGTTTCGAATAAATACCGTCGAAGACTGCAAAAATTTCAGAGCTAGAATAAATATCTACATAGGAGAATCGATGCAGACATGGTTATTAATAGGCGGTCAGATAAAAAAATATTTAGGTGATTATTCGTTCGACTATTCAGTTGATGAAAACAAGTGGTTAACTGGTTTGTTCTAGGCTAATGGATTATGCAAGCGTAACTATATAGAGTTTGGAGATGTAATATCTTTTTATGCGACCTTTAAAACAAACAAGTGAGTGTTCATCAAACTGTATTTAACGATGTATGAAATGTGTATTGGTGTTTCTTTTTACTCTTTTTTACATTATATCATCTTGTGTAGATATAAGATGGTCTTCGTGCCATTTATTGTACAATCATTGTTGAAATGTAACACTTGGAGCTGGGTTGTTAGCATCCGAAAGCATTGAATCTTATAAGTGGCTTCTTCAAGCGTTCTTGAACATTTGGATTTCAGCCCATGGTTGTAGTCACAGACCAGGATTCAGCGATGAAACATGCTATTGAGAGTGTGTTTAGTAAAAGCAGACATAGATTGTGCATGTGGCACATTATGAAAAAAGTGGCAACTATGGTTAGATCAACAGTGTATCATAATATGTGTGATTACTTTTGTATTTATTAGAGTTAAATGCCTTGTTGATCCCTGTGGTTTGTAAAATTTGCAGACTTGGTCCCAGGTGTTCACTAATTACATAGGTGGTCTCCATACTTGCAAAAAATAAACTCGCTTGGTCCTATGCTTGACAATGATTGGGTTGGGTTGGGCAATAAATGGTTTTAACAGAGTTTTTAACTAATTTTAGGTCACATGACCAAGCAAGTTTATTTTTTGCAAGTATGAATTAGTGAACCTTTGGGAGCAAGTCTGCAATTATTGCAAACAACAGGGACCAACCAGGCATTTAACTCTATTTATTATCTATATGCGTTATTTCATGATATTTGGCATGAGTTGTTTATTAAAAGTTACAATTTTGTACACACAAGTTGAACATGAATTGTGCAACAACGATGAATTTAAAAGAAGAATGTTTGATATTGTCTGGGCAGATTCAATTGAGCCAGAAATATTCGAGAGGGAGTGGAAACTTGTAATGATTGTGTTGATGTTGATGTTGATGTTGGTTTCTTGGTGGACCGTTGACCTCTTGATGAACCGGTTGTCTTTGGATGGGTCTTTGATTAGCTACCCCCACAATTTGAGGAATACGGTTTTGTTAGCATTATTCCAGTTCTTTTGCTCGTTTTGCCTTGGTTGACGGTTGTTGGCATAATCGTCATCGCTAATATACACGTAACTCCAGTTACAGTTCACATAACCAAAGTTTTCACTCTAATACCCGTCTTCCTCTTCATAGCCTCCCCCGTCGTAAAAATTCCCATTGTTATCATAATCTCCATACCCCTAGTTCTCAAACCCATTATAGTCCTCGTTATCAGAGTACTCGTCATCACCCGTGTGATATGTTTGCATACTAACACGATCCGGTGATTGGTAGCCTAGAACACTAAATGGGTCATCATCATTGATATTATTCCTCAACTCGCTGAGGTTAGGAATTTATTTCTCGAAGTAGAACGCTTGGCTCCGGTTAACTTGCTCAAACGTGGGATTGCCACGATTAGGAGTGGACCCACGATTTGGGTTAGGGTTACGGTTACGGTTCTTGGAATTTGGTGGGAGCTATTAATTTTTAAGAGGGTATTCTTAGCGTTGGTTTTGTGCATGGTTTGGATGTGGTGGGTCGGTGGTCTTCGGTTGTTGCTACCACCCGACCGGTTATTGCGAATTTGGTTTTGGTTTTGGTTTTCCATTTGGACGGTTCCAATGGAAGGAGTGTAATGTGAAGGTTGGTTTGGTGAGTTAGAAGCAAGTGTTGCCTCTAAGCGGTTGGTTCGGTTTCTTCAGACTAAATGCTCGATTTCTAGCTCGAACACTAACGGAGAGATTCTTCCGGACGTCCTCGTACGCATGCACTACCTGGAATCTGCACAACTAACATACCCGTGTAACAAGGAAAAGAGAATAAAGCAAAAATAAACCAAACACTTTGAACACCTAATTATAAAATACTCAAAAAAATCTAGACACAAAGCGCACGAACTCCTTTGCGACAGCGCCAAAATTTGATTAGAGTGTCTCGGTCCGGGCAAAGATAAAATTTGTAAGTCCTAATTACCCCAAACAAATAGTGACTGGTAGTCAGGGTGTCGAAACACAAAAATTTTATGGTTCGTGTAAGAATTTATCTAATTATTGGTCTAGAGCACTTTATGAAGCTTGCTATGTAACTATTCCTTTTTGGTTGATTGGAATAGAGGTCGGCTTGAACTGACAATTTACTAATACTAAGAACATGATTGTTTGATTATAATTACGAAAACTTATCACACTTGTTTGAAAACAATAATTTAAACAAATCTTAAAACGAATGTCAACACCCTATAAATCTTACAAAATATATATCGGGGTTAAACCCTAGGGAACTAGCCGCTCATGGGGCGCGGAACTTAATCCCTGGTTGGTGAACACGATGAATGGACCATTGAATCTTGGTTCTTGATCTTGAACGAATGATTGGTGGAATGATTGTGAATGTAATGGCGTGCTCCAAGAATCTTGGAACAAGGGTTATGATGATGAAGAAGTATGATCGGTAAAGTAATGATTGGTGATTGAGAGATGGATATGGAAGGATGGATCGATATTGAATGATGGAGATGATTGAGAGTGTTTTCAAAAGTCTTGGGATGCAAGAATGTGTAACTCCTTAGAAGGCCGCCCAAAACCAAAAGTTATCCCAAAATTTGGTCAAAACAAGTCAAAACCTCAAGCTAGGCGTCCAAAACATCGGCGCTGCATCGACGACGTGCCAACTAGCCATCGGCTACGGACCAACTATGGTCGACTCACTATTTTACTGCCTACGCATGTACCCCTTGCCGAAAACTACGTAGGCGACGGCCAAAGGCCAAGTTGCTGACGCGGAAACCCAGTTTTCGCCCATTTTCTTTCGTTTTCGGCACCCGGTTGGTCCTAGCCTCATCACAATGTCCCGTAAAGCTCCCAAAATGCTCCTTAAACTTCGTTAGACTTGCAAAACACAAACCAAATTAAAGTGGATCATTCGGAACATAAACTCAAGTAAAAACACAAACTTAGATACGTGTAACACCGGACTTTAGACCACATATCGAAATATGACGGCATGGGCAGCTGCTGTCGCAACCCCCGACCCCTTCCCTGGGAGGCGGGCGGCCGCGGCACGCAGAGCGGGTGGTATAAGTGTTTATTAATTTGGCAGCGGAAATTTACATCAGGACCGTAGTTAGGAAATAGTTTATCAGAGTAACACCATAATTTTTATAAATAATCAATACATGGGAAAAAAACCCAAGTTTCCATTTATAATGTGTTTATAGGGATAAACCCTAATTTATTGAAATAAAACGTCTTTCTTGTTTAGGTAACTTTTATAGCTACTTTTCCAAGCCTTCAGTGCTCTCCAGCTAGCTTCAATTTGGCTTTCACATTTTGTTACCTGAAACGCGTTTAAAAAAGTTTTATCAGCAAGAAATACTGGCGAGTGCATCCCAATTTAATCAAAACAAGATTTTATATCGTTACAGTATTGAGGGCGATTACAATGTTTATATCTACCAAATTACCACCCACGATAATGTCAATCCTGACTTGTGGTCATGTTACTATTCACAATATTAGTAACGAGTAATGTATATAAAACCCCAACATACCGACAGTAATTGTAGAATACATAGACTCAATCACTATTTATCATATTTTAAAACAATTGAGGTTTGTATAAAAGGTTTACAAAAACAGATGTACTCATAAATAGTGAGAAAAAGTGAATGTACTCACATTGCTGTTTTAGATACTACTACTGCTTTCTGGTGACTTCCTGGTTATAATCTATTAAATTAAAAAATGCACACGTGTTAGTAAGATAACCCAATTTACATTAGGTATACCCCCGAGACAGAATTCCAACGACTGAGTCAGGCAGAGCCTTGACATGCGTTACAGAGCTCTAGATCAATCAGGCAGAGTAACTAATACGTAACCGGGGGTTATAATACTTACAACGAGGCAGAGCTTCGCTTTTTAGGGGTATAATACCCGAGAGTTTTAGCTTTAATATTAGAGAGAGAAAAGAAATTGAACGAGATTTAACTAAGCCTCTCGACTCCTTATATAGGCTGGAACAGGGGCGGCTCGCGGCCCGCGACGCCCTCTTGTTCATCTCTCGCGGTCCGCGAGGGCTATAGGGTAGGCCCTAGCCTTGTCGGGTCAGCTATATAAGTCCAACACGTATGAGACACGTGGCACAAGGAGGTCCGGCCTGGTGTCACTTGTTCGCGGCCCACGACAGTCCCAGCTTGACTGGGTCGTGCCCCGCGAGGACCATGTATTTTTGTTTTATTTGATTTTTAATAATATAAAGGTATTTTAGGGTTATTTTTCGTATACGAGGTGTATTTTAGGACGTATAGGAGTATTTTAAGGGTTTTAGGAGAGTTGTTATATCCTCCCCACCTTGTTTTAGATCTCGTCCTCGAGGTCTACTTGAACAGGTGTGGATATTTCCTTTGCATCTCAGCTTTAAGCTCCCGAGTGTATTCTGGTCCTCTCTAGGAATTCGATTTCACTTTGACCAGAACTAATATCTTATGTTTAAGATTATTGATCTTTCTATCTTCAATCTGTAGCGGTTTCTCTACAAACTTAAATTTCTCATTTACATCTATGTCCTTAAGAGGTACCACTAGTGTTTCATCTGCTAAACATTTATTGAGATTACATACATGAGACACATCATGTATTCCTGCCATTTCCTCTGGCTATTGTAGCTAGTAAGCTACTGGTCCTATTCTTCTAATAATCTCAAAAGGTCCAATATACCTGGGGCTTAGCTTTCCCCTCTTGATAAATCTGACCACTCCTTTCCAGGGAGAAACTTTCAACAATACCTTGTCTCATACCTGAAATTCCAACGGTTTTCGTCTGTTATCTGCATAACTCTTCTGACGATCGCGTGCCGTTTTCAGTCTTTCATTGACTTGAATAATCTTGTTCGGTGTTTCTTGTACTATCTCTAGTCCAGACAGTTGTTTTTCTCCAATTTCTGCCCAACAGACTAGAGTTCAGCACTTTCGTCCTTAGAGTGCTTCAAATGGTGCAACATTGATGCTGGTATGATAGCTGTTATTGTAGGAAAATTCTATTAATGGTAAATGATCATCCCAATTTCCTCTGAAATCAATTACACAAGCTCTTAGCATATCCTCCATTGTCTGAATTGTCCTTTCGCTCTGTCCGTCTGTTTGAGGATGATAAGTTGTGCTTAGTTTTAACTTGGTTCCCATTGCTTTCTAGAAACTAGTCCAAAAATGAGAAGTAAAACGGCTATCTCTATCAGAAACAATAGATAAAGGAATTCCATGTAATGAAACTATTTCATTTACATATAACTTGGCTAATTGTTCCATACTGAAAGTTTCCTTCATAGGTAAGAAATGAGCAGATTTGGTTAATCTGTCTACAATCACCCAGATTGCATCATCACCTTTTCGTGTCTTGGGTAATTTAGTAACAAATCCATTGTTATCAAATTCCATTTCCATATTGGCATTTCTAATTGCTGTAAGAAACCTGGGGGTTTCTGATGTTCAGCTTTAACCTGTGAACAGGTTAGACACTTGGCAACATAGGTGGCTATATCCTTTTTCATTCCTATCCACCAGAAATTCTTTCTTAAGTCTTGATACATTTTATCATAACCAGTATGTATCGTATACTTAGACTTATAGGCTTCTTCTAAAATTCGGTGGCGTAGGTTTCCTTGTTTAGGTATCCAGATTCTTTTCTTATGGAATCTCCAAATTCCATTTGTTCCTTGTTCTAATTCCTTGATCATTCCTTTTAATTTTTCAGTATCATCCTTGATTACTGTTTCTTGTATTTCTCTAATTTGCTCATTTAAATCTATCTGCAGATTTAATTTAAGAGAACGTACTCGTTTTGGCTTTTCATGATACTTTCGACTTAAAGCATCAGCTACTACATTAGCTTTTCCTGCATGATACTGGATATTACAATCATAATCACTAAGAACTCCATCCAGCGTCTCTGTCTCATATTTAACTCCTTTTGGCCAAAAACATATCTTAGACTTTTATGATAGGTGAAAACAGTAAACTTACTACCATAAAGATAGTGTCTCCAAATTTTAAAGGCAAAACTTATAGCCCCTAACTCTAGATCATGGGTCGTATAATTCTCTTCAAGATTCTTATGTTGTCTAGAGGCATAAGCTATAACCTTTTGACATTACATCAATACACATCCATATCCTAACTTAGAAGCGTCACAATAGACTATCAAGTCTTCAGTTCATTCTGGTAACGCTAGTATGGGTGCGTTGGTTAACTTTTGCTTTAGAATCCTAAAAGCTTCTTCCTGTTTTGGTCCCCATTCAAACTTAACTGATTTGCAAGTCAGTTTCGTTAATGGAATGGCTATTCTAAAGAAATCTTGGATAAACTGTCTATAATATCCTGCCAGTTCAAGAAAACTTCTTACTTTAGTTGGTGATTCAGGGACTTTCCATTTAGTAATTGCCTCGATCTTTGTGGGATCTACATGAATTCCTTCATGATTAACCAGGTGTCCAAGGAATTGCACTTCTTGTAACCAAAATTCACATTTTGAAAATTTAGCGTAAAGCTTTTCTTTTCTCAGCAAATTTAAAAGTATAAACAAATGCTCTTCATGATCCTCTTTACTCTTAGAGTAAATAAGAAATCATTTATAAAGAAAATTATGAATTTATCCAGATATGGTTTACATATTTTGTTCACCATGTCCATAAATGCGGTTGGGGCATTGTTTAAACCAAATGGCATGACTGTAAATTCATAATGACCGTACCTTGTTCTGAAAGCAGTTTAGGAATGTTCTCTTCCTGTACTTTCAGTTGATGATATCCTGAGCGTAAATCGACCTTAGAAAAGAATCGAGCTCCTTGCAGTTGATCGAAAAGATCATCGATTCTTGGTAGTGGGTTTCGATTTTTAATTGTAACCTTGTTCAATTCCCAGTAATCAATGCACATACGCATTGATCTGTCCATATTCTTGACAAACAAGATTGGTGCTCCCCATGGCGATGAACTAGGCTGTATGAAACCTTTCTCCAGAAGTTCGTCCAACGGTTTCTTCAGTTCTTGCATCTCTGCCGGTGCTAAGCGGTAAGGCGCTTTGGCAATTGGTGTTGTCCCTGGTATTAGGTGAATACTAAATTCAACCTCTCTATCTAGCGGTAATCAAGGTAACTCTTCTGGAAAAACATCTGAGAATTTAGATACTACAGGAATATCTTTTAATTCTTTTCATTTAGTGTTAATGATTATAGAAATCATATACACTAATGATCCTTTCCTTGCATAACTTGTTGTTTTCATCACAGAGATGAATTTTGTGGACCTAGTTGGCTTATTTCCTTTAATTGTGATCTTTTCACCCTTTGGTGAATTCACTTGTACTGACTTTTGATCACATAGAATGCTGGCATGACTGGCTACTAACCAATCCATTCCTAATACAATATCAAATCCAGCCAAATTATTGGATAAATGTTAGCAATAAAATTATGGTTTAAAATTTATATTCTTGCTCCTTGCAAGATTTCAGTAATCTTAATGGATTCTCCATTTTCAGTTTCTACCATACATTCTTGTTGAAGTTTAGTTAATGGTTGATTGAGAAGTTTGCAGAACGAAGTATTAATAAAACTTTGGTTTGCACCAGAGTCAAATAATACTTTGGCAAAAATATCATTAACTAAAAACGTACCAGCGATCACATCCGGAATCATCTTGGCTTCTTCAGCTGTTAGAACAAATGCTCGGGCATTCTTAGTAGTTTTGCTATTTGTTGCTGGAGCTAGTTTCGGACAGTTCGGTTTGATATGCCCCGTCTCTCCACAGTTGAAGCATAGCTTGTTGCTGGGTTTCCTCCTGCAGTCTTCGTCCTTGTGTTGTTGGTGCAAATGTCTGTCGACTTCGTCTTGTATCAAGTCTTGTATTTAGATTGATAGATCAGGGTACGTTGTACGAGAAAATTGAGATATATGTTGAATAGAGCCTTTTCGCACGAAATGGTACATGTCCATTTCGTACGAAAGGACAATGCCATTTCGTGTGAACCTGTTTCGTGCGAAATGGATGCTCTATATATAGTAGCCTTGAGTCTTTCATTGGTAACGGTTTGGTTTCCGGTAGCGAAGCTCTGCCGAAGTGTCTCCAGCATTGTTAAACGATCTGATATCAATACAAGAGACAGTTTAAGTGAATCTAAGTGCAAATCAGCTGAAATAACTTCAATACGTCTGTTTCCGCCTTTCGTATTGGACGAGATCTCTTCTGAACGACTCGTTTGGTCGTGTAAACGATCCTACATGTGGTATCAGAGCTCAGGAGGAAGAGTTCTTACCATTTCAGTTGTTTTTCATCTAAAATTCTGATTTCTACTCACTTTCTTCATCATTTTTCAAAATTAAACAAGTTTTCACGGATAAAATGGCTTGATTTACACAAAAAAAAATGCGAAACATTGTTTTAACAAATCCTTGAAAGAATCAGACCTTAAATCGGCTTAAAACTTGATCAATTTTATCAAAATCTGTCCGAAAGTGTGATGTCAGCACCATTTCGCACGAGCTGAGCTTCCATTTCGCTTCAAGTGTCCATTTCGCTTGAAAGTCATCCAGTTTGTGTGAAATTGTCACCAATTCGCTTGAAAGGACCATTTCGCTTGGAAATTATCCAATTCGCACGAATTGAACCCCCATTTCGCATCCAATTGTCCAGTTAGCTTGGAATACACTTCATTTCGCACGAATTGATCAGTATTGACCCTAGTTCGTTTGAAGAGGTCCATTTCGTTTGAACAATTCCATCTCGTTTGAAAGTCTGAGTTTGTGAAATTTTTGAAACCGAATCATGGAGAACGAGTTCTACAACGCCTTTGCAACCCTGATCACTGTGACTCAGAATACGATACTAGAAAATGAAACGGGCACCACGCAAAAACCGCCTAAGCTTATGAGTATTGAGGAGTATAGTGGATGGGCAGAACGTTTTGAAAATTGGGTTCAAGCATATTACCTAGATGCATGGGAATATACTGAATTTCGATATATTAGACCGGTTAAGGACAACGGACAGAAGGTTGATATTAAAGATTTAAGTGTTGATGAGAAAAAGAAATACAAAAATGAAAAGATGATGGTTACTCTTTTGCAGCAAGCTATTAAGGAAGAAATCTTGATTTTACTCCAACATAACGGAAGTGCACATTCAATATGGAAAGAACTAAAATCGAAGTTTGTTGGAAGTAAAGAGATGATCAAGAACAAAATGTCGCTTTTGAAGAAAAAATTTGATCTATTTCGTGGACTAAGAACTGAAAACACCAAGCAGATTATAGAAAGATATTACAATTTGATGATGAATATGAAAAGATTAAACATCAATAAAGATAAAGAAGAATTGATTGAAAAGTTGGCCGATGCGTTGCCACAAGATGTTTGGGTCACGTATCTTATGATGTTGAAAAATAAACCTGAATTTGACAATCTAACGCTGAGCGAGTTTATTGAACAACTCGAAGCTCAAGAGATGGAACAACGAAAGATAGCAAGAATGAAGAATTATGATGGTGAACAAGACATTGGTCTGTATTACAAAGGAGGTACTAGTGATAAGACCAACATTGCACCAAAAATTGAAACTGCTTTCAATGCAAAAAGTTCTTCTAGAGGTTCATCTCAAGGATCAAGTAGCCAAACTGGATTTTCTTCATATCCATCATTCGATCCAAATTTTTCAGCAACAAAGAGTGGCAAACTTCTACAATGCAACATTGCATTAAATCTTGAGAATGATCAAAATTACTCTGAAGAAGTAGCCAAAAGTCATATGTCTTTGTTGGTGACTGTGTTAGAGTCTTATGGGAGCTTAGTTGCAGGAAGGATCAGAAATCCAATGTTGACAAAAGAGGATTACGATCAGATTGATGCTGAAGAGATGGAACTTATGGATATAAAGTGGTGTTTGGCTAGTGTGTTGAGAAGAGCTGAAAATTTTAAACAGATTACGGGAAAAGATGATTTCCGTGATGCTAATGTTTCTACTTTAGGATTTGATAAATCTAAAGTTACTTGTTTTCGTTGCAGGGAAAAAGGGCATTTCAAGCGAGAATGCACAAACCGCGAAGCAAGTGGAGCTCAAAATCCTTTCGGAAACAATGATTATTATCGGAAATAGATTTATCATCAAGTTGCTCAACAGCCGTATCAACAACAAACACAAACTGCTCATGCTCGGAAGGAGATTGAAGAATCAAAGAAAGCTTATCTAGTGAATCAAGATGATGAAAGATCGTCAAAAGGATTTAGTTGGAACAAATATATTTCAGCTGAGAGTAAAGCATGCCTGACAGATCAAGATGATGAAAGGATTCCAAAATATTTCAGTTGGGATGATTATGATCCTAACAGAACTGCAGATCATAAAGCTTTTGTTGCTCAAAACGTTGAATATACCGCAGATGATTATTGGGCAGATAAAATGAAAGAGCACTTAAAATTTCTAGCCGAGAGAGATAAAGAAAGAATGAGAGATAAAAAAGATGATGAAGATGTTCGTGTGATAAAGAAGCTGGTCAAAGAAATTCCAGCTTTCGAGATTAAAAAAGAAGCTGATGCAGAAAAGATGTCTGAGAATTGTGAAAACTGTGAGACTCTGAAAAAACACAACAATGAGTTGATTCACAACATGAACAGATTGAAGGAATCATATGATGTCTTAAACAAAGCCATGAATCAATATAACGAGTCAAGCAGTGAACAAGCTACAGCCATGAAGACACTCAATGGAGCATACATGATAAAGCATGAAATGGTCAATTATTACATTGATATGTGTGCTGAGCTTGAACAGAAATTAGAAACTCAGAGGATAGAAACTGAAAGAGTAAACAAGTTGTTGAAAAGTTACTCGTGTTCTTCTAATGTGATTGACAGGATTTACCCTACGGTGGAAGGCATGAAGGCATTTGAAGAAGAAACATCTGAAATGAAGAATTCCGAAACAAAAGAGGATAATGAAGTGAAGAATTCTGGTAAGAAACAACGTGCTGGTTATAACAAGTGTTCACCTCCGCTTGAAAATGGATATTCTCCACGAAATCCTAATTCAGAAAGAGTCAAAAAGGCAACCAACTTACAGTGGGAATCTGAGTCCTCAGATAACTTGCCAGACAACATTGATGTTACTTTCACATCTTCCGACACTAATCATGAGTCTGAGATAATTAAGAAAGTGGTTGATCAGGTGTTGGATAAAGATGAAACGGAGGAGTCAAAGTCAGAGTCAAAGTCTGAGTCCGACACTTCAAGTCCAACAGTCAAAAAGGACAAACGAGTTTACAATAAAGATTTTCTGTTATCACAAAATAATTTGAATGATGAAACATTCAAAGTAGCATATACTTTGAATGATTCTGACAAATTAGATTCTGATGAAGAATTTCCAATAAGAGGTGTCAAAACTGAAATGATTAACAAGGTTTTCAAATTAACAGAAATTGATATTTCTAAAATAAAAGATGTAAATTTTGCTGAAAAACCTAAATCTTACACCTCAAGAGTTCAACAAAGATTAAACAAGAAAAAGGGTTACAGTTCTGGTTCAGGTTATCGAAAGAAACCAAACCATAACGGTAATTTCAAAAAGAAGGGATTGGGTTTTATTCCACCAGAAAATCATAAAAATGAGAAAACTTATAAACCAAAAACTGTATTTGTTTCAGGATCAAGTTCGCAAGAAGAAGAAAAAAGCTCATTCTGGAAGCAATCAAACAAAGAATTCCTTGCGAAGAAGCAAGAAGGAATGAAGAATGATGAGCAACATCAGAAAAAGGAGACGAGAACCTGTTTTCAATGCAAAACAATTGGTCACATTGCCAGGAATTGTCCAAAGGCAATCCAAACAAAACAGGGAGTCTCTGAAAAACTAAAAGAAAAGATGGTTGAGAATGAACCACCAACCAAACAAGTTAAAGTTTTCAAAAATTCATAGTTTGAGGTTGGTGAAAGTTCAAAAAGTTTTTACAAAAGAAAGGTGAATCTTGACAACCACAAGTGGGTTGTTAAGAAATCAGATGATAGTTCTAGCAATTATTCTGATTCGTCAAAATCCGAGGAGCTATTTTCTGGCGATGAATCTGATTCGTCAAAGTCAGATGAGCCACGAGTTGATTTAAAATTAGAAACGTCAATTCCGCCAATGGATGATGTCAATTTTCCACCATTGCGGACTGAAAATTTTAAACAAAAAGTTGGAAAAGTCGAGATTTCAAATCAATTCTTTTCTGAAAAAAAAAGAATTTGATGTTGAAAAAGCCTTTAACCCCAATGTGAAACATATCTTTGGTAAGATGGTTGACGGAAAGGTAAAAGGGGTAAAGGAATTTTATGAAAAGAAAACGAGTAAACTAGATAAAGATGGTTCACCCCAGGTTAGTAACTGGGATAGAACCTATCACGACTAAAAATCTGGACTTGCTGGAGCTCCCAAGTTGGTAATCGTGGAGCAGTCATCAGCATCTTTCTTGAAAATTTTGAAAATTGTTATACTTCGTCTTTCAAATGGTATTGGTTGATTAGATCCTACAAGTGGTTAATCAAGGTCAATAAGTTGAACTTGATTTAACTTTCATACAAAGTGGTTGAAACAACAAAATGATGAGTTTATCCCCTAACTTACAAGTGGTTTGTGAAAATCAACAAAACTAATTTTCCGGAAAAACCATTTTGATTAAAACAAACTTAAGTGTTTTGAAATCATAATGGGAAAATAGTTTGTTGTCAAGGGGAGTTCTGATTGTTTATGCCAAGTGAATGGAGGATTGAAGCAATTCTCATCGGTTTGTCAAATTTTCTTTAAATGGTTTTGAATTTTAGGGGGTTAGAATATTTGAAAAATCCAAAAACATTAGAAAATTTGAAAAAGTCAAAAACATGATAAAAATAAAAAAATGAGTTTTGTTGTGAAAAAGAGGAAATGATAGTACATCAGTAGACAATCACAGTACACTAAAGAATTGGAAAGTCAAATGTGATAAACGGTCTCACTGATGATATGCCAGTAGGTTTTCGCACGCTTAATAGATTGTATTCGAGATATAAACCTAAATATCATACTTACTTATCTCGTGGGGAACATCTCTCGGATATATAGGTAACCCCTGAAATCTTGTTTGAAGGGCTTTCTATTTCTGACATACTAGGTCTTTGTGCGTGATGATATCTGGGGTATTATACCAGGACTTCTGATTTTACGGGAGCAATAGCCTAGTCCTCGTATAATACTTTGCATTGCTTTAATCTTAAAGCTCGCCCTCAGCATAAAAATGTTGAAACACTGAAAAATGCTAATCATGTGCTGTTGAAAAGAAATGATTCTCTAAAAGGGAACCCACCGAAAAGCGAACCATCATCTCTCTGATTTTTCGGAAGCAATAGCCTGAGCTCTCATGGTCTCGCATTTAACCCCTTACAGATATTATTAGTGTACATTCACCTGTAAGACTGAATATAGGAGTCTGGATACGGGAGTATATTCTGAGGTGGGACACGCGAATAAGTTTAAGTGTTTAAAACACTAATCTCGTATCTCGAAACAGTTGAACTTTGTGTGAAAATTTAAGTGGATAAGTATACTGACAATCTAAGTGAATCGTTTAGAACTTAAAGTGTTTAAAGCTCAACGGTGCTAGTGATTTGTCAAAAGCTTATATGATCCTCTTACACAAACTCACTAAAATATTGTCTATAAAGATTTCTTTAATGCTTTTCTTTAAACAAAAATCCAAAAAGATTTTAGTGTGTTTTCGCATAAAATTTTGAAAAATCAAAAAGATTTTATTTCATCTTATTTTTGACAACTGATGTTAAAAAGCTGATTTTCAAAATTCCGAGTACTAAACATGATGGACAACTGGGTTAGGAGAGTTTGTTTGAAATGAGAAATGTTTTGAAAATGATTAAATGGTTTCAAATTAACGAGATGTCAAATTTTGGATGATATTCTTACAAGTGGTCAAAACAGAGAGCATAATTGTGAAATTATGTTAAATTGAAAATGTCACAAGTAGTTTCTACCCAAAACATAAAAATTTGTGAAATTTATTTTTAGGTAGAGAATTCTGCAGGTAAAGCCAGGTTACTATCTTAGAACCTGTGAAAGCCTGTAGATTGTGAACTCCAGACTGCGATCCCAGCTTATCGAAAGGGGGAGTCTGAAGACGTTAAAGCCAGATTCCAGATCCTGTTGCTACGGAGAGCCAGGAGTCGTTTCTGAACCTGTAAAAAGCTTAAGGAATCAAGAGACCTGATCAAGAGATGTATAGAGCCAGGTTGCGATTCTGGAAGAGAAAGAGAGAGAGAGAGAGAAGAAAGAGATTGAGGATGCTAACAATGTCAGATTCTTTGAAGAGAGCAAGAAGACTGATAAAGACTGAAGATGTGAGATACCGAAGACTTCGTCATCATCCAAGGGGGAGTCTATAGGTCCGTTTTGCTCGGAGGATCCGATACGTAACCTATCCTTGTTTATCACAAACACTATCACGGGTGCGGAATCCCCGTAAAGGTGCAAACCAAACAATGTAAAGTGGACAACACAAATAGATAATCAAAGATTCACTTAGATTAATAGGATGAGAACAAACTGCAAACACATACACACAATTCTTGACGATAAACTCTCCGTTTTTCTCTATGCTCTCATAAACTAAACTGTGAAACATAGCAAGTATATATACTGACCCTTGGACGAAAACCCTTTGGACGAAAACATGAGTGACGAAATCAGGGATTTCGTCACACATATATGACGAAAACCAAAGGGATTTCGCCAACATGATTCCTGACGAAATCAGGGGATTTCGTCAAAACCAAACATGGACAGAAACTTACTAAGGCTTTATAGTTTAGCATGATTACACAAACTCTAAACATAATGCACACTAGCATTAGGTTAAGATACAAATACAAAGACAAGACGTCATACCAAGTAGGATAGGAGGATATCCGACTAGGTAGACATGACGGAACATACATACTCGATAACAAAAGACCGTTTAACATACAAAGAAACAAGACAAGTTACAGACACAAAAGTTCACTAACAAACTCCCCCTTGTCTGTTGCTTGGTCTTCGCTCTTTGAGTCTTCAATCTTCAGTGTTCTGCGGACCAGGTGCTTCCGGCATGAATACCACGATAAAAGCAAAAACAAGCAACGCGTTGGAACATTAAAGCTTGTTGAGCATACTCATCTTCATAGAAGATATCATGCCGAAACAGTTTGTTTATGTCGGCCGCAGACATGTTGACAATCCACATCGGATCTAGCATGCGGAAGTTTTCCTGATCTTTAAATACAATCACCGCTTCATGCCTATCCGAATCGTAACACCATAATCGCATATTCTCCAAGAAATTTTGTTTCATCGGCATCAGCGGAATTTTATCCATGACTTTCGGCGGCTGATAGATTAGCTTGTATCGACCCGTGTTTGTCTCTGGATCTAACGTATACTTGATCTGCTGATAGACCGGAAACTGCGGTTTGTATAGTTCATCTTTCCACCCGTTTTGACGTTTGAACCTCAATATCTTTTCAAACAAAGTTGCTCCAACAAAGTTTGACCGATTGATCAGTCTCAACTTCGTTAAAGCAGTAACATCATAGAATGGCAGAGATGTGATACTCAGCAACGAATTGAAATACTGGATGCCGTGTTCTCGCTTGATGGCCATACAGTGAATATCCTGCACGAACATCCAGCTGAGAATCTTTCCATTCGGCTTTTCTTTTACATACTGCATGTAATCAACTTGCGCTTTCGGAGGAGTTGGTTTCTCGATCTTCAACAAAAAGCGTTTTCTCCATTCTTGGAATGCGTCTGTCGGATCGTCTGAAGAATCACGTTTATTAAATTGCTCGTTGATTTCATCAAGATTCTCTTTCAGCCATTCTTCATCGAATGGATCAAACTCCGTTCCGTCAATACGAACGTAAGTTGATTTACTTGATTCGCCTTCATAAACAATTTCATCCAGATTCTTGGTGTCAGCTGTTTCTGGTTCAATTGGCATTTGATCAATCACAGCATCATCAACTGTTTTCATCTCTTCCAAAGCTAGTTTCTGTTCATATGATAAGTCTTCCACCAACTCCCCTTCTTCTAAAAGTTCTCCAGATACAGGATGTACAACCTGTAAGGCAATATCAGAAGAGCTAAGAACATTAGAAGTACCAGCCATGTCACTTTCCATGTAGGAAGTGCTTTCGAACATTTGCATTTCAGCTTATGCACTACTCGATGTTCCTTGAGAAGATTTGACTTGTGGAGGCTGGAAAGCTACAATCTGTGTAGATGTAGAGGCTGGAGGTTGTTGAGCTGCAGCTAAGGGATCTGGATTCCCTTGATCTTCAGAATCATGATCATGCTTCTTCAACACTTCCTGTTGCTTGCATCGTTCATCCCACAAAATAACAACACGTTTTCTGACGTTTTCCTAATTATGATTACATCTGATAAGTTGAGCTTAGATGGACAACAATACCGATAATTGTGGTAGAATACTTATCTAAAGCTTTAAACAGAAATCAGAAACCGTTTTTGACAAAGACCGTAAGTTGGTAATGATTCTCTTACCTTGAAACTCGCAAAAAGATTGTTCCATGTACAAATTCTTTATGTTATTGTCTTTCGTTAGTTTACCGCACTTTAATTTGTATTGTAGTGTAAGTTCTAAAACTTGTTTTGATTAGCCGATGTTGGTAACTCGAAGTTTTATGCCGAAAAGCCTGAAACTGACTTGTTTGTGCTTTCTACTTCATAAAACGTACTTTTTGCAGTTGGTTATTCTAACAAAGCCAAAATGTTGTTCTAGTTTGTTCAAAATGTGTTTGAAAATGACAAACTGATTTGATTGGTCAACGAAAACACACTTTGGTTTGACTAGTCAACGAAAACCCATTTTGGCCTTCGACGAAATCCAAAAATTGTTTAAAATTGCGAAATCCCTGATTTCGTCATCCCAGATGTTTGGGCTAAATGTTTAAAGCCCAAACAAAGTGATTTCGTCGGCCCACAACTGTTTTCGTCAAACAAAGTGATTTCGTCAGCCCACAACTTTTTTCGTCGAACCACAAATATTTTCGTCGGCCCACAACTGATTCCATCGGCCCAAAATTGATTTCGTTGGCCCAAAATTGATTTCGTCGCATTTGTGTTTTCGCCGAAGTGGACCAGTGTATAAAAGGGGTCCATGTGCATTATTGTTTTCACTTTTTCCAAAACATCGCACTCAAAAAGATCTTCTTTGTACTGTTCATCATCTTCAACCCCCAACCGACTTCAATTTTCCTTTGATTTCTTTGATATTTTAACAATCTAAGGTACTCAAATGCATCAAAAACTTGTTCTAAACCTGTTTGAATCCACTGATTTTATCCGGATGCTTATAAAACTCTTTGGGACTCGATGATACTTGACCATTCATACATGTTTCTGTTCATATTTTCCATTTCTTTTCTGTACAAGGATTTTGAAATGTTAGATTGTGATAAATGTTGTATGTATATTGTGTATTTATCTGGGTTTTTTATTTGGTTTTTGTTTCGGGTATCAAACAGGGGTATGGGTTTGGGTTTGTTCTTGTTTAATGTCTTGATGCTTTGTATTGATTGTTTGATTTTCGATAAATTATTGGCAATGAGTACACTTCAACTGGGTTTTCATTTGAGTGTTAACCGATGTCACAGGGGTGTTTTTTATTCATACAAGGGTAGTGATTAATGGATTAGAATTGATTAATGATTAACTTTATCGAAAATGGTTATATCCCTTGTTGTTTGTCTGAAACGGGTAACCGACCCAAACAGGGGTTGTGAGTTTTTGGTGATGTTTGATATTGGTCTTGGTTGAAAAATTGTATCAACTGGGTGTTGAACCAAATGCACGAAAACAGGTTTTGACAAAACCCCCAAATGACTAAAACCCTAACCTTTTTGCCGAAATCCATTTTTTCCGAAATCCTGTTGCCGAAATCCCTTTTTGACGAAATCCCCTTTTTGACGAAATCCCCTTTTAGCCGAAATCCCCCTTATAGGTCTATTTTGCTCAGAGGATCCGATACGTAACCTATCCTTGTTTATCACAAACACTATCACAGGTGCGGAATCCCCGTAAAGGTGCAAACCAAACAATGTAAAGTGGAAAACACAAACAGATAATCAAAGATTCACTTAGATTAACAGGATGAGAACAAACTGCAAACACATACACACAATGCTTGACGATAAACTCTCAGTTTTTCTCTATGCTCTCATAAATTAAACTGTGAAACATAGCAAGTATATATACTGACCCTTGGACGAAAACCCTTTGGACTAAAACATGAGTGACGAAATCAGGGATTTCGTCACACATATATGACGAAAACCAAAGGGATTTCGCCAACATGATTCCTGACGAAATCAGGGGATTTCGTCAAAACCAAACATGGACAGAAACTTACTAAGGCTTTATAGTTTAGCATGATTACACAAACTCTAAACATAATGCACACTAGCATTAGGTTAAGATACAAATACAAAGACAAGACGTCATACCAAGTAGGATAGGAGGATATCCGACTAGGTAGACATGACGGAACATACATACTCGATAACAAAAGACCGTTTAACATACAAAGAAACAAGACAAGTTACAGACACAAAAGTGCACTAACAGAGTCTGTTGGTGCAAATGTCTGTCGACTTCGTCTTGTATCGAGTCTTGTATTTAGATTGATAGATCAGGGCACGTTGTACAAGAAAATTGAGATATATGTTGAATAGAGCCATTTCGCACGAAATGGTACATGTCCATTTCGTACGAAATGACAATGCCATTTCGTGTGAACCTGTTTCGTGCGAAATGGATGCTCTATATATAGTAGCCTTGAGTCTTTCATTGGTAACGGTTTGGTTTCCGGTAGCGAAGCTCTGCCGAAGTGTCTCCAGCATTGTTAAACGATCTGATATCAATACAAGAGACAGTTTAAGTGAATCTAAGTGCAAATCAGCTGAAATAACTTCAATACGTCTGTTTCTGCCTTTCGTATTGGACGAGATCTCTTCTGAACGACTCGTTTGGTCGTGTAAACGATCCTACATGTGTTCCGACATTTTACAAAAGTTGCAGTATGGAGCATTTTCCTAAATGTTTCTTTTTGCAGTACTTATAGTAAGGTGCAGAGGTAGAACCTGTACTTTTCCCACGATAGTTATTTCCATAACGAAATTCTTGGGTAAGTTTCTAGGCTAGGTTCTTTCTCTGGTTCTCTTCTTGCGTACGTACTAATTCATCAGTCAAGGTATTGGCTAATTCTACTGCTTCTTCTATGGTTTGTGGCCTAGCTGCCTTGACTACGTGTCTGATTTCACTAATTAATCCCCAGATGTAACGGGATATTAATACTGGTTCTGGTGAGGCTAGGGTTAGCACGATTCTAGAATATTCGAAGAATATGCTAGTGTAACCCTTGCAGTCTATTCCAGTCATTTTAAGATTTTAGAACTTATTAGCGATTTGTTCTTTTTCATGAGGATGACAAGATTTCCTTTCCACTATGTTCTTAAAATTAGTCCATTCCATATTATAAATTTTATCACCTCCTCTAGACTGGAGAATAGTATTCCACCATTCTAAGGTTGCATTCTTAAAAAGATTAGAAGCAAACATAATCTTATCTTCATCTTCACATTTGCTTATTTTTATGACTCCCTCTGTTTTTTCTATCCAACGTAAAGCTGCAATGGCTCCTTCATTGCCAGAGAATTCTATTGGTTTGCAGGACCAGAATTCTTTGTAAGAACAACCATATGACATAGTTCGTCTTCTTTTTGGGATTGGTAACTGGAGTAGCGGTCCATTATTCACGCTGTGACTTGGTTCACTAGGTCGTCGTTTACTTCCACTTTTATTATTTTCTGCTTCTTTAACGGACTTGATAATATATGGCATAGCATCTATAATTCCTTGGGCCACTATACGTTGGATGGCACTGTTATCTATTTGGTTTCCATTATTATCATTATTCTGGTTTTCCTGATTTACTTCGTCGTCCATTTGGATTATAAACATTTATCAGGTATTAATATCACAGAATAAGATTAATGCAACCAATCAAACAAACAGATTGATCAAAAACGTCGAACATTGCGACTTTTACTCTTTTCATATATATATCTGTTACAATCTAAAACTTGAACTATAAACACACTACTAGTTATGCATCGATAGGTATTAGGTTATCTATTTTAGTTAATTTGATTTTTTTTCACACTACACACGTTTATATATATATATATAGAGAGAGAGGTCAGTTAACGTACAATATGGCTTATCGTACGATACGTACATGATCATCCCAGCCGTACGATCTGGTACGAATTCAATTTTCCACATGCGATTTTGTCCATCTACACACCCCATGCCATTTTTCACATTGCCCCATGCTAGCCTTTTTTTCACATGCGATATTCAATATTCCACATGCGATTTTGTCCATCTACACACCTCATGCCATTTTTCACATTACCGCATGCTAGCCATTTTTCACATGCGATTTCATTTGCATGGGATTTCAAAACATGCGATTTCATGCAAGCCATTGATTTTGTCCATGTAAACACCCAATGCCATTTTTCACATTTCCCCATGCTAGCCATTTTTCACATGCGATTTCATTTGCATGGGATTTCAAGCCATGCGATTTCATTGCATTTTCAAGTCATGCGATTTCATTTGCCTTTTATAACATGCGAAGATTGACTTCGCACTAGATCGTACGGCTGGGATGATCGCGTATGTATCGTACGATAAGCCCTATTGTACGTTACACTTTATATATATATATATATATACTATTATTACTATGGGTTGTTTATCAAGAATTGCATCTCTCGCTCGTCGTATTTTCACACGAGCTTTTCTCCTATTTGCCTTATCCTCTCTCCTCCTTCTATCAGTTCTTCACCATATGTGCGGAGTTCCTGCACATTCTCGTCACTCATGGGTGGTCATGGTACGGGTACTGGGTCAGGGTACTGGGGTATCGGTTCTCCGTATGGGTACGGGTTGTTTAATATCTCTTGAACATACTGATCGGCATTCCAATATAGATCTAAAGGATTAAGGTTGGTATATTATGCTATGGGGTTTGGTATTGGTTCTTCTTGTGGATAAAGCTCCCTATAATCCCTATGGTCATCCTCCCATGGATCATACACTAAAGGATTAGGTGCTGGGATTCTAGGTATCTCGTCAGGGTCAAAGGCTGGTATGGGAAATTGGTTTTCTAGGTTAGGTTCTATCTCCATTGGTTGGGTTGGAAATAAAGGCAATGGTTGTGGTGTAATTATCTGGTCAAGGTTTGGATCTACTGCAGTGGTGGCTAGTATATGGAAGTTTGCCAAAATTCTATTAACTAAGTCTTGTGTCTGGGCATTGACTCCCCCATTGGCTGCTGCTAACGCTCTTTGTTGCTGTAACTTTCTCATTCGCTTTCTCCTCTCGTGTGCTCCCCTACTAAACCATCCTCTCTTTTTCTAAGGGAATGGTTCCTCGGATTGCGCCTTAAATATGAAAATCCCCTCTTCTGTATCAGCAGAATACCCCGAAGGAGTAGGCTGTGACGAGGTTCCTTCACTTTTGGGAGAACTATCTAGATGACGGTAGGCGTCAGACGTACCTTGCTCACTCATACTATAAACTAACAGATTGTCAAATAACACAAACAACAATATACATATATACACATAATTACATAGATCATTTCCTAACATAATTGATAAAATTTTGGTGTCAGCAGAACACTTATGTGGCTCAAATCAGTGGCTGTAGCTCTGATACCACCTTCTGTCGCAACCCCCGACCCTGCCCCGGGAGGCGGGCGACCGTGGCACGCAGAGCGGGTGGTATCGGTGTTTATTAATTTGGCAGCGGGAATTTACATCAGGACCGTAGTTAGGAAATAGTTTATTAGAGTAACACCGTAATTTTTATAAATAATAAATACATGGGAAAAACCCAAGTTTCCATTTAGAATGTGTTTATAAGGATAAACCCTAATTTATTGAAATAAAACGTCTTTCTTGTTTAGGTAACTTTTATAGCCACTTTTCCAAGCCTTCAGTGCTGTCCAGCTTGCTTCAATTTGGCTTTCACATTTTGTTACCTGAAACGCGTTTTAAAAAGTTTTATCAGCAAGAAATACTGGCGAGTGCATCACAGTTTAATCAAAACAAGATTTTATATCTTTACAGTATTGAGGGCGATTACAATGTTTCTATCTACCAAATTACCACCCACGGTACTCTCAATCCTGACTTGTGGTCATGTTTCTATTCACAGTATTAGTAACAAGTAATGTATACAAAACCCCAACATACCGACAGTAATTGTAGAATACATAGACTCAATCATTGTTTATCATATTTTAAAACAATTGAGGTTTGTATAAAAGGTTAACAAAAACAGATGTACTCACAAATAGTGAGAAAAAGTGAATGTACTCACATTGTTGTTTTAGATACTACTACTGCTTTCTGGTGACTTCCTGGTTATAATCTATTAAATTAAACAATGCACACGTGTTAGTAAGATAACCCAATTTACATTAGCTATACCCCCGAGACAGAATTCCAACGACTGAGTCAGAGAGAGCCTTGACATGCGTTACGGAGCTCTATATCAATCGGGCAGAGTAACTAATACGTAACCGGGGGTTATAATACTTACAACGAGGCAGAGCTTCGCTTTTTATGGGTATAATGCCCGAGAGTTTTAGCTTTAATATTATAGAGAGAAAAGAAATTTGAACGAGATTTAACTGAGCATCTCGACTCCTTATATAGGCTGGAACAGGGGTGGCTCGCGGCCCGCGACGCCCTCTTGTTCATCTCTCGCGGCCAGCGAGGGCTATAGGATAGGCCCTAGCCTTGCCGGGTCAGCTATATAGGTCGAACACGTATAAGACACGTGGCGTAAGGAGGTCCGGCCTGTTGTCACTTGTTCACGGCCCGCGACAATCCCAGCTTGACTGGGTCGCGCCCCACGAGGACTATGTATTTTTGTTTTATTTGATTTTTAATAATATAAAGGTATTTTAGGGTTATTTTTCGTATATGGGGTGTATTTTAGGACGTAAAGGAGTATTTTAAGGGTTTTGGGAGAGTTGTTATAGTTGCGTGTCTGGAGATTTGACTAAAATAACTAATAGGTGAGTTACTTGACAAGAACATACAAGTGGTGGTGTGACATGTGGATAATACGTCGGCCATAGCTCTCGTGGATAACTCGGTTTTCCATGGAAGAAGCAAACACATAAAATCTCGGTTTCACTACATTCAAGAATGTGTAGATTTTGAAGATGTCATGGTCGAGAATGTAAGTGGCATTGGTCAACGAGTCGATATTATAAATATTGCTCTTGGGAAGGTCAAGTTCAAAGAGATGATTGAAAAGCTTGGAATTGAAGACTTGTCTTATACAAGTTCGAAATTTCAGAGGTGATTGTTGGGAAATTCCAAACAATAAAACAATCCTAATCGTGTAATCAAACATTCATGCTTATTTTATTTATTTATTTGTTTGTTTGTTTTCTTGTGGCGTGCTACTTTATGGCTTACGCAATACTACAATATTTTTTTTAACTAAAAATGCTTTGGTAGGAGGTTTGGGTTCTTCAATGGAAACCCAAGTTCGATCCTCACTTGTGTCACTTTTGGTGGATTAAGGCTATGAAGGATTTGAGCTAGAACTTGTGCAAGGTTGTCAATTCGTATCCCGAGCCTACCCAGGTTTTCGCTCCATCGTGTAATACGCCAGAGAGTTTTGCTTTTGTGGTAGCACAACGACTGTCAAGTGGCAGCCGGCGGTATGGTTTCCCGAGTGAACACCCAAGCCAGACTCTGAAGCCAACGTGGGCCTGGTTAAGACAACATAGTCTGGCCGAATTGGGGCAACAGGGCTCTTCAAATTTGAGGAGTGCGATAGCCTAACAATGAAAGTCGCCGTTCTAAAAAAAAAAAAAAAAAAAAACCTTATCCATCTAAACCCAACCCCGCAGAAACCAATAGTACATATCTAAATCAGTTGTGTTATTCTTCGTGTAGTTTTCTATTGTTTACAACCATTTTTGGAGTACAATAAAATAATCCACAATGAGCCAAAGGGGAACATTACCCGATATACAGTAATATCATATGCTAATCTATATCTCTAATAAAGCAAACCATTGGGGGACACATGTCACCCAATGGTGCAAACCAACTAAGCATCCACATAGGCAATGAGGTGGCAAAACTCAAATAATAGGACATGTGGCATTGCTCTAAGGCCAGGATTGAGAAGCTTCTTTTGTACGCTTTCTCTCTCATTCTCTCTCATCATTCATTATGTTGACCCTCTCTCTCCAAAGTTCATCCGCATTCTAAACAAAACCTAGATCAAAATTCCTCTGCCTCTTTATCTCTCTCAATCCTGTTTTAAATCGATCTTCAAGACGCAATAATCTTCCACTGACGGTAATGTTTGATTTCTTTCATCATGTTATTGATCGATTATGTTTGAATCGTTTGTTGTACTTTGATTTCTTATGTATTGACTGTTATGTGATGATGTATGAAGTTATTTTACATGATTTGAAGATCGATTAGGTTATTCCTTTTTTCTTAGGGTTTTATTAGCCGATATCATGTTCTTTGTTTATATGAGTTTGATTTTCACCTTTGGATGACATCAGTGAATCGATCTTTATCTCTCTCAATACTCTGCGACAATCTTCAATCGATCTTCAAATCCGAATACCCTACTATTCACGGTAATGTCTGATTTCCTTGATCTTCTTATTGTTTGATTTTGTTTTAATCGTCTGATGTTTGATGCTGGCATGTTTTGTGTCGTTTGGAAGTTAAAGGTTTCGTTTTTCCATCGAACTTGAAGGTTCATGATGTTACTTTTTCGCCTTTATACTCTGATGTTGATTCGGTGGGGCTTTGTGATTGGTCCGATAGTGATTCTGCCGAAAGCAGAGATTGGGAGGTGCTCTTGCTTCATTTTGTCTATATTACCCGTTTCAGTGTAAACTTATATTCCTTGGACTCAGTTTTGAAGCAATACGATATATTTTAAAATGAAGGTTTATGCTTAAACCTGGGAAGTAACAGTCGATTGGTTAAATCCATTTTCATTGAATCACTTGCTGTATGAGGGTTTTTGCTTATTTTGATCTGATTCTATTGTTTGATATTCAAATACTGCTAATTTTAGAATAAATATTTGGAATTCAGAAATTGGTCACATGTTTTGAGCGTATGTTTGTATATAGTATGGGAGAAAATTCAAGTGAATTGTTAGTTGTAGGTAGCAAGCTGGCTAACATGATCCGACACTTGTAGGTAGCAAGCTGGCTAACACGATCACGTACGAAAGCATCGTATCGCTGTAAGTTATCTCAGATGATTTCATTCTGGATTATGTTGTTTATTGAATTAGTTCTGAAAATATCAAAACTGCAAGTGCAGGTGGTTTATGCCTGTTAATATTCTTTTAAAACCTGCTGCTATTCTATTTGATTCGGCTTTTTTGTTACTAATCAATTACGACTACAGGATTTTAGGTTCCTCATGGTATGAAAACCTACTAAAAAATTCAATTGTTCAGATTCATGGATGATATATCCAGGCATTAACTTTGCAATTATATGAAAGTAAATTGTTCCATGTGTTATTTTATGGAAAGATAAAATTATATAATTAATGGTACATTTTTATGGTGATTAAGGAGAAGGTGCGAGTAGCCATGTTGGTCAGTGGCAGTAAAAGGGACGAATTGGCGACGACAACTTTTACTCTTTCTTTGGGTATGTTCTACAAAGGTAAATATATGTGTTTAAAACTTTTGAATGATATGATCAATTTGTTTACTGTTTAGTATGGAATTCTTCATTATAAACCTGCTCTTTTCACCTAGATATGGAACTTCACTATAAAATAAGCATGCATTCTTGAAATCATCATTCAAACAAATCAAAAGCACATTAGGCATGTGAGTAAATAAAGTGGGTTTCTGCTAATTACAAACAATTTTCTTCATCTTGAGGTTAAATTTTGTAATTTTGAATCACATACACTTTTCCTCATAGAATAAAAAAGTCAAAAGTGGTCATCTGCTATTTAAAAAAAATGCAATATGCAATTCTAAACACCACTTAAAGCTTCAATCATGGTCATGTATCATGTGAGCTTGAAGGATACTACTTGCTCGGTTAGTGTCGACTTGAGTGTTTTCGATTTTCAAAATAACATCATATGATGTTTGACGTTTGATGATCATTTTGCCTAAATTATAAATGTCAACTAGAAATTTCAAAATCTCAATTTATGACATCATGTCGTGCAGGAAGATAGTGAAAAGACGGGTACGGTGACATCAGTAGGGATGTATTTTCTGCATTTTCAAGTATACATAATGAATTCAACTGTTAATGGTGTAGGCTTTCGTCGACAACTTTAATACTTTCCAGTATTTAAAAATCATTTTGGGTTATTTATTTTGGTAATTAATTGTGCAGTTAGCAATGCCTTGAAGCTATTTTCTTTAAAAGGTTGGAAAGTCTTCAACCATGTGATGTATCAGAACTAAGGCTAAGACTGGTGGGTGTGGGCGTTTCAGCCCTTTAACGCCGGGTGCTCCACCCCAGGTTGGCGTTTTGGTGGGTGTTGCCCACTTGACGTGGGGCGCTGGCCTGGGTGACGTGGCTGGCAATGGTTGGTTGGGTGTTGATGACTGTTTGGCTAGGTGCCACATGGCACCCCAACGCTGGCCTGGCCACGCCCCTTCCACACCCCACTTTTTTGGGTGTGGACTGGTGGAGCCCACACCTGCCACGTGTCGAGAAATGCCCCTAATCCAACCCCTCCACATCCCGATAATCTAAGGTCAGTGTTTATAGTTAGAATCTTTTCTTTTTTACCTTCTTTTTTATCTTTAATTATTTTTTTCGGATTATTTAACTTAATGGAGAATATGTACTTTGTTTTGTTAAAGGAGATATTTTTATAAACATCTTATACAATAGAGGCTATCCGTGTCACTACATATGAGGATACCATACATTCGCTTAAGTTTGTTGAGCAGCAACATTTTTGCAAAAAAAAAAAAAAAAGAACTTAGCTACATTAGTTTGAGACTGAATACAAACATGTGTAGTTTTGACCTGTTTGCTTATATACAAATGGGTATGGTGAAGTGGGTAAAAAAAGAAGCTTAAAGAGGAACAAGTCGAATGGGTCTAACTGGTTGAAAGTTAATTAAAAGTATATTTTGAGACATGATTTAAATATTTAGTTACTGCGGGGAAAAATGAAAATTTTAATGAGCATGATGTGATTATTATGATCAATGTTTCTCATTTGGTATTTGCAGGCTTTGGCGCCATTGTCCCAAAAAAGTGACCAACACATGCATCCAACAAAAACATAACGTAAGTACTTACACTTTTACATATATCTACTACACACTTACTTACCAAATTAGACAACAACAACCACACCCAGTAAAATTCATCGGCAAAGGGCTGGGTGTGGGATGTAACATGTTAATTAAAATTCAACCCGTGTAATACATGAGTCTATAACATATTACATGTAATAGGCAATTATTGTTTATAAATGATTTTTATTGCATCATTATTGATACCTAACATGTAGTACATGTTTTAGGTTGGTTTTAGCTATTAAGCTATGAAATTGAAGAGGAGAAAAACTCATACTAAAAGCAACAAGAGGCATATGCTCCTTATGTTGGTTTATTGCCGCATGATAAAATGGTCATTATCGTTATGCATACGGCGATGAGGCATGATTTGCATTTGAGTGTGGTTGAAGCAGCTATTCAAGAGTTTTTACTAATTTTTTTATTTGTTACTAATATATTTTCTTTCATATCAATTGTTTACAATAGGTTTAGTGTTATTGGATTGTAAGATATGATTCAAGTTGAACATATTTCGTTAGGTGTTAGGTGATGATTGTTTTTTCAATTGGTCAAAAACGTATGCGAAGTTATTGGTTGAAGCAGGATATATGTTTTTCTCTTAAATTTTAGGAGTAGAAGGACCACCAATGAAACCATTCACTTTTTAGCAATGCTGATGCAGGATTGAATTTGAATAAAAATAATAGGTTTTTGGTTGAAGCCGCGTTTAACGCGGGCATTAGCCTAAAATTTAATAATTTTCTGTTTGTTTCTTCCAATGTATGCTTTTGTACAGAATATTACATTTCAAAGTAAATAATATGGTTTTGGTTGAAGCCCGCGTATTACGCGGGCATTAACCTAGTATGTATATATATACATTCAGAAAATTGCTACATTTTGGTAACCCCATAAGCAGTAACAGATGTTAATATGTTTTGCATAGAGAATAAGAAAAAGCCCTAGTTATAATCAGTAAAATGTTGCGAACAATGGTATTTAACGACCATGTAGATAAGACGAAGATGCTGACAAATTCACATTAGAGCAATCAAATAACGATGGTGTTTCTCTTGTGAAGTAAGATGCAATAGGCATCTTTGAAGGGAGTATAGGCAGGGATGCTTTGGAGTTCAGTACTTGAATCACTTGTCTCATCGATGGGCGGAGTTGTGAGTCTGGATATACACACCATAATCCAACGATCATCAAACGCTTGACTTCATCCTCATCAAATTCTAACCTTAGACGTGGATCGACTGCTTCCAAAAGTGTTTGTGTCCCATAGAGCTCCCAAACCCATTCGGGTAACCATATTTGGTTTTCTTGTGCCTTGCAGTTAATGGACTTTCTCCCACATACTATTTCTAATGCTACAACCCCGAAGCTAAATACATCTGATTCTTTACTTGTCTTGCCTGTGGTGACACACTCAGGAGCCATATACCCCAAGGTACCGGCCAAACTTGTCGATTGAGAACCTTTCTCATGGTCAACAAACTTGGCTAACCCAAAATCACCAAGCTTCGCATTAAAATTTGAGTCTAACATCACATTACTCGATTTTATATCTCTATGCAAAACACATTGCTCCCATTCTTCATGTAGATATAGTAAAGCAGAAGCCAAACCAATAGCAATTTGGTACCTTATCGCCCATGTCAACAAGCTCTTCGCCTTGAAAAGATGTGAATCTAAACTTCCGTTCTCCATATATTCGTAAACAAGCAGGAGTTCACCTTTCTCGTGGCACCAACCAGTGAGTTGCACCAGATTCCTGTGCCTCAACCGACTAATGATCCTAACTTCAGATGCATACTCCTTGATCCCTTGTTGAGAAGTCTTTGATACCCTTTTGACAGCTACATATGCTCTCAAATCTTTCAAAAACCCCTTGTAGACTCCTCCAAAACTTCCCTCTCCAAGCTTCTCTTTCTCTGAAAAGCCCGCAGTTGCCCGAGCTAATTCAAGATAAGTGAATTTTCTAGGCCCAGTGGCACCCATTTCAAATTCATCATTCATCTCCACCGAAATTTCAAGTTCCTGCACATTATCGCTATTGTTTTTCTGCTTCCTCCATAGAAGGTATGCAAGTATAACAAGAAGTGTGACTAGAACCGATTTTCCAACAACTAATCCGACAACCAATCCCAGCTTGTGTGATGATAACCCAATGTTCTCATCAAATTGTAAATCAGAACTATTAAACATCCAAGATTTTACAGTGTTTTTATCAGACAACTCACCAGCTGCAGCTGAAAACCCGAAAACAACCCATTCAGGCAACTCATCCCGGAGATCAACCGTGTGAGAAACTCCACCTAGTTCGACTGTATTGTTCCGAAAACTAGTGAAGGAAACACTAAGATTTCTGGATGCCGAATCATAGTTAATCCAAACTTGACACTCTTTTTTACTCGACACGTCATTAAACCATTCTGCTTGCGTAATAGATGAATGAGAATTAACATTGATAGCTACATGATCACATGATGTAATATTAGCATCCCAAGTGTTGCAATAAGGATCAAACTCCACCCAAACAAACTGATCGGCACTACCATTCGCTTCAGTATCTGACTTAGGATCCGTGGCACCATGTATCACAGAACTATTCTGAGCAAGGAAGAATATGAAGCCATCGTCTTGACGATTAATTTTCTTTGGGTCGGATAACTTTACAAATGAGAAATTGGTAGAGAAGCTGGCTAGCCCACGAGAGCTCTTGTCCCAAAGACGAAGCTTCTTCGTGTATGTCACCCGCCCAATGACCGTGCCACTTTTATTTTCTGGGGTCACCTGAATTGCATCTTCAGAGATATAAGCTCCACCTTCTAATATAAACATGTCCTTGTCATTTGGACTGATGTTTGTTAAATTGAAAGAAATGGAAGCTGCATAAGGGATTAAGATAAGAAGGACACATGCAAAGATGCCCATGATGCAGCAGAAAATTTGTTAAAAAAATTATGAATCTTTTGATAGGTGGTATTTCTTGCCAATTAGATTGTGAACTAGAAACCCTATCGTCGTTATGAGGACAATATTTGAAGTAGTTTTTTATTAGGTCGAGTCAGCTGCCATTATTATAAGGCTTTAAGTCAGTCATCATGTTTAATGCGTTATGCGTGTGGGACTTATATGGACATGGTCTTGTGGGACTTATATATGGACATGGTCTCACCCTACTTGCCTTTTTAAAATAACTTGGTGAAGAAATAAAAATGGGTTTTATTGCATCTTGGTACACTTATTGAAATGTTAAAATTCTTTATAAAGAGAATAATGGAACTCGGTTGTTAATTCAATCACACATAACGGGTTAAGTTAGGCGTCTAATAATTCTCAAAGTAGACAGGGTTAGAGATTTTGGGTTACATGGGTGGTCCATACTCCATAGCCCCTAGACCACTATTTTCCACCATTGTGGATTAAATTCTTCCATCTTGAACCTCGATCGTTTTCAACTTTTTTAAAAATACGCAACTATATGTTATTATTTATTTAGTTTAGTATATTAATTAACTTGAAATATCTGGTATCTTTTTATTTTAATATTTGTTAATTAATTATTTTTTATGCATGTACGTATATGAATTAATTACTTTTAATTCGTTTTTTGTATTTACATGATGCAGCTTCAGGAAGACTTGTCATAAAGCTTCAAAAGGAAGAAATTCAACAACCATAAGTTATTAAAGCTAAAGGGAAAGAAAGTTGAAGAATATGCAAGATGTAACCACAAAACTAGCAAAGGAAATCATGAAATAAAGGCTTGCCATAAAGCTTCAAGAAACACTTATATTCCCTTTTATCAAATTTATTATAGTGTCGTCAAATAATTTAGGTATAAAGATTTACTTAAGAATAATGGAAAATCTGATAAACTTGTTTAATGAGGCAGAAAGTGTGGGGTGTACGCTTGTTTGAATCTAATTTAATTTCCAGCTCCGACAAACGACGGAAGTGAAGGGCTAGCCGCTTATGTATTGCGGAAGTCAACCCAAGTCTAGTAATTGATCAGTTTGTAACTGATGGGTTAGTAGTATATAGGAGTGACTTGCTAATCAACTAAAGTATTAATTTTGATGATTATAAGTTGTAATTGATCAGTTTGACTCAACTAACAACTATTTTGGAGATTATTTTCTACGATATTATTTAGTTTACTAATTATTATTTTATTCTTGGGAAAATTTGAAATTTCTTGTTTTTAGAAACTGGTTTTACTCACATAAGCCAATCATCACTAGTAAGACTAGTTCCTACTAACAGAAAACATAATCAACTGTCAATGAAGGTAAAATATCTACAAATAATTGAGAACCATATAATGATCATATCTAAACTTTATAACAAAACAATGAAGTCACAGCCAAACATTATTTCACACGTTTCCCTGTGATGTACGTAATTGATTAACTTTCTTTTTCATATCGTAAAATGACTTCTATTACGCATGTCCACACCCTCTAAAAATTCTTGCAATGTTGACTAATGATATGAAATATATATAAAGGAAATTTAAGAGGGCGCTACGTTTGATGTTTCATCCAATGTTCTTAATAGTCACACAAATACGTGGTCAACATTTTAATACAGACGAAACATGGAAAAATAGTTGCGTTGGACCACAGTTTATATAGTGATATACTTCTTTAAAAATATAAAATAAATAAAGCAATTAATTAGGATTCAATCATAAAATTTAAAGTTTCCAGAAACTTAAGTTATTCAGACTAACTTATGTTTAGTGAGATTCAAAATTTAAGACTTTAAGAGACAAAAGGGTTTGAGAACTAACTTGACTTAAACTAAAACTCATTGCTAATTATAATTTTAATAATATCTTACAGTTTGACAAAATAATGATGAAGATACATAGTTAATCTGCCAATGACGTCTGATCAACTGTTCTTTGAAAGGAGTCACCTCATGATCTTTTAATATGGAGGTTATGGGTTCGAGTACCCCTTGATGCAATCGGGAGTTTTATCACAACTGGGCTTAGGGTGTTCGGAGTGGGCGGCAAACTCACTCGGCAAACCGCCTTTGCCGCGCGGTAACACCGCCGCCGGTGGGTTTGCCGCTGGTGAAGTTTGCCAATGCGGGGAGATGACGCCGATGCGGGGAGATGATCGGAGAAGAGAGAGAGGGAGGGTATGAGAGAGAGAGGGTATTGTGGGGTGGGGTCCATGCCATCTCTCAACCAATCACACCTTTTTTTTTTTAAAGTTTACCACTTCACCAAGTGTCTAAACCATTGCCAACATTTTTCATCAAAGTTTAAACACTTTTGACTGATTGACATGGCGCACTCTGATTGGTCGGTTTTTTGGTTTACCACTCCAAAGTGTTTAACCACTCCTAACACCCTTAGGGCGGTGGGTTTAATCTAGAATGGTGAGCGGGCCTGGTTACCAGCATTGTCTATTTCCGCAGGGCGTGAGCGGCCTTTCGCCTGTAAATTTACCCGGGTGACAGGACTTGTATAGTATTTGTTGGTCGTTCAAAAAAAATAAAGATACATAGTTAATCTAACAGTCCCGAAAATTCCAACATAACTTCTAATTAATTCATTGTGTTTTGAAAATCAATCGAGAAATATAATTAATGTAAACATTATACTTTTATTATTAATAGATTTAATTGAGAAATATAATTAATGTGCACATTATACTTTTATTAATAGATTTAATTCAGACGTAGTAGTTTTCACTCTCCTGTATTGATATACATCAACGTTAATAGATATAATTCAGACACTCGTTTTCAATCTCCTGTTGTATATCAATGTAAATAATAAAGACAATTGACGTTCATGAAGTTGTTGGCCGATTACAAATACGGATGCAAAGGACTTGTTGGTAATTTTAGTGTTATCAACGGATTTTAGGATATTGGATTAACTTGTTGATCGAGAAAATAATATTGGAGATTGAACGAGTTAGGTGACACGAGAGTGCAGACTCGATTTAATTCTAACGTTATTTGAGTTTTTATATAAATAAATTTTGGGCTTAATGGTTTTATAGTGGCCAAATTGTTTTGGATATAAAGTTAAGAGTAAAATGCAATTTGCGTCCCTGTGGTATGTCCCAAACATCAACTTGAGCCCCTAAAAACATTTTTTTGCATTTTGAGCCCCTGTGGTATTCATTTCATAACAGTATGAGTCCTTCTGTCAAGCTGCCGTTTGTTTGACTGTTTGAGCCAGGGGTAAGACCGTCTTTTTTATTTAATTCCTTTCTAAAACCCCAAAAATCACTATTATGCCCTAATTTCCTCCCGCCAAAAGACGAAGACAGTTGAGCCAGCAAGAAAGAAACCCAAATCGATGGAGTTCACATGGCGAATTCGTCCTCAAGGTGAATACTACGACCCTGAAGATATATATGGTACGTTAATTGTGTCTTCTTCCTCAGGGGTATAGTTTGTTTTGGGTAAGTTGAATATTATGTGATGTGTTGATCATTTGTGTTAACAGGGAATGAACCCAGACTATTTTCTCTAAAGATTAACCATGGAGGTGAGTTTACTGATTATCCAGGAAGGGAGTATGTCAACGGTAAGGTTAGTTACATTGACTGGGTTGATTTTGAAAACTTAAGTGTTGCTGTTCTTCGTGAAATGCTGAAAGATATAGGTTACTCTATAGATGATGTGTTCAATTATTTTGTTAAAGATCCTAATGTGTGTTTGGATTTTGGTCTTAGGCACTTTAGTGATGATGATGAGTTAGATTATGTGTATGACCAAGTTAGAAAAGGATGCAAGTTAGTAGATTTGTATGTTGAAATAGGAGAGTCTAGAATCAAGGATTCAACTGCAATGAGCCTAGCTTTACTAGATAATGTGGGTGAAGATAATGTGGTTGAGGGTGAGTCAGAAAGTAGCGAGGCAGTTTCTGAGGGTGAGGCTGAAAGAAGTGATAAAGAGAACAGTGATGAAGAAGATCCAGATTACACATTTGATCAGGAACTAGGTAATCCAGTGTTTGATTATGAAGTAGATATGAGTCACTTCATAGCATGTGTTGACTTTGATCTTGATGAGGTCAATGAGACAATTAAGGATGCTAGAAATGAGAATACTGAAGAAGAACTTAGGCAGGAAGACATAACCTGTGATCATGAGGACAATAGTGATAAAGATGATAACTATACACTGCTGGAGAAGGTTGCCAAGAAGGTAAGGAAGAAGAGAAAAAATACAGGTAATGTTAGTGACTCATACCTCCCATTTTCAATTGGTCAATTAATACCAGATAAAAAACAATTAAATGACATGGTTAAGACATATGCTGTTAAGAGTAGAAGGCAGATTTATATATTAAAAAATGATAAGTTGAGGTTCAGAGTTATTTGTCTTGGGACTAATCCTACTTTGGGAATGTGATTAATCCAATTCCCGGGCCTGAGAATTGGATGCCCTCACAATGTCCCACCAAACTTCTGCCTCCCAAACACCATAAGCAGGTTGGGAGGCCACAAAAGAAGAGAAAGAAATCAGTTGGTGAGGCTGAAGTTGAAGCTCATTTTGATAGTGAGGGAAAAATGACCAGGAAGGGCAATACAACCAAGTGCAGCAAGTGTGGAAATTTGGGACACAACAGTAGGACATGCAAGGGGCAGGGTGGGGACAATGTTGAACATGCACCAAGTGAGGATCAAGTTGCAGGTGAAGAAAACATAACCAGGAAGAAGTGCAGCAAGTGTGGAACCTTGGGACACAACAGTAGGACATGCAAGGGTCAGGGAGGGGAGAATGTTCAAGAATCTCAAACTGTATCACAAGGTGCACCAAGTTGAGTGAAGCTTAGTTAGTATGCAGTTTATGTTTGTTTGAACTATGCAGTTTATGTTTGTTTCTAGTATGCAGTTTATGTTTGTTTCAACTATGCAGTTTATGTAGTTCAACTATGCAGTTTATGTTTTGAAACTGCAGTTTATGTTTGTAATACAGTTTATGTTATGCTGATCTTGGTAACTGCAGTTTATGTTATGCAGTTCAACTGCAGTTTATGCAGTTAATGTATCATACACATTGAGTGTCTGTAATGCAGTTCAAATGCAGTTTATGTAGCATACACATTGAGTGTCAACCAAAACTAAATTTCATTAAACGTATCAAACACTTGCCGAGTCTCATCCAATCGGCCAATACAAACATTTAAAAACCTAACAATCTACTTCCAATGAGCATCCTAACAATCTACTTCCAATGAGCATCCTAACAATCTACTTCCAATGTGCATCATCATTTGACCATTCGGAGTCAGAAGAATGCTCCCCCGGGTACGGATCATGGTACCAATCATCCTCCGGTGGTTGAACTGCACATTCCCACCTAGCCCTTTCCAAATCTTCTGAGTCGTAGTCCGCTGCTGGATCTGGAAGAGACGCTTCATACTCTGCTTCCAACACTTCTATCACAGCATCATAGTCATCAAACCACTCCTCCTTCAGCACAGACGGAACTAAGTCCTCCTCATTGTCAGCCACTTCCTCAACCAATTCGTTATTCTACACATCAACGGCAACATTCACAGCATTAAAGTGATACTAACCAAAACTTGTTCAATGTTCATTCATTACATTAACAGAGTCTTACAATAAACTAACTAAAAATACACATAAACAACCACAATCATTAACCAACTAAACAATAAACACATTTTCAAAAACATCACTTCGTTAGCTTTCTTCATTGCCAAATCATCTTTCTTTTCCATGCTCCTTAACAATGCGGGTATTACCTTCTCACAAGCAGAGCATGAATTTGAAGGTGGAGATGAAGGTGTATCAGCCCACCTTATAAATCCACAATCTTTCTTCTGTAAAAACACATCAATCAGGAAATGTTGCAATATAATTAACTTCAATCTTTCTTTTAGAATTTTAACTTACACAGCATAAGAAACGTCGATTTGGGTTAGCTTCCGTCTTTGATACCTTGTACCAAGTAGGTGCACCACAAGAACACAGGAATTGAGAAGCTTCCCCGCCAGCTGATTTCTTGTTGGAGCTTGAAGCTGATTTTTGAGACATCTTCATAATCGTTTAACACTGGATCGATTGATTTGGGAATTGGGGTTAGGGTTCGTATGAGCTCAGTGTTCTTATGAATCAGTTTGATCAAGTATAGGGGATAAGGGATTATATGTATAAGGTCATTAAGGGTATATTGGACATTTAGCAATAGTCAAACAGTCAAACAGACGGAATCTTGACAGAAGGACTCAGAGTGTTATGAAATGAATACCACAGGGGCTCAGAATGCAAAAAATTGTTTTTAGGGGCTCAAGTTGATGTTTGGGACATACCACAGGGACGCAAATTGCATTTTACTCTAAAGTTAATTAATATGCTTTAGTTTATTAATGAGGGTGGAGATATGATAGAAAGTTTATTTCGCTAGAAAGCATAGGAAGCAATCATGATCGTCCAATTGCACAATCTACGGTCTAGATTAAAATCAAATTAAAAACTGTCATTTAAACACGCTCTCCGGCCTTTCAAGGGAATTATCGTCAAATTCCAAAATAACCACCGTTGAATATACAAAGAAACGCTTCGAAAAAAAGTTCATTACATTTTACACTTCCATTGAACGATAACACACATACAGAAATTTGAGAAAATCATACTCCATTGAAGTTCATGGCGTCGTCGAGAGATAATTTGAAGGTTTACCTTCGAGTTACTGAAAAGAAATCCGTCTCTCAAAACCCTAAATCATCAAAGAAGCCAAAAACATCATCAGTTGAAGAAAACATAGATCAACAAGTAAATATTAGCCGATGAACGGCTAAGATTGCTTCATATACTTCCTAGAGAAAATAAACTTCCTATTTGATCTCCACCCTTATTAATGATGCAGTAAAGTTCATTAATGTTTCTTTTTACTTTTAGTATACTAATGACTTCCGTTAACTTAAAATAAGTCCATTACATTATAAGGGTGGCCAATGAAATATAATTGATTAATAACTTTGTTTGGGCCATGAAATAAAAAGTCCATCAGTTATGATTAAATGGTAGATGGTGCCTAATCATTTTTGGGTACTGCTCTCTCGATCATACAGATTAGAAGGTTTTGGGGGAAGCCGATAAACAGTCTCTGATTCAAAATTTTTCGGTGGAAGAAATTTAAAGTTGCAGTCACGGAATGTGGTAGCGATAAATCGCCTGGCCCTGACGGTCTAAATTTAAGATTTATCAAAAAGTTCTGGCACTTGTTTGAGAAGGATTTTAAAGAGGTTCTTGACTCGTTTTTTGTCAATGGGGAGTTTAGTGTGGGAAGTGGATCTTCTTTTATTACGTTGGTTCCAAAAATTAAAGACCCCGTTGAGTTAAAAAACTACAGGCCTATTAATCTTATAGGGGTAATTAGTAAGGTGGTTTCCAAGGTTCTGGCGAATCGTTTGAAGAAAGTGATTGGATCCGTCGTGTCTGAATCTCAGTCAGCGTTTTTAGAAGGAAATTTCATTTTGGATGGTCCGCTCATTGTTAATGAAATTTTAAGGTGGGGCAATAAGTTTAAGAAGAAAGACATCTTTTTCAAAATAGACTTTGAGAAAGCGTATGATAACGTGAACTGGAATTTCCTCCTCGATACGATGGCCAAGAAGGGTTTCCCAGAACGTTGGTGTCTTTGGATCAAAGGAATTCTTAATTCGGCTCGGTCATTGGTGCTTGTCAATGGATCGCCGACTTTTGAATTTCAATGTTTCAAAGGATTGAGACAAGGTGACCCTATTTCCCCATTTCTCTTTATTATGGTTATGGATGTGCTGTCGTGTATGCTCGATGGGGCTAAGCTGGAAGGTTTGGTCAATGGTATGAAGTTGCCAAACAATGGTCCTACTATCTCGCATCTTTTTTATGCTGACGATGCAATTATCATTGGGGAGTGGTCGAAAGAGAATATCGCTAATGTGGTTCGTATTCTTAGAGTTTTCCATTTGTGTTTGGGACTTAAAATTAATTTAGACAAATCGAACTTGTTTGGAATGGGGGTGAGATCGGAGGATCTCGGGGAGATGGCTTCCTTTGTCGGGTGCAACTCGGGTTCGTTCCCTTTCTGTTACTTAGGGCTTAAAGTTGGTGCCAATATGAATCGGGTTGCAAGTTGGACTATGGTATATGAGATTTTTGATGCTCAGTTGTCTAGTTGGAAGGCTTCTTTATTGTCTATCGGGGGTAGAGTAACTCTTATAAAATCCGTGCATGAGAGCCTCCCCAATTATTATTTTTCGTTGTATAAAGCTCCTAGCAAAGTCATCTCGGACTTGGAGGCGAAAATTAGAAGGTTTTTGTGGGGAGGGGATGTGGATAATAAAAAGCTTCATTGGGTGGCTTGGAATACGGTTACCCTTCCGAAAAAAAAGGGAGGACTTGGCTTGAGCAAGCTTAAAAATATCAATGTTGCGTTACTTGCCAAGTGGGGATGGAGGCTTAAGACGGAAAACAACAAACTTTGGGTTAAAGTGGTGGAGGCCATCCACAACACGAGGCTCAATTGGGATTTTATTCCTTCCAAAGTTGCGATGGGAGGGGTTTGGTGCAACATAGCAAGGGTTCTCTTTAAACAAAAGGTGGACTGGAGACCTTTAAGGAATTTTTTTAGAAGCAAGGTTGGGAACGGGGATTACACAGCGTTTTGGTTGGATCCTTGGCTGTGTAATGAGCCCCTCAAATCTAAGCTGCCGGAGTTGTTTAAGTTGGAGAAAAACAAGAGATGTAAGGTGTCGGATCGCATTAAAACATCGTTGGACAGCAGCGTTCCCGGTCATGAGTTCGTTTAGGATTGGAGCAGGAACGTTTCGGCTGGGGTTGAGGTCGGCGAATTGGTGGAGCTGTACAGTAAGCTGATTCACGTGAGGTTGGAAGACTGGCCAGATCGTTGGGAGTGGATTGGAGCTGAGGATAAAAATTTTAGTGTGGGAGCAGTGAAAAGACTATTAAACAGTAGTGGACAGCCTGATGCTTTATTTTTTGATCCTTTAGAAGAGTGTAAATGGAATCCGGAGAAGCTGAATATCTTTATGTGGAGATCGGCCCTTAACAGGATCGCGACAGTGGAGTCTCTTAATCATAAGAATATTCAAGTGCAAGAGGACATGTGCGGCTTATGTAACGACGGGGAAGACTCGGTCTCTAATATTTTTCGTCGTGTTTTGTGGCTTCGGTAGTATGGAACCAAATAAGCAGGTGGTGTAATATTCAAATCTGTATTTCTTTTGCTTCAAAGATATTACTGAGATCCACGAGTTCGTGGGCTTATCCGAGGACAAAACGGAAGCTTTCAAAGGTATTATTAGGATTGCGGTTTAGTCTATTGGGAAAGCTAGAAACAAAAAGAGGTTTGAAAACAAGGAGGTTCGAATTGGGGACATTGTTAATGAGGTGAAAGCGTTAGGTTATTTATGGTTCAAAAATAGAGGTAAATGTAAAAACATTGAGTGGGTTGATTGGTGTAAATTTGTAATTATGTAGGTTTGGTGTTGTGTTTGGGCCCCTCGATTTGAGGGTGTCGGTTTGTGTTTTATGAAGTTGACCTTTCAAAAAAAAGAACGCACAAAGGAAAATTTACGGTTACACATTCTTGTGCTCTTCATCATTCAACTTTACAGAATCATCAAATCCTAATTCCTACAAGAGTGGTCTCTATCTAACCAATAAATCATTGTGTTTAACCCACAAATAGGTTTATCTGATAGTTCTCATACGATTTAGAGATTAATCCAGGTTTTATCACAAACTTTTCAATTTCAATTCGGTTCCAGGTTTGTTAATTTCTTTGAAATTACTTATTCTAGACCAATTATACAACAAATATAAACCTAATTTAGGGTTCAATTTGGTCATTGGTTGTGATTTCAAGTTTGAAAAATATTGTATAGTGAATATTTTTCTGTTCTGTAGTTTGTGAATTAACCCTTCACATGTTCTAGTGATTAATTTGGGTTTGTTTATCTTGATTTCACAAGTTTTAATTCTAGAACTCTAATTTCATAAGTTTTGATTTTTAGCAGTGAATTTTAGTCTGTAGTTTTTCTGGGAACCCTAAGTTGCAAAGTTTGACTTTTGAGAATTAAATTTTGACACTTGTTTTAGTCTATTGGATATAGTGGGTTTTATTAATTTGAAGAATTGGAAAATTATTTTAATTGAAAGTGGGATTTTCAAGTTGATTTAGAAGGGCATTGTACTTTGTTTTAATTTGATCACTTCAAGTTTCAAAATCTATTGATTCAAAATGGTTGAACATTATCAGAAAAATGAGAGGTTAAACAAGGGTAAGAGTGATAAAAGAAAGTTTGACCGGAGTGATAATGATTCCAACAAGAAACCAAAAGGGGGTTGTTGGAGATGTGGCAAACCTGGTCATTTCAAGAAAGATTGTTGTGTGAAGATTACGGGTGGAAACAAAGCTAACATAGCGGGTCCAAGTGGATCAAAAGATCCAAATCCTCCACACGGTACACTTACTAATTCTACTTTAAGCTTGACAAAACCTATGAGTTTTGTAGTTGATTCAATTGGTCATTCGGGACATGTTAATTATTTACAAAACACAAAAATTGGATTTGATTCAGATAAACAAAATTTATTTTGTGATTTGAATAATAAACAAATAAAAAGTTATATTATTGAATCAAACAAATTCAATACAAAGGTGCAGCCTACTAGCTGTGATGATACAAACATAAAAAGTGTACAAGTTGGAACAATCCCATTGAGGTATGAAATAAATAAAACCCGATCTTCGGGTTTGTTATTGGACTCAAAAAGTCCAATGGTTTATAAACATAATTCGGTTGAGAATTATGTAACATTTATTTCTGGATCCTTTTATATATTGTCAAAAATGGTCCTTCTCGTCCAACATTTGGCTTATTTGAGAGTACGGACACGACCGTATAGCATTAAGTTTGCGGTTCGTAAATGGTCACTCAGAGGCATAGTTTTAGCATGTTGACACCTTTAGTCCCTCCAAGTTCATACTTTCACTAAATGGCAGAAATAGTCCCTCCCGGCCAACATTAGGCACAATTGGTTATAGGGACACGTGTCGGTACACTACCGGACACGAATTTACGAGGTGCTACACTGTGTTGGGCCTTGATATATCTTAAAAGCCCGTTAAGACCTTCATTATGTAACATTCGATGTTGAAGGATTACATTACGTTGTATTGAGTGCTTTTATATCGTAACGGAAAATTACAATCATATATGCCCTAATAGAACGTGTTGGTCCTTGATATATCTTTATGGCTTGTTAAGGCCTTTATTATGTAACATTCAATGTTGAAGGGTTATATCATGTCATGTTGAGTGATCTTGTATCGTAATGGACACTAACAAGTCATACACACCCTAATAGACCATGTGAGCATTGATATATCTTAATGACCCAATTAAGGCCTTTATTATGTAACATTCGGCATTGAAGGGTTATACCACATTGTATTGAGTGATATTATATCGTAACGAATAATTACAAGACATACATGCCTTAATAGACCGTGTTAAACCTCGATATATCTTAATGGTGTCACACCCCAACCGATGGCGGAAACATCGGGGTGCGGCACTGAGCGAAACAGATTGTCCAAGAGAAATCCATAACAACTAAAATTACCGGATATTTAACATTATGTCCCATACCATAATATATCAAATAAAAGCAGTTATTACAGACATTGTTTTCTCAAAGACAGATAAAATGTTCCGACAACTCAGATTTTATTAGATATGTTTCTAGACTCCATCCTAGCTTGATTCCAGCAAGTAGAGCAAACATCCTAAGCACATGTCACATACGTTAAAGTAAAAGTCAATACATATAGTGTAAAGACGAAGATACAAGTTTGATAGTATTATAGTAGCGAAAGCAAGTTTACGAATAACTAGCATGTAACATGTATAATGTGAAGCGGGTAGGTTATCGACAATGAAATATGCAAAGACGTGACTGCGAGTTGTAGAATGCGCAACACATATCACCACTGTGATACGTGAAGAAAAGCCCTTAACAACCCCTGTCCACGACAGGTGCTGAGTCCAAACTATAGTACTATCGTTGCTAAGGTGTCAGGCAACAATCACTGTGTAAACATAACATACTAGCATTCATCGAGTAACACGTATAACATGCAAGACGGTTAGCGTTTAAAAGTGTTTGCGTTGTGTGTCGATCGTGATTTGAATATAGATAACGTATGTAACACCCAAAAGTGCTTAAAGCAAAAAGGGATCGAGTATACTCACAGATTGTGTTTAGTAAATAAACACTCTCTTGGATTGAAGGGAGCGCTGAGGGATTAGCCTGAACACAGTACGACAGTATAAGCATTGAACGGTGTGTAAAATGCTGCGTTAAACAGTGTGTTGGAGTGATGGGGGCGGATGGTCATCCGATCGGATGACCTTCCGGAAGGATGGTCATCCGGACGGATGGCCATTCGCTCGGAGGGTTATCCGTTTGGGAAGGATGTGTTTGTATATGATGTAACTTTGAAGTTTTCGTTGTAGTACTTTATAAAACAAGAAGTGTTTCTACCAATCAGGTCATCCGGCCGGATGGTCATCCGGACGGATGGCCGTCCGTTCGGATGGCGATTAGTTTGAAACTAACTCCTTTGAAATTTTGTGAGAAAGTCTAAGTATTGGGAAGTATCACAAGCACTGAATGTCACAAGTCATCTGACCGGATTGTCGTTCGATCGGATGGCAATCCGATCGGACGGCAGTCCGTTCAGCAACCTGTTCGTTCTGAAACTTGTAACAATTTGTTAAGTTTGGAAAGTTTTGCGATTGCACCGAGACGGTATGACAACGCGTCAAACAACGGAACCCCCCACCAAGTCCAAGTCATCCGATCGGATGGGAACAACCCCGTCCGGATCGTATGTTCAGTCTGACCATTGGTCTGGGGGTGGAAAGCAGTACTAAGATTGAGGGTAGTACCGAGAGCAGATTGAAACGTTTCCCAAAGACGAGAAGTGAATCGACCATCGCGGTCAGAGGTGATGTCACGAGGCGTCCCGTGTCGACAAATAACCTCGTCGATGTAGATTCATGCTAATCGTTCTACCAAAGACGCGAAGTGAATCGACGATGAATTAAAAGAAGATTCATAATAATGAAAAGCTGACGTAAACCTAAACATGACGTGATGTGATCACGGACACAAAAGTGATACAGAATACAGCCACGTCGTAATATGAGTTACTAGATATGAAATTATAAGCACGCAAAGGGCCGATGACAGGAATATAGTATAAGGTATGAGGTAAAATGGTGACCAATCAGTCTAGGCGATTAAAACAAGTTATAGTCAAAATAATGTTGTGACCTATGTAGAGCGCTTGTCAATGTAAGACAAACGTGAAATAAGTATGCTGACGGACTCAGTGACTGGATGATCAAAAAATAACCCGGTCAAATAGGCGACAAAGATAGAAAATAAATGATAAAAGGTTACGGTCCAATAGTACATATGCCTAAAAGACACACATGTCAATACGAATAAAAAAACTTTATGCCGAAAAAGAAAGAATCCCTTCAAGAACGAAACTAAGATAGTTAGGTCCAAACCAAAGGACTACTTAAAGAAGGTTTCGGGGATGAAACCCTTTTAACGGGGTGGACTTGTAACACCCCGAAAATATAGATTTTATATTATAAATTGAATGACGGTAATAGTCAAGATAAAATAACTAGGAATAAATAACCTAGTTAGTCATGAGTCTAGTTGTAACAAAGAAACTTGGTTAAAAACATCTAAATAAAGAAAGAACTAATAGTTGAGGGGCCAAAGATGTTAAAGATCAAACTAGTTTTAATAAAAAAAAATTAAAAACCAAACACACATTTGTGTGTATGGATCGAACAGAACACAGGGGAGGGCGACCAAACTACCATCAAACCCTAGTTTCAAAAATTGATCAAATTGAGAGCCTTAATCTATTCTAAATCGATTTTCAAGCACAAATTAGTGATCATCTCAGTGAAGTGATCATAAGGTATGCTAAATTCCATCATTTAGTTCCATCTCAGATTCTTGATGATTTGTGAAATCAAAAATCTAAACTTGATATGTTGATGTTTAGATGAAATTAGTGTTGGAAATATGTTTAGATGTAAACCCTAGCTAATAATCTGTGAATTTGATGCTTAAATTATGAATATTCATGTTTACCCATCTAGGCGTTAAATGGGTTTTTGTGAATAATATGGAATCTTAATAATGTAATCAGAAAACTGATATTAACGGTTTGCATGAAGCAAATCTGATATTAATATACATGCTAGAAGTAAAGAACTTGCAAAAAGGTATGAAAGTTTGGCTAAATAGTTGAGACATGAACTTGATAATGGTTATTTAAAAACCACAAACTTAAAGTGTTTGATAAAATGCTTAAGAGAAAGCTAACATAGAAAATTTGAGATAAAAACGCATGTTTGAACGATATGGAAAATTTTGCGTGATATGTTATGAAAAGAGTTCTAAACAATATTTGGTTTAACTCTATAGGCAAGGAATCCGGATCGTCAAGTGGACAAGCCGGTGGAGACACGGGTTTGAAATGAGCGCTTTAAAGGTACGTAACTTTCGGTTTCGTTACATTATGCATAAATAATAGTATTAGAAATATTAACGGGATTGTAGTGTAAAATGTGAGTTTGGTAAGCCAATGAAGTGATGAAGCTCACTCGATAAACCAAACGGGACAAAATAAACAGTTAAAGCATGTTTGGAATGTCAATGAAGTGATGTAACTCACTCGATAACCAAACGGGTCAAAATAGTTAATTAGATACGTTCGTTGAGAATATTGTTTACTTAGTCGTGTTTTGGATGTCAATGAAGTGATGTAACTCACTCGACAACCAAACGGGTCAAAATAGTTAATTATATATGTTCGTTGAGGATATTGTTTACTTAGTCGTGTTTCGGATGTCAATGAAGTGATGTAACTCACTCGACAACCAAACGGGTCAAAATAGCTAATTAGATTTGTTTGTTGATAATATTGTTAAATTAGTCATGTATGGAATAAAAATAAAGAGATGAAACTCACTAGATAAAGAAACGGGGTAAAATGGAGAATTCCATTAGAAAATCAAATGGGTCAAATAATGGTCGGAATGGTAGTGTTCGAAGTGACTTAAACGTCTCTTTTCAAATTCGAGTTATAAAAGCGTAAACTTGGTACCGTAAAGGTAGTGTCGCCATATCTTCAACGCAAAAACAACGGCACCAAGCTCGAGATCGTGGGTTGTGTAGTTCTTCTCGTGGATCTTGAGCTGACGAGAGGCGTTCGCGATAACCTTGTCCCGTTGCATAATAACACAACGGAGACCGAGGTTAGAGGCATCGCAGTAGACTACGAAATCGTTGTTTCCGTCGGGTAGTAAGAACATGGGAGAGTTGCAAAGCATAGCTTTGAGAGTTTGAAAGGCCTCCTCTTGTTTGGTTCCCCAAACAAAAGGTTTGTCCTTGTGCGTAAGAGAGGTAAGTGTTACAGCGATCTTTGAGAAATCAGTGATGAATCGGCGATAGTAACCCGCCAATCCGAGAAAAGAACGAACTTCGGACGGGTTCTTTGGTGTAACCCAACTATTAACAGCTTCGATCTTCGCAGGATCGACAGGAATACCTTGACTATTGACAATGTGACCAAGGAATTGAACCTCCTCAAGCCAGAATTCACACTTGGAGAACTTGGCGTAGAGGCGGTTTCCCTAGAGTAGTTCAAGAACCAAACGGAGATGTTGCGCATTGTCACACCCCGATATTTCCACGTATTACCGGAGGGATATCATCATAGTCAAACAACACAATTTTAAATGCACAACGAAAGCAAAAGATAGATTTATTTCAACCGAATAAATTGTAATATCAAGTATTACAAAATAGTTGAAAAAGATCCACAGGCGGATCAAATAAAAAGGAAACATAGTTCATCAGATTTAAAATGCATCCAAGCTTGCGAGACTCTTATTGATGCTAAGGAGAGGCCAGTCTAGTTCGAGTAGTACCTGCACTTAGCCTTTTTGGGAAAATACGTCAGTTTACACTGGTAAATACAATTAACTGACTCATTTTGAAAAGGTTTAGAAAAATTGATTTGAATGCACAAGGCACAAAATATTTTATAACTTGGGATAATTACTTATATATAAACTTGTAAAAGAATTACATGTTTCTTATACGTTCAGTAGCCCGGATTGACACCGGGTTAAAGATTAATAGACACACCACATGATATAGTCCCGCGGCGAGTTAATCCCGAAACCGGCGGTTATACCTTATTATTTATATATGCACTGTCGGGTGTACGCCTACACCCCGTGCTTAGGTCGTGGCCATTTCTTAAAATGATGCCAAGGATATCCGGGACATGGTCATTAACCCCCCAAAGGCTTTAAGCAAACAAAACAATTTAAACGGGTCATATCAATAAATTAACCTTCATACGATCAAAAATTCAATGCCCGACCAAACGGTATTTTATATACCGTACCCCAAGCCCGTATAGGGAAAATAAGTTAAAAGTATTTACCTTTGCAAGTAATAATCACAAATAGCAAGTGCACGTAGCTTTTACCGGGTCTCCTATTCTGGAACGAAGGTTTATAATAACCTATTAAATTTCTAACGGGTCTTTATTTAAGCCTAAACATAGACCGGTTAGTTTTAAATGAAGATACGGTTCAAACGCATAATTAAGCGAAGACCGTAATAGAATGTGGTTTAGACCCGAAAAGTTTGGAGACTTGTGTAATATGGGTAAACTAAACACATTCTGGATTTTGAGACAAAAGTGATAAGGTTTGACCCGTTTCGGTCAATTTATGCAACTTGTTACATAAACCGAACCGAACGCGAATATGAATAACGGGTAACCAAATGAGTCATATACAAGTTTCCTAAGTTAATATGCCTTAAATATGTTGTGACATCAGTAAGATATCTTCTATTATACCCACAACGGTTTTAAACTCAAATTACGCCCCGTAGGGGTATTTTGGTCATTCTAAAGGTTATAAAAGAGTTTAAATACTAATCTGAGTTACAGGTCTGATATAACCAGTAAAAATATTTATTTTTATAAGTCATAACAGTAGGGTATTGTAAATATGTGAAAATTTTCTTTTATAACAAAACTATGCACCGTAGGGGCATTTTGGTAATTTCACTTAAGCCTAAAAGGTCAAAACTGGAAATCTGAGTTTAAAACTTTCGCTTACAGTTAAAGTATAAAAATTTACTAAAAATATCAGTAGGTATCAAGTCTTATAAATTTAAAATAGTTTTAATACATACTATGCGTTAAAAACGCGTAAAAAGACGGTTTTAAGCGATTTCAGGGTTTTATAAGAAAAGCTGATATTTTTATTATTCCAGAAGGCTTAAAATAATTTATTTATCATAATGGATCAGTAGAAAAAGGTTTGGTATCAAAAGGATTTGTAAAACTCATTTTATAGCCCAAAAGGGCAAAATCGACAACTACCGAATTAAGCTTAGAACCCTATGTTATGCTCAGCCTAAAAATAAATAAAAATCTCCAAAAATCCCAAAATATTATTTTATATCAGTGGGTAAAAATTTTGGTATAAAAATTTGGGTTTAGATGGGCTATATTCTAATTACGCCGTTTAATTAATAAAAAACTTTTCATTTACGCTAATGAGCATAACTCCTAATCTAGACCTCAAACTGATGTCAAATTTTAGGGACAAGTCTATAAATCAGTAATGAAGGTTTCTATTCTTTTATGTTTTCAAAAAATCATGTTTTATAGTCAAAAGGGCATAATAGTCAACATTTAAGCATTTAACGGAAACATGCATATGAATCGGATAACTAATGAACCAAGTTGTATAATCACAGAGGGTTATACTAACATGAAACCTAGTCCAAATAAAGCTCTAAGGCATTTCTAAAACATGCTACATTGGGTCAGAACTGAAAGTCAAAGCAAAAGTCAAATTATGCGACTTTCGGTTCCGAACCGAGCCTAAACTAAAATTGTCGGGTTGAACATGTTTAGACATGTTCTTACATTAATTACCAAGCTATATTAGTGATGAAACAAGTTGCATGGCTTCTACATTGTTAATTATGCATTTATTTGAAAATAAGCTTTTTGTTGACTTTTTTAAGATTAACTTTGACCCGACAATTGACCTAGTTAGAGTGGGAATCAGAGGGTGCCCTTTTAAGGGTTTATTGCCCACAAAATTACCAACTCGTAGGTAGTTTCAATTTGAAATTTGACTGGACAAATATTAATTAATCACGAAGTCAAACTCTAATTACGACGGTTTGACTTTAGGCTAATTAACTAAGAAAAACTGAATTAAGAAAGGTTAAGGACACTTACAATAGTCCTAAGTACGACTGTAGACTCCTAGGAAGGGTGCTTGAGCTCCAAAATTCTCCAGAAGTGAAGTTGTGAAGTTTACAAGTGGGTGTGCTCAATGTTGCAACCTTGGAGCTTCTTATATAGTGAATTTAGTTCACCAAGATCATGCCAAGGAAGTCTACAAGTGTTATGAGATGCTTACAGGTGCCCCCTATGCATGAAATACCATTGGGGCAGCCCCTGGTATGTAAAACAAGCGTTTGAAGTCGGTTACACAGGCTGAACTGGCAGCTGTGCGCATTTTCTGATGCTGGCAGTCTTAGGCGGCCCGCGTAAGGATCCCCTGATGTCTTACGCGGCCCGTGTGGGTGGTCAGAACAGGCCAAACAAGTTTCATCAATTGCATTTTAGGTCCCTGGTCCTTGTAAACGTGGTTTTAACTTGCTTTCTTGCATTTTTACCCCTTTAACTTTACTTTTAAGGGTTCCATGGCATAACCAAACACTGTTAAGTCCTTGGTTAACTTTGTAATCACCCGTAAAGCCTTAAATTTCAACGTTGACGCTTTTAACCCCTCATATACGAATATTGTCATAACTTTCTCATACTTTATCGAAACCTTGTGAAATTTTTATAACTTATTCTAGTGAGCATATATAATCATTACAAAGCTTTGAGTTTGCTAAAAGGTCACTCAGAGGTATACTTTAACATGTTGACACATTTAACCCTTGTAGTTTGTAATTTCTCACTTTCTCTCACAATTAGCTCCGTATGATCCATGATTCATTCGTTTAAGGGTGTAAACATCGTGTAGGGGTATAGTAAAGTATATTTATCCATTCTTGACACCTTGAACCCTTATATTCACATACTTTCTTTGTTTGCCAACCTTAGTCCTTCATAAGTAATCTTTTACACGTTTAAAGCTCATGACACGTGTCGATACATTATTGGACATAAATTTTCGAGGTGTTACATCCTCACCCCCTTAAAAGAAATCTCGACCTCGAGATTTACTGAAACAAATGAGGGTACTTTTCTTTCATTGTGGAATCTACCTCCCACGTATACTCAGGACCTCTACGGGCATCCCATTTAACTTTTACGATCGGTACATGCTTCCTTCGAAACTTCTTAACCTGTCGATCTTCAATTGACAAAGGTTTTTCCACAAATTTCAGGCTCTCATCTATATGCACATCCGTATGTGGTATGACTAGCGATTCATTAGCTAGACATTTCTTCAGATTGCAGATGTGGAATACGTTATGAATACCACTGAGCTCTTCAGGCAAGTTCAACTTATATGCCACTGTTCTGACACATTCGATGATCTCAAATGGTCCTATATATCTGGGGCTTAACTTACTTTTCTTACCAAACCGCATCACTCCCTTCCAGGGTGACACTTTCAATAACAGTTTATCACCAACCTCGAACTTTAGAGGTTTACGCCTTAAATCTGCGTAGCTTTTCTACCTATCCCTGGCCGCTTTGAGACGATCTCTTATCTGCACAATCTTGTCTGTCATCTCCAGGACTATATCAGGTCCTATTAGTTGAACATCTCCAACTTCTGCCCAGCAAACGGGCGTTCTGCACTTTCTTCCATATAAAGCTTCAAATGGTGCAGCTTGGATACTTGAGTGATAGCTATTATTGTATGAAAATTCAATCAGTGGAAGATGTTCATCCCAACTTCCACCTAGGTCAATAACACAAGCCCTTAACATATCTTCTAGTGTTTGAATCGTTCGCTCACTTTGACCATCCGTTTGAGGATGATATGCTGTGCTGAAGTTTAATCGAGTGCCTAGTGATTGCTGAAAACTTTTCCAGAAATGCGATGTATACCTTGTATCCCTATCGGAAATGATAGACACTGGCACTCCGTGAAGAGATACAATCTCATCCACATATAACTGGGCTAACTTATCTGAACTATGTGTTTCCTTAATAGGTAGGAAGTGAGCTGACTTAGTCAGTCTATCCACTATCACCCAGATAGTATCATTTCCTTTCTTTGTCTTTGGTAACTTGGTGATAAAATCCATTGTCACCATTTCCCATTTCCAGGTGGGAAGTTCAGGCTGTTGTAGCAAACCTGACGGCTTTTGGTGTTCAGCTTTTACTTGAGCGCACGTCAAACATTTGGCTACATAGGTAGCTATAGACTTCTTTAAACCTATCCACCAAAAATTTGCCTTCAGATCCTGGTACATCTTATCAGCTCCAAGATGAACGGAGTACGTAGAACTGTGGGCTTCCTGGAGGATCACATCCCTAAGTCCTCCATAAATGGGAACCCATATTCGTCCATTTAATCTCAGGATTCCGTCTTTGCCATAGGATAACTGTTCAGCAGTTACTCCTAGCTTCTCATTAGGATAGTTAGCTTCTAGTACAGCTTCTTTCTGCGCAGCTAACAACCTTTCATTCAAACTATTCTTTAATTCAATGCTCTTGGCATTGATTCTTATGGGCTTCACCCTTTCCTTTCTATTTAAGGCATCGGCAACCACATTTTCCTTGCCTGGATGGTATCGTATTTCACAGTCATAATCATTCAAAGTTTCCATCCATCGTCGCTGCCTAATGTTCAAATCCTTCTGATTAAATAGATGTTGAAGGCTCTTGTGATCTGAATGGATCACACATTTAGTACCATACAAATAATGTCTCCATAGTTTTAGTGCAAATACCACGGCACCTAACTCCAAGTCGTGGGTGGTGTAGTTCTTCTCGTGCACCTTTAGCTGTCGAGAGGCATAGGCAATAACTTTGCCTTTCTGCATAAGCACACATCCCATTCCTGTGTGCGATGCATCACAATAAACCACAAACTCTTCGATTCCTTCAGGCAATGTCAACACGGGTGCATTGCTCAACTTCTGTTTGAGAATGTCAAAGGATTCTTGCTGCTTATGTCCCCAGACAAACTTGACATTCTTGCGGGTTAATGAAGTTAGGGGTGCTGCAATCCTTGAGAAGTTTTCAATAAATCGCCTATAGTATCCTGCCAAACCCAAGAAGCTACGGATTTATGTGGGCGTCTTTGGCTCTTGCCAATTCATGACAGCTTCAACTTTAGCGGGATCCACCTGAATACCACGCTCACTAACTACATGTCCAAGAAACTGGACTTCGCGAAGCCAAAATTCACACTTTGAAAACTTTGCATAAAGTTTCTCTTGTTGAAGCAGTGAAAGAATATAATGAAGGTGCTTCTCGTGGTCAGCTTGAGTCTTCGAGTAAATAAGAATATCATCGATGAACACGATGACAAATTTATCCAGGTAGGGCTTGCAGACGTGGTTCATGAGATCCATGAACGCTGCTGGTGCATTAGTGAGCCCAAAAGGTATCACTAAGAACTCGTAATGACCATAACGAGTCCTAAATGCAGTCTTGTGTACATCTTCATCTTTAACCTTCAGTTAATGGTAGCCTGACCTCAAGTCGATCTTGGAGAAGTAACTCGCCCCTTGAAGTTGATCGAACAGATTGTCGATCCTGGGCAATGGATATCTATTCTTGATAGTGACCTTATTAAGCTCGCGATAATCGATGCATAGACGCATCGATCCATCCTTTTTCTTCACAAACAGGATTGGTGCTCCCCAAGGAGATGAACTAGGACGAATGAACCCTTTTGCCAATAAATCGTCTAGCTGAGTCCTTAACTCTTTCATCTCTGTTGGTGCCAACCTGTAAGGTGCCCTTGCAACAGGTGCTGCTCCTGGAATAATGTCAATTCTGAATTCTACTTGCCTATCTGGTGGCAAACCAGGTAGTTCTTCAGGGAATACTTCGGTATATTTAGAAATGACGGGGATATCTTCAATCTTAGGCTTCGGCTCATCAATAGTCACTTGTGCCATGTAGATGACACAACCCTTCTTCATACACCTTGATGCCTTAAGCATAGACACTTGCTTAGGCAATCCATATTGAGTATCTCCCTGTATGGTAAGTGGCTCACCATACGGAGTCTTGATCACTACTTGCTTCTTGTCACACACAATCTGCGCTTGGTTATGAGATAACCAATCCATGCCTATTACTATGTCAAATCCAGCTAATTTCAAAGGAAGTAGGGACAATGGAAAAGAGTGGTTCCTAGTGGATATGAAACATCCATCTAACACGGTTGATGCGGTTTCTATGGTGCCATCGGCTAATTCAACCTCATATTTTATGCTTAGGGTTCTAACAGGTAGGTTTAACAACTTACAAAACTTATCATCAACAAATGACTTATCTGCTCCAGAATCAAATAACACCCTTGCATATACATCATTAATAAGGAAGGTACCTGTTATGACATTATCATTCTGGATCGCCTCTTGTGCGTTCATCTGGAAGAGCCTAGCATTGGTCTTTTTCCCATCTTCAGCCTTCTTTGCAAACTTTGGGCAGTTGGACTTAATGTGCCCTTTCTCGTTGCAGTTGTAGCATATTGCATCCTTGATTTTCTTACAGTCCAATGTCTTGTGCTCAGAAGATTTACAAATCCCACAAGCTCTCGGCTGTGACTGGGATTTTGATTCATATCTGCATCTCTCGAAATGGTGCTTCTTACAGATTTTACACTTGGGCTTATCACCCGACTGTTGACCATCCTTTTTCGTTCCAGGACTCTTCTTGTGGTCATTGTTTCCCTTATGCTTCTTGTCTGAACGTCGTGAGTTGTCATCCTCACGCTTCCTCTTCTCAACGTCTGTGTTTCTCAGCGATCTCTGCCTGACCGCGTCCAAAGTAAGGGACAATGATATATCAGCTGCAGACCGAAAAGTAGCTGGTCTGGAGGCCTTCACACTGGCCTTGATTTCTGGGGCCAAACCCCCAATGAGACGAGCTATCCTCTTGGGTTCCAGAGTTACCAAATACGGAACCAGTCTTGACATAGTGTTGAAGCTCGTAAGGTAGGCTTGACAATCTAGGTTTTTCATAACCAACGACAAGAAATCAGCTTCAATCTTTTCAACCTCATGCTGAGGGCAGTAATTCTCCTTAATCAATGTCACAAACTGCTCCCGAGATAGATTGTACAATGGAATTTTCCCTGTGGCTTGGATCAAAGACCTCCACCAAGCTAGTGCCTCACCTTTGAACGACTGAGATACAAACTTTACCACATCCTTATTAGCGCAACCACTAATATCTACCACAGTGTCCATCTCGTCTAACCATGACATGCAATCAACTGCTCCTTTTTTCCCGGTGAAATCCCTGGGTTTGCATGAGACAAAGTACTTGTAAGTGCAACCTTTAGCACGTGGTTCTTGGTTTAACACAACTCTCTTAGATGGAACACTCCTCTGGTTCGATGAGTGATGAGAATCACTTTTGTGAGCAGTATGAGTTCTTGAGGGTGGCTTCGTATGTGGTACTGATTGGGTCCTTACATGGGTACCACTGGATTCATTGAATTGCCTATCCAAAGCTCTTGTAACAGCATTGTCTATCAATGCCTGTAATTCTGATCCTGCTACGTTGACTCTGGAAGTGTCATGATTATCTCTGGGGTGGCTGTTGGCTTCATCAGACCCGGCCATGTAGCTTGATTGCTACATAAGACAAATGATTTTAATTTACTCAGAGGTCTATAACAGTTTTATCATTCTAGATGATTTATTGATCATGGTATTTAAGAAACCATTTCGATTGATTTGTTAGGCATATATATATTCAGGATTTTTCATTATAATAATCCCTAGGTATAATTAAAATATATCAATGGCATAAAAGGCCGAATCACATGGACAGTTTTAAATTTTTAATCATGATCTTATAGGTCAAGGTATTGAGGTTTTAATCATAGTTTATTACCTCTTCTTAACAGGGGGTCGAAGACCACAACTGTCTTTTGTCTTATACGACAATGAATATAGCCTGTAGGCATTACATCCCTATTGGATGTTTAATATAATAAAAGAAATTGGAAGAATCCAATGTAAAGATGACTTATGCGATTTTATCGAATCACATTTTGCCAGGAGTGTTGACATGTTTTCAGATGTTAACAATGATTTGAACCTCTTGAATAGGTTTTACCGTCTTGGCCATATTTAGAATGACATGTGGCTAGGTTTTACCTTTAAGATTCTTTTTAATTTTTTTAACGCAGAACAATCCTAAATTGAGATGTTAATAAGGACCTGAATCTAATTTGAGGAACTACCATCTTGGCCCTGTCTTAAAATGACACATGGCTAGGTTTTGTCCTTTTTAGATTTTTATTATTTTATTATAATGGTAGGTCTTATAAAAGGAATGTTATATCTTCATTTATTTCATATTTTATGTTTATGCATATAACTTAGCAAAAATGAAAATTTAAACTAACCATTTTATTAAAAATTTAAACAAGTACAGGTTTGCCCTAAACGGGACTTCTAAAGAAATAATACGCCCACGCAGGGGCTAAACTAACAAACATACCCACGCAGGGGTCAACAGAAAGACATGCCCACGTAGGGGAAAAATTCAAAAAGACATGCCCACGCAGGGGCAGAATACAGAAACAAATGTCCACGCAGGGACATGGTTACATCACTAAAAACAAACACACAAATAAAGTATTTAATGATCCTTCTTGCTCTTTCCCTTGATTAAGTTCGCCAGACCCTTGAAAATTCCTCGGTTTTGCCTACGGCCTTCCCAAACCTCATGCTACACCTGACTCAACCTTTGAAGAATCTCCTGATGCTGCGGTGGCGATATTACTGGCAGCTGCGGGGGCTGCTGATACTGCGGAGGTTGAGGAGGTGGAGGTTGCTGATACCCATATGGTGGGTATCCATAGGGTGAATATCCAGCTTGATATGGGACTCCAAAGGGCCCCTCGGGATAGAGAGCATTGTAATCCCATGCTGCCTAGTACGGGTCAACATTAGCGTAGTTGTAGTTGGTGTGGGCCGGCTGCTCAAAGGGATTATACGCCGCCGCACCGGTGTATGTAGGTATTGGGTCGCCAAAGCCCAACGGTGGTGGCGCGACAGGCGCAGAGTTTACTTCCGAGACGGGGTTTGAAGGCCCACCCATCTGCGGGTCTTCATGGAGTGGCGGGTAGCGGCTGCCACTTGAAGGTGGAGGGGTGCTGATATGCACTCCTCCTCGCACGGACATCCATGCGTTCGATCTTCTTCGCCTCGATGGCTCCGGAGGTTGTTGCTGAACTGGTGGTGGTGGCAGAGTGACCGTGACAAAACGAGAATCCTCATAGGGATCCTGCTGCTGCTGCTGCGGTGAGTTGTGGTAAGTGGGAGTAAACACCCATTCGATCTGTCTGAACCTCTCCTCATAGCTGTCGGGACCATTATAAGGTGATCCCACAAAAGGTGACCCATCCGAAATTTCGATGGGGTGGTTAGGGGTCCCGGTTGGAGGCTCGGCGAGATCCGTGTCTTCGTCCATGTCCATTGCGTGGTCGCCCGAGAAGTGGTCTTCAGGTCCTAGTGGGTTAAAACCCACTGGTTCTTCAATGTAGTTTGCCGGGTTGAACCGGCTTTGGAAAACAGGTGTCGGGTCATCGAATGAATGGAGAGGGCTGGATCTCTGGAGAGGGATGAAAGATGGATGCGGGTTATGGGGCTCATTTTCAGAATGAGGCCCATAGGAATGGTGATAGGATGGTGACGAACTTAGCGAGACGGATCGCCTCGCTGGCTCTATATACGTCCTCCAATGCTCCTGAGGACTCGTACCCATTGAGGCCGGTGGGGTTCGTCTGTGTGATGGCCCGGCTTCATTGTCGTGGCCTGTGATTGGTGCCTTTCCTCTTCCCCTTATGAACCTTGGTGGCATGATTGAACCTGTCAACATAAACAAAGATAACAACAAGGAAATATATAAAGGGCAAAAATAAAACAAATCAGGATTTTGTCCTAAGTTCTTTGTCTACACTCGAAAATTGAGGAATGTGCAACTGTGTAACTGAGATTAAACACAAAAGGCTAGTGTTTAATTCACTCAGTGTTGGCTCTGATACCAACCTGTCACACCCCGATATTTCCACGTATTATCGGTGGGACCGGTGGGGAGTATCGTGACGTAGTTGATATCATCATAGTCAAACAACACAATTTTAAATGCACAGCGGAAGCAAAAGATAGATTTATTTCAACCGAATAAATTGTAATATCAAGTATTACAAAATAGTTGAAAAAGATCCACAGGCGGATCAAATAAAAAGGAAACATAGTTCATCAGATTTAAAATGCATCCAAGCTTGCGAGACTCTTATTGATGCTAAGGAGAGACCAGCCTAGTTCGAGTAGTACCTGCACTTAGCCTTTTTTGGGAAAATACGTCAGTTTACACTGGTAAATACAATTAACTGACTCATTTTGAAAAGGTTTAGAAAAATTGATTTGAATGCACAAGGCACAAAATATTTTATAACTTGGGATAATTACTTATATATAAACTTGTAAAAGAATTACATGTTTCTTATACGTTCAGTAACCCGGATTGACACCGGGTTAAAGATTAATAGACACACCACATGATATAGTCCCGCGGCGAGTTAATCCCGAAACCGGCGGTTATACCTTATTATTTATATATGCACTGTCGGGTGTACGCCTACACCCCGTGCTTAGGTCGTGGCCATTTCTTAAAATGATGCCAAGGATATCCGGAACATGGTCATTAACCCCCCAAAGGCTTTAAGAAAACAAAACAATTTCAACGGTTCATATCAATAAATTAACCTTCATACGATCAAAAATTCAATGCCCGACCAAACGGTATTTTATATACCGTACCCTAAGCCCGTATAGGGAAAATAAGTTAAAAGTATTTACCTTTGCAAGTAATAATCACAAATAGCAAGTGCACGTAACTTTTACCGGGTCTCCTATTCTGGAACGAAGGTTTATAATAACCTATTAGATTTCTAACGGGTCTTTATTTAAGCCTAAACTTAGACCGGTTAGTTTTAAAGGAAGATACGGTTCAAACGCACGATTAAGCGAAGACCGGAATAGAATGTGGTTTAGACCTGACAAGTTTGGAGACTTGTGTAATATGGTTAAACTAAACACATTCTGGATTTTGAGACAAAAGTGATAAGGTTTGACCCGTTTCGGTCAATTTATGCAACTAGTTACATAAACCGAACCGAACGCGAAAATGAATAACGGGTAACCAAATGAGTCATATACAAGTTTCCTAAGTTAATATGCCTTAAATATGATGTGACATCAGTAAGATATCTTCTATTATGCCAACAACGGTTTTAAACTCAAATTACGCCCCGTAGGGGTATTTTGGTCATTTTAAAGGTTATAAAAGAGTTTAAATACTAATCTGAGTTACAGGTCTGATATAATCAGTAAATATATTTATTTTTATAAGTCATAACAGTAGGGTATTGTAAATATGTGAAAATTTTCTTTTATAACAAAACTATGCACCGTAGGGGCATTTTGGTAATTTCACTTAAGCCTAAAAGGTCAAAACTGGAAATCTTAGTTTAAAACTTTCGCTTACAGTTAAAGTATAAAAATTTACTAAAAATATCAGTAGGTATCAAGTCTTATAAATTTAAAATAGTTTTAATACATACTATGCGTTAAAAACGCGTAAAAAGACGGTTTTAAGCGATTTCCGGGTTTTATAAGAAAAGCTGATATTTTTATTATTCCAAAAGGATTAAAATAATTTATTTATCATAATGGATCAGTAGAAAAAGGTTTGGTATCAAAAGGATTTGTAAAACTCATTTTATAGCCCAAAAGGGCAAAACCGACAACTACCGAATTAACCTTAGAACCCTATGTTATGCTCAGCCTAAAAATAAATAAAAATCTCTAAAAATCCCAAAATATTATTTTATATCAGTGGGTAAAAAGTTTGGTATAAAAATTTGGGTTTAGATGGGCTATATTCTAATTACGCCGTTTAATTAATAAAAAACTTTTCATTTACGATAATGAGCATAACTCCTAATCTAGACCTCAAACTGATGTCAAATTTTAGGGACAAGTCTATAAATCAGTAATGAAGGTTTCTATTCTTTTACTTTTTCAAAAATCATGTTTTATAGTCAAAAGGGCATAATAGTCAACATTTAAGCATTTAACGGAAACATGCATATGAATCGGATAACTAATGAACCAAGTTGTATAATCACAGAGGGTTATACTAACATGAAACCTAGTCCAAATAAAGCTCTAAGGAATTTCTAAAACATGCTACGTTGGGTTAGAACTGAAAGTCAAAGAAAAAGTCAAATTATGCGACTTTCGGTTCCGAACCGAGCCTAAACTAAAAATTGTCGGGTTGAACATGTTTAGACATGTTCTTTCATTAATTACCAAGTTATATCAGTGATAAAACAGGTTGCATGGCTTCTACATTCTTAATTATGCATTTATTTGAAAATAAGCTTTCTGTTGACTTTTTTAAGATTAACTTTGACCCGACAATTGACCTAGTTAGAGTGGGAATCAGAGGGTGCCCTTTTAAGGGTTTATTGCCCACATAATTACCAACTCGTAGGTAGTTTCAATTTGAAATTTGACTGGACAAATATTAATTAATCACGAAGTCAAACTCTAATTACGACGGTTTGACTTTAGGCTAATTAACTAAGAAAAACTGAATTAAGAAAGGTTAAGGACACATACAATAGTCCTAAGTACGACTGTAGACTCCTAGGAAGGGTGCTTGAGCTCCAAAATTCTCCAGAAGTGAAGTTGTGAAGTTTGCAAGTGGGTGTGCTCAATGTTGCAACCTTAGAGCTTCTTATATAGTGAATTTAGATCACCAAGATCATGCCAAGGAAGTCTACAAGTGTTACGAGATGCTTACAGGTGCCCCCTATGCATGAAATACCATTGGGGCAGCCCCTGGTATGTTAAAAAAGCGTTTGAAGTCGGTTACACATGCTGAATTGGAAGCTGTGCGCATTTTCTGATGCTGGCAGTCTTAGGCGGCCCGCGTAAGGATCCCCTGATGTCTTACGCGGCCCGTGTGGGTGGTCAGAATAGGCCAAACAAGTTTCATCAATTGCATTTTAGGTCCCTGGTCCTTGTAAACGTGGTTTTAACTTGTTTTCTTGCATTTTTACCCCTTTAACTTTACTTTTAAGGGTTCCATGGCATAACCAAACACCGTTAAGTCCTTGGTTAACTTTGTGATCACCCGTAAAGCCTTAAATTTCAGCGTTGACGCCTTTAACCCCTCATATACGAATATTGTCATAACTTTCTCATACTTTATCGAAACCTTGTGAAATTTTTATCACTTATTCTAGTGAGCATATTTAATCATTACAAAGCTTCGGGTTTGCTAAAAGGTCACTCAGAGGTATACTTTAACATGTTGACACATTTAACCCTTGTAGTTTGTAATTTCTCACTTTCTCTCACAATTAGCTCCGTATGATCCATGATTCATTCGTTTAAGGGTGTAAACATTGTGTAGGGTTATAGTAAAGTATATTTATCCATTTTTGACACTTCGAACCCTTATATTCACATACTTTCTTTGTTTGCCAAGTTTAGTCCTTCATAAGTAATCTTTTACACGTTTAAAGCTCATGACACGTGTCGATACATTATTGGACATAAATTTTCGAGGTGTTACATGCGTGTTCGGATTTTGACTTGGAATAGATCAGGATATCATCGATGAACACGATGACGAAGCGGTCGAGAAAGGGTTTACACACGTAATTCATTAGATCCATAAAGACTGCGGGGGCGTTGGTTAAACCAAAGGGTATAACAACAAACTCGTAGTGGCTGTATCGGGTTCGGAAAGCGGGTTTGGGTGTATCTTCTTCTTGAATTCGTAACTGGTGATAGCCCGGGCGTAAATCAATCTTTGAAAAACACGTAGCACCTTGTAACTGATCAAACAAATCATCGATTCGAGGCAAGGGATAGCGATTCTTGATGGTAAGCTTATTCAGTTCCCTGGAGTCGATGCACATCCGGAACGATCCATCCTTCTTTTTGACGAAAAGGACAGGTGCACCCCATGGTGAGGTGCTGGGTGAACAAAGCCTTTATCAAGCAATTCCTGGAGCTGACTCGAGAGTTCGCGCATTTCAGAACGAGCGAGACGATAAGGCGCTCTAGCGACAGGACTTGCTCCAGGAATGAGGTCGATTCAAAAATCGATATCACGAGCGGGCGGTAAGCCAGGTAAGTCATTGGGAAAGACGTTAGGAAATTCCCAAACAACGGAAACATCGTTCACTTGTGTCTTTCCTTCCTTTTCCTCTGCTACTACGATGTGTGCCAAGAAAGCTTGGTATTCCTTGCGGAGATACTTGCTAGCTTGGACACACGACATGAGCTGCAACTTCTTCAAATCGACTTTGCCATAAACACACAATTGATCACCGTTTGCGAGGGAAAATTGAATCATTTTATCGAAACAAACGATTTCAACATGATTCTCCCGAAGGAAATCCATACCTACTATGACGTCAAAACTACCGAGCTGCATCGGGGTTAGATTGATTGGGAAAACGTGACTGTTGAGCTCAAGAGTACAGTCACGCAGAATGGAGCTAACAGTGACGGTTCTTCCCGTGGCAATTTCTATGACGAATGTTGATGGGAGGTTAACGCGTTTACGGTTTAGGAGCCTTTCGAATTCGAACGATACAAAAGAGTTACCGGCTCTAGTATCAAACAAACACGAAGCATATATACCATTTACGAGAAATGTACCATTAACCACGTTGTTGTCTGCCTGAGCCTGACGGGCGTTGATGTTGAAGAATCGCCCGCGGGCTGCTTGCTGAGCTGGCTGTTGTTGCTGCTGTTGGTGGTGCTGTTGCGGTGCTGACTGATGCTGCTGTTGTGGCTCTTGCTTCACCACTCTGTTTGGGCAGACATTTGGGAAGTGTTTAGGATCACCACACGCATAGCAGGCTCTTGCGTGAGCAGGAGCTGCTTGTTGTCCCTAAGGAGCTGGTAGAGCAGGTGCTTGAACTTGAGCTGGAGCTTGGCTGGGAAATGGCCTTACAGGTTGCAGTGAACACAAAATCGACACGCGATTCCAACCGGGTGGTGATAGGTACAAGTAGGGAAGAGCAGGTGTGGACCAGTATATGCACGCTTGGCCGGCGGTGTATTGGTCACTGGTGTAACACCCCGTGTTTTCATAAGTGAAAGTCAAAGTCAAGGTCAAAGTCAACGACCGATTTCGCGCAACTTGACTTGTAGAAATGTTTTTATTTTATTTATATTATGTGGAGTAAGTGTCGTTCATTGCAATAATCGAATCGTGTTAATCATATTTTAATCGACCCACGACTGTGAATCATAGGCAGTAACAATGCGATAAAGTTAATCAACTAATAATCAAGCTATACTAATCGAATCGACATCGAATCGCAACTCGAGCTATGTATTTTACTTGTCATTTATACGTGTGTGTGTGCCTTACGTGTTACCTGCGCATGTTTATTTATGTTTTGTTGTGGTAATCAAGCGAACCCAATCGAACCCGAAGTCTAACTCGAATGTAAACGAACCCGAACCCGAATTCCGAATCGAACCATGTTATATACGAAGTAGTTGGGACAAAAAGTAGTTTGACTAGGAAACCCTATCGAATCGCTCGCAATCGAAACCGAAGCGTCGTCGCACCGAATGCACCCGTCAGTCGACATCCGGACGGATGGTCCATCCGCACGGATTGAAAATCCGCACGGATTGCCAATCCGCACGGATGACCCATCCACACGGATAAACAATCCGGGTGACCTGCAATCCGCACGGATCACCCTTTCCCCTTTTGGCATCCTATAAATACCCGGGTCACTCTCCAAACTTTCCACTTTTGGCAAGTGACGTCCGACCGGCACGCATTCTTCACCTTTTCTCCGATTTCTCTCAATCCAGGTAAGATCTTGCTCTAAATCTTGTACATTCTTGATCTATACACACATCTACACCTTTCTATCTTTCAAATCTCAACTTTTAACCATGAAATCATCAAGATTTGAGGTATTCTAGGGTGACGTCATCATGAAGTTCTCATGAACTTCAAGTGTGACCTCATTCCACCAAGAATAACTCGGATCTGAACGATTTCCACAAGATTTCACAACAACTTCACCTAAATCTAAACTTTTCTAAGGATAAAAGGGTTGAAAGAAATAAACTCAGGTTTTCTCCTTCTTTTACCCTCAAAAACGGTACGAATCAGATCAGTTCTAGTCTTCCACTCAATATTAGTGATGCACTAGCCCTAGATCTGGATTCTACCCACAAGACACCTGATTTCGGGTTAAACCGGAATGACCATTCTGAGTCGCCGACAGGCCTCGAGTTAGGGTGGTTCCTAGCCGGCTTAGTTATGCGAGTAAGAATACAATTCCAAGTGGTTGACACGTAATCAGAACGTCTCGATAAAACGACAACAGAAACCAAGAGTAGACGAATGGAACAACCAGAACGAGAGGCTGTCCACACGGACAAGTTGTCCGCACGAACAAGTTATCCGCACGGACAGACGATCCGGACGGGTTGTCACCCCGGACGAACTACACTTGGGACCCACATTCAAAACGAGGTTTGAGTATCGACGAATGAATAATCCGGACGGGCGACCTCTGAATGGATTACTCTTCGGATCATGAGATACTAAGACCTTAAACAATTTCAAACAATGTTCATCCGCACGGGCAAGTTGTCCGCACGGACAGACTATCCGGACGGATTGTCTTTGTCCGCACGAACAAACTATCCGGACGGATTACCACTGTCCGCACGGGTTACCATCCGGACGGATTCCACCAATTTCATCAAGTGACTCAGCCTTAGAGACGTGCCCGCACGGATTACCATCCGGACGGATTGTTGTCCGCGCGACCGGCTTGAAAGGTAGAGATACTTAAATGTTTTCTAAATGCTATAACGAAAACTTCAAAGGACAAGCCATCATACACAAACACATCCTTAGGAAGAAACAATCCACTCGAATAGTTATCCGTACGAACATGTTATCCGCACGAGTGACTAGTCCGGACAAATTGCAAATCCGCACGGATTACTTGTCCGCACGGATGAACAATCCGCACGAGTGACTAATCCGGACGGATTACCTTCCGCACGGATAACTCACTCGCACGGATAACTCACTCGCACGAATAGCTTACTCGCGCAGATAACTAGTCCGCACGATCAGCTATCCTACCCACTCTCACTCTATATCGTTTTACACGCCACTTATCGTTTCGTTATCAAATCTATTCAGGCTAACCGTACTCGCTGAAAAGCGCTCCCTTCAATCCATAATCGCTGTGAGTATACTCGAACCCTTTTTGCTTTTAGCACTTTTGGGTGTTACATACGTTACGAATATTCAAACTACAACTATCACACTACTCAAGCTATTTTAACGCTAAACCATTTATGCATGTTATACGTGGCTTATGAATGCTTGTTTGTTATGTTTACACATGGAATGCTGTCTACCTGCCTTAGCAACGATAGTACTATAGTTTGGACTCAGCACCCGTTCACACGGGGGTTGTTAAGGATCTTTTACTTGCATGGATTACGGTGGTAATCATGTATTGCGAACTGCCTCGGGCAGTCAACCCACAGTCATTGGTATCGATGGATCTATGTCGATAACTAACGTGCTTCATTTCACTATGTGTACGTGCTGGTTATGCGTAAACGAATTCGAACTCTTTATGCTATTATCAAACTTGTATGCTCACCTTTACATTATATGTATTGACTTTATTTTAACGTATGTGACAGGTGCTTAGGTTGTTTCTGTGCTTAACTTGCTGGTGATGAAATTGAGGCTAGGGAAGGAGTCCTAGAAACCAATAAATAAATTAGTTATGTTTAAATCTGAGTTGTCGGAACAGAATACTTGTCTTGATGTTTGTCTGTAATAATTAGTTAACTATTTGAGATACGGTATGGGACGTATTATTTAAATTGAATGGTAATGATAGTTGTTATGGAAACTTCTGGACAATCTGTTTCGCTCAGTGCCATGCCCCGATGATTCCGCCATCGGTTGGGGTGTGACAGATTGGTATCAGAGCCATAACTATAGGGAATTAGGCAAGACTCGACCTAGTCCGGGTCGAAGTCTTAGAGACCTAGTCTATAGTTAAGAACCAACAGACCAACTTATGCGTATCCGTTCAGGGGATTTCGCATGAGTTACTATCACTCGCTATCCTCGCTTATTCTACACCATCACTGTACTCGAATTTTCAGCTATGAGTGGGCAATAAGACCGAGAATAGGTGTGAAAAACCGCAAAACTCTCGACTAAAGTTGTTCACTCGACCCGTATTTTAACTACAAACGAGGAAATTATACCAAACTAGGGGTGAAACCCATACTTTGATGAATAATCTCCTCTATTTTATCAAAATAGGGACATAGTTGTTAAGCTAGGAGTGAAACCCTAACCTTAACGACTTGTTCTGAGCATTTACAAAACTCTCGCCAAGGATTCGACGGACTCCAACGATTTGAAGACACGATGGAACCAACGGGATGTGTGCCAACGCCCAGGAATCGAGGCAAGGGCATACTCCTGGAAGTCAAATGTGTACAGCAGATCCTTGTGAATAGTTGAATTACTTTGGTTAGTCGAAGTCTACTAGCCGCAGACAATCTATCTATCTCTCGATTTTATGTGTTTCAAATCCAAGCCGCTATTGCTGACTTGATAGTTTGTCAATTTTATGTGTTTTATGTGCTTCTACCTGTTTATGCGCTAAATTTTGAAGAATTAATCGATTTGTGCATCTGCTTCAATCAACGCACACGACTCGCACTGCTATTCTACCTCAAATCGCTAACAAATCGCTCACACCATACTATATTCGAACCCTCGCCGACTTTGAATGATAGGTTTCTGTTTCTGAATGCCTCTAGTGACTAAGGTATGTGTGTTTCTTGTTATTGTGTTTTACGTGTTCAGTAATTTTGTGACTATGTGCCCTATGTGCCTATGGGATTATGTGACTTCATGTTAAATATTTCCGCAATTATATGTGTTCCTGCGCTTTAGTAAGTGGTAGACGTGTGAGGTGAGATTCGAATACATGTGTTGAGTTCCGTGGCGATGTCTATTGCAGACAATGTCGTCAGGATCCCGTCATGCTCTCTCTCGCCAGGAAAAGAGGGACAAACGCATTGCTTCCATTATCACAAAAAGTGTGGCAAAGGCCGTGAGTGACGTCTATGACTGCCGCAAGGCCCTTCAGTTCAAACAATTCAAGTCGTGTGGGCCAAAAGAATTCACTGGCGAAGGAGGTCCTACTGCATTTTTCCACTGGTTTGACTCTATCGAGGTTACTCTGTGACAAAGTGGTTGCCCTGATGACCTTCGAACTTTGAACGCTACCGGCGTCTTTCAGTCCCGTGCTCTAGACTGGTGGACGGCCGAGAGGAACAAGCGAGGGAATGATGCAGCCTACGGTCTGTCGTGGGACGAGCTCAAGGAAGTCATGCTAGAGGAATTCTGCCCTCCTCACGAACGTCAAAGGCTGGAAGATGAATTTTGGCACATACAACAGAAGGATGGTGACAATGCTGGTCTCACTGCTCGTTTCAAGCAGCTCAGTATTATCTGTCCCGACCAGGTCAAGACTCCGGAGATCACCATTAAGAAGTACATTCGAGCTTTGCCCGACTGCGTTGCTGATTTCGTGCAAGCGGCTAAGACTACAACGATCGAGGAGACCTATCTGTTGGCCGCTGAAATCAATGACAAAAGGGTTAAAGCTGGTGTCTGGGATAAGACCTCGAAGCATCTGCATCAAGCTACCGCTACCGCACCAACTGCTGAACCCACCTCATCAAGCAACAAGAGAAAGAACAAGAGAAAGAACAGCTCCACCAACAAGAACTGTGCGATTACTGCTGCACCGATTCAAGCTGTACCTGCCCAACAGCGTCAAGTAGTGGCGCCTGTGGCCAATGCACCGCCTGCAAAGCGTGCATACACCGGGCCACACCCGCTCTGCCCTACTTGCACCTACCATCACCCGACCGCTATTCAATGCCGCTTTTGTGCTCATTGCAACGTATACGGCCACTTCACTGCCAACTGCCGTATTCTTCAAGCTCCTGCCAATCAAGCTCTACTCACTGCCCCACCGGGTCAACAAGCTCCTCCAGCACCCGCAGTCAAAGCCAGAGCCTGCTTCTCATGTGGCGACCCGAACCATTTCGCCAACGTGTGCCCAAACAGGGTTGTGAAACAAGAGCCTCAGCAACAACAGCCACAGCAGCAACAACAACAGGCCGCACGCGCCAGAACTTTCAATCTCAACATGCGTCAAGCCCAGGCCGACAACAACGTGGTCAATGGTACGTTCCTTGTGAATGGTATTTATGCTTCATGTTTGTTTGATACTGGCGCCGATAATTGCTTTGTGTCGCTCGAATTTGAGAAACTCCTTAGTCGTAAACGTTCCCAACTCTCCTCTGCATTCGATGTTGAAGTCGCTACCGGAAGAACCGTCGCTGTCAATTCCGTTATCCATGATTGTACTCTTGAGCTCAACAATCACATCTTCCCAATTGATCTCATTCCGATGCAACTCAGAAGCTTTGACGTCGTAGTAGGCATGGACTTTCTTCAAGAAAATCATGCTGAAGTTGTGTGCTTCGATAAGATGATTCGTTTTTCGCTCGCGAATGGTGATTTATTGTGTGTTTATGGTGATACTACTTCGAAAGGTCTCAAACTTATGTCATGCCTCCAAGCTAGCAAGTATCTCCGCAAGGAATACAGAGCTTTCTTGGCTAACGTCATAGCAGCAGAGAAGGAAAAGAAAGAGAAGAAGGAAGTGAAAGACGTTCCTGTGGTTCGGGAATTCCCTCAAGTTTTTCCAGAGGACCTTCCCGGACTACCGCCAAGTCGTGATATCGACTTTCGTATTGACCTCATTCCTGGAGCAAATCCTATTGCCAAAGCTCCTTACCGACTCGCACCGTCCGAAATGCGCGAACTCTCAACCCAACTCCAGGAATTTCTTGAAAAAGGCTTCATTCGCCCGAGCACCTCTCCCTGGGGCGCCCCGGTCCTCTTCGTAAAAAAGAAGGATGGGTCGTTCCGGATGTGCATCGACTACCGGGAATTGAATAAGTTGACTATCAAGAACCGCTATCCTCTGCCCCGAATCGATGATTTGTTTGATCAGCTACAAGGCGCTACGTGTTTTTCGAAGATCGATCTACGTTCAGGTTACCATCAGCTACGTATACAAGAGGAGGATATACCCAAAACCGCGTTTCGCACTCGATACGACCATTACGAATTCGTTGTCATGCCTTTTGGCCTAACCAACGCACCAGCGGTTTTCATGGATCTGATGAATCGCGTGTGTAAACCATATCTCGACCGTTTCGTCATCGTGTTCATCGAGGATGTCTTGATCTATTCCAAGTCGAGAGTCGAACACGCGCAACATCTACGTTTGGTTCTCGAGTTACTCCAGGGGAACCAACTCTACGCCAAATTCTCCAAGTGCGAATTTTGGTTGGGGGAGGTTCAGTTTCTGGGTCACATTGTAAATAGTCAGGGTATTCACGTCGATCCTGCGAAAATTGAAGCTGTTAAGAGCTGGGTTACGCCTAAGAACCCGTCTGAAGTCCGCTCCTTTCTCGGGCTAGCGGGCTATTATCGACGATTTATCGAAGGATTCTCGAAGATTGTTGTACCACTTACCTCTCTCACACATAAGGATCAGCCTTTTGTCTGGGGAACCAAACAAGAGACTGCCTTTCGAACCCTCAAACACATGCTTTGCAATGCTCCCGTTCTCACATTGCCAGACGGAAACGATGATTTTATTGTCTACTGTGATGCTTCCAACCTTGGTCTTGGTTGTGTCCTCATGCAACGAGACAAGGTCATAGCTTACGCATCTCGACAGCTCAAAATCTACGAGAAGAACTATACAACCCATGATCTCGAGCTAGGCGCGGTTGTTTTTGCATTAAAGATTTGGCGACACTACCTGTATGGCACAAAGTGTATGATCTTCACCGATCATAGGAGCCTACAACACATCTTTAATCAGAGGGAACTAAATATGCGTCAACGCCGATGGGTAGAACTTCTCAACGATTACGACTGTGAGATTCGTTATCACCCAGGCAAAGCGAATGTTGTTGTCGACGCCCTTAGCAGACGGAGCTATCTGCTTAGCACTCGTAATGTTCAAGCCCAGCACAACCTCGAAACTCTCATCCGCAACGCCCAGCATGCGTGTTTCAACGAACACACTTTGAAGAAAGAAAGAATCTACCACGATGGAGCCCAGCTTGTGAGCAAATCAAATGGAATATTCCACTTTTTAGACCGAATTTGGATTCCCAAACGAACCAATTTGTGACAGATTATCATGGACGAAGCCCATAAATCCCGCTACTCAGTCCATCCCGGTGCTGACAAATGTACCAGGATCTTCGTTACAAGTACTGGTGGCCGGGTATGAAAAGGGATATCGCCCTCTATGTCGGAAAATGCTTAACTTGTGCTAGGGTCAAGGCGGAACATCAAAGACCCTCTGGCTTGCTCGAACAACCACCAATTCCCATGTGGAAGTGGGAGAGCATAGCTATGGATTTCGTAACCAAGCTACCACACACGTCATCAGGTCACGACAGCATCTGGGTTGTAGTCGACCGATTGACCAAATCAACTCACTTTTTGCCAATACGAGAAGACTACAAGGTGGAACGATTAGCCCGAATCTACACCGACGAGATCATTTGTAGACATGGGACGCCTCGTGACATCATCTCTGATCGTGATGCTCGGTTTACTTCACGATTGTGGGAAACATTTCAAACAGCACTCGGTATAACGCTTAATCTAAGTACCGCTTTCCACCCATAAACCGACGGTCAGACTGAAAGAATGATTCGTACTCTTGAAGACATGCTCCGTTCGTGTGTTCTAGACTTCGGTGGTAATTGGGATAAACACCTGCCGTTGGTTGAATTCTCGTATAACAACAGCTACCAGGCTAGCATCCAGATGGCACCTTTCGAGGCCTTATACGGAAGAAGATGTCGATCGCCTATTGTGTGGCACGAGATCGGTCACTCGCAATTAACCGGTCTGGAGCTACTACAAGAAACGACAGACAAAATTTTCCAAATTCGAGACAATCTAGCGAAAGCTCGGGATCGACAGAAAGTTTACACCGATAAAAAGCGCAAGCCCCGTGAATTTGGCGTTGGTGACTACGTACTCCTAAAGGTATCGCCTTGGAAGGGTGTAGTCCGATTCGGCAAGAAAGGGAAACTCGCGCCTCGATATGTTGGACCTTTTAAGATTCTGGAAAGGATCGGAAAAGTCGCCTACAGACTCGAATTACCGGAGGAACTTAGCAATGTCCACCCGACTTTTCACGTGTCAAACCTCCGAAAGTGCATCGCCGACCACGATTTACATGTCTCTCTAGACGATCTACAAGTGAACGAAACATTACACTTCGTGGAAAAGCCTGTCGAAATCATGGATCGCCAAACCAAGCAGCTCAGGCGCTCACGCATTCCTATTGTGAAGGTCTGATGGGAAGGCAAACGCGGCGCGGAGTTCACTTGGGAACTCGAAAGTGACATGAAGACAAAGTATCCAGAGTTGTTTAGTTAGAGAAGCGTTAGAGAGAAAGTGGCTTATGATTCTAGTGTTTTGTACGATCTCGTACTAATCAATAAGAATCACGTATTAATACGTTCTTATGTGTTCGGTCTCGATCATGTACGGATTCCGCACGTCGCACGGTTGGTTCGCAATCGAAACGGAGTCAAAACCGGACCTACACAATCCACGCGCGATCACGGATTCCGCACGTCAAACGATCGTTGCGCAATCATACGGTGTCAAAACCGATCTTACAATGGTCACGTTCGTGTACGGATTCCGCACGTTACGCGAGTCAAAATCGGTCCAATCGAAAAGTGCTCACATGTGATTCACGGCTTTGTTACGGCTTTCAGCTTAATTTCGGGACGAAATTCCCTAAACAAGGGGAGGCTGTAACACCCCGTGTTTTCATAAGTGAAAGTCAAAGTCAAGGTCAAAGTCAACGACCGATTTCGCGCAACTTGACTTGTAGAAATGTTTTTATTTTATTTATATTATGTGGAGTAAGTGTCGTTCATTGCAATAATCGAATCGTGTTAATCATATTTTAATCGACCCACGACTGTGAATCATAGGCAGTAACAATGCGATAAAGTTAATCACCTAATAATCAAGCTATGCTAATCGAATCGACATCGAATCGCAACTCGAGCTATGTATTTTACTTGTCATTTATACGTGTGTGTGTGCCTTACGTGTTACCTGCGCATGTTTATTTATTTTTTGTTGTGGTAATCAAGCAAACCCAATCGAACCCAAAGTCTAACTCGAATGTAAACGAACCCGACCCCGAATTCCGAATCGAACCATGTTATATACGAAGTAGTTGGGACTAAAAGTAATTTGACTAGGAAACCCTATCGAATCGCTCGCAATCGAAACCGAAGCGTCGTCGCACCGAACGCACCCTTCAGTCGACATCCGGACGGATGGTCCATCCGCACGGATTGACAATCCGCACGGATTGCCAATCCGCACGGATGACCCATCCGCACGGATAAACAATCCGGGTGACCTGCAATCCGCACGGATCACCCTTTCCCCTTTTGGCATCCTATAAATACCCGGGTCACTCTCCAAACTTTCCACTTTTGGCAAGTGACGTCCGACCTGCACGCATTCTTCACCTTTTCTCCGATTTCTCTCAATCCAGGTAAGATCTTGCTCTAAATCTTGTACATTCTTGATCTATACACACATCTACACCTTTCTATCTTTCAAATCTCAACTTTTAACCATGAAATCATCAAAATTTGAGGTATTCTAGGGTGACGTCATCATGAAGTTCTCATGAACTTCAAGTGTGACCTCATTCCACCAAGAATAACTCGGATCTGAACGATTTCCACAAGATTTCACAACAACTTCACCTAAATCTAAACTTTTCTAAGGATAAAAGGGTTGAAAGAAATAAACTCAGGTTTTCTCCTTCTTTTACCCTCAAAAACGGTACGAATCGGATCAGTTCTAGTCTTCCACTCAATATTAGTGATGCACTAGCCCTAGATCTGGATTCTACCCACAAGACACCTGATTTCGGGTTAAACCGGAATGACCATTCTGAGTCGCCGACAGGCCTCGAGTAAACGAATTCGAACTCTTTATGCTATTATCAAACTTGTATGCTCACCTTTACATTATATGTATTGACTTTATTTTAACGTATGTGACAGGTGCTTAGGTTGTTTCTGTGCTTAACTTGCTGGTGATGAAATTGAGGCTAGGGAAGGAGTCATAGAAACCAACAAATAAATTAGTTATGTTTAAATTTGAGTTGTCGGAACAGAATACTTGTCTTGATGTTTGTCTGTAATAATTATTTAACTATTTGAGATACGGTATGGGACGTATTATTTAAATTGAATGGTAATGATAGTTGTTATGGAAACTTCTGGACAATCTGTTTCGCTCAGTGCCATGCCTCGATGATTCCGCCATCGGTTGGGGTGTGATAACTGGCGCCGCAACTTGGCGGTTTTGAGGTTGCGGTTGAGCAGGTACAACTTGGAGTGGAGTGGCGGTTACTGCACAGTTCTTGTTGCTGGTGTTGTTGTTCTTTATCTTGCGGCGAGAAGACTTGGAACCTTGCGGTGCGGCGGTTTCAGCGTTGGGAGCAGCGGTGACTTGATGAAGACTTTTGCTGGTTTTATCAAAGTAACTAGCCCTAACTCGCTTGTCATTGATCTCGGCAGGGAGTAGGTAAGTCTCTTCGATGGTTGTCGTCTTAGTGGCTTGCACAAAGTCAGCAACACAATCCGGTAAAGCACGGATGTATTTCTTGATGGTAATATCGGGAGTGGTAACTTGGCCCAGACAAATGATACTCAGCTGCTTAAAGCGGGCAGTTAATCCAGCGTTGTCGCCACCCTCTTGCTTGATGTGCCAGAACTCGTCCTCCAGCTTCTGAAGCTCATGGGGAGGGCAGAACTCCTTTATCATGATATCCTTTAACTCATCCCACGTAAGCCCATAGGCTGCATCATTCCCTCGCTAGTTTCTCTCGGCAGTCCACCAATCCAGAGCCCTGGACTGGAAAATGCCAGTGGCGTTAACAGTGCGAAGGTTTTCGGGACTGCCGCTTTGGCGCAGGGTGACTTCAATTGAATCGAACCATTGAAACATGGTAGTAGGCCCGTCCTCTCCGGTGAATTCTTTGGGGCCGCAGGCTTTAAACTGCTTGAAGCTAAAAGTAGCTCGGGGAGAGTCAGTCCTTGATTCCTCAGAGGACTTGCTAGCGTTTTCATTAAGCTCGCTGACAATTTGCGGAATGACCTTAGCCATCTGATTTGCGACTAGAGCAGCGATGCGTTTGTCCTCATGATTGCGGTGAGCGGCTCGGGAAGTGTGAGATACGAATGACGACATTGTTTGCAACAGACATCGTCACAGGACTCAAACACAATTTTGATTAAGTCGAGTATAGTCTATTATCTCACCAAAAGCTACTTTATATAAATCACAAGAACACGTCTAATCACACAGTCACGTAGGCACATAATCCACAGAAGCACGTAAGCACATAAGCACGTAGTCCACATAAGCACATCTCCACTATATTTTACATGTATTCACCTTCATATATTGCACGTATTCACCTATCTTTCACAGCCACGTAAACGGTCGAGAGTTGCGAGTAGCGAGTACACATTGAGTAGCACAGCGAGTAGTATAGCATAAGCGAGTAATGTATTATGCGATTTGTTAACGTTTTGAGATAGATGTGCAGTGCGAGTTGTGCGTGTTTATCAAAGCGAACAGCGAAAAGCGAGTAAATTGTTGGTGCATGTTATGTGACAACAGCGTTGGTTTGGTCTTTGGATATTGATCACGTGTTTGGGCCGCGAAGACTCGCGAAGACTTATGAAGACTGAATAGAATTCGAGTTTGTTGAAGCCCAAATCGTCCAAGTTCAAGTTCAAATTAAAGTCCGTTTAGTTTAGCCCGAATTGTAAACAGAATTCGTATGGGCTTGGCCCAGTTCGATTTGTATAGGTTGTGGTATATAAACAACCTTAAGTTAGAGTTTTAGGGTTAGACCTTTGTTAGACTTTTGGAGATTGTGGAGAGCATTCGTATTGTAAGAGAGTTCGAGAACAAACAGAAATCGGCTGTTGGTTCTAGGAGATCTTTAGTGATTGTAAACGTTTTCGTTAGATAATCATAGAAGATCAGTTGGTAATTCTGTTCGTGTTCTTGTTTCTGTTTGATAGGTTTATCAAGGGGATTCCGCACCCTTGGTAGATTGTCAGTTTTGTTACGATCCATACGGGATAGGGACCTACAATTGGTATCAGAGCGTTTGCTCTTGTGTACGGTTCAAAACTGATTTTACAGATTCAAGGATTTTGTTCGTTTGTTGATTTTCGAATTCGGGGTGAAGAACAGTGAAGAACATCGAAGAACATTCAAAAATTGTGAGTGTTTGATTCGTTTTGGTTATTGATCTGATTTGTTTGCTTGTTTTTAGGATTTTCAGTTGGAAAGTTATCAATCAGAGGATTCTGTGGTGTATAAGGTGCTGATTTTGTGGGATTTTGGTTGAAAAATAGCTGGTTTCGACTCAAGGGTGCAGGTCTCGACTCGCAACAGTGATTGCGACTTGTACTGGTTGACTCGCAACCGTGATTGCGACTTGTGCTGGTTGACTCGCAACCGTGGTTACGACTTGTGCTGGTTGACTCGCAACCGTTGACTCGCAACCGTGACTCGCAACTGTGGTTTCGACTTGTGCTGTTTTGACTCGCAACCGTGACTCGCAACCGTGGTCTCGACTTGTGCTGTTTTGACTCGCAACCGTGATTCCGACTCGCAACAGTGATCTCGACTCGCAACCGTGATCTCGACTCGCAACCGTGAAAGTGGTGGAATTTTTCTAGGCAACCGTAGGAAAAATTTCACTGTTTCGCGTTTAGAGAATTATCCGTAACTCATCAGGACAAACCGTTTGCATCGTTGGACTCCTCGGATTTTTAGGACCAAAAAAAAAAAAAAAAAAAAAAAAAAAAAAAAAAAAAAAAAAAAAACGACTCTGGAAAATCCTGAAAACGGTTTTAGACATTATATATCATTGGAATCGTAATCTCGAGACGAATCTAACGGTATAATTTGGTAAAAACAGGTTTCGGACTAAAATTGTACGGTTTTAACAGTCTGATTAACTTAAAATGTCGAATATGTCTAAATTAAACGAACTCTTAAGGATGGAACATGAGGTAGGCACAACGAATAAACCACCTAAGATGATGAAGGTGGAGAATTACTTGACATGGAAGGATAGGTTTCAATCTTTCATTGAATATCAGGACACACGCATGTGGATTTGTATTGAAGATGGGTACACAAACCCTACACATGACTTTGAAGGCAGACCGCGTGTCACACCCTATGTGAACATGCAAGATAATGATAAAAGGATGTATGAGGCTGAAAAGAAAGCATTGGCTGCCATCAAGATGTCTCTACCTGATAGCATCAAACATACCTTTAAGAAGTATACTACTTCAAAGGAAATGTGGGATGCGTTAGAGAAGAGATATGAGGGAAATCCTGATGTCAAGAAGAACAAAGTTGATCTACTCAAGAAGCAGTTTGCTGTGTTCAAGTTTATGAAAAATGAGTCACTTGAGGACATCATCACGAGATACTACCATCTGATGTCAGAATTGGACAATTATGACATAGATTGTTATTCTGACATAGAGAAAAATGACAAGCTGCTTGATGCTCTACCTACGAAATGGGATATTTACACTCTCATGATAAAGGGAGAAGCTGATTATGAAACCAAGGAACTGGAAGAAGTAGTTGGGAAGCTAAGAGCTTATGAGCTCAGCATGAAAAAGAAGGACACTGGATATGATCAGGTTCAAGATCCAGGGATCTACAATGGGCTTACATCTTCTTCGTCTCATGATGCTTCTAGCGACTCTGCTACTGCGTTTCTTTCATGTGATAATGAGCAGGTCACAGTAAATGAGGATGGTGATGTGTGTTTTGTTGCTGCTTCAGGAGGATCAACAGGAGTTAAGAGATCATCAGCTGCTAAACAAAGTAGTAGTACAAAGTCGATGCCAATGAGTGTGAAGTCTGCTGAAGAACATCTTGCTCTACTTGCTTCATTTGTTGCCTCTTATGAGAACTATATTCAGGGGAAGATATCTGATCCTGCCACTTTAGATGAAGATTATGATCAGATTGACCCTGATGATCTAGAAGAGATGGATTTACAATGGCAGATGGCCATGATTTCGAGACGTGTGAAGAGGTTCATGAACAGAACTGGAAGAAAGTTTGTAGGGAAGAGTGTTGGATTTGACAAGGCCAAAGTCAGATGCTTTAATTGCCAAAGTTATGGTCACTTCGCTAGGGAATGTCAGAAACAAAAGCATGAGACTTCGAGTCAGAGTTCAAACAATAGAAATTCATCAAACAACTCTAACTCAAGAGCATTGATCTCTACTGCAAGAGAGGGTTCATATGACTGGAGTATTCACTTGGAAAATGATGAGAATGTCACTCAGGCATTCATGGCAGAGATTGTGCAAATTGATGATGGTGAAGCTACAGTAGATGAGGCTAAAGTTGAGCAGAAGAGTGAAGCTGAGGAAGATAAGGCTGATCAGACAACAGATGCTGAAGAGAAAAAGCCACAGTCTGAGCATGAAATGGGAGCTAATGAGAAAGATGAAATCATCAAAAGAATGGAAGCTCAACTTGCTGCTCTCATGGCCAACTCAGACAAATCGACAGGAGAGGTAAGTAACTCTGCCACTTCTGTTTGTTTAAAGTGTCGTGAACTACAGGGTGAAGTTGACAAATTGTCAACTCAAAACAAAAGTCTTGTGAGCGAAATGTCTAATGTAAAAGAATCAAATTTCTTTGCTAAAAGAAATGAGTCATCATATTTGAAAAAGATAAAAGGCTATGAAGCTGAAATTGAAGTTTTAACCGGCAAATTAAACGAAAAACTTCAAGTCATAGACTTAGCTCATGACATGATGGCTGAGAAAACAAAAGAGATTTCTGATAAAAACAAAGAGTTGTCAGATGCACAACTTAAAATTGTTGAACTTGAAAAGAAGTTAGGTCAATTCAGAGATTCTACTTTTGTTATGAAACATATGATGGGTGGGTTAAAGAAGAGTAATGACAAGACAAGTGTGGGATTCAAGGGCTTCAATGAAGTTCCACCTCCTCTTAGTCATGACTATTCTTTCTTACCTGATGAAGATGAGTTCACAGACTTTCTGTCAACATCACCAAGTAGTTTCACATCTAGTCAAGGTGATGTGTCGAAAGTTAATGATGCTAAGAAGGATAATAACAGCAAACCTGTTTTGAAAAAGAATACATCACATCCTAAAAATAACAATCCAACTTTTGTTAAAAAGGTTAATTTTGTTCAAGGAAGTGACATGAAAAACGAAACCGCTGTTATTGAAAATGAATCTAATATAGAGTTTGCTAAAAACAAAAACATAGAAAATTCTGAAACTAAGCAAACTACACCAAATCCTTCTAAGGCATCATCAGAAGAAAAACCCGAATCTAGTTCAAAGGCTTCAGAAAAGAAGTCTTCGAATAAGAGATCGTGCTTCAAATGTCACACCAAGGGACATGTAGCTAGCTGCTGTCCTAACAAAAAGAGTGAAGCACAAGTGAGTGAGAGGAAGAGAGAGAAGTCACCAGAGAATAGTGGTGATAAACAGGAGAAAGTTGCAAATTCTCCAAAGAAATCTGCTCCTAAGCAACCAGAGAATGTTGCTGTTGGTGTAGATAAGGCTGAAAAAGGAACTCCACAAGTTCCTCGTTTTCAAAGAAATCAACCAAGATTTCAGCCTAGATCTCCACCAGGCAGATTTGAGAGACCTAGAAGCAGTTCACCAAGAATGAACAATTATAATGCTAATAATTTCAGAAGTCAAGGTCAATATCAAAATCGATACCAGAATAATGGTGGTCGAAATTTTTATAACAATGGCTTTAGAAATTACAACAATAATGCTTCTTGGAATCAAAGTTCAAGGTTTCAAAATCAAAATTTTCAAAGGTCAAATAGTCCAAATACATATAGGAACCCTCAGGACCAGAGACCCAAGACTCCAGCTAGGAGTGATGGATGCTGGATGGACGTTCAAATAGTTGGTGAATTTGGACGACCCAAGACCATTAAGGCTTGGGTCCCCCAATCTAACTAATCTTTTGGTTGGTGTGTGCAGGAGCTGCTAAGGAGGATTATCAACTTATGGTATGTTGATAGTGGCTGCTCCAGGCACATGACGGGGGATGCGAGGTTGTTTTCTGAATTTGAAGAATATGATGGTGGACATGTAAATTTTGCTGGTGCTAAAGGTGGTAGGATTACTGGACGAGGAAAAGTGACGAATGGGAAGATCACTTTGGACAAAGTGAACTATGTTGAGCAGCTTAAACACAATCTGATGAGCGTGTCACAAGTCTGCGACAAGGGTCACTCGGTCCATTTTACAAATACTGAGGCATTGGTGTTGAAACCGGGTTTGGTTATTCCGGACGATTGGATAGTGATGCGTGCACCGAGGAAAAATGATACTTATGTCATGGACATGGGTGCCAAGGATCCAACTGCTGCGGTGGCGTGTTTACTGTCAAAAGCATCTGAAGCTGAATCTATGTTGTGGCACAGACGCATGGCCCACATTCACTATCGTAAAATGAATTATATCATAAAAAATGAGCTAGTGAAAGGGGTTCCATTGCTGAGGTTTCAAGTGGAAGATAAATGTCTTCCATGTCAAAAGGGAAAACAACACAAGAAACCTCATAAGTCTAAAACAGTAAATTCCATTAATGCCCCTTATGAATTACTTCACATGGATTTATTCGGTCCAGTGAATGTGAGGAGCATAGGTGGAAAGTACTATTGTCTTGTTGTCACTGATGATTATTCACGTTATTCATGGGTTTTCTTTTTAGGTTCAAAAGATGAGACAGCAGAGTTGCTGATAGATCTTTTTACAAAATTGGAAAACGTCCATGATGCAAGGATCAAGAGGATAAGGAGTGATAATGGCACGGAGTTCAAGAATCGGATTCTGGATCTCTACTGTCTTCGAAAAGGAATTGAACATCAATATTCTGCTCCTTATACACCTCAACAAAATGGAGTCGCTGAGAGGAAAAACAGGACGTTGATTGAAGCCGCTAGGACGATGCTTTCAGATTCAAAGCTACCAGTTCTTTTCTGGGGAGAAGCTGTGAATACAGCTTGCTATGTCCTAAACAAAGTTTTAACCGTTAAACGTTTTAACAAAACTTGTCATGAGTTGATGTTTAACGAAAAACCAAACTTAACAGGCTTTGAACCATTTGGATTACCCTGCACCATTGTGCGAAATAAAGATAAACAAAAATTCGGTGAGGTGGCTGACGAAGGCTACTTTCTGGGTTACGTGCCTGGCACACCGAATAAAAGGGTTTTTAATCTAAAAACTGGTAAAATTGAGGTTGTTTTTAATGTGGAAATTACTTCCTACAAACCTCAACAATCAACGAGTGGTCCTGCTATATTATATGATTATGAAAGTGTGTTTAAATCATTTAATATTCCTGAGGTTTCTGATGCAGATGATTCTCAGCTGATTCAAACAGTGGTATGTGAAGATGATGAAGGCGAGTTCATGCCTAGATCGAATGTTGATATGTCAGATGCTCCGGAAACTTCCCAAGGTGCTGCTAATCCTGATTCAAGTGATAGTGACTCTGAACCCATTCAGGGGGAGGAGTTTGTTAATCCGTTTGCAAATCAGAATATTCAGGGGGAGGTTGGATCAAACCTGGGTGATAATCTAGAAGTCGATACAGTTGCTACTACACGAGCAAATAAAGATCATCCGGTTGACATGATACTTGGAGATCCTACTGCAGGTGTTCAGACGAGAAGAAGCATAGCAGCGAATTCTGGGTTATTTGTTTCGATTGAGAAGACTGGGATTGTGAATGAATGCTTGTATAGTTGCTTTATTTCCCAAGAGGAGCCGAAGAACATTCACATGGCTCTTAAAGACAATTCATGGGTTGAAGCTATGCAAGAAGAATTGGCCCAGTTTGCGAAGTTGAAGGTTTGGGAGTTAGTGGACCTTCCTAAAGGTGAAAGAGAGATTGGCACTAAATGGGTATTTAGGTGCAAGAAAGATGAACGAGGTATTGTCACGCGCAACAAGGCTCGGTTAGTGGTAAAAGGGTTCAATCAGCAAGAAGGGATAGATTATAATGAAGTGTTTGCACCAGTGGCTAGGTTGGAGGCAATTCGTTTGTTTCTAGCTTTTGCTTCATTCAAGGGCTTCAAAGTTTTCCAACTAGACGTGAAGAGTGCATTTCTTTACGGGAAAGTCCAAGAAGTGGTGTATGTCTCACAACCAGATGGGTTCGTTGATCCAGACTATCCAGATCGAGTTTACAAACTTGATAAGGCTTTATATGGGTTACATCAAGCTCCTAGGGCATGGTACGAGACACTGTCTACACATCTGATCAAGAATGGTTTTGAGAGAGGTCAGATTGACAGTACACTGTTCATAAAGAGGAAGAAGGAAGATTTTCTGCTGGTACAGGTCTACGTGGATGACATCATCTTTGGGTCATCTGACGAAAACATGTGTAAGGAATTTGAACAGGTGATGAAGAGCAAGTTTGAAATGAGTGCTATGGGTGAGCTGTCTTACTTTCTGGGATTACAAGTTGAACAGAAGGAGGATGGGATGTTTATTCATCAAACAAAGTATGTGTATGACATTTTGGATCGGTTCAAAATGAATGATTGCTCTACTTTCAACACACCCATTTGCGAAAATCACAATCTTGGCCCAGATCATGAAAGTACTGAAGATGTTGATCCTACTCAATACAGGGCGATGATTGGTTCTCTAATGTACTTGACTGCTTCAAGACCTGACATCATGTTTGCCGTATGCTTGTGTGCCAGATATCAGGCGAATCCGAAAGAGTCACACATGAAAGCAGTGAAGCGTATTCTTCGTTACTTGAAGGGGAAACCTAAACTTGGGTTGTGGTATCCAGCTGATAGTGATTTGAGGTTCGTTGCTTACACTGATTCAGACTTTGGAGGATGCAAATCAAACAGGAAGTCTACAACAGGTGGTTGTCAGTTCTTAGGAGGCAGGATCGTGTCTTGGCAATGCAAGAAGCAATCCTGTGTATCTACATCTACTTGTGAAGCTGAATATATTGCTGCGGGTAGCTGTTGCTCTCAGGTCCTCTGGATTCAACAGCAGATGCGCGATTATGGTTTGGATTTCACTCGTACTCCTATTATGATAGATAATAATGCCACTATATCAATCACAAACAATCCCGTAAAGCACAGTAGAACTAAACATATTGACATACGTCATCACTTTATACGGGATTGTGCTGAAAAACGACTAATTGAATTACATCGAGTCGACACAGAAGATAACCTTGCTGATCTTTACACAAAAGCTTTTGATCGAGCTCGCTTTGAACACTTAGTCGAACTCAACGGGATGAGAAATCCTGAATAACTGGTTTTTCATAAGAATTTTTGTAAGTAGTTTACTGCTTTTTCAAAAATCAAAAATACAAAAACATTGAAAAAATCAAAAACATAAAAAAAATAGAAAATCAAAAATGAGTTTTCACTGTGTGAAAAAGAAGAAATGATAGTACATCAGCAAGTTAGACTGTCACACTGAAAATGAAATTAAATTGCTTAAGTGTGATAGCAGCTTCATCATATGATGTACCAGTAGGCAAAAGCATGAAATAATCAACTTACCAATGTGATATATACATAAATGCATTGAGTATGAGTGGGGAACACATCAGTGGTGTATGGTTTAATGACCTTAAATCTTGCGTTGATAGATTGCCAAAATCTGAAGTTTTGGGTCTTTATACTGTTATTTCATCTGGGGATATCTTGGCTGTCATTCTGTTTAGAACTAAAATTGTACATGACCCTAGAAAAGAAAGTCACTTGGAATTAGCACATTTCTATTTGAATGTCTGTATGTGTCCCGATACACACAATTTTGATCTGATTCTGAAATCTTCTCTGAAAAAAGTCGTGTACCTCCTCTGCTGCATCCAGATATATGCTGACCTGGAGGTGCTAGGCAACGACAGCTTTTGCTGCATCCAGATACATGCTGACCTAGCTGTACGTTGTCGCGCTATAGATCTAATACACCCGAAAGAGGCCCTCAAGTGCCCAAAAGAAACCCAATAAACCTATATCAAACTGAGAAAACTCATTTGATCTGTATATTATACCATCTCTCCTAAAGATCTATTCTGTTCTCTTCTCAACCTATTCCCAGTTAAGATTTCAGAAATCTGGATTGGACTTGTGAAATATGTGGTAGGGAAGATACTTGCATGATAGAGTGTGCTGTTTATATTTCCAGGATTTGATTAGTATTTATCTTAAAGGATGAATTCAGTATACTCACCTACTACGATGAATCTTTGTGCATACCTTGATCGTGGGGGTATATCCTGAAGTGGGACACACTAGTATATCAGAAATAAAATTACCTTAACGTATCATATGGTAATGGTACTTGAAATGTTCATGCATTTTGTTTAAGTGGACAAACATACTGGTAATCGTCTTGAACTGCTTTTCACGAAAAATTAAATAAAGATTTGTCTAATTGTGTGAAACAGTTTGATTGTGCTGATATGATCTTCTTACCGGTGATTCTCACAAAAATAGAGTGATTATTGCTTTTCGTTTTTATTTGCTTTCAGAAAATACAAAAATACAAAAATAGTGTCTTTTTCTGTTAAAATTCTTAACGTACGGAAAACTGTTATTCTTGGAGGATTTGTTACTGATAGGGGGAGACGGTGTTAGTAAGTGGGTTCAAAATTTTGAAATGATGCAGGTTATAAGGTGTTTGATTAAACATTGTTGTGTGTTGGTGTTTAACTTGAAAATGCTTAATCTGATACAGTTTAACTATCTCTTGAATAATAATAATTGTTTAACTATGTTGAAAAATTCTTATGGTTTCTCGAGATGTTTGTTTTATAGTATACAGATTGAAGCGGTTGGTTGCTGAGAAGTTAAAGGGATAAGTTGCTGTGAAGAGATGAGGAGTTTGTTGCTGCTTGGTAGAATCCTCCTTCTACAATGCAGAATGGATGCTGTGAAGACTTATTGAGAATGCTGAATAAAACTTGGAAGATTTGGTGATTGGATACATCAGCTTAGGGGGAGTCTGTTGCTGACAGAGTTCATGTTGAAGCTGACACTATCCAAAGACCAAAAGACTGTGAGATTCTGAAGACTAAAGTTTCCTTTGCAAGCTATTGTCAAGGGGGAGTTTGTTGGTGCATGTTATGTGACAACAGCGTTGGTTTGGTCTTTGGATATTGATCACGTGTTTGGGCCGCGAAGACTCGCGAAGACTTATGAAGACTGAATAGAATTCGAGTTTGTTGAAGCCCAAATCGTCCAAGTTCAAGTTCAAATTAAAGTCCGTTTAGTTTAGCCCGAATTGTAAACAGAATTCGTATGGGCTTGGCCCAGTTCGATTTGTATAGGTTGTGGTATATAAACAACCTTAAGTTAGAGTTTTAGGGTTAGACCTTTGTTAGACTTTTGGAGATTGTGGAGAGCATTCGTATTGTAAGAGAGTTCGAGAACAAACAGAAATCGGCTGTTGGTTCTAGGAGATCTTTAGTGATTGTAAACGTTTTCGTTAGATAATCATAGAAGATCAGTTGGTAATTCTGTTCGTGTTCTTGTTTCTGTTTGATAGGTTTATCAAGGGGATTCCGCACCCTTGGTAGATTGTCAGTTTTGTTACGATCCATACGGGATAGGGACCTACATAAATCACCAAGATCAAAACACATAAACAAGAAAAACCACATAAAACACATAAAATTTCTCATAAAAGCGATAAATCACAGAGTCAGCGGTTGCGGGATCAGAATCGAAACATATAAAATCAGCGATTGCGGGCTTGAAATCGAAAATAGATTGTCTTGGCTGATAGACGTCGACTACCCAAAGTGATCAGACTATTCTCAAGGACTTCGAGTACACGCTTTGGCTTATTAGACTGTGCTCTATCACGGACATAAGGTGAATGGTACTCATCCTTTCGGTTATTCACGCAACTCGAGTCATTGGAATCCATCGAGACTTTGGTGAGAGTTTTGTAAAACCAACATAAGGAACGAAATAAGTCATCAAGGTTCGGGTTTCACCCCTAACTCAGCAACTAAATTCCTGTTTGTGTGATAGAATCACGAGATAGATAGGGAGAATCGCGTCGAAGTATGGATTTCATTCCTGATTCAACGCAAATTCTTGTGTTTATAGTAAAAATTTGCGTGTTGAACGAGCGATTTGATCGAGAGTTTGCGGTTTTCACACCTAATCTCAATCATATCCTTCGTGTGTGTGTGTTGCTAGCCTTAGGAAAAGCTGAGTGTTTGTTCGTACTTGGTTTGACAGCTTCGCTCAAGGTCAACCTTTCCTTTGAGAGTTTGATCGAGAGTAACAATAGCAGGCTCGTGCAGAACCCCTACGGGGTTTGCACAAGACGGTCTGTTGGTACTTAGACTATAGACTAGGTCAATTCTAAGACATCGACCTAGACTAGGTCGAGTCTTGCCTAATTCCCTATAGTTATGGCTCTGATACCAATCTGTCACACCCCAACCGATGGTAGAAACATCGGGGCGCGGCACTGAGCGAAACAGATTGTCCGAGAGAAATCCATAACAACTAAAATTACCGGATATTTAACATTATGTCCCATACCATAATATATCAAATAAAAGCAGTTATTACAGACATTGTTTTCTCAAAGACAGATAAAATGTTCCGACAACTCAGATTTTATTAGATTTGTTTCTAGACTCCATCCTAGCTTGATTCCAGCAAGTAGAGCAAACATCCTAAGCACCTGTCACATACGTTAAAGTAAAAGTCAATACACATAGAAAAGATGAGCATACAAGTTTGATAGTATTATAGTAGCGAAAGCGAGTTTACGCATAACCAGCATGTAACATGTATAATTTGAAGCAGGTAGGTTATCGACAATGAAATATGCACAGACGTGACTGCAAGTTGTAGAATGCGCAACACATAGCACCACTGTGATACGTGAAGAAAAGCCCTTAACAACCCCTGTCCACGACAGGTGCTGAGTCCAAACTATAGTACTATCGTTGCTAAGGTTTCAGGAAACAATCACTGTGTAAACATAACATACTAGCATTCATCGAGATGCAAGAACGTTAGCATTTAAAAGTGTTTGTGTTGTGTGTCGATCGTGATTTGAATATAGATAACGTATGTAACACCCAAAAGTGCTTAAAGCAAAAAGGGATCGAGTATACTCACAGAATGTGTTTAGTAAATAAACACTCTCTTGGATTGAAGGGAGTGCTGAGGGATTAGCCTGAACACAGTACGACAGTATAAGCATTGAACGGTGCATAAAATGGTGCGTTAAACAGCGTGACAGAGTGATGGGGAGGATGGTCATCCGATCGGATGACCTTCCGGACGGATGGTCATCCGGACGGATGGCCATTCGCTCGGAGGGTTATCCGTTTGGGAAGGATGTGTTTGTGTATGATGTAACTTTGAAGTTTTCGTTGTAGCACTTTATAAAACAAGAAGTGTTTCTACCAATCAGGTCATCCGCCCGGATGGTCATCTGGACGGATGGCCATCCGTTCGGATGGCGATTAGTTTAAAACTAACTCCATTTAAATTTTGTGAGAAAGTAAGTATTGGGAAGTATCATAAGCACTGAATGTCACAAGTCATCTGACAGGAGTGTCGTTCGATCGGATGGCAATCCGATCGGACGACAGTCCGTTCAGCAACCTGTTCATTCTGAAACTTGTAACAATTTCTTAAGTTTGGAAAGTTTTGCGATTGCACCGAGACGGTATGACAACGCGTCAAACAACGGAACCCCCCAGCAAGTCCAAGTCATCCGATCGGATGGGAACCACCCTGTATAATCAGTTAACTGTTCTTGATGGTTATTCACGTTCAACCCGTGAATCGGTTGTCTCTTTGATAGTAATTTGTTCTAGGACCGACACTTCATAAGAGAATGAGTAGAAGGCCTGAACGAGCTCAGATTCTATCGGTTTTATGTGAAAAGTTGAGAATGTTGAAGAAAAGTAGAAACTTGTTGGAAAATGTTGAGATTATGATGAAATCAGTGTTTAACATGTTGAAATATCTTAGATCTGAGTTGTTCTTGGTGGAATGAGGTCACACATTGAAGTTCATGAGAACCCATGATGACATCATCCTAGAACAGCCCAAATCAGTCGTTTTCATGGTGAAAAGTTAAGATTTGATGGTGAAAATGATGAAGAAGTGTGTGTAGATGATAGAAGTACAAGATATGAGGTAGAAACTTACAAAAATCACGAGGAATCGAGAGAAAATAGGGCTGGAACATGTTGGTCGAACGAGAGCTGTCACATCACATGAACAGTGATATGACAGGTGCTATTTATAGGCAAGAGAGGAGAAAGGCGGTGTGCAGGTGCGATCGGAAGGCGGTTCGATCGGATGGTCATCCGGACGGATGACCATTCGATTGGTCATTCGATCGGATGGGTTTGATGAGTTGGTTTTTGACGTTTCGTTTCGTGCGTTGAACGTTGCGAGTAAGCGATGCGATAGTATTACCCATTAATTACACAAATAACCTAACTACTAAATAACATAAATATAATGAGATTACGTTGTGATAGAGTTGCGATTGCGTTTGCGATTAACATCCCAAAATAAATATAAACATGCACAAGTAACACATAATAGCACACACACACGTAAAACAATATCCATAACCTATAATTCGAGTTGCGATGTGATAGCGATGCGATTAGCGATAAGTCGACTAGCGATTAAACTACGATTTATTGCATATACTCCACATAATACAACTAAAGTAGCATAAAATTAAAGTATCAATTAACAAGTCAAAGAGTACAATCAATAATTAAGCAAGGAGTGACAGATCGCATTTAGCAATATTTTCTTCCTTTAACTTTGACTTTGACTTGTACTTTGACTTCAAAAAGTCGGGTTATTACAAATGGCTCGTTTATACCTTTATTATGAAACATTCAATGTTGAAGGGCTACATCACGTTGTATTGAGTATTATTATATCGTAACGAAGATTTACAAGTCATACATGCCCTAATAGACCGTATTAAGGCATGTATAGATTCCTACTATTTTTCTACGGAACTATTACATTCATTGTTTTCTTACGAATTTCTAACGAATTGTTAAAAAGAAACGTATTTCGTAGGAAATGCGTCAGTATTTTCCTACACATTTCCTATGGATATTAATTACAAACCATTCCATCGAAAATCTGTCGGCATTTCCGACACATATTCTACGGGTATTTATTAATTTGTTTTAAAAATAACATATATGTGTATTACAAAAAAAAATCCATTCCGTGAGTAATCTGTCGGAATTTCCGACACACTTTCTACGGATAGTAATAAATTAATTAGAAATAACATATATTTTTATACATAATAAAACTTTATATTTTAATATCATGGATTTTATTTATTATGAATATTTTTTAATGATTAATTGGATTCCTACACATTTCCTACTAATGATTAAAATGAAAATGAATTCCGTCGGAAATTGTCGACACTTTTTCTACGCATAACGATTCCTACGAATTTTCGACTAATGTTTAAAATGAAATCGAATTCCGTCGAAAAGTTCCGACAATTTTCCTACGCAAACCAATTTGTCGCGTTTTTCTCCCTTTTATGTTCGTTGAAAATTCGTAGGAAAAGTGTCGGCATTTTCGTTCGTAGGTAATGCGTAGGAAATTTTGGTAGGAATAGTAACAGTTTTCTAGTAGTGAATTGATCAGTTTGACTCAACTAACAACTATTTTGGAGATTATTTTTTACGATATTATTTAATTCTTGTTTATCTTACAAGTTATTATAAATTAGGACGTCAAGGGTTGTTTTAGGGTAAACTTGTTTTTAATTAAAAAAACACAGGCTTGAGGGAGCCGACTTTCGGCTAGAATCATTTGATTCCAACAAGCTTTTGATGGAATCAATCGTTTTGAGTCATTTGAGTGCGCTACATGTCTACATCAGTAACATTGAGTGAAACCGAGTGATCAACGGTAATTGTTTGATTAGTGGAAAGTGTATTTAAGTAGAAATTTGTGTTAGTGCTGGCGATTAGTTATCAATAGTAATTGTTTTAATTAGTAGTAACTTCTTTTAGTCACATAAGCCAATCATCACTTAAGACTAGTTCATATTAACAGAAAACATAATCATGGTGGCTATTCTTGGAGTTGGACTAGACAACCCGAGTCTGATACTAAGCTTAAAAAATGGAAGGAATGTCAAGACGTTATCAACATGATGAGACTAACCAATGATAAGGATGTGTGGTTATGGAATGTTGACAATCAGGAAGGTGTCTCAGTGAATTCAGTGAAAAAGACGATAATCGCAGATAGAGGAAATAGCCGTCTCCCTAACTTCCATTGGTTCAAATGGGTGCCCCTCAAATGTAATAATAGCTTGGAGAGGTAACTTGGATAGGCTTGCTACTAGAGTTAATTTGAGTAGAAGGAAGGTGAATATTACTTCGGTTATGTGCCCTTTCTGTGACGAGTATGAGGAAACGGTGGATCATTTATTCACTGCTTATTCGGTGGCTATTAGGGTGTGGGCGGCTGTCAGTGCGTGGTGCAACATTCCCCCGATCTACGCTTTCGATTTCAAAGATTTAATTGATATTCATAATTATGTTCATGTTGGAAAGAAAGAGAAAAAGATTATCCTGGGGCTAGTTATTATTTCGTGTTGGAGTATTTGGAAAGGTAGGAACGAGTTGGTCTTCAATCAGATAAGGAGAAGTCCGCAAGATATTATGGTAGAGATTAAGTCAAGAGGTTTTGGGTGGGTTAAAAATAGATCTTCATGTAAATATATTAGTTGGAATGAGCGATGTAAATATCCTATGTATATGTTGTAATTTTGCCCTTTGCTCGTTTGGGTCAAGGGTGTTGTTTCGTTTGGCCTTTTGCACGTTTAGGTCGGATGTTTGTTTTAATGAAGTTTTATTTAAAAGAAAAAAACTGTCAATGAAGGTAAAATGTCTACAAATAGTTGAGAACCATAATGATCAGTGGCGGAGCCACATTTTGAACAACGGTGTCGCCCGACACCATTGAATTTTGTGTAGCAAATACAACGTACAATAGGAAAAATTCGAGCGACAACATTGTTTTTTACAAGCGACACCATTGTATTTTTACAAACAACACCATTGTTTTGTTTTCTTCTAAAAGAATTAGATAATAAACAAATTTATAGTTCAAAAATTAAGCTCATTTACTTGAATTTAATTAGTATACTTAAAATCATTAGAGGTCCATGCTTAATTTTTTTTTTTCTAATCTAATAAGCATTATAGGCCCATATCTAATTGGTTTTGTTTCAACTATTTAACCTAACCGGAACCAGATGTTTGATGATCATATGAATGATACTTGCACTTATTTGTTATAATAAAAAAGAGGATTTTTTTTTTTTTTTGCAAGTTGCCATTCTACATTCTACACTATAACAATTTAAAACGTGAATAGTAATAAATCTATGTTTGGTCATTTAATAGTTTAATTCATAATTATAAGGCAATAATATTATTGTCTGTTTTTACAATTAATTTACGACATAAATAAAGTTATAACACAACCTCTAAACTATAATAATTTTTTTGATAAACGATTTACATATACCCTTGAACTTTAATAGATTTACCATAGGTAAGTTTAATAATAATTATATTTTTTTATAGGTGATTTATGTTTCGACCCCCAAATTTTAATAGAGTTATCATACGGTACTTAAAGTATAATAAAGTTAATAAACTTATTTTTGTTTTTTTTAACAAATATCTGTTCTTTTATCCTTTTTATAGGTTTAGTTCTTTTGTGTTTTACTTATTATAATTAAAGCTAACTTTTAACTCTAGACATAGTTATTTAATCATGTTGCTTTTTAACCCTTCAATATAAAATATAAAAGATAACAAATATTATCATTTTTTTATTTACCTTATTATAGTTAAATGGAACTTTTAACTCTAAATTGTTTACTTAACTATATTAATTGCTTAATTTTAACGTCATGAAATATATACATCCTCGCCATCAACCTCCTATGACCCGCCGCGAAGCGCATGCTCGAATACTAGGTGAAAACATTATGAATCGTTTTCAAAAAATGAAAATGCGTACAGAGCAACTATTAAATGAATTTTTTTTATATTTCAAATGACTTTGTAATTTTATTATATGTTTTTATTCATTGAAATTGTATTTTTACTGTGATATTTGCTTTTATTATGTGATTCGACCCGACTAGATCCGAACCGATCCAAAAAGTTCGACTTTGGATTACTATAAACCGGGGTATCCATAAAAAATGACACCATAAAAAAAAGTTTCTGGCTCCGCCATTGATATTGATAACGATCGTACTAAACTTTATTACAAAACAATGAAGTCACAGCCAAACATTATTACACACGTTTCCCTTTAATGTACGTAATTGATTAATTTTCTTTTTCATATCGTAAAATGACTTCTATTACGCATGTCACCACACCCTCTAAAAATTCATGCAATCTTGACTAATGATATGAAATATATATTTAAAGCAAATTTAAGAGGACTAAGTTTGATATTTCATCCGATGTGTTCTTAACAGTCACACAAAGACGTGGTCAACATTTTATACAGACGAAACATGGACAAATAGTTGCGTTGGACCGCAGTTTATATAGTGATATACTTCTTTAAAGTAATAAAATAGATAAAGCAGTTAATTTAAGTTTCCAGAAACTTAAGTTATTACTGAGATTCAAAATTTAAGACTTTAAGAGACAAAAGGGTTTGAGAACTAACTTGACTTAAACTAAAACTCATTCCTAATTATAATTTTAATAATATCTTACAGTTTGACAAAATAATGATGAAGATACATAGTTAACCTGCCAATGACTTCTGATCAACTGTTCTTTAAAAGGAGTCACCTCATAACTTTTAACGTAGAGGTTATGGGTTAGAGTCCCTCTTGATGCAATCACGAGTTTTACCACAGCTGGTCTTGGGGTGGTGGGTTTAATCTACAATTGTGAGCAGACCAGGTCATCAGCATCAGTGGCGGATCCAGCCAGTTTTTTCACTGGGTTCCTTTTTCCAAATCATACAAGGTTTACACTACAAAAAAAAATGTTCTTTTCCAAATCATACAAGGTTTACACTACAAAAAAACGTTTTTTTCCGAATCGACTGGGTTCCTGGGAACCCGGTAAACCCCTCTAAATCCGCCCCTGATCAGCATTGTCTGTTTTCGCAGGGCGTGGGTGGCCTTTCGTCTATAAATTTACTCGGGTGACCAGGTTTGTATAGTATTTTTTGGTCGTTCAGAAAAATAAAGATGCATAGTTAATCTAAGGTTTTTGGGTATACTTTAACCTAACTTAACTCCACCTAAGTGACACATCAACTTTTTTTCCTTATTTTACTTTGTCCACTCTAAGGAAATGGTTTGACATGTTAACATATAACTCATTTAATGCACTTTAACATTGAGTTTTTTTCTAAAAAAGAAAATAATAATTAATTCAATCTCTCAACATTGGGTTAACATGTTAACACATAACTCATTTAATGCACTTTAACACAAGAAGGGGGTGGTTTGCAATGTTAGTTAACATGCTATGTCATTGTTAATACTCTAGATATTAGAGTACACCCCATGGCCTAACTGTCCCGAAAATTCCAACATAACTTCTAATTAATATATTGTGTTTTGAAATTCAATCGAGAAATACAATTAATGTAAACATTATACTTTTATTATAGATTTAATTGAGAAATATAATTAATGTGCACATTATACTTTTATTAATAGATTTAATTCAGACATAGTCGTTTTCACCCTCCTTGTATTGATATACATCAACGTATATAATTCAGACAAAGTCGTTTTCACTCTTCTGTATTGATATATCAATGTAAATAATAAAGACAATTGACGTTCATGAAATTGTTGGTCGATTACAATTACGGATGCGAAGGACTTGTTGGTGGATTACAATTACGGATGCAAAGGAGCCGAGCTACTCGCGAGTTTGAAAAAAAGCTCAAACGAATCGAGCTTAAACGAGCTTGAGCCCGAGCCCAAGTATGAGCCTGAAAACAAGCTCGTTTAGTAAACGAGTCCAAGCCCAAGTTTTGCTTATCGACCTCGAGCCGGCTTGTGAGCCTAAACGAGCCCACTATTTATATAATTTTTCATTAATATATTACATACATATAAATTTTGAGAATTTTCGGACATATTATGGAATTAATTTATATTTTAAACATGTTCTAATCATATATAAATAATATAAAAGGTGTTATATTATTAAAAATAAACTTTTTAAACATTATTTATATATTTCCGGAAAATATAGATTTTAAATTTATATTCCAAAGTTTCTAAGCATATTAAATTAATATATTAACAATTCATATATGATTACATTATTCATAAAAGTATCTTGTCGGGAAAGCTCCTAACCTTCCAAGAGATGTTGATCATTGATCATCCGGATCATCCAAGATCTAGGAAACCATGGTGAAACAAGACGTACTTTACGGATAAAACGAATCGGTTAATTTAATTAATTATTTAATAATTTTATACAAAAATCCCCAATTTATAGATCTAGGTTATTTTTAATTTTTATTTGAGTTTTAGTACTTTATATATTATATATTAGGGTAGTTTCGTCTTTTGGAGTTATTCAATCTCGTTCGTGCGCTTATTTCAATGAATCACTAAAACGTAACTAATGAGTAGATCTTTCCAAATTCTCTTTTTTTGCAATTTAAATGTTTTTGGGTGTATTATGTGTCATATTCGCATTATTCATTTACTTCAATTATTTTAGTTATCAATACATGCAAAGTTCAATGTGTTATAATGTGATAGTTGTTATTGTTCATTGTTTGAGTCACTAACCATTGTCGCTAATCAGTGTCGCAAATTATTATTCATATGGATCCATCAAGCTGACTAGGTTTCCCATGTCCATGGGTTGTAGCCTAGTATTACCACATCATTTAGATTCAATCGTTGATGGGCTTGAGTCTCATGTTTATAGTGTTATCATATTCAGTACAATTGTTACTTACATTGTCGTGTTAGTTGATTGGTTATGAGTTATTTATTATTATTAACATTTACCTTTATCATTAAACTACCTTTGGATTCCCATGGTAACATTTTTCTTAAAACCAATAAACAAAAACAGTTTCATTCAAAGCAATAAGATCTACTCATCAACTTATGTTAACCCAAAACTATTTTTACACGTAATACAGGTAAGATTTGAAGATGTTGATGAGGCCTTAGAGAATAAAACAGATTATGTTATATACCGTTGATTGTGAAGGATTATTTGAATTAATTGTATTGTGACATGGATTAAATATGATTTAATAATATTTCAACTTTTAAATATCTTGTCATAAGCTATGAGCAATCAGTCATGCCTCGGTCACCTATTTCACTGCGGGTCAGGTGTGACAGATTGGTATCAGAACCAATGACTATAGGGATTTAGGATAGGGTATAAGACCTTTAGACCTAGACTAAAGTCGATTAAATGCCTATGTGCTACGTGCTAAATGATTATGATGTTCTAGCTTATGATACTTATTTTATGCTCACATTATTTCAAATTTTCGAATATCACACACAAATACATGTGATCATTTTAATTGCCAAATTATCTAAGTGTTACATGATATGCTAATATGTAATTTGTTTATATATTTATAATATATATGATACATATATATACATAGGGACATAATTTAGGGAAAACGCCTAAAAGTGCGAAAACGGTAAGAACGCCCCTCATCTGTTGGATCAAAACAATCTATGGATTAGAATGACGCGGTGGCGCTTCATTAAGGGTAAAATGGTCTTTTTACTGCTCTAATACAAAACGCCAAACTAATGAGCAAAACGCCATTCAAAATTCTTGCGTTAACCTACAAGCCATACACACCAGTCCCTTCCAAATGAAACGCCATATTTATCTAAAACGTCATTGGTGTGCGTTAGGTGTAATATGATTTTATTGATATTTTTAGCCCATTTTACGCATTAGTCAAGTTTTAAATTTATAAAACACGATATTCTACTAACACTAAACACACACATGGGCAAAGGCACCCATCGTGAGCGTAGTATAGCGTTGGAAAGATACCGAGGTCGTACAAGGACACAAGAGCTTTTAGTACCGGTTTATCCTCAACGTCTAATCAATCTAAAATTTTTGAGAAAAGATTTTTAAAACATGAAAATAAAAACTAAAAATGCATAAATAAAAAATAAAATAAAAACAGATAGATAAGATGAATCACTTAGATCCGACTCGCCTTTAATGTATCCTTTGATGATTTTCGCACTTTTGCATTTTTTAAGAGATTATCTTAGTTATAGTAGTAGGCCCCTCTTTTGAAGGTGACGTTACCCTCAACCCTGTGGTTTGAGTCAGCAAGGATACAATCCCAAAGGGTCGGAATATTGAAAGATAATTAATTAAGTTATTAATGCGAAAAGTGGTAGGCCCCTCTTTTGAATGTGACGTTACCCTCGGCTAAGTGGTTTGAGTCAGCAGGGATACAATCCCAAGTAGTCGGTTTAATGTATTAATAGTAGTTTACATATGAGGGGATCAAGCCATTCGCACCCCCGCCATCCAATACCAGTGGGTATTGAAGGAGGTCCTAGTAAGCTTGACCCAGGTCCTTGCAGGATCTATACACTGAACAAGGCAAGAACCTTACTAAACCATTCCCTTAACCCCCGACCAGGTAGCCAACATATCTCTATATAGACCGTAGAAATATGAATGGTATAAATCTTTTACTTTATATAGCCAGTAAAGTAATGCCAAGACACCACTGACAAATGATAAAGAAGTTTCACCTTCAACATAAGAAACTAGTTATTAAAGTCATTAATACAAAACCAAATAAAAAGTGCGAACATATTAAAAATCAAAAGTAATACATTAAAGACTTGTCTTCATCAAGTGATGTAAGAGACTTAGCCAAACATGGCCTTTGATTGGCAAGAACTCTTATTATCAATCTTGGATCCCAAGACTACTACACACACTCTAAGGTGGATGATGGATGATGGTGGTGGATGTGGGTGTTGTAGTGGTGGCAAAGTGGGAGAGTGGTGTTTTGCCAAGGGATGTCTTTGAAGTGAGCCAAGCACCCCTATTTATAGCCTGAACAGAAGCCCGGCCACGGTCCCGTGTCCAGTGGGCACGGCCCATGGCCATCCTTTTCTCTTCCTTCATTAAATGCATGTGTCAGCAGAGGGCTCAACACGGCCCGTGTCCAGCGGGCACGGCCCCGTGTGAAGAAGCGTATCTGTACTACCAAGATTTTGCAAGATTCTGCATATCTTAGCGTTGACCACGCCCCGTGCTGAGCTGGGCACGCCCCCGTGGTTGGCGTAGAAGCTTCCACAGCTTTGTCTTTTCTGCAGGTGGTTGACCACGCCCCCGTGTCCAGTGGGCACGGCCCCGTGGTCAGTCTTCTGTTTCTTGTTTTTGCCTTTGGGGATGCTGCCGAGGGTTCGGGCATGTCACGTTTATTCCTTTTCTTTGTATTTATGTTGGTTTTTTGCTGTATATTCGTTCCTTTTGCTCGTTTAAGCTCATTTGGTCCTTTAAATTCAAAAGGAAGACAAAAACACACTTTTTCCAATATTAGTACTAAAAAAAGGTTAGTTTTATGCCTCATTTGATGTAATTTATATGTTACATTTTGCACACATCACCATTCATACAAAAACGCCAAACTTAATGATGAAACGCGTTGCAGATTTAACAAATAGAGGTGAAAAAATAGTAACTGAAACTTTATTACTAACATTTATTATAAAAAATACTCTCCTGAACTACGCGTCAAAAACATCATAATATAAACGACGTTAAAATCACATCCATCATCACTTCCATTGATCATACTAAAAAACGCCATCTTTAACTGTTGATCCCAGATTTGATGCTCAAAGACTTAATATGGCAAATAGATTTCAACAAATAGGAAAATATTATGCGGAACTAGAAATCAAACTTTCAAGAAACAACTTACAAAATTTTCAAGTATATTGATGACTTTGAAAAACAAAGTTATTGACTGTACAAATGAATGCTTAAAGAATTCTGTGTGAAGAGCAATGGAGTTTGTGGTGTGTGTATTAAATGCTTACCTCAAATCATTTAAGCTTCTGGGTTGACATCCCTATTTATAGAGAGTCTGGATCATGAATAAACATTTGTTTATTCATGCACTTGCGCTGTGTCAGGGCTTATCTTCAAGACAAGTTGGTCCATCAGAAATTCCGATGACCAGCTTACCAGAATTCTGATGAAATTGATCATCAGAAATTCTAATGATCAGACTTACCAGATTCTGATGATAAATGTCAGATTTATCATCAGACTTATCAGAATGGTCTTTTCTAATCGTCTTCTTTGTCTTGATCACTTCCTGATATTTAGTTGAAGATGTGTCTTTCATTTCTTCTTGTCCTGTTATCATGTAGGCACCTTTTTATTGATATTTCTTGACTGTGTCTTCAGCATATGATCAAGTTGATCATCTTTTTCTTCAATACTTACATAAAAGTTTCCTAACAATTTCCCCCTAAGTATTGTAAGAAAAATATACGACCTTATAACAAATGAACATAATTCAGAAAAATTCCTAACAATGGAATCAAAGTTTGCAAAAGTATAAAGCCTTTGTTTAAAAACAGACTACAAAAGGAAATATCATGAAATTCAAAAAAAAAATGTCTTCAAAACAGTTTGGTAGGCTTGTGTAGATCATCCTTCTTCAGCTTTTTCTTGTAATTGATTAACTTGTGGCAGATATCATACATTCCTTTGTACCAATTTCTAGCATGTATCCATTCATCAATTATTTCTTCAATTTCTTTTCTCAGTAACACTTTATCTTCCCCTTTCTCTTGAAGTTGTTTCTACTTCTTATTTATACATTCCTTTATGTATCTCAGTGTTTGATTGGAGTATTTGCAGATATCAATTGTTCTGAAGAGAGCTTTGTTGCCTTCATCATCTCTGAACACAAATGAAAGTCCTGCTTGTTCAAGGATATCTCCAGTTCTGGCTTTTTTCCTGCTCTTTGGGGATTGATGTGTCTGGTGGAGGGATGTGGACTTTCTTCTGATGAACATAAGCATAATTAATGCATAAATCAAAATCAGTAAAAGTTATTCTTTCAAACAGCTTATCTCCTGCTTTTGAGATGTTGTTGAGTGCTTTTCTGACAAATTTGCTGTTGCTTTTGTCTTCATCATATGTTTTCTTCAGAAAAAGAATGTCTAGTGGATGCAGCTTATCTGCTAGATCTCCATTAGTTATCTTCATTTCAGTGCCATCTTTTCTTAATAGGGTGAAGAAACAGTGGATCGGAATTGACCGGAATCAATCAGATTTAGGTATAGTTTCTGCATGAGAAGGTTAATCTTCTCGTCGATTGCTGGTTAAGGGCTACTTCATTGGAGAACACTACAAAACAGAAAGCCGTTAGACTCGCCACAGGGAGAATGGGGGTTCTCTTCGTGACCACCCTCCCGCGTGAGAATAAGTACAGTGATCTCGAAAGAAAAAGATGTATTAAGTGTGAAAGTATGTGAAAGTAACTTGTGAGATCATACCTGAATTCCCATATTTATAACCATGTTTTTGGCGCCAAAAAAGGTGACGGAGGTAGTGTAGAAAATTGCTTTTTCTGTTAATAGTTATTTCTTTTCCGTTAATGGTTAATTCCCCATCCATGCACACGGATCGTGGCTCTGATCAACGGTTGGGGAGGTGCCACGTGGAAAGTGGTTCTATCTAGATTTGTCTTCATCATCATGGTTTAGATGAGTGTCTCAGATGTTGCCACGTCACATTCGGTTGTAACCGAATGAAGCCATGCACGATGAGCACTCAGCCTTCTAGAAGATCTACAGCTGTAAACCATTGTACCGTTGCCACGTATACATTATGTTACAACAGAAAAGATTCCTTTTGTTCAAGTCCTGATTTCATGCGCATGGAAATGTTTAGGATTTCATCTTCAAGCTTAACTGTTCTCCTGCGCGAGCCCGCGCAAGGGTGTTAGTTGAATATTTGTCTTTCCTTTCTCCGGCGCATGGTCATCGAAGACTGATCTTTCCAAATCTTGTTCAGGACCGCTGCGCAGCCGCTCAGGGTCTTATCCAAGATGTTTCTGACTGAAGTTATGGTATGGTCCTATGCGCTTGCGCGAGGTTTTTGGGACCATACTCCTTCAGAGGGTGTATTTGTTCTGTTCAAAATATCCTCCAGCACCATCTGTGATTCTATCATCATCCACTTTGAGAACTCTTATTATTAAATTAACAAGAGTTCTGTGGATGCTTCTCTGACCTCTTTCAAGTCTTTCCAACCTCCAATCCCTGCTTATTGGACTCTGTGGTCTGTCCAATTTGTCTTCTTTTGTCCAGTAGTACTCCTTGAGGTTTTGCTCAGGAAACATCATCACATCCTTATCAATTTCTTGAACAAGGATTGTGTTACCTTCAGGAGTTTTCTTCTGTACAATCTTTGGCTTCTTTGAAGAAGAAGTTGCTGATTCTTACCATTTTCTCTTTTCTTAGAGGGTCAACTTTTGACTAAAAACTGTATCCCCTGATGTAACACCTCGTAAAATCATGTCCAATATTATGGCGACACGTGTCATGGACTTTAAGTGAGTAACAAATTGATTACGAGGGACTAAAGTTGACAAATAAAGAAAGTATATGTGTAAAAGGATTCAAGGTGTCAACATTGGATAAATATACCTTTCAACAACCCTACACGATGGTTATACCCTTAAACAAATGAATTATGAATCATATGAAGCCGTTTGTGGAAGAAAGTGAAAGTTTACAAACCGCAAGGGTTAAATATGTCAAAATGTTAAAATTATACCTCTGAGTGACCTTTTAGCGAACCCAAAGCTTTGTAACAATTAATTATGCTCACAAGAATAAGTGATAAAAATTTCACAAGGTTTCGATACCGTATGAAGAAGTTATGCTAACATTCGTAAATAAGGGGTTAAAAGCATCAACGTTGAAATTCAGAACTTCTCGGGTGATCATATAACTAACCGGGGACTTAACAAAGTTTTTTTATGACTTGGAGTCCTTAAAAGTCAAGTTGGATGGTCAAAAGTGCAATAAAACAAGTTAAAACAAATATTAGAAGGACCAGGGACCAAATGTGCAATTGCTGAAAGATTTTTGACCGGATCTAGGCTCCATACCGGCTGCGTAAGACCTCCCAGGACTCTTACGCGGGCCGCCTGAAAAGTGTCAGCGTCCAAAAACATGGCAGATGCCAGTTTCAGCCTGTTACACCGCCTTAACTTACCATTTTTCGATCCCAGGGGCTGCACCAACGATTTTTCATGCATAGGGACACATGTATATGATCAGGGAACACTTGTAGACTTATTTGGATTGATCTCATGCATTCTAAATCCATATATATAGACCCTTATGTTGCAACACATGAACTTGCACATTTGGAAATCATTCAAGGCATTCTCTGGAGCTCTCTGGTCATCAAATAAGTTTCCTTAAGTTCCATAATCGTGCTTAGGACTATTGTAAGTGTTCTTAACCTCTCTAATTTCATTTTTATTAGTTTAGTGGCCTAAAGTCAAACCCGTCATAATTAATGTTTGACTTAGTAATCAATCACTAACGGTCCAGTCAATTCTCGAATTGAAAGTAGCTTTGAGTTGGTAATTATGTGGGTAATAAACCCCTAAAAGGGCACCCTCTGATTCCCACTCTAACTTGGTCAATTGTCGGGTCAAACTTAATTGTAAAAAGTCAACAGAAAGCTAATTTTCAATTAAACACATAATTAACAATGTAGAAGCCATGAAACCTGTTTTATCACTCATATAACTTGGTAATTAATGTAAGAACATGTCTAAGCATGTTCAACCCGACAATTTTCAGTTTAGGCTCGGTTCGGAACCGAAAGTCGCAAAAGTAGACTTTTGCTTTGACTTTCAGTTCTGACCCAATGTAGCATATTTTAGAAATGCCTTAGAGCTCTATTAGGACCAGGTTATAGGTTAGTGTAACCCTCTGAGGTTATACAACTTGGTTCCTTAGTTATTCGATTCATTTGCATGTTTCCGTTATATGCCTAAATGTTGACCATTATGCCCTTTTGAATTTAAAACAAGATTTTTAAAAATGTGAGAGGACAAAAACCTTTATTACTGATTTATAAACTTGTCCTAAAAATTTGACATCGGTTTGAGGTCTAGATTAGGAGTTATGCTCAATATCGTAATTAAGTAGCTTTTTTATTAATTAAACAACGTAATTAGCATAAAGCCTATCTAAACCTAAATTTTGACACCAAACTTTTTACCCACTGATGTAATATAATATTTTGGGATTTTTGAAGATTTTTATTTATTTTTAAGCTGAGCATAACATAGGGTTCTTGCTATAATTCGGTAATTGTTGGTTATACCTTTTTCTTGAATAAAAAGAGTTTTACATAATATTTTGACACCAAACTTTTTGCTATTGATTTTATATAACAAATAAAACATTTTGAACTTTATAAACTGATCAAAAACTCAGATTTCTTATTTAAACCCGAAAATCGCTTAAAACCGACTTTTACGCGTTTTAAGCGCATAATATGGGTTAAAACTGTTTTTAACATATATGACTTAATACCTACTGATGTTTTAAGTAAATTTTTTATAATTAAACAGTAAGCAAAAGTTTTGTACTCAGAATTCTAATTTTGACCTTTAAAGCTTATGTGAAATTACCAAAATGCCCCTACGGTGCATAGTTTGATTATAAAAGATAAATTTCACATATATGCAATACCCTACTGTTATGACTTATAAAAATAAATATTTTTACTGGTTATATCAGACCTGAAACTGAGATTAATATTTAAAACTCTTTTATAAGCTTTAAAATGACCAAAATACCCCTACGGGGCATAATTTGAGTTTAAATCCATTTTGGGCATAATGAAAGGTATCCTACTGATATCACAACATATTTAGGGCATATTAACTTAGGAAACCTGTTCATGACTTATTTGTTTACCCGTTATGCATTTTTCGCGTTCGGTACGGTTTATGTAACTAGTTTGCATAAATTAACCGAAACGGGTCAAACCTTATCATTTTTATCTCAAAATCCAGAATTTGTTTAGTTTACCCATATTATACAAGTCTTCAAACTTGTTGGGTCTAAATCACATTCTATTCCGGTCTTCGCTTAATCATGCGTTTCGAACCGTGTATCTTCCTTTAAAACTAACCGGTCTAAGTTTAGACTTAATTAAGACCCGTTAGGAATCTAATAGGTTATTAAAACCTTCGTTCCAGATTAGGAGACCTGTGAAAGATACTTGCACTCGCTGATTGTGATATATACTTGCTCAGGTAAATACTCTTAACTTATTTTCCCTTATACGGGCCTAGGATACGGTAATATAATAATACCGCTCGGTCGGGTGTGTGGTTATTATAATCGAATTGTGATTAATATAATTACATAACCCGTTTTAATCTATTTTGTTTGGTATATGGCCTTTGGGGGTTAATGACCATGTCCTGGAAATCCTCGGCTCATTCATTGAAATGGCCACGACTTAAGCACGAGGTGTAGGCATACACCTGACAGTTGCGTATGTATAAAAGGTACCCCACAATAAGGAAAATTCCTTGTGGGTATTATACCTGTGGTGTGTTAGTTAATCTTGTCCGGCTCTTCTAACCGGCCCTGACAGACGGCAAACATTTAAATCTGTATACAAGATTATTTTTAAATAATTGTCCCAAGTTATAAAAGATATTTTGTGCCTTGTGCATTAAAATAAATTTTCTTAAACATTTTCAAAATGAGTCGGTTAATTGTATTTACCAGTGTAAACTCACGTATTTTCCAAAAGGCTAAGTGCAGGTACTAAACGGAATAGGCTGGCTACTCCTAGCATCAATAAAGAGTCTTGCAAGCTTAGATGTTATAAATATGCTGAACAATGTTTCTTTTTAACTTTGATCCGCCTGTGGATCCTTTTTACATTATGTTGTAATACTTGATATTACTTTCATTCGGATTGTAATGTTTTTATCTTTCGACTTCCGCTGTGTATTAAACTGCGATAAATTGTCTATGATGATATCAACTACGTCACGATACTCCCCACCGGGCCCACCGGAAACACGTGTAAATATCGGGGTGTGACAGGTTGGTATTAGAGCCAACATTGAGTGAATTAAACACTAGCCTTTTGTGTTTAATCTCAATGACACAGTTTGCACATTCCTCGACTTTCGAGTCTAGACAAAGAACTTAGGACTAATTCTGACTTATTTTGTTTTGTCCTTTATTGTTTCTTTTGTCGTTTCTTTTGTTTGTTTTGACATGACCTACAAAAAAAAATGCCGCCAAGAATCCGAGGAAGAGGAAGAGGCAAGGGGCCATTCATCGCCCCCAACGATCACGAGGCCGGGCCTTCACACTGGCAAACTCCATCAGCCACTTTAAGCACAAGTCCTCAGGAAAACTGGAGGACCTCTTTAGAACCTGCGAGGCGTTCAGTCTCGCTGAGCTCCTCACCTTCCTACCTCAACTCTTTCGGGCCTCAATCGGAGAACGAGCACCACAACTCACATCACTCTTTCATACCCCTTCAATACCCCAACTCACACCATTCCTTCAATGACCCAACACCCTACTTTCAAAGCCAGTTCAACCCGGCAAACCAAATTGAAGAGTCAATGGGTTATAACCCGTTGGGACAGGAGAACCATTTCTCCATGGACATGGAAGATGATCCGGAACCTGCCCAGCCGCCAACCGGAACACCTACTCACCCCATAGAGATTTCGGATGGGTCGTCATATCATGGATCACCTTATCGTGGTCCAGACAGTTATGAGGCAAGGTTTGCCCAATACAACTGGGTGTTTACTCCCAGTTACCACTCACAGCAACAGCAGCAGCAACAACAGTAGGATCCCTTAGAGGATTCGTGTTTTGTAGCGGTTACTCCACCGCCACCACCACCGCCTGAGCAGCAGCTGCCTCCGGAGCCACCGAGGCGGAGAAGAACAACCGCACGGATGTCCGTGCGAGGGGGAATCCGTACCAGCACCCCTCAGCATTCAAGTGGCAGTCATTACCCGCCACTATATGAATACCCACAGATGAGTGGGCCTTCAAACCCTGTCTTTGAGGTGGAGTCTGCGCCAGTCGCACCACCACCAGTGGGTTATGATAACCTAATTCCTACCTACGCTGGTACAGCGGCATACAACCCCTTTGAGCAGCCTGCCTACCCGGGGTATAACTACTACAATGCCCCCAATGTTGACCCATACCTTGTAGCAGCTAACTACAATGCCCAACATCCTGAAGGGCCTTACGCATCCTCCTACCAAATCGGGAACCCACCTTATGGGTATCAACACCCACCACCTCCTCAACCTACGCATCAGCAGCCGCCACAGCCGTCGTTGATTCAGCCCCGGCAACAACAGGAGATTCTACAGAAGTTGAGCCAGGTAGAACGGGAGGTTCAAGAGGAACGTAGGAACCACTGGGGATTTCTCAAGGGTTTGGCAAACTTAATCAAAGGGAAGAGCAAAAAGGATCATTGAGATTCTTTGTTTATTAGTTTGTTTTGTATTTCTTTAATTTTTAATCAAGTCCCTGCGTGGACATCTATTTCTGTATTCAGTCCCTGCGAGGACTTGTAGTTTCAGTTTAGCCCCTGCGTGGGCAAGTTATTTCTGTTAAAGTCTCGTTTAGGGCAATATGTACTCTTTTAAATTTTAGTGGCATGTTATAATTTAAATTTCATTTTTGTCATTATATGCATAAATATAATATATATGAAATAAATAAATCAAAAATATCATTCCTTTTAAAATAATCTGCCTATTAAATATTAAATAAGAATCTTAAAAGGTATAACTTAGCCTGCATGTCATTATATAGACCTGGCCATAATGGTAAAACCTGTTTAAAAGGATTCAAACCCTTGTTAACATCTGAAAACATGTTAACACTCCTGGCATATGTGATTCGTTAAAATCACACATGTCATTCTTATATTGGATTCTTCCAATTTCTTCTTTATTATTTAAACATCCAATTGTGATGTAGGGCCTACGAGCCATAATCATTGTCATATAAGACAAAAGACAGATTGTAGTCTACGACTCCCTGTCAATAAAAGGTAATGAACTACGTTCAAACCTTAATACCTCGATTCTCTGAAATCATGGTTTATAATTTAAATTGTCCATGTGACTAGGCCTTATGTGCCATTAATAATACCCTTATTACTTTATAATTAGGATAAATTATAACGAAAATCCTAAACATATACGTTTAATAAATTAACCAAGCATGGTTTATAGTTACCATGGTTAATGAATTGCCATAAAAGACAATTCCATATTAGACTCCTGAATAAAATCTTGTTAATATTTTATGTAGCAATCAAGCTACATGGCTGGGTCAGACGAAGTCAACAGTCACCCAAGGGAGAATCATGACATCTCCAGAGTTAATGTAGCAGGCGCGGAATTGCAGGCATTAATAGATAATGCCGTTACGCGAGCTCTTGACGGACAGTTTAATGAATCTAGTGGTACCCATGTCAGAACTCAGTCTGTACCTCATTCAAAACCACCCTCCAGAACTCATACAGCTCGCAAGAGTGATTCTCATCACTCAATAAATCAGAGGAGTGTTCCGTCTAAGAAGATTGAGCTCAAACAAGAACCACGTGTTAAGGGTTGTTCTTATAAGTATTTTGTCTCCTGTAAGCCTAGAGACTTCACAGGGGAGAAAGGAGCCATCGATTGTGTGACTTGGCTCGATGAAATAGACATGGTGGTTGATATTAGTGGTTGTGCAGAGAAAGATATTGTGAAGTTTGTGTCACAATCATTTAAAGGAGAAGCTCTAGCGTGGTGGAGATCACTGATTCAAGCTACAGGAAAAGTCCACTTGTATAGCATGTCTTGGGAGCAGTTCATTGCTCTAATCAATGAAAATTATTGTCCTCAACACGAAGTTGAGAAGATCGAGACTGACTTCTCGACCTTAGTCATGAAGAACTTAGACTGCCAGACTTACCTCACCAGCTTCAATACAATGTCTCGATTGGTTCCATACTTGGTTACACCGGAACCAAAACGTATCGCTCATTTTATTGGGGGTTTAGCCCCAGAGATCAAAGCTAGTGTGAAGGCGTCTCGACCTACTACTTTTAGGTCAGCAGCTGATTTGTCTTTATTCCTTACTCTGGATACGATCAGGCTGAAATCGCTTAAGATTTCTGAAGAAGGAAAAAGGAAACGTGAGGATGATAACTCACGTCGTTCTAACAAGAAGCATAGGGGGAACTTAGACCACATGAAGAATTCTGGGTCTAACAAGGGTAACCATCAAGTGGATGAGAATCCTAAATGCAAAACCTGCCAGAAATGTCATTTCGGGAAATGCAAGTTTGAATCAAAGTCGCAATCGCAGTCGAAGCCGATTGGTTGTGGGATCTGCAAGTCCAAAGAACACAAGACTTTGGATTGCAAGACGTTGAAGGATGCGACTTGTTATGGTTGCAATGAGAAAGGGCACATCAAGACCAACTGCCCAAAGTATGCGAAGAAGCTTGAAGAAGGCAAGAAGACCAATGCCAGGGTCTTTCAGATAAATGCACGGGAAGCAGTGCAGGATGATAACGTGATAACAGGTACCTTCCTTATTAATGATGTTTATGCAAGGGTATTGTTCGATTCGGGTGCAGATAAATCATTTGTGGATGATAAATTTTGTAAACTATTAAACCTGCCCGTTAGAACCTTAAGTATAAAATATGAGGTAGAATTGGCCGATGGTACCATAGAAACTGCTTCAACCATATTAGATGGATGTTTCATATCCATTAGGAACCACTCCTTTCCGTTATCCTTGCTTCCTTTGAAACTAGCTGGATTCGACATAGTAATAGGCATGGATTGGTTATCTCATAACCAAGCTCATATCATTTGTGATAAAAAGCAAGTGGTTATCAAGACTCTGCATGGTGAGCCACTCACCATTCAAGGAGACACTCAGTACGGGATGTCTAAGCAAGTGTCCATGCTTAAGGCGTCAAGGTGTATGAAGAAAGGTTGTGTCATTTATATGGCACAAGTGACTATTGATGAGCCAAAGCCCAAGATTGAAGACATCCCTATCATTTCTGAATACCCTGATGTATTTCCTGAAGAACTATCTGGTTTACCCCCAGATAGGCAAGTGGAGTTTAGAATTGACATTATACCTGGAGTAGCACCTGTTGCAAGAGCACCTTACCGGTTAGCCCCAACTGAGATGAAAGAGTTGAGAACTCAGTTGGATGATTTGTTGGCAAAAGGATTTATCAGGCCTAGCTCATCACCTTGGGGAGCACCGATCCTGTTTGTGAAGAAAAAGGATGGATCAATGCGTTTATGCATTGATTATCGAGAGCTAAACAAGGTCACAATAAAGAACAGATACCCATTGCCTAGGATCGACGATCTGTTCGATCAACTGCATGAGGCAAGTTACTTTTCCAAGATAGATTTGAGATCTGGATACCATCAGCTGAAGGTTAGGGATGATGATGTGCACAAGACTGCATTTAGAACTCGATATGGTCACTACGAGTTCTTAGTGATGCCTTTCGGGCTCACTAATGCACTAGCAGCATTCATGGACCTCATGAATCGCGTTTGCAAACTCTACTTAGACAAGTTTGTCATTGTCTTTATTGATGACATTGTTATCTATTCAAAGAACCAAGCTGACCATGAGAAGCACCTTCGTTGTATTCTTAAACTTCTTCAGCAAGAAAAGCTTTATGCCAAGTTTTCAAAGTGTGAATTTTGGCTTCGTGAAGTCCAATTCCTTGGACATATGGTTAGTGAGCATGGTATCCAGGTGGATCCCGCTAAGATTGAAGCTATCATGAATTGGCAAGAGCCGAAGATGTGACAACTCGGAATTTAGAACCCTTCATTATATCTTGATGTAACATGCTTGAACGTTATGTGTTTATATATATGTAAATGAAAATTCGTGATTATCTTGATGTGCTATTTGTTATTAATGTGTACGTATAAAGTATAGTTCTATACAAGTATGTATGTAGTGAACCGGAACCAAAACACAAGGACCCGACTCGAGACCGCTTGGTCTCGAGTGAACAGTAAAATGGTGGGCCGGTTGGGCCATGCACCTCTCGAAACCCAAAACCAAGTATAAAAACCCCAAGCCCACACTCACTCTCACACACTCCCCTCCACACTCTCCCTCTCTCTCACTAAAACCCTAAGTCTCAACATCCTTCTTCCCTCATTCTCTTGGATCAATCGGAAACAACAAGGAGACTCGGTCAAGCTCATCATCATCACTCGGACACTCCATTTTATTTATCTTCTTTGCTGTCTCGGTGCCCTTTCACAACCGGTTAGTGTTTTTAGATGCTCACTAGGTGTTTATGTGAATAAGGGTGTTACTTGCTTTGATGAATAGCATGATGAATGTGTTATGAATGTTGTTCGAGTCTAATAAAGGCGTTTGTTTGGTTAGTGGTACTCATGTCCATGTTTGATATGCATATCTCTATATGATTAGGAAGGTTGAAGTGATTTGATAATTGTGACACTAGTTGATAGTAGGATGTGTATTAAATAGTATGAAAATGGATGAATGTTAATGATAAATCTTGTGCAAGCATGCTAGTATTGATTGTATATGCTAGATTCAGGAGCCGATGATGATATTGACTTGAGTTCATGCTAGGATGGATTGTTTGATTAATCATGATTGCAAAATGATGAAAACCCTAGATGAAGAACTTGTTGAATGTGATATGAATATTTGAAAATTGCTATGTTTGATCCAATTGATTAAGGTTTTAGACAAGAAAACATGTTGATGCATTTTGGTTGGATAGTACACAAGATCATGAAATGGTAATCCTATTGGTTAGTACAATTCTGGGCAGATGTTCTAGAAACAGCAGGTGTGCGAGTCGAGACCTCCGGTTGCGACTCGAGACCATCGAGTGATAACTCGAGACCACGAATCAACGACTCGAGAGCATAACAGCAGACATCAGGGACTCGAGACCAGCAAGGTCTCGACTAGAGACCTTGTGATTTCGACTCGAGACTGGACTCGAGACCTCAGAGGTTACGACTCATGTACGCACTACTCAAGACCAGATGTCCATGACTCGAGACCTCCCATTGCGACTCGAGACCGTGTGATCTCGAGTAGAGACCCCCCCCTGTCTCGACTGGGCTGCTTATCTTTGTTATTGGGCCGAAGTGTATGGATTACTCGTGCTTGTTACTGTTTAAGTGGGATATGTGTTAACTGTTACTGTTTAAGAACTTGGACAGGCCCAATAACGTAGAGAATAAATATATGTCATGTATGCTATGTGTTAGATACGTGTAGGATATACGTGACTTCTTTACACCCAAACCTGACCTATACTGGTTACCATATTAGGACGTGGTGACCAGCATACGTAACCAAGTAAACTAAACTGCCGAGCAACCAAAGGTGAGTTCACACTTTCTACAAAGCATGGGATTCCCAGGGGTTGGGAATGGGGTTAAGGAACATGGATTCCTCGTCCTTTATTGGGTAGGACAGTGCTGGTTCAGGAATATAATTCCTCGTCCTCTTGGACAGATAACTTTCACTAGACCAAAACTCTATCACGAAGTCCCTCCTTTTTTTATATCGACTTAATCGCCGAGCCAATGGCGAGCGGGTCATTAGTTAGATAGCGCTATTTAGGTTTGACAAACCTCACACCGTGCCGCAGAGGACGGGCGTGAACTAATGGATCTGGGCACGTCAATGATGATAGACATTGACAGTTCAGGGCACATAAACATGACTACAGTCAGCAGTCGATATGGTAACGAGTCTAGTAATAAACATGGGGTAGCCCCCACGGCCGTAGAGCCAGATAACTAAACATGGGGTAGCCCCTATGGCTGGATTGCCAGAGTAATTGGGTTAAACAAATCACGTTTTCAACCATGGGGTAACCCCCACGGCAGGATGCCAGATAAAGGAAACTGTTTTCGAAACAACTTAAAACGAACACCCAACTGTGAACTCGCTCAACATTCTTGTTGACTCGTTACTACATGCTTTGCAGGTCAATAGGTACTTAGCTGGAGCTTGCATGGAGAAGAGTCGTTGTGGGACATGGACAGCTGTGTGCCATGTTAAACTTTGAACAATTAAACTTATGTCTTGGTTTTAAACGTTATGCTTCCGCTTGCAACTTAAACTATGTTTTGTTTGGACACCAATTGTATTGGTTGGATTTTTATAATCACTTACATGCTTGTTCAATATGATTGGTGGCTGGATCCTGGTCAGTCACGCCTCCAAGCGGTGGTATTCCGCAGGTGGATTTTGGGGGTGTGACAGATTGGTATCAGAGCCATTGGTTATAGTGAACTTGGTTTTAATAAGGGGAAAAAGTTTTATTAAAATCAGACTATAACCTGTACAGTGCTCTACGATCCACAACGACGCTTCACTCCACATGCAAGGCTCGACAATCTAGGTGATATGGTTTATGTTTTGTTACCTACTTGCTAGATTTCATAGAACTATGCTCATGGTATGCTTAGATAAACGTAGCAACTATAGTATGAAAACACATGTGTGCTTACTCTCTTCCGTCATCGCACTTTCACGAACCTATCTCACTCATGTTTCCCTCTTATATGAAGATCATGAGTGGACGCGTTAACATGACTCAAGCCCAGCTGACGGCACTGATTAACGAACAAGTTGCTGCGGCACTCGCAGCTGCACACGCAGGAGGTATATATTGCAGTCCAAACTCATCCTAGGATCTTTAGATCCTACTCTCGTGAACCAACCTTTGTGTTAAACTCTGTCCTTTCTTTCACCCACAACAGGTCAACATGCTCAGCCACCTGTGTGCACCTTTAAAACTTTTATAGACTGCCGACTAACTACTTTTAGCGGCACTGAAGGAGCTGTAGGTCTCCTCCACTGGTTTGAGAAGCTCGAGTCAGTCTTCGAAATGTGTGAATGCCCTGAGGCTCGCAGGGTGAAGTATGCTACCGGTACTCTCGAGGGTTTAGCGCTCACGTGGTGGAACGCTCAGGTTCAAATGCTGGGGTTAGTCGCTGCTAACGCCACCCCATGGAACAACTTTAAGGAAATGATCAAAGAGGAGTATTGCAATCGTGATGACATTCACAAGTTGGAGGTAGAGTTCTACAACCTCAAGATGACGGGGTCAGAAATCGAAGCGTACACGAAAAGATCGAATGAGTTGGCTATTCTGTGTCCTACTATGGTAGACCCTCCCATCAAACGCATCGAACTATTTCTCAAGGGCTTAGTGCCAGAAATCCAAAGTCATGTGACTTCAGCTAACCTCGCCACCATCCAGCAAGTTGTTCAATTGGCTCACCGTCTCATGGATCAGGCAGTGGAGCAGAACAGGTTACCAAAGCGCATAGGTGCTGCAACTACTCCAGATGCTCCTAGTGACAACAAACGGAAATGGGATGGAGCTTCAAGTAAGGGTTCAACTTCTGTTCAGTCTCAGTCTCAGCAGAGAAAGACTGATGACTACAAGAGCCCCAGTCAGCAATCATCTGGTGGTCAAAGTCATGGTGGGTACAAGGGGAATCACCCCAAATGCAATCGCTGCAACCTACACCACAGCGGGCCATGCACCAGGGGTAACTGTCATCGGTGCAACAAGCCAGGTCACGCCGCCAAGGACTGCAGAAGCTTATACCCCGCAAACCAGAATCGTCAACAACAAGCCCCTCAGAACCAGCGACAGTAGCAGCAGCAGCAAAGTATCAACAAAGGGTGCTTTCAGTGTGGAGCTGAAGGCCATTTCAAGAGAGATTGCCCCCAACTGAACAGGAACCAGAACAACAACAACAACAACAATAACAATAATCAGGGGAATTGTAACAATGGGAACAACAACAACAACAATGGTGCCAGGGGGAGGGTGTTCGTGATTGGTCAAGGTGAAGCAAGGAATGACCCCAATGTTGTGACGGGTAAGTTCCTTCTCGACGACTTTTATGTTACAGTTTTATTTGATTCGGGTGCCGATACTAACTACGTGTCACTAGAAGTTAGTCAAATGCTTAAGCGTATTCCAACACCTTTGAACAACAAGCACACTGTAGAGCTAGCAAATGGTAAGAGTTTAGAGGCCACACACGTAGTCAAGGGTTGTGAACTTGTTCTTGCTAACCAGACCTTCTCTATCGACCTTATTCCTATCGTCTTGGGTAGTTTCGACGTTGTCATTGGGATGGATTGGTTATCCCAACACCGAGCAGAGATTCTTTGCAACGAGAAGATTGTTCGTATTCCTGGTTCTGGTAATGAACCTCTCATGATTCGTGGCGACAAGAGGGGTGCTGTTGAGAACATCATCTCTTTCCTTAAGGCCCAGAAGTGCTTGCGAAAGGGCCACACTGCCATTTTAGCTCTCGTTACTGACACCTCGGAGAAAGAGAAAAAGATAGAAGATTTTCCAATCGTACGCGACTATCCCGAAGTATTTCCTGAGGAATTACCTGGCCTTCCGCCTCATCGCCAGGTCGAGTTTCAGATTGAACTAGCTCCTGGAGCTGCTCCAATAGCTCGTGCACCTTATCATTTAGCTCCATCAGAGTTGGAAGAACTCTCTACGCAACTACAAGAACTCTTGGATAAGGGTTTTATTCGTCCTAGCTCTTCACCTTGGGGAGCTCCAGTACTATTCGTGAAGAAGAAAGACGGTACCTTCAGAATGTGCATCGACTACCGGGAACTCAACAAGGTGACGGTGAAGAATCGTTATCCTCTACCACGTATTGACAACTTGTTCGACCAGCTGCAAGGGTCGAGCTACTATTCAAAGATTGATTTGAGATCGGGATATCACCAGCTGAGAGTCCGAGAAGAGGACGTCTCTAAAACAGCCTTTAGAACTCGTTATGGACACTATGAGTTTTTGGTCATGCCTTTTGGGCTGACAAACGCACCTGCGATTTTCATGGACTTGATGAATCGAGTGTGCAAGCCTTACCTGGACAAGTTCGTTATAGTCTTCATCGACGACATCCTGATCTATTCTAAGAGTCAGGAGGAACACGAGCAGCATTTACGACTTATTTTGGAACTCCTTCGAACGGAACAGCTTTACGCAAAGTTCTCGAAATGCGACTTCTGGCTTCGTGAAGTCCATTTCCTAGGCCATGTGGTAAACAAGGATGGGATTCACGTTGATCCATCCAAGGTGGACTCGATTAAGAACTGGCCTGCACCTCGTACACCAACGGAAATTCGCCAATTCTTGGGTTTGGCAGGTTACTACAGGAGGTTCATTAAGGATTTTTCCAAGATTGCACAGCCTCTCACCTCACTAACGCAGAAAGGGGTTGTTTATCGATGGGGAAATGCACAGGAATTAGCATTTCAGCATTTAAAGGATACACTTTGCAGCGCACCTATCCTTTCATTGCCAGAGGGCACAGACGATTTTGTGGTTTACTGCGACGCATCAATTCAGGGTCTTGGTTGTGTATTGATGCAACGAGATAAAGTTATAGCCTACGCCTCACGCCAACTTAAAGTTCATGAAAGGAACTACACTACGCATGATTTAGAGCTGGGAGCTGTCGTTTTTGCACTTAAGATATGGAGACACTACCTATACGGTACAAAGTGCGCCATTTACACCGACCACAGGAGTCTCGAGCACATCTTCAAACAGAAGGAACTGAATATGCGACAACAACGATGGGTCGAGCTACTGAATGACTACGAATGCTCGATCAGGTATCACCCGGGCAAAGCCAATGTTGTGGCCGACGCCCTCAGTCGAAAGGACACCGCGCCTAAGCGCGTGCGAGCTTTACAACTCACTATACAGTCTAGTCTTCCTTCCCAGATACGAGATGCTCAGGTGGAAGCATTAAAGCCAGAGAACATCAGGGCTGAAGCCCTACGCGGCTCAAGGCAATGATTAGAACAAAAGGAAGATGGTGCTTACTACGTAACGGGACGCATTTGGGTCCCACTCTATGGCAACTTACGAGAGCTTGTGATGGATGAAGCACACAAGTCTCGCTACTCGGTACATCCTGGCTCGGATAAAATGTACCACGATATCAAAACTACGTATTGGTGGCCTAGCATGAAGGCCCACATAGCAACTTACGTCAGCAAGTGTTTGACTTGTGCGAGAGTCAAGACTGAATACCAGAAACCCTCAGGCCTACTCCAACAACCAGAGATACCACAATGGAAATGGGAGCAAATTTCCATGGATTTTGTTACTGGCCTGCCTAGATCTCAACGTGGTAACGATACTATTTGGGTGATCGTGGATCGACTCACAAAGTCTGCACACTTCTTGGCTATCAAGGAAACGGATAAGTTCTCCACTCTAGCAGACGTATATCTTAAGGAAGTTGTCTCGAGGCACGGGGTGCCCACCTCCATTATCTCGGATCGTGATGCACGTTTTACTTCAGAGCTGTGGCAAGCAATGCACAAATCCTTTGGCTCACGATTAGACATGAGCACAGCGTATCACCCTCAGACGGACGGGCAGTCTAAGCGCACTATTCAAACCTTAGAAGACATGCTTCGTGCATGTGTAATCGACTTTGGCAATAGCTGGGAAAAGCATCTGCCACTTGTGGAATTCTCGTACAATAACAGCTACCACACCAGCATTAAAGCTGCTCCGTTTGAGGCATTGTATGGGCGTAAATGCCGGTCACCTCTTTGTTGGGCAGAGGTGGGGGATAGTCAGATCACTGGTCCAGAACTTGTGGTAGACACAACCGAACGAAATGCTCAAATACGACAACGCATGGCGGCAGCTCATGACCGTCAGAAAAGCTACGCCGATAAGGACAGGAAACCACTTGAGCTCCAGGTTGGGGAGCGTGTACTACTCAAAGTTTCACCCTGGAAGGGTGTGGTTCGTTTCGGCAAACGAGGCAAACTTAACCCGCGATACGTCGGACCTTTCGAAATCATCGAGAAAATAGGCAAAGTGGCCTACAAACTGAACTTACCAGCAGAACTCAGTGCAGTTCACAACGTTTTCCACGTGTCGAATCTGAAGAAGTGTCTGTCAGATGAGACCCTCATAGTTCCTTTGAAGGAGCTCACCATCGACGAGCAGTTACGATTCGTCGAGGAACCAGTTGAAATCACGGACCGGGATGTTAAGGTCCTCAAGAGCACTAGAATACCTCTCGTACGAGTTCGTTGGAACTCACGTCGCGGCCCAGAGTTCACCTGGGAACGCGAAGATCAGATGAAACAAAAGTATCCCCAACTATTCGCAAACAGTACAACCACTACTGAGGCTGAAGCTACGGAATTTCGGGACGAAATTCCAGATCAACGGGGGGAGGATGTGACACCCCAGGAAAACCAGGAAAACCATACAACTTAACTAGCTTCCTCAGTGAGTACTTACCAAATTTCGGGACGAAATTTCTTTCAACTTGGGGATAATGTGACAACTCGGAATTTAGAACCCTTCATTATATCTTGATGTAACATGCTTGAACGTTATGTGTTTATATATATGTAAATGAAAATTCGTGATTATCTTGATGTGCTATGTGTTATTAATGTGTACGTATAAAGTATAGTTTTATACAAGTATGTATGTAGTGAACCGGAACCAAAACACAAGGACCCGACTCGAGACCGCTTGGTCTCGAGTGAACAGTAAAATGGTGGGCCGGTTGGGCCATGCACCTCTCGAAACCCAAAACCAAGTATAAAAACCCCAAGCCCACACTCACTCTCACACACTCCCCTCCACACTCTCCCTCTCTCTCACTAAAACCCTAAGTCTCAACATCCTTCTTCCCTCATTCTCTTGGATCAATCGGCAACAACAAGGAGACTCGGTCAAGCTCATCATCATCACTCGGACACTCCATTTTATTTATCTTCTTTGCTGTCTCGGTGCCCTTTCACAACCGGTTAGTGTTTTTAGATGCTCACTAGGTGTTTATGTGAATAAGGGTGTTACTTGCTTTGATGAATAGCATGATGAATGTGTTATGAATGTTGTTCGAGTCTAATAAAGGCGTTTGTTTGGTTAGTGGTACTCATGTCCATGTTTGATATGCATATCTCTATATGATTAGGAAGGTTGAAGTGATTTGATAATTGTGACACTAGTTGATAGTAGGATGTGTATTAAATAGTATGAAAATGGATGAATGTTAATGATAAATCTTGTGCAAGCATGCTAGTATTGATTGTATATGCTAGATTCAGGAGCCGATGATGATATTGACTTGAGTTCATACTAGGATGGATTGTTTGATTAATCATGATTGCAAAATGATGAAAACCCTAGATGAAGAACTTGTTGAATGTGATATGAATATTTGAAAATTGCTATGTTTGATCAAATTGATTAAGGTTTTAGACAAGAAAACATGTTGATGCATTTTCGTTGGATAGTACACAAGATCATGAAATGGTAATCCTATTGGTTAGTACAATTCTGGGCAGATGTTCTAGAAACCGCAGGTGTGCGAGTCGAGACCTCCGGTTGCGACTCGAGACCATCGAGTGATAACTCGAGACCACGAATCAACGACTCGAGAGCATAACAGCAGACATCAGGGACTCGAGACCAGCAAGGTCTCGACTAGAGACCTTGTGATTTCGACTCGAGACCACCGGACTCGAGACCTCAGAGGTTACGACTCATGTACGCACTACTCGAGACCAGATGTCCATGACTCGAGACCTCCCATTGCGACTCGAGACCGCGTGATCTCGACTAGAGACCCCCCCTGTCTCGACTGGGCTGCTTATCTTTATTATTGGGCCGAAGTGTATGGATTACTCGTGCTTGTTACTGTTTAAGTGGGATATGTGTTAACTGTTACTGTTTAAGAACTTGGACAGGCCCAATAACGTAGAGAATAAATATATGTCATGTATGCTATGTGTTAGATACGTGTAGGATATACGTGACTTCTTTACACCCAAACCTGACCTGTACTGGTAACCATATTATGACGTGGTGACCAGCATACGTAACCAAGTAAACTAAACTGCCGAGCAACCCAAGGTGAGTTCACACTTTCTACAAAGCATGGGATTCCCAGGGGTTGGGAATGGGGTTAAGGAACATGGATTCCTCGTCCTTTATTGGGTAGGACAGTGCTGGTTCAGGAATATAATTCCTCGTCCTCTTGGACAGATAACTTTCACTAGACCAAAACTCTATCACGAAGTCCCTCCTTTTTTTATATCGACTTAATCGCCGGGCCAATGGCGAGCGGGTCATTAGTTAGATAGCGCTATTTAGGTTTGACAAACCTCACACCGTGCCACAGAGGATGGGCGTGAACTAATGGATCTGGGCACGTCAATGATGATAGACATTGACAGTTCAGGGCACATAAACATGACTACAGTCAGCAGTCGATATGGTAACGAGTCTAGTAATAAACATGGGGTAGCCCCCACGGCCGTAGAGCCAGATAACTAAACATGGGGTAGCCCCCACAGCTGGATTGCCAGAGTAATTGGGTTAAACAAATCAGGTTTTCAACCATGGGGTAACCCCCACGGCAGGATGCCAGATAAAGGAAACTGTTTTCGAAACAACTTAAAACGAACACCCAACTGTGAACTCGCTCAACATTCTTGTTGACTCGTTACTACATGCTTTGCAGGTCAATAGGTACTTAGCTGGAGCTTGCATGGAGAAGAGTCGTTGTGGGACATGGACAGCTGTGTGCCATGTTAAACTTTGAACAATTAAACTTATGTCTTGGTTTTAAACGTTATGCTTCCGCTTGTAACTTAAACTATGTTTTGTTTGGACACCAATTGTATTGGTTGGATTTTTATAATCACTTACATGCTTGTTCAATATGATTGGTGGCTGGATCCTGGTCAGTCACGCCTCCAAGCGGTGGTATTCTGCAGGTGGATTTTGGGGGTGTGACAGAAGACGCCCACAGAGATTCGCAGCTTCTTAGGCCTGGCAGGATACTACAGGCATTTTATTGAAAATTTCTCACGGATTGCAGCACCCCTAACTTTGTTGACTAGGAAGAATGTTAAGTTTGATTGGGGTCCTAAGCAACAAGAATCCTTCGATATTCTTAAACAGAAGTTAAGCAATGCTCCTTTGTTGACATTGCCTGAAGGAATAGAAGAATTTGTGGTATACTGCGACGCATCACACACTGGTATGGGATGTGTGCTCATGCAGAAAGGTAAAGTTATTGCATGTGCTTCCCGACAATTAAAAGTGCACGAGAAGAATTACACCACCCACTATTTGGAGTTGGGTGCCGTTGTGTTTGCACTAAAACTTTGGAGGCAATATTTATATGGTACCAAGTGTGTGATCTATTCTGATCATAAGAGCCTTCAGCATCTGTTCAATCTGAAAGATCTGAACATGAGGCAGCGTCGATGGATGGAGACCTTAAATGATTATGATTGTGAAATCCGATACCATCCAGGGAAGGCGAATGTGGTCGCCGATGCTTTGAGCAGAAAAGAAAGGGTTAAGCCCATTAGAATCAATGCCAAGAGCATTGAATTGAAGAACAGTTTGAATGAAAGATTGTTAGCCGCTCAGAAGGAAGCCGTATTAGAAGCTAACTATCCTAATGAAAAGTTGGGAGTCACTGCAGAATAGTTATCATATGGCAAGGATGGAATCCTAAGATTGAATGGACGAATATGGGTTCCAATCTATGGAGGACTTAGGGAAGTGATCCTTCAGGAAGCCCATAGTTCCAACTATTCTGTCCATCCTGGATGTGACAAAATGTACCAGGATTTGAAGACGAATTATTGGTGGATAGGCTTGAAGAAGTCTATAGCCACTTATGTGGCCAAATGTCTGACATGTGCTCAAGTTAAAGCAGAACACCAGAAGCCGTCAGGTTTGCTACAACAGCCTGAACTTCCCACCTGGAAGTGGGAAATGGTGACTATGGATTTTATCACCAAGTTACCAAAGACAAAGCGAGGAAATGATACTATTTGGGTGATAGTGGATAGACTGACTAAGTCAGCCCACTTCCTACCTATTAAGGAAACACACAGCTCAGATAAGTTAGCTCAGCTGTACGTGGACGAGATTGTATCTCTTCACGGGGTACCAGTGTCTATTATCTCTGATAGAGATACAAGATACACATCACACTTTTGGAAAAGTTTTCAGCAATCGTTAGGTACTCGATTGAACTTCATCACTGCATATCATCCTCAGACGGATGGTCAGAGTGAGCGTACAATTCAAACACTGGAGGATATGCTACGAGCATGTGTTATTAACTTAGGAGGAAGTTGGGATGATCATCTTCCATTGATTGAATTCTCATACAACAATAGCTATCATTCCAGTATTCAAGCTGCACCTTTTGAAGCTCTGTATGGGAGAAAGTGCAGAACGCCCGTTTGTTGGGCAGAAGTTGGAGATGTCCAACTAACAGGACCTGATATAGTCCTGGAGACGACAGATAAGATTGTACAGATATGAGATCGTCTCAAAGCTGCCAGGGATAGGCAGAAAAGCTACACTGATAAAAGGCGTAAACCTCTAAAGTTTGAGGTTGGTGACAAAGTGTTACTGAAGGTATCACCCTGGAAAGGGGTAATGCGATTTGGTAAGAAAGGCAAATTAAGCCCAAGATACATAGGACCATTCGAGATCATCGAATGTGTCGGAACAGTGGCTTACAAGTTAAACTTGCCCGAAGAACTCAGTGGTATCCATAATGTATTCCACATCTGCAATCTGAAGAAATGTCTAGCTGATGAATCACTAGTCATACCACATACGGATGTACACATAGATGAGAGCCTGAAGTTTGTAGAAAAGCCTTTGTCGGTTGAAGATCGACAGGTTAAGAAGCTTCGAAAGAAGCATGTACCGATTGTAAAGGTTAAATGGGATGCCCGTAGAGGTCCCGAGTACACGTGGGAGGTAGAGTCCACAATGAAAGAGAAGTACCCTCACTTATTTTAGTAAATCTCGAGGTCGAGATTTATTTTAAGGGGTGAGGATGTAACACCTCGTAAAATCATGTCCAATATTATGGCGACACGTGTCATGGACTTTAAGTGAGTAACAAATTGATTACGAGGGACTAAAGTTGACAAATAAAGAAAGTATATGTGTAAAAGGATTCAAGGTGTCAATATTTGATAAATATACCTTTCAACAACCCTACACGATGGTTATACCCTTAAACGAATGAATTATGAATCATATGAAGCCGTTTGTAGAAGAAAGTGAAAGTTTACAAACCGCAAGGGTTAAATGTGTCAACATGTTTAAATTATACCTCAGAGTGACCTTTTAGCGAACCCGAAGCTTTGTAACAATTAAATATGCTCACGAGAATAAGTGATAAAAAGTTCACAAGGTTTCGATACCGTATGAAGAAGTTATGCTAACATTCGTAAATGGCAGATGCCAGTTTCATCCTGTTACACCGCCTTAACTTACCATTTTTCGACCCCAGGGGCTGCACCAACGGTTTTTCATGCATAGGGACACATGTATATGATCAGGGAACACTTGTAGACTTATTTGGATTGATCTCATGCATTCTAAATCCATATATATAGACCCTTATGTTGCAACACATGAACTTGCACATTTGGAAATCATTCAAGGCATTCTCTGGATCTCCCTGGTCATCAAACAACTTTCCTTAACTTCCATAATCGTGCTTAGGACTATTGTAAGTGTCCTTAACCTCTCTAATTTCAGTTTTATTAGTTTAATGATTTAAAGTCAAACCCGTCGTAATTAATGTTTGACTTAGTGATTAATCACTAATGGTCCAGTCAATTCTCAAATTGAAAGTAGCTTTGAGTTGGTAATTATGTGGGTAATAAACCCCTAAAAGGGCACCCTCTGATTCCCACTCTAACTAGGTCAATTATTGGGTCAAACTTAATTGTAAAAAGTCAACAGAAAGCTAATTTTCAATTAAACACATAATTAACAATGTAGAAGCCATGAAACCTGTTTTATCACTCATATAACTTGGTAATTAATGTAAGAACATGTCTAAGCATGTTCAACCCGACAATTTTCAGTTTAGACTCGGTTCGGAACCGAAAGTCGCAAAAGTAGACTTTTGCTTTGACTTTCAGTTCTGACCCAATGTAGCATATTATAGAAATGCCTTAGAGCTCTATTAGGACTAGGTTATAGGTTAGTGTAACCCTCTGAGGTTATACAACTTGGTTCCTTAGTTATTCGATTCATTTGCATGTTTCCGTTATATGCCTAAATGTTGACCATTATGCCCTTTTGACTTTAATACGAGATTTTTGAAAATGTGAGAGTACAAAAACCTTTATTACTGATTTTTAAAATTGTCCAAAAAATTTGACATCAGTTTGTGGTCTAGATTAGGAGTTATGCTCAATATCGTAATTAAGAAGCTTTTTATTAATTAAACGACGTGATTAGCATAAAGCCTATCTAAACCTAAATTTTGACACCAAACTTATTACCCACTGATGTAATATAATATTTTGGGATTTTTGAAGATTTTTATTTATTTTTAAGCTGAGCATAACATAGGGTTCTTGCTATAATTCGGTAATTGTCGGTTATACCCTTTTCTTGAATAAAAAGAGTTTTACATAATATTTTGACACCAAACTTTTTGCTATTGATTTTATATAACAAATAAAACATTTTGAACTTTATAAACTGATCAAAAACCCAGATTTCTTATTTAAACCCGAAAATCGCTTAAAACCGACTTTTACGCGTTTTAAGCGCATAGTATGGGTTAAAACTGTTTTTAACATATAAGACTTAATACCTACTGATGTTTTAAGTAAATTTTTTATAATTAAATAGTAAGAAAAAGTTTTAAACTCAGAATTCTAATTTTGACCTTTAATGCTTATGTGAAATTACCAAAATGCCCCTACGGTGCATAGTTTGGTTATAAAAGATAAATTTCACATATATGCAATACCCTACTGTTATGACTTATAAAAATAAATATTTTTACTGATTATATCTGATCTGAAACTCAGATTAATATTTAAAACTCTTTTATAAGATTTAAAATGACCAAAATACCCCTACGGGGCATAATTTGAGTTTAAATCCATTTTGGGCATAATGAAAGGTATCCTACTGATATCACAACATATTTAGGGCATATTAACTTAGGAAACCTGTTCATGACTTATTTGTTTACCCATTATGCATTTTTCGCGTTCGGTACGGTTTATGTAACTAGTTTGCATAAATTAACCGAAACGGGTCAAACCTTATCATTTTTATCTCAAAATCCAGAATGTGTTTAGTTTACCCATATTATACAAGTCTTCAAACTTGTCGGGTCTAAATCACATTCTATTCCGGTCTTCGCTTAATCATGCGTTTCGAACCGTGTATCTTCCTTTAAAACTAACCGGTCTAAGTTTAGACTTAATTAAGGCCCGTTAGGAATCTAATAAGTTATTAAAACCTTCGTTCCAGATTAGAAGACCAGTAAAAGATACTTGCACTCGCTGATTGTGATATATACTTGCTCAGGTAAATAGTCTTAACTTATTTTCCCTTATACGGGCTTGGGATACGGTATTATAATAATACCGTTTGGTCGGGTGTGTGGTTATTTAAATCGAATTGTGATTAATATAATTACATAACCCGTTTTAATTTGTTTTGTTTGGTATATGGCCTTTGGGGGTTAATGACCATGTCTTGGATATCCTCGGCTCATTCATTGAAATGGCCACGACTTAAGCACGGGGTGTAGGCATACACCTAACAGTTGCGTATGTATAAAAGGTACCCCACAATAAGGAAAATTCCTTGTGGGTATTATACCTGTGGTGTGTCAGTTAATCTTGTCCGGCTCTTCTAACCGACCCTGACAGACGGCAAACATTTAAATCTGTATACAAGATTATTTTTAAACAATTGTCTCAAGTTATAAAAGATATTTTGTGCCTTGTGCATTCAAATCAATTTTCTTAAACATTTTCAAAATGAGTCGGTTAATTGTATTTACCAGTGTAAACTGACGTATTTTCCAAAAGGCTAAGTGCAGGTACTAAACGGAATAGGCTGGCTACTCCTAGCATCAATAAAGAGTCTTGCAAGCTTAGATGTTATAAATCTGCTGAACAATGTTTCTTTTTAACTTTGATCCGCCTGTGGATCCTTTTTACATTCCGTTGTAATACTTGATATTACTTTCATTCAGATTGTAATGTTTTTATCTTTCGACTTCCGCTGTGTATTAAACTATGATAAATTGTCTATGATGATATCAACTACGTCACGATACTCCCCACCGGGCCCATCGGAAACACATGTAAATATCGGGGTGTGACACCTGATGTAGTTGGCTTTGAACTAGACTGAGTGACAACAATATTTAAATCAGAGATAGTTTTGGGTGTAGTTTCATACCTTTTTATCATCTCTTCTTTTGATACTGCTGGAGGTAGACCCATTGATGAGGTTCCAGTTTGACTTGCAGGTGTGACACTAGGTTGTTGTCTGATGATCTTTAGGATTTCCAGATGAGAGGCTTCTTTGGGAATGGGAGTCATGAGCTAACTGATGTCTATCTGTGCCAATCTGGCAACATTGTAATGCATCATTTTCATGAGAGATTGGACATCTCCCATGAGTTGAGCATTCCTGGTTTCTTCCTCTTGCACCTTGTCAAATTCTGCTTTGTTGTGCTCATTTAGTGCAGCCCATTCTTTGACCAATTTTTCAAGGGCGTCTATTATGCTATTCTTGTTGGCCCTTAAAATACTGATCTCCTCCAAAACCTTGACAGAACTAGTTGATTGTCTTGATTCCATAGCTGAAACTTCATCTTCTCCATCTCTGTGAATACTTTCTGAAAATTTGTTGAAGTATTGCTGGTTTTTTATGACTTGCTTGGTTGTTGTTGCAGAATCTTCAAGGTTTTAGTGTTTCTCTCTGTCTGTACTTTGATGAGCCCCACTAATTCTGTCAAAGTCTTCATTTCAGTTCTTTGACTTTTCATTTCTGATAACAGCATGTAAAGCTTTTCTTCAACTGGATTCTTTTTTTTTTTTTTTTTTTTTTTGCAAACTTCATACACATCATCTAAAATCTTGTGAAGCTGTTCAGATGATATAATTTGAGTTTCTTGGACATTAGGAACAATAGATGTTCCATCTAACTTACCAGCAGCAGACACATCTACAGTTGTTTTAGATGTTTGTGGTATATCCTTGGATTTACCAGAAGCTCCTCCACCAGGCATGTGAAACAAATTCTCATCCTGGATTTCCTTGTTTCCTTGAATCATTTCAGTGAATTACTATCCACAAGTTGATTGCAAAAACAGATTTTCCTTAGCCAGATTTCCTTGATCAGTTTCCTGATCTCTATCTGTTGCAGTCTCTACTTCCTCCTCATTTTCTGATTCAGGGTTGAGACGGATAGTGTGACACCTGGGTTACTGCGACCATCAAACAAATACCAAACCAATGAAATATTGTATTTCATACTTGGGATTTGTATAAATATGTGTATCTTTTGCACATATCAATTATTGTTCGATTTCAAGCTCTAAATCGCTTTCTGGAAGGTTATACGCGCACTGAAGCGTAAATATAACCAGTTTAATGCAACGAACATTCCGGAACATGACCATAAGTTAAAAATACCATAAATATCCTTTACATAACTTAGAAATAAGTTTTGGATGGTTTGGTATGCCGAAATCAAGTTAATTCGCTTACAGGGACTAAATTTGACAAACTGCGAAAGTATGCCAATTTGAACTGTAAAAGACATTCTGGAACATGACCATAAGTTAAACATACCATAAATATCCTTTACATAGCTTAGAAATAGGCTTTGAGGGGTTCGGTGTGCTAAAATAAACTTTTGGGTCATTCAGGGACTAAAAGCGTCAAAAAGTGCATAAGTTTGCATTTTCGCGCATAACTTACGTTATGTATACATCCGGACATCCAAAAATTTATGTAAGCATTAAAATATTTTATTTTTGTGTTTGGCATAAGAAAAATCCTTTCGTCACGCATTTTGGATCGTTTTTCGCGCTTATGTGCATTCCGTCGTAATTAAGCGAACATCGCGATCGTACGGCCAAACGAACCGACATCCGAGATATTTTTGAGCACATTTTAAGTTCCCTATACTTTAACTTCATTTTAGAGCTTTGAAATGGGGTTAACGGGCCTTAAACGTGTCGGAAATGGCTTTATTGCATAACAGGGACTAAAACTGTCAATTTGCCAAAGTTGCTGGCTTACGGACCGTAAGCCATCACCCTTACGGTCCGTAAGGAGTTCCCAGATCAGAAAAATCTGTTTAACAGCCTGTTAACAGCAGTTAAGCACTCCTAATCCCTTTGCACTTGCCTCTTCCTGATAATGGGGGGCCAATTTGACATACCTTTGCATTTCAACAAGTGTAGGGTGGAGATTGAAGCACGTTATTCGATAAACGATCTTAACGGTTCTAACATTCCTATAAATACCCAACCCATTCACTTACAAAACCCACAAATCTGATCTAAGAATGCTCTAAGTTGAAGCCATTGCTTCATACCTGAACTACTTGGATCAAGATTAGCTTGCGGGGACCCTTTGTAAGTGTTCCTTCGTTCTTTTATCGCTTTTCGAGTCCGAAAGTCAAACTATGTTTGACTTTCTGCATTGACCAGTTTATGGTCAACGTGAAGTTCGTTTGAACTTCCTAACGTGAGCGTAATCACGATGGTTATAGTCCCTAGTGGCTATACCTACTGATTACCACGTTATCTAGGCTCAGTGACGAGTCGTAGTTTCGGCCAAAATACGTATTCTTGCGTATTTTGTAACCAAACTACTCATAGGTATCAAAATCGTTTGTTTTGATACCAAACCTGTTTTCTAAACTTAGTTAAGCATGTTTTAACATGCTTAGCTCGTCACTTTTAGTTTTGTGCTTGTCTAGGGTCGTAAAGGTAAGCGATCTAAACAATCGCTTATACTTTCGAACCCGACCCGTTTGGTCGATCATTAGGGTCCGACCAAACACATTAGGTGACCATAGTATATAGGGAATAACCTTCCAAGGTTATACCTTATGGCCACATCGTTTAAGTAGTTGTATGATAGGTAGTTTATATGCCTTAGGTAAATTACCAAAATGCCCTTTTTACTCCAAAATTCATTTTAAGCATATGTAACATAACTTTTGGTATCTAAACTGATTTGGTAACAATGTTAGACATGTTAAGGCATATTTTACTTATCATAGGACTAGTTAGGCATTCCGAACGCGTTTCACGTGAACGACGCGTTAAAGTAGCATAAGCTACCTACACGGGTCGTAATGGGTCAGAAGCACTTAGGATAGGTTCCGTTTTAGTATGTAGGCTTTGTTAAACCATATTACCTGAGTTCCCATACTCATTTGGTTTACGAGCCCTCATTCTATCCAATCCTCCGATATAGGTCCGGTTATTAATGTAGTTACCTATATTAGGTACCGTTTGATTCCGTGATCTTCTAGCTTTGCTTGGTGGTTATCCTAGGACTTCTAAGCAATCTCAAGTGAGTACATAGACCCCTCTTTTACTGTTTTTCAAACGTTTTGGGGTGAAACACATGTGCCTACTTGTTACTTTCATGCTTTTCCATGTTTTCATATCATATGCTTGCTATGTTCATTAGTACACTATTAGTACATTGTTTTACATTACATTTCATGCTATGTATGTCCATTGTGTGCATACTTAGTACATTGTTTTACATTACATTTCATGCTATGTATGTCCATTGTGTGCATACTTAGTACATTGTTTTACATTACATTTTGTTGCATATGCTCATCCAGCATATGAACACATTATATTACATTATGTGAACCATTTGTATCTATTGAACCAGGTGAACCATTTGACAATAGACATTTGACTATACCTAAACATTTCTACAATTGTTAAACATTACATCTTGATGGTTTGGTTTGAGTAAGTGATTTAAGTAACGAGGCGTGTGTAATATGATACAAGCATGGTGGATACGCCACTGGTACTTCCTGTATATAAGTGTTTGTATGGTATTACATATCGTAGCGTTATTTGAATCATTTCAATTTGAGACATATAACATTTTATACAAATAACATACTTTTCACAAGACATTGTTTTACAAACAACTTATCTTATACAATCTCATTTTACTTGGTTATTCATTTAACCATACATTATTCTCTTATTTATACATATCATCTGGTCTTATTGCTTTTCAAATAATTTACAAAAACAAATCACTTGACAAGGTCCATGGCTAAATTTTATTAAACATTTTCTTAAACTTAAGTCATGAATCTTATTTTCACAAAACCTATGTATCTCACAGGCATTTTTATGCTGACGTACCTATTTTCACATGTGTTTTCAGGAATGGATGCATAGGATTGATCAAGATACACCTAGGCAGACTTGTGCCTTAGTGACTTAAAACGAAGCAAGAACTAGTTAATTTGTGTTACGTACTCCTTGTTTATTGTTTAAAACGATGTAAACTCTCTTGTTTGATTAATAAAACAAAAATTTAATTGCCATGGATTTGAAACAATTAATTCTGTTACAACACTCCCCGACGTTTCCGCCACATTTCGTTGTCTCACGTGGTCAGGGTGTGACAGAAAAGTTGGTATCAGAGCCAATGGTTATAGGGAATTAGGTTATTAGTAATGCTTTGACCTAGTCTATAACCTTCCTAGGACCCTAACGCGAGTTTACTTGCGTTTAGTCATAAAACGATACCTTCACCTATCCTTAGGTGATAACCACAATGAGAACACAAAGTTCGAATCCGCTTTGAAAATTAATCATCTGTTCTAGGATGATTGATTACAAGGTTTTGAACCCTCAGTTGTAAGGTTTTGAACCCCTCTGAAATTTCAAACTCTCGTCAAGGTTTTTGGTCCTAAATAGTGTGAACACGTGCAAACTGGAAGAGTGATTGCATGTACCCTGAGTTTTCTGTCTAAGGCTAGAGTGTTCGTACAAATCCACATAATCGGACCAGTCACTCTTACCTGGGAACTCTTGGGGTGAGTGTCCACTTATAGGCGAGCATGTCTTCGCGATACATTATGAGGATCTAATTGCTTTGATTCAGCCTTTGTGTGTCGTTTGTTTGCTTCGTGGTTCAAACAAATGACCATCACCCATGATTTTGGTCGGTAATCGTAACATCCTATTCTTACCCAATGCCATTTCATTTGTTTTCTCTCTTGTTTCCCCTTTTAAAATGCTTCCACGACGCGAAAATCAGGTATCTATTGAAGAGCTGGCAGCTGTCATTACACAGCAAATGACTGCTGCAATCCCGAACATCGTTGCTCAATGTAACCAAGCCCTCAACAACAATAATACCCCCTGCAACTTCAAAACGTTCAACTCGGCTAAGCCATCAAAGTTTTCTGGGTCTCAAGGAGCGACTGCACTTCTGCAATGGTTCGAGAGTTTAGAGAGCACCTTCAGACATGTTCAATGTCCAATCGAGCGAAAGGTAGATTTCGCATCTAGTGTCTTTGAGAAACGAGCTTTGACATGGTGGAACGGTGTGATGAGAGATAGGGGTGCCGAAGTGGCACTGGCTCAAACGTGGGAAGAACTTCGAGCACTGATGATGAAGGAATTCTATCCTCGTCATGAGATCAGGGCCTTGGAAAGGGAATTCGACGATCTTAAGCAAGACAGCGGTGAACATCGAGCATACACTGATCGATATGAGGAGCTGAGCCTGTTGTGTCCTACCATGGTTATGCCTTTGGATAAGGCGATCAAAAAATGCATTGATGGTCTCCCTGACTCAGTTCAGGACATTATTACTGGTAGTAACCCCACTACGGTTAGGCAGGCCATTGAGCTATCTGCTACCTTGACTGAATCTCAAATCAGGAAAGGTAAACTTTTCCGAAAAGATGATAAGAAACCAATCGAGGAATCAAAGACCATGGATGAACAGACTGGATCCCCTAAGAGGTCAAAGAAGCGAAAGGCTTCTCAGAACTTTGCCGTGGTCGCTCACAATGGTCAAGCCGTCCCCAACCAACCAGCTCAACCCCCTTCTAGGAAGCCATACAATGGAACTTCACCCTTGTGCAACCAATGTAACCTTCATCATCATGCTAGTGTGAAGTGCCACGAATGCCAAATTTGTGGACTTAAAGGTCATACAGCAAAAGTTTGCCGAGCTGCAGTTGCACCAAATCAAGCTGACAACAATCCTGCTCAAGCTCGCTTTCCACCAGGTTCTTGCTACAATTGTGACGAGATGGGTCATTTCCAAAGAAATTGCCCAAAGCTTGCTAATGCAAATCCAGCACAGGGATGAGCATCTGACCGACTAGAAGACAACACCGTTTAGAAATAATCACGTCTTATGTATTATTTTCTTTTGTTGTCAAGGTCCATGAAACAGTTGTTATCATTGTTTATAAATAAATCTTTTATTTACATTGCAATGTATTTATGAGGTTGTATGTATAAACAACATATCCCTTACAATACCGACAATCAAGGAATCATATTCCTTGAAAAGCAAACTACCCCCAAATATTTTTTTTCCATTTTATGATCTCTTGCGTTTTCCACGAAAATCCTAAGTACCCGTTTCTTCCAAGGAAACGAAGTACAAGGCGCAAGTTACAACACTGGACGAATATCCAAAGTACCACTATAAATCCTTAATAGGGTACCTAAGGGTATTTCCGTAAATCCTAATATTGTTGGGTTCCTTAATTCGAATATTACGTTTCTTTGAAAACAAAATTGAATTCTTGGGAGATCATCCTATCTGTTCAGATAGATCCCAGAGGACATTGAAGTCCATCGACTGGTTTCCTGGTGTACCTTGAATATCCATATTCAATCGATAACAAGTTAATAACAAATTAATAACCAAGTTAAACAACTATGTGATTTTGTGCTTATGTGTTCCTTTTTATGTTTTTTTGGTGTAATCCAAGTTTTTGTTATCCAAATCCTCGTAGAATCTTCCATATCATTCGTATAAGGGATTCATAGTAGGATACCCAAAGGTACTATCTAAAATCCTTAATGGACTTCTACGTTATAGTTAAGTCCCTTGGATTATAAAGTACTACCCCATAAGTAGACCCCTTGAGTGGTCTAGTTAAACAGATTGATCCAAAAATCTGGTTAGGAATATCATGTGATGAGATAGCTAAAAAGACTCCTTGGTGGTCTAATTAAAGAGATCATTTGTCGATCTAATTAAAAGGACCCTATGATAGTCTAGTCACACTCATCACAGGTTTGATTTTTCTTCCCCTTCGCATTACAAGACAAATTGTGCGGACTGTGCAAGGAATTACGTAATTATGGATGCATACATAATTATGGGATTTAGTGCACAGAAACCACAGCAAGTTTGGTCGTGTGTCTAGAGTTGACTCAGTTCATTCCCGTTTCTGAATAAATGAAGGAAAATGACTCATTCCGTGCATTTTCGTTTCTGAAGAAATTGTGGAAAATGACTCATTCCGTTCATTTTCGTTTCTGAAGAATACCCATTAAGGAAAATGACTCATTCCGTGCATTTTCGTTTCTGAAGAAATTAAGGAAAATGACTCATTCCGTGCATTTTCGTTTCTGAAGAAATTAAGGAAAATGACTCATTCCGTGCATTTTCGTTTCTAAAGAAATTGTGGAAAGTGACTTATTCCGTTCATTTTTGCTTCTGGAGAAATTGTGGAAAATGACTCATTCCGTGCATTTTCGTTTCTGAAGAAATTGTGGAAAATGACTCATTCCGTTCATTTTCGTTTCTGAAGAAATTGTGGAAAATGACTCATTCCGTTCATTTTCGTTTCTGAAGAATACCCATTAAGGAAAATGACTCATTCCGTGCATTTTTCGTTTCTGAAAATTATCCATCGAAGGGAAATGGATATCCCTGATTCTTCCTTCATTTCCATTTCTGAAAAATGTCCGTTAAAGAGGAATATCAGGATTATGCCTTATCCTTGGTGGATTATTTGACACAAAGTCACAGACAGACTCCTACAAATAAATTTCGGGACGAAATTTCCTGAAGTAGGGGAGACTGTGACACCTGGGTTACTGCGACCATCAAACAAATACCAAACCAATGAAATAATGTATTTCATGCTTGGGATTTGTATAAATATGTGTATCTTTTGCACATATCAATTCTTGTTCGATTTCAAGCTCTAAATCGCTTTCTGCAAGGTTATACGCGCACTGAAGCGTAAATATAACCAGTTTAATGCAACGAACATTCCGGAACATGAACATAAGTTAAACATACATAAATATCCTTTACATAACTTAGAAATAAGTTTTGGATGGTTTGGTATGCCGAAATCAAGTTAATTCGCTTACAGGGACTAAATTTGACAAACTGCAAAAGTATGCCAATTTGAACTGTAACAGACATTCCGGAACATGACCATAAGTTAAACATACCATAAATATCCTTTACATAGCTTAGAAATAGGCTTTGAGGGGTTCAGTGTGCTAAAATAAACTTTTGGGTCATTCAGGGACTAAAAGCGTCAAAAAGTGCATAAGTTTGCATTTTCGCGCATAACTTACGTTCTGTATACATCCGGACATCCAAAAATTTATGTAAGCATTAAAATATTTTTTTTTGTGTTTGGCATAAGAAAAATCCATTCGTCACGCATTTTGGATCGTTTTTCGCGCTTATGCGCATTCCGTCGTAATTAAGCGAACATCGCGATCGTACGGCCAAACGAACCGACATCCGAGATATTTTTGAGCACATTTTAAGTTCCCTATACTTTAACTTCATTTTAGAGCTTTGAAATGGGGTTAACGGGCCTTAAACGTGTCGGAAATGGCTTTATTGCATAACAGGGACTAAAACTGTCAATTTGCCAAAGTTGCTGGCTTACGGATCGTAAGCCATCACCCTTACGGTCCGTAAGGAGTTCCCAGATCAGAAAAATCTGTTTGAAAGCCTGTTAACAGCTGTTAAGCACTCCTAATCCCTTTGCACTTGCCTCTTCCTGATAATGGGGGGCCAATTTGACATACCTTAGCATTTCAACAAGTGTAGGGTGGAGATTGAAGCACGTTATTCGATAAACGATCTTAACGGTTCTAACATTCCTATAAATACCCAACCCATTCACTTACAAAACCCACAAATCTGATCTAAGAATGCTCTAAGTTGAAGCCATTGCTTCATACCTGAGCTACTTGGATCAAGATTAGCTTGCGGGGACCCTTTGTAAGTGTTCCTTCGTTCTTTTATCGCTTTTCGAGTCCGAAAGTCAAACTATGTTTGACTTTCTGCATTGACCAGTTTATGGTCAACGCGAAGTTCGTTTGAACTTCCTAACGTGAGCGTAATCACGATGGTTATAGTCCCTAGTGGCTATACCTACTGATTACCACGTTATCTAGGCTCAGTGACGAGTCGTAGTTTCGGCCAAAATACTATTCTTGCGTATTTTGTAACCAAACTACTCTTAGGTATCAAAATCATTTGTTTTGATACCAAACCTATTTTCTAAACTTAGTTAAGCATGTTTTAACATGCTTAGCTCGTCACTTTTAGTTTTGTGCTTGTCTAGGGTCGTAAAGGTAAGCGATCTAAACAATCGCTTATACTTTCGAACCCGACCCGTTTGGTCGATCATTAGGATCCGACCAAACACATTAGGTGACCATAGTATATAGGGAATAACCTTCCAAGGTTATACCTTATGGTCACATCGTTTAAGTAGTTGTATGATAGGTAGTTTATATGCCTTAGGTAAATTACCAAAATGCCCTTTTTACTCCAAAATTCATTTTAAGCATATGTAACATAACTTTTGGTATCTAAACTGATTTGGTAACAATGTTAGACATGTTAAGGCATATTTTACTTATCATAGGACTAGTTAGGTGTAACAACCCTCGGTAAAAACCAAAACCCTCATAATATTCCGACTCTTTAAATATACTATAAAATGTCTCAATATGTTTTATATTATACCCCGTAGGCAAAAACCGAGCCCGTATTATGTTATAGTTTATAAAAATAAAATAAAAATCCGAATTTAGAGCTGAGGCGGGCCGCTTAGGATCCCACCTCAAGCTCAAGCGGGCCGAATGAGAGTGTTGACCGGACTCCGCTGAATTCTTTAGTTCATGCGGGCCGCTTCAACTTAAGCGTACATCAATGCGGGCCGCGCGGACTCATTTTACGCGGATGCATCCGGTGCTGACACGTGTCGTAATCGTGTCGAGCCTAGTATACGACTCAGCAAAGCTATAGGCTAATGCGGCCCGCCTGAGGGTTAGCTTTATCTAAAGCGGGCCACGTGAGGACCAGATTTCACAACTATAAATAGAACGCATCAGACTTCGTTTTCCGTCGCTCATTCACACTTCTCAATCACGAAATTCTGAAATATTAAGAATTATAGTCGGGTACTATACCCCTAATTAGCGAAGTTCTGCTCCGTTGTAAGTATTATAACCCCGGTTTCATAATAGTTACGCTGCCCGATCGATTTAGGGTTCTGTAACAACTGTCGTGGTTCTGCCCGACGTAGTTGTTGGAATGCCGTCTCGGGGAGGATATTATTAATAATTTCAAATGGGTTATGGTACTAACCAATGTACATTTGTATAAATTATAGATTATATCCAGGAAACCCTCAAGTGAAACCTAAGATAGCAATGTGAGTTTATCCTCTTTTTGTTAATGTTTTTGGTAATGTTTTACCAAACCTTAAATGTTTTACTATGAAAATTAGCAGTGATTGAGTCTTTGTAGTTATTCAATTACTGCCGGTATGTTGGGGTTTTGTATACAAAATTTGTACTACTTGCGAGTAGTAAGTCGAGTATGACAATACGTTACCATTGGACAATGAGTTAGCCAATGGGTAATATGACCCACAAGTCAGGTCTGATAATACCAATTGGAGTAATTTTGTAGACATAAACAATGTGATCGCTCTCAATACTGTTCACTGTGACTTTAAACTTGATTAAACTGGGATTCACTCACCAGTATTTCCTGCTGACAAATATTTTTAAAACATGTTTCAGGTAACCCAATGTGAAAGCCAATTAGTAAAAAGCCAGCTGGAGAGCACTGAAGGCTTGGGAAAATGTGGCTATAAAAGTTACCTAAATAAACTATGTTTTAAATTCAATAAAATAGGGTTTATCCCTATAATGTATTGTAATGAGAAACTTGGGTTTTGCCCATGTTATTATTAATATAAAAGAAGGTGGTTTTACTCTGATAAACATTTCCTAACTACGGTCCTGATGTAAATTCCGCTGCCAGATTAAACAAACCTGATACCACCAAACTCTGTCATCACGTCCGCCCGTTCCCGGGGATCAGGGATCGGGGGTTGTGACAGAAGGTGGTATCAGAGCCTAGCCACTGGTCTAAGCCAAAGAAGTGTTCTGCTGACACTTAAATTTTGAATTAATGTTAGGAAATAAAATAAGGAGATATATGCATAACTGTAATTATGTGTTATGTGTTATTTGACTATCTGTTAGTTTTCAGTATGAGTGATCAAGGACCATTAGATCTGAACCGTCAGTTATCTGATTCACCTAAGAGTGAAGGAACCTCATCACAGCCTGCCCTCTCGGGGTATGTTGCTGATCAGGAAGACGGGATATTTGCTTTTAGAGCTAAATCTGAAGAACCATTTCCTACTAAGAAACGAGGATGGTTCAGTAAAGAGGCTTTTGCTCGTAGAAAAAGAATGAGGAAATTGCAACAGCAAAGGGCTTTAGCAGCTATTAAGAAAGAGACAGATGCCCATACTCAAGAAATACTTAATAGAAGCCTAGCTAATTTCCATATCTTAGCTACGACTGCTGCTGACCCTGGTCTGGAACAACTAGTAGCTCCACAACCACAAAACCCAGAACAACCTATGGAAATAGAAAACCAGGAAAACCAAGAGGAGATGTATGAATTTAACCCAGAAGAAATTCCTCGGGTACCTGCACCAAACCCTCTAGACCCGAATTGTGATCCCTGGTGGGATAACAATAGAGACTTTGTGCAACGTTACCCTATCCAGGATTATCCACCCATACAGAACATAGAAGCTTACCCAGGTATGGACCCTTTAGATCCCTATTATCAAGATGACTATATTAGGGAAATATTAGAGGATCCTTACCATTTTCAGGAACTGTCCCCCCCATATCAGGAACATGTACCCCAGATTCCGAACCCAGTCCGAGAACCTGCACCCCCAATGAGTGCAGAAAACGTGCAAGAACTTAGGACTTTCGGGGAGGAGATCTTAGAAAGTAGTGAGAGGATGCGTCAGGTGGGAGAGCATCTTGTATGGAAATACGATGAGCGCAATATGGATTTTTGGATGAATCCATATCCATGAATGTTAGAATGGAGGAAGTGGTAGTAATAATAATATAATAAAATAAAATAAGATATGTGTGTACGGATGCATATTATTATTTTATTTCTGTTGGTATTGTAATTTCATTTCTGTACTAGTGTGTATGAAAAGAGTAAAAGTAGCAATGATCTACGCTTTTGACAAAACTGCGTGTCATGTGATTTATTATATTAATATATTATTCGTGATATTAATATGGGATAAATGTTTAAAATTCAAATGGCCGACCAAGAAAATCAAGTCAATTTGGATAATAACCCTGAAATCCAGAATGATAATATTCAGAATGATGATAATCTGAATAATGGAAATCCGAACAACAATAACAATGGAAACCAGATGGATAATAGTGCTATCCAACACATAGTAGCACAAGGAATTATTGATGCAATGCCATTTATACTACAAACTGTTAAGGATGCTGATAATAAAAGTAGGCATAGCAGTAAGCGACCACTTGAACCAGAAAACAGCGTGAACAATGGACCTGTACTTCAAATGCCTATTCCCAAAAGAAGAAGAACCATGCCTTATGGTTGTTCTTATAAAGAATTCTGGTCTTGTAAACCAATGGAATTCTCGGGCAATGAAGGGGCCATTGCAACCTTACGCTGGATAGAAAAGACTGAAGCAGTCTTAAGGATAAGTAAGTGTGCTGAAGAAGATAAGATATTGTTTGCTTCTAATCTGTTTAAGAATGCAGCGTTAGAATGGTGGAACACTATCCTTCAGACAAGAGGAAGTGATCAAACCTATAATATGGAATGGGAAGAATTTAAAAACAAGGTAGAAAGGAAATTCTGCCCACCCAATGAAAAAGAACAGATAGCAAACAAATTCCTAAATCTTAGAATGACGGGTGTAGATAGCAAAGGGTACACAAAGCTATTTTTCGAATATGCTAGGATAGTGCCAACTCTTGCTTCACTAGAACCAGTGTTAATCTCCCATTATATTTGGGGATTAATTGGGGAAATAAGACATGTAGTCAAGGCAGCTAGACCTCAAACTATAGAAGAAGTTGTAGAACTAGCCAATACCTTGACTGATGAGTTAGTCCATACCAGAGAAGAGGATCAGAGGAGGAACTTAACTCAAAGGCTTACTCAAGAATTTCGTTCTGGAAATTATAATCGTAAGAATATGGGATTTACCTCTGCAACATACTGCAAGGTCTGCAAGAAAAAGCATTCGGGAAAATGCTCCATTCTCTGCAATCATTGTAAGATGCCAGGACACAAAGAAGAAAATTGCAGGAAGAAAACCAGTAATGGATTATGCTACAATTGTGGAGAAAAAGGTCATATCAGGCCAAATTGTCCAAAATTAGCTCCAGCCACAGACAACAAGAATACCAAAAATGCTAGAACATTTGTTCTGACTGCAGATGAAGCCAGAATGATTCCAGATGTCATAGCTGGTACGTTTTTAGTTAATGATGTCTTTGCTAAAGTATTATTTGACTCTGGTGCAAACCAAAGTTTTATTAATACATCGTTTTGCAAATTTTTAAATCAGTCATTAACTAAACTACCACTAGAATGCATAGTAGAGACAGCTAATGGAGAAACTATTAGAATTTCTGAAATCTTGCAGGGAGCAAGCATAGAAATTTTAAATCAGAAATTTATTGCAAACCTGTATCCCATGAATCTGGTAGGATTTGATGTTGTTCTAGGAATGGATTGGTTAATAGCCAATAAAGCCAAAATTTTATGTGATCAAAAGTTAATCCAAGTAAATTCTTCAAAAGGTAAAACGATCACAATTAAAGGAGATAAGCCCTTTAGATCCACAAAATTCATATCTGTGATGAAAACTGCAAGTTGTATTAGAAAAGGTTCTATAGTGTATTTGATTTCTATAATCACTAACACTAAAGGAAAAGATTTAAAAGATATTCCAGTAGTATTTCAGTTTTCAGATGTCTTTCCAGAAGAATTACCAGGACTACCTACAGACAGAGAAGTTGAATTCAGAATTCATTTATTACCAGGAACATCACCAATTGCCAAAGCACCTTACCGTTTGACACCTGCAGAAATGCAAGAATTGAAGAAACAACTAGATGAATTATTGGAAAAAGGATTTATACAACCAAGTTCGTCGCCATGGGGAGCGCCGATACTGTTTGTTAAAAAGAAGGACGGATCAATGCGTATGTGCATTGATTACCGTGAATTAAACAAGGTCACGATTAAGAATCGGTACCCATTACCGAGAATTGATGATTTGTTTGATCAATTGCAAGGAGCTCGATTTTTCTCTAAAATCGATTTAAGGTCAGGATATCATCAATTAAAGGTACAGGAAGAGGACATTCCTAAGACCGCATTTAGAACAAGGTATGGTCATTATGAATTTACTGTCATGCCATTTGGTTTAACCAATGCCCCAGCTGCATTTATGGACATGATGAACCGAATATGTAAGCCATATTTGGATAAATTCATAATTGTATTCATAGATGATATTCTAATTTATTCTAAGAGTAAAGAGGATCATGCAAAACATTTGCACGTACTTTTAAGTCTATTAAGAAAGGAAAAGCTTTATGCTAAGTTTTCAAAATGCGAATTTTGGTTAGAACAGGTACAATTCCTTGGACACTTAGTTAACCATGAAGGAATTCATGTAGATCCAACAAAGATTGAAGCAATTACCAAATGGAAAACCCCTGAATCACCAACTGAGGTTAGAAGTTTCTTAGGATTGGCCGGTTATTATAGAAGATTTATTAAAGATTTTTCTAGAATAGCCATTCCTTTAACTAAGTTAACCTGTAAATCTGTTAAGTTTGAATGGGGAGTAAAACAAGATGAAGCCTTTAGAATTCTTAAGCAAAGATTGACCCATACACCTATATTAGCATTACCAGAAGGAACTGAAGACTTTGTAGTCTATTGTGATGCTTCTAAATTAGGTTATGGATGTGTGTTGATGCAACGTCAGAAAGTTATAGCTTATGCATCTAGACAACTTAAGAATCATGAAGAGAATTATTCAACCCACGATCTAGAATTAGGAGCTATAATTTTTGCTCTTAAAATTTGGAGACATTACCTTTATGGTAGTAAGTTTACCATATTTACTGATCACAAAAGTTTAAAGTATGTTTTCGGACAGAAAGAATTGAATATGAGACAAAGACGCTGGATGGAGTTTCTTAGTGACTATGATTGTGATATCCAGTATCATGAAGGAAAAGCAAATGTAGTGGCAGATGCTTTAAGCCGAAAGTTTCAGGAAAAGCCAAGAAGGGTACGTTCTCTTAAATTAAATCTGCAAGTAGATTTAAATGATCAAATAAGAGAAGCACAAGAATCAGTAATCAAGGATGATTCTGAAAAATTAAAAGGTATGTTAAAAGAATTAAAACAAGGAACAGATGGGATATGGAGATTCCATGAAAAGAGAATGTGGATACCTAAATTAGGAAATCTACGTAATCGTATATTAGAAGAAGCCCATAAATCTAAGTATACAATACATCCAGGAAGTGATAAAATGTACCAGGATTTAAGGAAAAATTTCTGGTGGATAGGAATGAAAAAGGACATAGCAACCTATGTTTCTAAATGTTTAACTTGCTCACAAGTTAAAGCTGAACATCAGAAACCTTCAGGTTTATTACAGCAATTAGAAATGCCAGTTTGGAAATGGGAATTAATAACAATGGATTTTGTTACTAAATTACCCAAAACTAGGAAAGGAAATAATACAATCTGGGTGATTGTAGATAGACTAACTAAGTCAGCTCATTTTCTACCAATGAAGGAAACAATTAGTATGGAACAATTAGCTAGATTGTATGTAAATAAAATTGTTTCTTTACATGGCATTCCTTTATCAATTGTTTCTGATAGAGATAGTAGATTTACCTCTCGTTTTTGGTCAAGTTTCCAAAAGGCAATGGGAACCAAGTTAAAACTAAGTACAGCTTATCATCCACAAACAGATGGACAAAGTGAAAGAACAATCCAGACAATGGAAGATATGCTTAGAGCTTGTGTAATTGATTTTGGAGGTAATTGGGACGATCACTTACCTTTAATAGAATTTTCTTATAATAATAGTTATCACACAAGTATCCATGCTGCACCATTTGAAGCACTTTATGGAAGAAAGTGTCGAACCCCAGTCTGTTGGGCAGAAATTGGGGAACAACAATTATCTGGACCTGAGATAGTGCAAGAAACAACTGACAAAATTATTCAAGTCAAGGAAAGATTGAAAGCTGCACGTGATAGACAAAAGAGTTATGCTGATAACCGATGCAAGCCATTGGAATTTCAAGTAGGAGATAAGGTGTTGTTGAAAGTCTCTCCTTGGAAAGGAGTGGTAAGATTCATCAAACGGGGAAAGCTAAGTCCCAGGTATGTTGGACCTTTTAAGATTATTAGAAGAATAGGACCTGTAGCCTATCAGCTACAACTGCCAGAGGAAATGGCAGGAATACATGATGTGTTTCATGTATCTAATCTTAAAAAGTGTTTAGCTGATGAATCACTGATAATGCCTCTTAAGGATATAGAGGTAAATGAACAACTCAAGTTTGTAGAAAGACCTCTACAAATTGAAGACAGGAAAATTAAGAATCTCAAGCACAAAAGATTAGTTTTAGTCAAAGTAAAGTGGGATTCCAAAAGAGGACCTGAATACACTTGGGAGCTCGAGTCAGAAATGAAAAGGAAATATCCGCATTTATTTCAGTAGATCTCGAGGACGAGCTCTAAAACAAGGTGGGGAGAATGTAACAACCCTCGGTAAAAACCAAAACCCTCATAATATTCCGACTCTTTAAATATACTATAAAATGTCTCAATATGTTTTATATTATACCCCGTAGGCAAAAACCGAGCCCGTATTATGTTATAGTTTATAAAAATAAAATAAAAATCCGAATTTAGAGCTGAGGCGGGCCGCTTAGGATCCCACCTCAAGCTCAAGCGGGCCGAATGAGAGTGTTGACCGGACTCCGCTGAATTCTTTAGTTCATGCGGGCCGCTTCAACTTAAGCGTACATCAATGCGGGCCGCGCGGACTCATTTTACGCGGATGCATCCGGTGCTGACACGTGTCGTAATCGTGTCGAGCCTAGTATACGACTCAGCAAAGCTATAGGCTAATGCGGCCCGCCTGAGGGTTAGCTTTATCTAAAGCGGGCCGCGTGAGGACCAGATTTCACAACTATAAATAGAACGCATCAGACTTCGTTTTCCGTCGCTCATTCACACTTCTCAATCACGAAATTCTGAAATATTAAGAATTATAGTCGGGTACTATACCCCTAATTAGCGAAGTTCTGCTCCGTTGTAAGTATTATAACCCCGGTTTCATAATAGTTACGCTGCCCGATCGATTTAGGGTTCCGTAACAACTGTCGTGGTTCTGCCCGACGTAGTTGTTGGAATGCCGTCTCGGGGAGGATATTATTAATAATTTCAAATGGGTTATGGTACTAACCAATGTACATTTGTATAAAATATAGATTATATCCAGGAAACCCTCAAGTGAAACCTAAGATAGCAATGTGAGTTTATCTTCTTTTTGTTAATGTTTTTGGTAATGTTTTACCAAACCTTAAATGTTTTACTATGAAAATTAGCAGTGATTGAGTCTTTGTAGTTATTCAATTACTGCCGGTATGTTGGGGTTTTGTATACAAAATTTGTACTACTTGCGAGTAGTAAGTCGAGTATGACAATACGTTACCATTGGACAATGAGTTAGCCAATGGGTAATATGACCCACAAGTCAGGTCTGATAATACCAATTGGAGTAATTTTGTAGACATAAACAATGTGATCGCTCTCAATACTGTTCACTGTGACTTTAAACTTGATTAAACTGGGATTCACTCACCAGTATTTCCTGCTGACAAATATTTTTAAAACATGTTTCAGGTAACCCAATGTGAAAGCCAATTAGTAAAAAACCAGCTGGAGAGCACTGAAGGCTTGGGAAAATGTGGCTATAAAAGTTACCTAAATAAACTATGTTTTAAATTCAATAAAATAGGGTTTATCCCTATAATGTATTGTAATGAGAAACTTGGGTTTTGCCCATGTTATTATTAATATAAAAGAAGGTGGTTTTACTCTGATAAACATTTCCTAACTACGGTCCTGATGTAAATTCCGCTGCCAGATTAAACAAACCTGATACCACCAAACTCTGTGATCACGTCCGCCCGTTCCCGGGGATCAGGGATCGGGGGTTGTGACATTAGGCATTCCGAACGCGTTTCACGCGAACGACGCGTTAAAGTAGCATAAGCTACCTACACGGGTCGTAATGGGTCAGAAGCACTTAGGATAGGTTCCGTTTTAGTATGTAGGCTTTGTTAAACCATATTACCTGAGTTCCCATACTCATTTGGTTTACGAGCCCTCATTCTATCCAATCCTCCGATATAGGTCCGGTTATTAATGTAGTTACCTATATTAGGTACCGTTTGATTCCATGATCTTCTAGCTTTGCTTGGTGGTTATCCTAGGACTTCTAAGCAATCTCAAGTGAGTACATAGACCCCTCTTTTACTGTTTTTCAAACGTTTTGGGGTGAAACACATGTGCCTACTTGTTACTTTCATGCTTTTCCATGTTTTCATATCATATGCTTGCTATGTTCATTAGTACACTATTAGTACATTGTTTTACATTACATTTCATGCTATGTATGTCCATTGTGTGCATACTTAGTACATCGTTATACATTACATTTCATGCTATGTATGTCCATTGTGTGCATACTTAGTACATTGTTTTACATTACATTTCATGCTATGTATGTCCATTGTGTGCATACTTAGTACATTGTTTTACATTACATTTTGTTGCATATGCTCATCCAGCATATGAACACATTATATTACATTATGTGAACCATTTGTATCTATTGAACCAGGTGAACCATTTGACAATAGACATTTGACTATACCTAAACATTTCTACAATTGTTAAACATGACATCTTGATGGTTTGGTTTGAGTAAGTGATTTAAGTAACGAGGCGTGTGTAATATGATACAAGCATGGTGGATACGCCACTGGTACTTCCTATATATAAGTGTTTGTATGGTATTACATATCGTAGCGTTATTTGAATCATTTCAATTTGAGACATATAACATTTTATACAAATAACATACTTTTCACAAGACATTGTTTTACAAACAACTTATCTTATACAAACTCATTTTACTTGGTTATTCATTTAACCATACATTATTCTCTTATTTATACATATCATCTGGTCTTATTGCTTTTCAAATAATTTACAAAAACAAATCACTTGACAAGGTCCATGGCTAAATTTTATTAAACATTTTCTTAAACTTAAGTCATGAATCTTATTTTCACAAAACCTATGTATCTCACAGGCATTTTTAAGCTGACGTACCTATTTTCACATGTGTTTTCAGGAATTGATGCATAGGATTGATCAAGATACACCTAGGCAGACTTGTGCCTTAGTGACTTAAAACGAAGCAAGAACTAGTTAATTTGTGTTACGTACTCTTTGTTTATTGTTTAAAACGATGTAAACTTTCTTGTTTGATTAATAAAACGAAACTTTAATTGCCATGGATTTGAAACAATTAATTCTGTTACAACACTCCCCGACGTTTCCGCCACATTTCGTTGTCTCACGTGGTCGGGGTGTGACAGAAAAGTTGGTATCAGAGCCAATGGTTATAGGAAATTAGGTTATTAGTATTGCTTTGACCTAGTCTATAACCTTCCTAGGACCCTAACGCGAGTTTACTTGCGTTTAGTCATAAAACGATACCTTCACCTATCCTTAGGTGATAACCACAATGAGAACACAAAGTTCGAATCCGCTTTGAAAATTAATCATCTGTTCTAGGATGATTGATTACAAGGTTTTGAACCCTCAGTTGTAAGGTTTTGAACCCCTCTGAAATTTCAAACTCTCGTCAAGGTTTTTGGTCCTAAATAGTGTGAACACGTGCAAACTGGAAGAGTGAATGCATGTACCCTGAGTTTTCTGTCTAAGGCTAGAGTGTTCGTACAAATCCACATAATCGGACCAGTCACTCTTACCTGGGAACTCTTGGGGTGAGTGTCCACTTATAGGCGAGCATGTCTTCACGATACATTATGAGGATCTAATTGCTTTGATTCAGCCTTTGTGTGTCGTTTGTTTGCTTCGTGGTTCAAACAAATGACCATCACCCATGATTTTGGTCGGTAATCGTAACATCCTATTCTTACCCAATGCCATTTCATTTGTTTTCTCTCTTGTTTCCCCTTTTAGAATGCCTCCACGACGCGAAAATCAGGTATCTATTGAAGAGCTGGCAGCTGTCATTACACAGCAAATGACTGCTGCAATCCCGAACATCGTTGCTCAATGTAACCAAGCCCTCAACAACAATAATGCCCCCTGCAACTTCAAAACGTTCAACTCGGCTAAGCCATCAAAGTTTTCTGGGTCTCAAGGAGCGACTGCACTTCTGCAATGGTTCGAGAATTTAGAGAGCACCTTCAGACATGTTCAATGTCCAATCGATCGAAAGGTAGATTTCGCATCTAGTGTCTTTGAGAAACGAGCTTTGACATGGTGGAACGGTGTGACGACAGATAGGGGTGCCGAAGTGGCACTGGCTCAAACGTGGGAAGAACTTCGAGCAATGATGATGAAGGAATTCTGTCCTCGTCATGAGATCAGGGCCTTGGAAAGGGAATTCGACGATCTTAAGCAAGACAGTGGTGAACATCGAGCATACACTTATCGATATGAGGAGCTGAGCCTGTTGTGTCCTTCCATGGTTACGCCTTTGGATAAGGCGATCGAAAAATACATTGATGGTCTCCCTGACTCAGTTCAGGACAATGTTACTGGTAGTAACCCCACTACGGTTAGGCAGGCCATTGAGCTATCTGCTACCTTGACTGAATCTCAAATCAGGAAAGGTAAACTTTTCCGAAAAGATGATAAGAAACCAATCGAGGAATCAAAGACCATGGATGAACAGACTGGATCCCCTAAGAGGTCAAAGAAGCGAAAGGCTTCTCAGAACTTCGCCGTGGTCGCTCACAATGGTCAAGCCGTCCCCAACCAACCAGCTCAACCCCCTGCTAGGAAGCCATACAATGGAACTTCACCCTTGTGCAACCAATGTAACCTTCATCATCATGCTAGTGTGAAGTGCCGCGAATGCCAAATTTGTGGACTTAAAGGTCATACAGCAAAAGTTTTCCGAGCTGCAGTTGCACCAAATCAAGCTGACAACAATCCTGCTCAAGCTCGCTTTCCACCAGGTTCTTGCTACAATTGTGGCGAGATGGGTCATTTCCAAAGAAATTGCCAAAAGCTTGCTAATGCAAATCCAGCACAGGGATGAGCATCTGACCGACTAGAAGACAACACCGTTTAGAAATAATCACGTCTTATGTATTATTTTCTTTTGTTGTCAAGGTCCATGAAACAGTTGTTATCATTGTTTATAAATAAATCTTTTATTTACATTGCAATGTATTTATGAGGTTGTATGTATAAACAACATATCCCTTACAATACCGATAATCAAGGAATCATATTCCTTGAAAAGCAAACTACCCCCAAATATTTTTTTTCCATTTTATGATCTCTTGCGTTTTCCACGAAAATCCTAAGTACCCGTTTCTTCCAAGGAAACGAAGTACAAGGCGCAAGTTACAACACTGGACGAATACCCAAAGTACCACTATAAATCCTTAATAGGGTACCTAAGGGTATTTCCGTAAATCCTAATATTGTTGGGTTCCTTAATTCGAATATTACGTTTCTTTGAAAACAAAATCGAATTCTTGGGAGATCATCCTATCTGTTCAGATAGATCCCAGAGGACATTGAAGTCCATCGACTGGTTTCCTGGTGTACCTTGAATATCCATATTCAATCGATAACAAGTTAATAACAAATTAATAACCAAGTTAAACAACTATGTGATTTTGTGCTTATGTGTTCCTTTTTATGTTTTTTTGGTGTAATCCAAGTTTTTGTTATCCAAATCCTCGTAGAATCTTCCATATCATTCGTATAAGGGATTCATAGTAGGATACCCAAAGGTACTATCTAAAATCCTTAATGGACTTCTACGTTATAGTTAAGTCCCTTGGATTATAAAGTACTACCCCATAAGTAGACCCCTTGAGTGGTCTAGTTAAACAGATTGATCCAAAAATCTGGTTAGGAATATCATGTTATGAGATAGCTGAAAAGACTCCTTGGTGGTCTAATTAAAGAGATCATTTGTCGATCTAATTAAAAGGACCCTATGATAGTCTAGTCACACTCATCACAGGTTTGATTTTTCTTCCCCTTCGCATTACAAGACAAATTGTTCGGACTGTGCAAGGAATTACGTAATTATGGATGCATACATAATTATGGGATTTAGTGCACAGAAACCACAGCAAGTTTGGTCGTGTGTCTAGAGTTGACTCAGTTCATTCCCGTTTCTGAATAAATTAAGGAAAATGACTCATTCCGTGCTTTCGTTTCTGAAGAAATTGTGGAAAATGACTCATTCCGTTCATTTTCGTTTCTGAAGAAATTGTGGAAAATGACTCATTCCATTCATTTTCGTTTCTGAAGAATACCCATTAAGGAAAATGACTCATTCCGTGCATTTTCGTTTCTGAAGAAATTAAGGAAAATGACTCATTCCGTGCATTTTCGTTTCTGAAGAAATTGTGGAAAATGACTCATTCTGTTCATTTTCGCTTCTGGAGAAATTGTGGAAAATGACTCATTCTGTGCATTTTCGTTTCTGAAGAAATTGTGGAAAATGACTCATTCCGTTCATTTTTGTTTCTGAAGAAATTGTGGAAAATGGCTCATTCCGTTCATTTTCGTTTCTGAAGAATACCCATTAAGGAAAATGACTCATTCCGTGCATTTTTCGTTTCTGAAAATTATCCATCGAAGGGAAATGAATATCCCTGATTCTTCCTTCATTTCCATTTCTGAAAAATGTCCGTTAAAGAGGAATATCAGGATTATGCCTTATCCTTGGTGGATTATTTGACACAAAGTCACAGACAGACTCCTACAAATAAATTTCGGGACGAAATTTCCTGAAGTAGGGGAGACTGTGACACCTGGGTTACTGCGACCATCAAACAAATACCAAACCATTGAAATATTGTATTTCATACTTGGGATTTGTATAAATATGTATATCTTTTGCACATATCAATTCTTGTTCGATTTCAAGCTCTAAATCGCTTTCTGGAAGGTTATACGCGCACTAAAGCGTAAATATAACCAGTTTAATGCAACGAACATTCCGGAACATGACCATAAGTTAAACATACCGTAAATATCCTTTACATAACTTAGAAATAAGTTTTGGATGGTTTGGTATGCCGAAATCAAGTTAATTCGCTTACAGAGACTAAATTTGACAAACTGCGAAAGTATGCCAATTTGAACTGTAACAGACATTCCGGAACATGACCATATGTTAAACATACCATAAATATCCTTTACATAGCTTAGAAATAGGCTTTGAGGGGTTCAGTGTGCTAAAATAAACTTTTGGGTCATTCAGGGACTAAAAGCGTCAAAAAGTGCATAAGTTTGCATTTTCGGGCATAACTTACGTTCTGTATACATCCGGACATCCAAAAATTTATGTAAGCATTAAAATATTTTATTTTTGTGTTTGTCATAAGAAAAATCCATTCGTCACGCATTTTGGATCGTTTTTCGCGCTTATGCGCATTCCGTCGTAATTAAGCGAACATCGCGATCGTACAGCCAAACGAACCGACATCCGAGATATTTTTGAGCACATTTTAAGTTCCCTATACTTTAACTTCATTTTAGAGCTTTGAAATGGGGTTAACGGGCCTTAAACGTGTCGGAAATGGCTTTAATGCATAACAGGGACTAAAACTGTCAATTTGCCAAAGTTGCTGGCTTACGGACCGTAAGCCATCACCCTTACGGTCCGTAAGGAGTTCCCAGATCAGAAAAATCTGTTTGACAGCCTGTTAACAGCTGTTAATCACTCCTAATCCCTTTGCACTTGCCTCTTCCTGATAATGGGGGGCCAATTTGACATACCTTAGCATTTCAACAAGTGTAGGGTGGAGATTGAAGCACGTTATTTGATAAACGATCTTAACGGTTCTAACATTCCTATAAATACCCAACCCATTCACTTACAAAACCCACAAATCTGATCTAAGAATGCTCTAAGTTGAAGCCATTGCTTCATACCTGAGCTACTTGGATCAAGATTAGCTTGCGGGGACCCTTTGTAAGTGTTCCTTCGTTCTTTTATCGTTTTTCGAGTCCGAAAGTCAAACTATGTTTGACTTTCTGCATTGACCAGTTTATGGTCAACGCGAAGTTCGTTTGAACTTCCTAACGTGAGCGTAATCACGATGGTTATAGTCCCTAGTGGCTATACCTACTGATTACCACGTTATCTAGGCTCAGTGACGAGTCGTAGTTTCGGCCAAAATACGTATTCTTGCGTATTTTGTAACCAAACTACTCTTAGGTATCAAAATCGTTTGTTTTGATACCAAACCTGTTTTCTAAACTTAGTTAAGCATGTTTTAACATGATTAGCTCGTCACTTTTAGTTTTGTGCTTGTCTAGGGTCGTAAAGGTAAGCGATCTAAACAATCGCTTATACTTTCGAACCCGACCCGTTTGGTCGATCATTAGGATCCGACCAAACACATTAGGTGACCATAGTATATAGGGAATAACCTTCCGAGGTTATACCTTATGGTCACATCGTTTAAGTAGTTGTATGATAGGTAGTTTATATGCCTTAGGTAAATTACCAAAATGCCCTTTTTACTCCAAAATTCATTTTAAGCATATGTAACATAACTTTTGGTATCTAAACTGATTTGGTAACAATGTTAGACATGTTAAGGCATATTTTACTTATCATAGGACTAGTTAGGCATTCCGAACGCGTTTCACGCGAACGACGCGTTAAAGTAGCATAAGCTACCTACACGGGTCGTAATGGGTCAGAAGCAATTAGGATAGGTTCTGTTTTAGTATGTAGGCTTTGTTAAACCATATTACCTGAGTTCCCATACTCATTTGGTTTACGAGCCCTCATTCTATCCAATCCTCTGATATAGGTCCGGTTATTAATGTAGTTACCTATATTAGGTACCGTTTGATTCCGTGATCTTCTAGCTTTGCTTGGTGGTTATCCTAGGACTTCTAAGCAATCTCAAGTGAGTACATAGACCCCTCTTTTACTGTTTTTCAAACGTTTTGGGGTGAAACACATGTACCTACTTGTTACTTTCATGCTTTTCCATGTTTTCATATCATATGCTTGCTATGTTCATTAGTACACTATTAGTACATTGTTTTACATTACATTTCATGCTATGTATGTCCATTGTGTGCATACTTAGTACATCGTTATACATTACATTTCATGCTATGTATGTCCATTGTGTGCATACTTAGTACATTGTTTTACATTACATTTCATGCTATGTATGTCCATTGTGTGCATACTTAGTACATTGTTTTACATTAAATTTTGTTGCATATGCTCATCCAGCATATGAACACATTATATTACATTATGTGAACCATTTGTATCTATTGAACCAGGTGAACCATTTGACAATAGACATTTGACTATACCTAAACATTTCTACAATTGTTAAACATTACATCTTGATGGTTTGGTTTGAGTAAGTGATTTAAGTAACGAGGCGTGTGTAATATGATACAAGCATGGTGGATACGCCGCTGGTACTTCCTATATATAAGTGTTTGTATGGTATTACATATCGTAGCGTTATTTGAATCATTTCAATTTGAGACATATAACATTTTATACAAATAACATACTTTTCACAAGACATTGTTTTACAAACAACTTATCTTATACAAACTCATTTTACTTGGTTATTCATTTAACCATACATTATTCTCTTATTTATACATATCATCTGGTCTTATTTCTTTTCAAATAATTTACAAAAACCAATCACTTGACAAGGTCCATGGCTAAATTTTATTAAACATTTTCTTAAACTTAAGTCATGAATCTTATTTTCACAAAACCTATGTATCTCACAGGCATTTTTATGCTGACGTACCTATTTTCACATGTGTTTTCAGGAATTGATGCATAGGATTGATCAAGATACACCTAGGCAGACTTGTGCCTTAGTGACTTAAAACGAAGCAAGAACTAGTTAATTTGTGTTACGTACTCTTTGTTTATTGTTTAAAACGATGTAAACTCTCTTGTTTGATTAATAAAACGAAACTTTAATTGCCATGGATTTGAAACACTTAATTCTGTTACAACACTCCCCGACATTTCCGCCACGTTTCGTTGTCTCACGTGGTCGGGGTGTGACAGATAGAACTTGAAACCTCCTCATTTACACCAGTGTTTCTATAAGACACTCTATAAGTAGCCAAAATTGATATTTCAGAGTAGGACTCTGCAGTTGTTTTAGCTATAGAAGTATCAAATAAAAGGGTGTTTTCAGGTGAACCTATTCCAGCTATGTGGGATTCTACTTCATGTTGGAACTCTGCTTCATGATGGAATTCTGATTCTTGGTGGAACTCTGCTTCAGGATTCTGGTGGCTTTGAACATTTGCTTCTTCAGATTCTGGTGAGATTCTGAACTGCAAGTTCAGGTCTCCTTCTGCTGCAATTGTTTCTGATGATTTTGACTTCTGAATTCTTCTTCAGGAGAGGAGGAGCAGTTGTAAAATTCAACAGTAGCAGATACTTCATGCACCATGGGTCGGCTCAGGATTACTTCATGTTGTAGCCAGTATGGTGAATCTGCCTCAATCAGATTCATCATACTTTCTAGCAGAACTGGTACATCCTTGTTTGAAGCCCACCATTGGGTTGCACTCCAAGGATTCATGGTAGGTGATCTCCAGATTGCTTCTAAAGCAGGTAATTCCATGTTTCTTTCTTCAAAAGTCTCAGCAACAAAAATTGATGTAAATCTTGGATAGGTTAGATGTGAAGAAATTCTACCATTTCTGGTGACAATTGACCTCTTCATTAGATTAAAAATTTTAGTTCCATAATCAAGTTTGTACCCAATGATGAGTCCATACATGATTAATAGAATTGACTGATTAATCTGATCAGCTGCTCCAATTTTTGAGGTGAGACATTTGTTAAGTGTCTCCATCATGACCTGACAGAAAGCTGGCAGTTCATTTCTTCTGAAATCACCAATCTTGGTGATTTTTCTCTTGTATCCCAACTCCACAAAGAAACTTATCAGATCCTCCTTGTTGAGGGTTTCAATGTAATCATCAAAGATAAGGATTTCAAGCCATTGCCTGATTCTTGTTGGGGTTATTGTCACAAAGACATTCCCCCATAAGTGTGCAGTGACTTGCTCTGCCCCATCTTCTTTGAAGGTTCTGATAAACTGCTGCAGAATCTTCTCCAGTATTTCTCTTGTTTTGGTCATAGCTTGAGAGATTGGACATCTCATCAGAAACTCAACCAAAATTTGACATTTTTCATCATATTCGGAGTGCTTTGTATTCATCAGCAAGTTGTTTTCTTTCATTGCTAAGAATTGACTCTTTTCAATGAAAGGAACATCATGCTCAACAATTGGAACATTTTGATTTACTTCAGCCATTGTTGATTTTGAAGGTAAGGGATTGATTGCGAGAATTTTTGGCTTTTGAAAACGAGAGAGTTTTTAGGGTTTAGGCTTGTGAGGATGAAGGTGAGTGAAGTTAATTCTGAAGATTGGCTATTTATAGTTGGAGGTTTAAGAGAGATTATGAGGTGGTTAGTGTTTATGGGAGTTGAGGGGACATAGATCGTGGGGTGTAATGACGATTAATGGGTCATTGATTACCTTTATAACCGTTAGATCGTGGGATGTAAGATTGGTTCAGAAGTAACCATTAGGTCATGGGTATTAAGGTGAATTAATGGGGATTGTCCGTGCAACGTGGGTTTAATCATGTCTTCTCAACTTTTATTCTTCAATTTCTCAAACATTCTTTTGATTGGAGAATGAATGTGACTGGAGAATACTAACGGCCATGTGTTACCTTTTTCCTTTTGTGGGGCCCATTTTCAACAAATGGTCCAATAATCTGCCTTGTGGATGTTGATATTCTCCCCCCCCTTTTTGAAAGTCAAAAATTCCTTTCTGATGATGTCATCAGAAAATATATCCCATTTTTCTGATGTATTGTAACATGATTTGCTGATGTTATTTCATTTTAATTTCATCAGATTTGAAAGTTCCCCTGGATAGAGTGTTTCATTTTTTTAGATGAGAGAGAATGAGTAAAGATCAGAGATATCACTTATATATGCTTTTCTAGTACAAGTCCAACTCTTTTGTTCTTTTCTTCAAGGAATATATTGTGAAAATTTTTCAAAAGATGATGGATGGTGTATTGTTTTCTAAAATTTTCACACATTTGTTGTCTCATTTCATTATTGTCATTCCTTTTTGAAGATTAACTGTCCAGATTTTTTCTGATTTTTTAACATTTTTTAGCAAAAATAGTTTTATCAGATTTGGAAGTTATTTTATCAGATTTTACCAGATTTCAACTTTATGTTATCAGAAACTTGAAGTTTTGTGTCAAATGTTTTGTTTCTGATGAACACAAGTTGCTTTATGTCTTTAACTCTCTTTTGTTTACCATGTTCTTTTTACCCTTTTGTTTTTCCTTCCCCCTAATCAGATTAACAGAACGCAAGTATGTAAGGACATAATATAAACTTTTACTAAGTTTAACCAAAAAAAACTTCAAATAACAACAAAAATAAACTACATCTGCTCTTCTCCATAGATAAGCTCAGCAAACAGCCAGAGGTGTGTCTCCAAACCTGTATTGTTGGCAGTTGGTACAACCAGAATATTACGAATATTCTATTGAAGTACCACCTCAACTATGGGATACCATGTAGGTATTGCTCCAACCCCTAGCTGGCTAGTAATTACCCTCATCATGAAACGAGGATAAACTAACAATGGCCTGCTAGACCACATGTTACTGGTAAGATCTTTCATCAGATAATGAGAGAAATTATAAGGAACATCCTATACAATGGCATGTACAGGTTCCATCTGTCACACCCCAACCGATGGCAGAATCATCGGGGCGTGAGCATGATGCGAATAGGTTGCTCAAGAGAATCCATAACGACTAATTGTGACAATATTTAATATGGTTCAATTTCCCATACAATCAAACAAATAGTTCAACAAAAGTCATAACAGATTTCTGTAGTTTCTCAAGCAACAAAACAAAACATAGCAAAAAATAGGCGGGTTTCTAGACATCCTAGACCATTTCCAGCGGTAAATCCATCAACCTGTCACATACGCTAAAATAAAGTCAATACAATAATGTAAAGGTGACTACACAACTTTAGTATAAGTATAGTAATAAAGCGTTTACGCATAACCAGCATGTAACACGTAGAGAGGTGAATCAAGTAAGCTATCGACACTGATACAAGCAAACCAACATGACTGCGAGTAGAGTATGCGCGATACGTGTTCATGTTAATGAGCATGTAAAGTAAGTGTGAGATCCTTAACAACCCCTAAATAAACAGGTGCTGAGTCCAAACTATAGTATTATCGTTGCTAAGGGTGGTAGGGCGAGCTATCAACGTGTAAACATAGCAAACAAGCATTCAGCGATTCACGTATAACATGCGAGAGCGGTCAGCGTTTAAAATAAGTTTAAGCGTTGTGTGCGTCGTGTTTTGATAGAGAACGTATGTAACACCCAAAAGTGCGTTAAGCGAAAAAGGGTTCAAGTATACTCACAGTGCGTGTTTAATAGCTAAACATGGACTGGAATGGATTGAAGGGAGCTCTGGATCAGCCTGCATACGGGGACAGAATGCATAAGTCATCCAAAGTGGTGAAACGGTCAAGTTGAAGTCTCGAGTGGGAAACAGACTCTTGTACGAAGGGAGTGCCTTCGTACGAAGGTGGTGTCTTCGTGCGTAGCTTGTTTTCCGTGTCCAAAATCGAGTGTTCTTTTCGTCTTCTTCGGGAAATCGAGTGTTCATCCCTCCAGCCTTAAGCTACTGATTAAACTTAGAGCCGGAGAGGTCTTTTGATCTAGTCACATGTGGGAACATGGGCTGGGTTGTACGAAGGTGTACCTTCGTACGAAGGCAGTACCTTCGTACGAAGCTGTGGCTTCGTACGAAGCTGTGGCTTCGTACAAGCCAGTCCTGCTCATACATATGACTGTGTTTGCGTCTTCAAGAGTTCGGATCTGTGTTTTCGCCTGAATCGGATGTGTTTTCAAGTCCTTTTCATGACGGTTTCGACCCCGCTTTGTTCCACTATTCAGTGAACGAAACATAGGTCGGTTTTGGTCTGTTTTTGTGTAAAAATCGAGTTTAAAACCATTTTTCCCTGGATTAAACACTTTATGAGTGCGGAATCATTAGATATCTATCTCGGGGAGTCAAGGCTAGGCCCAATACACTCGTTTAAGTCAAAATCCGTAACAAAATCAGAAGTTTTGATGAAAAAGATGAAGGTTTTCATAAAATAGAGAAGTTTAGATGAAAAAGATGAAGGTTTTGTAAAAAAAGAGAGAAGTTTAGATGAAATTGGAGATAAACTCATGGAAAATCGTTTTGTTTTGTGTAAAATCAATAGATCTTACCGGGAAATAGGGAGGAGATAAGTAGGGAGTGTTCTTGAGTGAAATGGTAGCAAGTGAGAATGAAAAGAGTGGGCTTGGTATTTATAAGGAGCGACAGCAGGTTCTGTACCAGGCTGGCTACCTTCGTACGAAGCTGGTGGCTTCGTAAGAAGGGACCTGTTTTGTGCAATTTCTTCCCATTTCACGTGTCGTGTGTTCGTTAGGTGCGTTTGGTTGAGTTAGTTAGTTCGAGTACGTAAAGTATTAAAGCGTGTCTTAATACATTTAAACAAATATAGCATATTTATATATATATGTATAAGTAACCGCGTTTTGAGCCACATTATGTTGGTGCGAGAGTGAGCGAGTATTTTAGTTACTCACGTGATGTAATAGTGTAAGCGAAGGCGTCATAAGCGTAGTTGTTGTGAAGTGTGATATAGCGTGCTGAAAATAAGCGATGTAGTACGAAAATATGCGATGTAGCATAGTAAGCGATATAGTTCACATTATGATCAGAATCTCAGTTGCTAGGCGTAACGAGAGTAACAAGCGTGGAAGTGCAGATTGTTACAGTCTCCCCTGATTAAGGAAATTTCATCTCAAAATTTATTTGAAAGGAAGACTGTGAGAATTGACACGAAAATGTAGTGATAAAAGCGTTAGGACAAGCTGAGGATGAATGAGCGATCGTTTGAGGATTGAGAACGTCTCGGTGGCAGGGAACTCGATGAGAAAAAGCGACTTGTTTGGCGAGGGAATAGTAACTCACGAGTTGACGATCCAAAAATGTTTTAAGTTTCCGAAAAGTTTCGTTAAGTTATTACAAAGATTTTAAGGAAAACCTGATTCATGATAAAAATTTCTTAGGGCGTGGTGTTAAACCGAGTCGATTTTTTTTAAACCAATGTTGTAAGAAAAGTGTTTTTGTTTGTCCAATGGTTTTATTTTAAATTAAGAATTTTTAGAAAATTTTCCATTTATTTTCAAAATATGCGAAAGACAAATAAGTTTTGACAGTATTAAAAGTTTAATTAGCGCCGAGCCCCACATGGCATCTTTCCACGAAAGTTTGTTAATATGGCTAAAACACTGATATATAGGAAGTACCAGCAGCGTATCCACCATGTTTTAGCCATATTGCCTACATCCCATGGAATGATGTCATGTGTGTCGAGGTGATGTGGATAGGTTCTAGTATCCTCGGTCCAAATGGTATATGGTTGGACCAAGTTTGGAAAGAAGATCAAGTAGACTGGGTGGTGAAGTTGATTACAAACTTAGTTAGTGACAAGAGCGTGCATGCACGGTTCAGCGATTTGTAATATCTAAGCAGCGTGAATGATAGGTGCGATAAGCATTAAAGCATCGAGAGGGAAAGCGATTGCGAAGTGAAATAGATTCCAGCGAAGGTGAGATTGCGTTGCTGTAGACTTGCAAAAAGTCTAGCGATGGTGCGACCGAGAAGTAATGAGATGTTACGCCTTGCGAAGGAGTTTAGCGTGTTGAAAATAGTCTAAATAATATAAGAGGTCTAATAACGTTCAACTCCACATGGCACTTTCTCCATGAGAGTTTGTTAGTATGATAAACACTTATATATAGGAAGTACCAACGGCGTACCCACCATGCTTTGACCACACCACCTCCGTCCCGTGAATAGATGTCACACTTCCTCGACATGGTTAAGACGCTTATATATAGGAAGTACTAGCAGTGTATCCACCACGTTTAACCATGCTTCTAATGTTATGGCACCATTAAAACTTACTACGATCTCCGTGCACCTACCAAAATAATCCCGTGTGCACCCGTAATTAGTTTGGTCCTTGCATGATTACCGTAACTTATTCTAAAGGCGCATAGTTGGGGTAAAACATATTATATCGTGATATACTATATAGTGCTAGTAGTAGAATATGTGTGTGAACCTAGACTAAGTGTGAGGACTCGAGAGAGAGAGAGAGATGTCGTCGTACGTTGAGATGACATCGAGCAATAGAACATTCATAAGGTACAACTACTAACGTTGAGAATCGTACCCTTAACAATGTCGTTCCGTGCCTGGTTGGTGTTGATGTTGAAGACTCTTGCTTGGGCTGTGGTTGTTGTTGGAGTTTTTGCTGCTGGTGCTGCGGTTGCTGATGCTGCGGTTGTTGGTGTTGCAGCTACTGGTGCTACTAGTGCGGCGGCTGCTGGAGCTGCAGGTTGCGTCGGGGGTGCTGGAAGTGCTAGTATGTCTTGTTGTCGCGGCCCTGTGCGGCAATGGTTGGTGAAGTGATCGAAACAGTTGCAATTTGTGCAATAGCGGCAGTTGGCTCCAACCTGGTGGTGATAAGTACATCTTTGACACAGGGGAAGAGTTCCAGTGTAATTACGCCTTGGGTAAGGTGCAACTATTTGGAGTGGTTCAGGGTTTAGCGGTGCAGTTGCTGAGTCGAGCTCTTTCTCTTGCGGCTAGTTTGGGCGGTGTCTTGCGACAGTGCGGCGTCGTCGGATGATTCGAAGGTGGCTTGGTTAGCCTCCTTGGTGGCACCCTTGGAGGAGGCTCCAGCCAAGATTTGTTTGTCGTTGATTTCTGCGGCCAATTGATAGGCTTCTTCAATGGTAGCCAGTCTTGCAGCTTCGACAAAATCCCCACACACTCAAGCAAAGCACGTAGGTACTTCTTGATGGCCTTTTCAGGAGTGTCAACTTGGCTTGGGCAAATGATGCTAAATTGTTTGAACCTTGCTGTGAGGCAGGTGTTGTCGCCTTTAACTTGCTTGATATCCCAAAATTCGTTTTCTAGCTTCTGGACTTCGTGGGGAGGGCAGTACTCTTCCTTCATGAGCTCCTTCAGCTCATCCCAGGAGAGAGCGTAGGCTGCATCATTCCCACGTCTGTTACGCTCGGCTGTCCACCAGTCGAGGGCTCTTGATTGAAATACTCCTATAGCGCAAGTAGTACGAAAGTGTTCAGGGCACCCACTTTGACAGAGGGTGACCTCGATAACATCGAACCACTGAAGCGTCTGAGATACACCTTCGTCGCCTGTGAAGACCATCGGGCCACAAGCTTTGAACTATTTGTAGGAGAAAGTAGACTTTGGTGTATCGGTTTTAGAGTCTTCCGATGTCTGAGAATTGCTGAGAGTTTGACCCTGCGTGACGATTTGAGGAATGACCTTGGCCATTTCCTTGTCCACGAGCGAGGCGATCCTCTTATCGGCGTTCCTTATGGTTCGACGTCGCGAGTTGGAAGCGTTCGAAGACCTCTAGACAAAAGGATTGGAATGAGATTCAATCATAGTGATTTTGAAATTGCGTTGCAGTTTAGCGCGTTAAAACTTGTCATAGTTGATATTGTAACACGTATTTCTAAGATTCACATAGGAAACACGTATTCCTAGATTCTCACGTATTCACATAAGCACATGTAATTACATACTATATATATATATACATATATACTTGTGTATATTGCGCGGGGATGCGTTTAAGAGAGAGACTTGTTAGGATTAGTTTTGTTGCGGGTATTTAACTCTTGTTTTAAATTGCGATGGCTGTGCGAGTTGAGCATATTTTCAAGCGGGGTTGTGCGTATTCATCGTTCCCTGATAAAACGAAATCAATAAGCGTAAAGATCAAAATTCACAAGTTTAAAACACATAAACACTATAAACTCGGTGATGCATAAAATCGTCAATTGCAGGCTTAAAACAACTAGAATATCCTGGGTGTTGAGTCATCGACTACCCAACAAGTTTGGGTACACGCTTTGGCCTAAATACATATTAGTCATTGTAGATGACTACTCCAGGTACACTTGGGTGAGTTTCTCAGAAAAAAGAGTGAAACCCCATATCTGATCATTAATTTCATCAGAAAAATTGAAAATCTGTTGAAATTACCTATAAGAAGGATCAGATCTGACAATGGAACAAAATTTAAGAATACAAAACTTGAGACTTTCCTTGTAAGAAAAGGAATTTCTCATGACTTCTCTACTCCAAGAACTCCACAACAAAATGGAGTTGTTGAAAGAAGAAATGGGACCTTGGTAGAGGCAGCAAAAACAATGCTTGTTGTGCCAGATTACCCACTTACTTGTGGGTTGAAGCAAAAGCAAATGCATGTTTTACACAAAACAGATCTACTATCAAAAAGAGACATTAGAAAACTCCTAATAACATTATCAACCAAGGGATCCTAAACATCAAATTTTTACACACCTTTGGCTGTGATTGTTTTGTCTTCAATGATTTTGATAGCCTATAAAAATATGACAGAAAAGCTGAAAAGGGAATTTTTCTAGGTTACCCATTGTCTCCTAAAGCTTACAGAATCTTTCTTTTAAACACAAGGACAATAAGAGAAAGCTTATATGTATCATTTGATGATTCATCAGAAACAAAGATTTCATATGAAATTTTACAAGATATAAGCTTATCAAAACAACCAGAAAATTTTGAAGATCTTCTTAACAAATTGACTGAGGAACTTTTAGAACATGACCACATGCAAACCATTTCAAATAAAACTATTTCATGTACTAACCCTGCAGATGATCTGGAACCTCCATCAGAAAATCTATAAAATGATCAAAATTCTGGGAATTCACCAGTAAATCAAATTGAACAACAGAATTCTGATCCTCTTGACAACATAGAGGTCACAGATCAGGGGGAAGTTTCAAATCCATCAGGAAGCACAAGTTCACACAACAATTTAAGATGGATCAAGGGAAACTCACAAGCAGACATTATTAGTGACCCTGAAGAAGGTTTTAAGACAAGATCTGCAACAGCACATGAATGCCTATATGCTGGATTCTTAAGAATAATAGAGCCAAAATCTGTCAAAAAGCACTAAATGACTCAGATTGGATACAAGCAACGCAAGAAGAGCTTGACTAATTTGAAAAGAATCAAGTGTGGGATCTGGTACCCAAACCAACTAACAAATCAGTCATTGGATCAAAATGGGTATTCAGAAACAAATCTGATGAACAAGGCATAATAACAAGAAACAAAGCAAGACTGGTGGTCAAAGGTTACTGTCAACAAGAAGGTATAGATTATTATGAAACCTTTGCACCAGTTGCCAGGCTTGAAGCTGTAAGAATATTCCTTGCTTATGCTACCTCAAACAACATCAAAGTTTATCAGATGGATGTAAAATCTGCTTTCTTGAATGGTAAGATTGAAGAAGAAGTATATGTGCAACAACCAGAAGGCTTTGTTGATTCTAAATTTCCAAAACATGTTTACAAACTAAACAAAGCCTTGTATGGGTTGAAGCAAGCTCCAAAAGCATGGTATGAAACTTTGTCAAACTTCTTAAACAATTCTGGCTTCACCAAAGGTACAATTGACACAACCCTATTTCTGAAATCACACAAAGGACACACACTGTTGATCCAAATCTATGTTGATGACATCATATTTGGATCAACAAATGAGAAATTTTGTAAAAAGTTTGAAAATTTAATGATCAGTCACTTTGAAATGAGCATGATGGGTGAATTGAGCTTTTTCCTTGGATTACAAGTAAAACAACAAAGTGATGGCATATTTCTGAGTCAATCAAAATATGTCAAAACAATTTTGAAAAAGTATTCACTTGAAAACTGTTCATCTTCAAGAACTCCCATGGCAACTGGAAAAAAACTTGATTCTGATATAGAAGGAAAACCAGTTGATATAAAAACTTACAGGGGAATGATAGGATCATTGTTATACTTAACAACCAGTAGACCAGACATAATGTTTTCCACCTGCTTTCTGCAAGATATCAATGCAATCCTAAAGAGTCCCACATGAAAGTTGTTAAAAGAGTTTTTAGATATCTCAAAGGAACATCAGATCTTGGTTTGTGGTATCCTAAAAATACAAATTTAGAATTAATTGCATACACAGATGCAGATCATGTAGTATGCAAACTTGACAGAAAAAGCACATCTGGTGCCTGTCAAATGCTGGGCGAAAAGTTAGTATGTTGGGAAAGCAAAAAAGCAAAACTGTGTAGCCACATCAACAGCTAAATCAAAATATGTAGCAGCAGCAAGTTGTTGTTCACAAGATCTGCGGATACAAACTCATCTAAGAGATTATGGAGTGAATTTGACAAAAAATCCAATTCTGTGTGATTCTATGAATGCAATTGCAATAACATCAAATCCAGTGCATCACTCAAGAGCAAAACACATTGATGTCAGATATCACTTCATCAAAGATCATGTTGAGAAAGGTAACATAGAAATGTATTTTGTCCCAACTGAAAACCAATTTGCTGATATTTTCACTAAACCTTTAGATGAAAATAGATATAACTTCTTAATCAGCAAATTAGGAATGGTCAACATGAAAATTGACAGAGTATTTCTACTCGCTGTTTGGATAACCAATCCATATCGATGACAATATCGAAGCTTCCAAGAATGATGGGAAAGAGATTGATGAGGAAGGTTTTACCAGATAGCACCAGTCTAAAATTATTGATAATGTGAGTGGCCTCGATATTTCAACCGTTAGATAATTCGACGACGTGCCTAGTGTCTAACAGAGTTGGTGTAGGCTAAAGCATCTTACTAACACGTGTAGATACATAACTAGCATGGATCCTGAATCAAAAAGTACAGAAACATAATGATCATCAAGTAGGAACTTACCCGTTGCAACGTTAGGATCGTTCCTTGCTTCACCAGCGCCTATCACAAAAGCCCTTCCCCTTGCACCGTTGTCACCATTTTTGTTGTTGTAGTTATTTCCAGTGCCTTGATTGTTGTTGTTACAGTTCTGATTCAACTGAGGGAAATTCTTCCTCGTGTGCCCTACTGCTCCGCACTGATAGCATCCTCGGTTGTTTCCCTGTTGTTGTTGCTGCTATTATGGCCGGTTTTGTTTCACTGGGTATGGGATTCTACAGTCCTTAGCCTTGTGGCCCAGTTTGTTGCATCTCAGACAGTGGTTCTTCTCACACGGACCGTGGTGATGTCGATTGCACTTATTGCACTTGGGTCGGTTTCCTTGGTAACCACCCTATTTTGGTTGGTGAGAGCCTGTTGTTGCGAACCCTTGTTGTTCTAGAACTTCCTTTGTTGAGCTGGGGTTTGTGTGGGGTTAGGATCCTTGCCTTGGTTTCCATCCCACTTGCCCTGTTCCACAGCTTGATCAGTGAGACGGTGTGCTAGACGAACGACTTGCTGGATCGTGCGAAGGTTAGCTGAATCAGCAAACTTTGGATTTCGGGCACTAGGCCCTTGAGATAAAGCTCGATTCTTCTGTATGCAGGCTGACACATGTTGGGACATAAAGCAGCAAAGTCGTTGGACTGTTTAGTATATGTCTAGATTTCAAATCCCACCATCTTCAACTCTAATACTCTGTCTCGAGCTTATGGATGTCGTCCCTATGACACTATTCTTCTTTGATCAAATCCTTGAAGTCATTCCAGGGAGTAGCATTGGCATCCGCCAACCCGAGCATCTGAACCTGCACGTTCCACCAAGAAAGTGTGTTTCCTTCGAGGGTTCCAATAGCAAATTCCACCCAGTTGTTTGTAGGGCATTCACACACAGTGAACACATATTCGACCTTCTCAATGCAGTGTGGAAGGCCTATCGCTCCCTCAGTGCCACTGAAGGTGAGAGATTGGCAATCCATAAAGGTTTTAAAAGTGCAAACACGAGGTTGAGTGGGTGCAGGTTGACCTGTCGCGTAAAACGAAGCAAACAGATTAAGAATGATAAGTCGATACGAGAACAGGATCTATCATCCAGGATGGGATGCCAAAGCCTCAGCCACCCGGGCGTTTATCAAGTTTGTCAGCTGGTCCTGAGTCATGTTAACGTTGTCTCTTTCACGTCTGCTCATTGTCTTCACATCCAGAAAACACAGAGTGAGAACGACGCCATAGTGTTGTGAGAGAATAGAAGGAAGGATAACCATTGTTCAACAAGTACGCATTATACTGTTAACAACTTATACTAAGTATACTAGTACATATAACATTTATTATGCACCAAATAAGTAACAAGTAAACACATGCCCGAGCCATGTAATCTAGAGTGTTGAGCCTTGCACTTGGAGTGTAGTATCGCTGCAAGTTGCTTAGTACAAAATGGGTTATAGTCCAGTTTTTCTCAAAAGGACTTTTCTTTTCAAAACCGACTTCACTATAACCAATGGTTTTGATACCAATCTGTCACACCCTCAATTTCCATTTGCGGAATACTACCACGAGGTGCGTGACTGGCCAGGATCAAGCCACCAATCATTTTGAATAATATATTAATAAAGCAGTTTTCATCACAAGCAAAACGATTAGTGACTACAGTTCTAAGTTCATAGTTTAAAAGAAATATGTATTCGTGCTTATTTTTATGTATGTTTTCAGTTGGTCTATGTTTTGATGTAAGTTTTGTTTGGAACGAGTAAGTTCAAATATTTGACGGAACAAATTAGAGTTACTTTAAGTTTCGAAGCCACTGCAACGTATAATGTGTCAAAATACTAGTAATATATATTATGGTTTTTAGGTTAGTAAATGAAAAGTGTTGCCAGAACCTAAAATACAGTCGTTATGCATGACAATCACATGTTAAGGGACTCAAATAGCAGTGATTAGGTTGGTTCCTAATCTGTTACAATACCGGTTCTAGTTTAGGATTACAATCCGGTCCGGGTTCCCAAACGGATTATTTGTGTAGCTCCAGGTTTATAACCTAACGGTGACAAGGTTTCTAGGAGTTCCTTGACCAATTTAAACATTGGTTTTATGTTGGCTTAGTAGTTTAGTTTTTACTAGGGATGACAAAACCTGAGTCTAATGAGTATACCCAAAACCTGATGGGTATTGAACCAGGTACATAATTGGAAAAAAGATATTTTACAGGTATGAAATTAGGTGATACCCGGCTGGATTAACCGAAGAAATGTACATGTTTACCCAAACCGGCGGATTAACCGAAGCAATGTACATGTTTACCCAAACTATATAAAAGAAACATATCCCCAAAAACTGTTATTTTTTATTTGTTTTCTTCCTAGCCCTTGCTTAGTAAGGCTTCATTCAAATAGCTTTATTACTTGAAAAACAAACCTTTTCTTTTCAAATACATAACTTGATCACTTTATTTATATTGAGTAAAATGACAAAATTGTTTCCTAAGTTGGGCTTATTTGTTTCTTACATCCATAAGATATATATATATATATATATATATATATATATATATATATATATATATATATATATATAGAGGATCATGAGAAAACTAGTTAAATGTGAGAAAACTAAAAAAACTCACTCAAACCCACTAAAATGAGGGGGGTTTAATCGTCGTCGTCATCATACTCAGTAAATTCCACCAATAGCAAAGCTAAGGTAGGGTGTGAGGAGGGTAAGATGTAGGCAGCCTTACCTCTACCTCGTAGGAATAGAGAGGTTGCTTCTAGTGAGACCTCCGGCTCGATAGTAGTTTTGGATCAAGCCTTGGACATAAGTCACATAACACACAGCAGCAATTAAGATAAAGGCCGATTAGTGCATGTACTTCTTTGTCTTTCGGCTATCAACGCCACCACATGATGCATGATTAACCATCCACCTCTTTTAAGGTTATTTTCACGAAATTAGTAAAATAACGTTAAAATTAGCACTTTCATTTTAGCCCCCTAAGCGCCCACACATATATACATTATATGCGCATACCGCAGACAGGCGTGATAGGGTCTGAGGAGGGTAAGATGTAGACAGCTTTACCTCTACCCCATAGGGAAAATTGGAATATATATATATATATATATATATATATAACTTTTCAAACATTTCTTTCTTCTTCATATGTTATTATTTTAAAAAAAATGCATCATAAGATCACAAATTTTCTTATCTTTCATTCGAGTATATTCGAGCATATTTTTTCGATACAAACAAAAGATTTAACGTGTCGTCTTTTTTTCAATACTACTATTATAGTAGTGCACATGTGCAACATAACATGTAATTTAGTCTTAAGGTTTAGGTTTGGGTTTAGTTTAACTTTTAGGGTTAGGTATTTGGAGGGTTTAGGTCTCAGGTTTAGTTTTTAGGTGGGAGGGGGTTAGGTTTTTAGGGGGGGTTTAAGTTTAGGGTTTGGTTTTTAGTTTTTTTATGTGTGGTGAAAACGGTGAAAAGTGTGAGAACGGTGATATATATATATATATATATATATATATATATATATATATATATATATATATATATATATATATATATATATATAGGGTAAGGTTCATGCGAGAACCACCTTTATTGCGAGAACCGCGAGAACCGCGAGAACCAATGTGAACACAACCTAAAATAGATAATAAAAAAAAAACCCTAAAAAAAACCTAAAAAACCCTAACCCACCCACCCCCCCCCCCCCCCCAAGCTAAATGCTAAAAACTAAAACCCCCAAAAAACCTAACCCCCCCCCCCCTAAAAACCTAAACCCCCCTCCCCCACCCCCCAAAAACCTAACCCCCCCCCCCCCCTCCTCAAGCTAAAATGCTAAAAACTAAACCCCCCAAAAAACCTAAAAAGTCTAAAAAAAATCTTAAAAAATCTATTTTTTTTAATATTTTTTATGTTAAAATCGCTACTTTTAGTAGCAAAAAAAAAAAATTTATTAAAAAAAAATTAAATTTTTTTTTTTTTTTTTTGCTACTAAAAGTAGGGATTTTTTTATAAAAAAATATTTAAAAAAATTGTGTGTTTTTTAGCTATTTTTAGGCATTTTTTGTTGTGTTCACATTGGTTCTCGCGGTTCTCGCAATAAAGGGTGGTTCCTAACGGATCTTTGTCCTATATATTTATATATATATATATATAACTAGACACTTGACGTTTTAATTTTGTTGCAATTTACATCCGAATCACAAACCCAGTTAAAATGTATCGTTAACTTATGTGTATATATATATATATAACTAGACACTTGACGTTTTAATTTTGTTGCAATTTACATCCGAATCACAAAACCAGTTAAAATGTATCGTTAACTTATGGACGATTTTGCCAGTTTACTCATTTATTTTTCGGTTTTTAAACTTTTATAGTGATAATAATATGTATAGTGAATTTCAAGTTTTGTCTTTTATCTATATACCAAATTTCAGGCGGTGTCCTTTGACTTTATAATTGACGAGTTTTGTACTTATTGTTTCAAAATCGTGCACGCTGGGTCCTTTGGCCCTAACCCAGTTAATTTTTTCTGTTAATTTATATCATGTGCAAGACACATGAGGGTATAATTGTCCTTTTACACCATTATTTAAAAAAGATTTTTAAAAGAAAAAATAATAAAACCTTATATATCACCACCATCTCTTTCTCCCTCTAAACAAACAAACCCTCGTTCTCTCTCTACTCCCTCCTTCTCTTTCACCACTATCACCCAACACCCTTTTGTCTTCACATCCTCAAACCCACCAGAAAAAAAAAAAACAAATTCGGTAAACTTATTATAACTGAATAAAATTCATCCTAATTAATCTAAATAAAAATTCAAGAATAACATGGAGTTCTGCCTCACAGTCTTTGCTATTACTTTGACCACTTCTAGTTTAACCTCATCTTCTTAACCGACATTAGGTTTAATATCTTGCTATCATTTTGTAGGTAAAATTAACTAATCAAGTGTCATAAGCTATACCAACTCAACATATAATAAGTTCCAATAACCTACCCAAAATTAATGTCATAATCATAATACACTTCCACTCTGTGTGCCGCTTCCAGTAAAGTATCCGAATCATTCGCAGAAAACTGAACAAACTCCCAATCTTCTCAAACCCACGTGAACCTCCAGCATCACCAGCGACGGCCTCCGCCATCTCCGCCATCTCCGACATCACCTCGATAGAAAAGGGGAGGTTCTCAATGTCCCCGTTCACGGGAACTAGTAGATTGACAGAAAAAGCTTGGTTAAAATTCAAAGATGCAAGGTGTCGCAACCCCCGACCCCTTACCCCGAGGGGCGGGCGGCCGCAAGATGCACATAGCCGGTGGTATCGGTGTTTATTAAATTGGCAACGAAATTTAAACATCAGGACCGTAGTTAGGAAGTAGTTTATCAGAGTTAAAACACCATTGTTTTATAAATAATAAATACATGGGACAAAACTCAAGTTTCCATTACAATATGTTTATAGGGATAAACCCTAATTTATTGAAATAAAACTTCGTTTTATTTAGGTAACTTTTATAGCCATTTTTCCAAGCCTTCAGTGCTCTCCAGCTGGTTTCTATTAGCTTCACATTAAGTTACCTGAAACGCGTTTTAAAATATTTTATCACCAAGAAATACTGGCGAGTGCATCCCAGTTTAATCAAAACAAACTTTTATATCTTTACAGTATTGAGAGCGATTACAATGTTTATATCTACCCAATTACCACCCATGGTACTGTCAATCCTGACTTGTGGTCATGCTACCATTCGCAAATAGTAACAAGTAATGTATACAAAACCCCAACATACCAACAATAATTGTAGAATACGTAGACTCAATCACTGTTATCATAATTAAAACATTTGAGCTTTTGTTAAAACAGTGTGGTAGAAAAAGATAATGACTCACTTTGCTGACTTAGATAATATTACTACTTCCTGGTGACTTCCTGGTTATAATCTATTAAAATTAAACAATGCACACGTGTTAGTAAGATAACCTAATTTACATTAGCCATACCACCGAGACAAGACTCCAACGAACTGAGTCAGGCAGAGCCTTGACATGCGTTACGGAGCCCTAGATCAATCGGGTAGAGTAACCAATACGTAACCGAGGGTTATAATACTTACAACGAGGCAGAGCTTCGCTTTTTAGGGGTATAATACCCGAGAGTTTTAGCTTTTATAGGGGCTTTGAGAAAGAAAAGAAATTGAACGAGTTGAACTGACGTCTGAGGAGTTGAACTGACGTCTGAGGCCCTCTTTATAGGGCTGATCGAAGGGCGGCTCGCGCCCCGCGACTCCCTCTTCTCTCTGTCTCACGGCCCGCGAGAGGACTAGGGTAGGATCTTGCTTAGGTGAATCACGGTGTAGGCTTAACACGCATGGGGACACATGGCGCAACCTGGTGCCACCTTGTCGCGGCCCGCGACTCCTTTCGGAAGGCTATTATATCCTCCCCACCTTGTTTTAGATCTTTTCCTCAAGGTCTACTGGAACAGGTGTGGATATTTCCATTGCATCTCTAACTCAAGCTCCCAAGTGTATTCTGGTCCTCTCTTGGAATCCCATTTCACTTTGACCAGAACTAATCTCTTGTGTTTGAGATTTTTTATCTTTCTATCTTAAATCTGCAGCGGTTTCTCTAAAAACTTAAGTTCCTCATTTACTTCTATATCCTTAAAAGACATTACTAATGATTCGTCTGCCAAGCATTTCTTGAGATTACATACATGAGATACATCATATATTCCTTCCATTTCCTCTGGCAGTTGTAGCTGGTAAGCTACTGGTCCTATTCTTCTAATAATCTCAAAAGGTCCAACATACCTGGGGCTTAGCTTCCCCTTTTAACGAATCTGACCACTCCTTTCCATGGAGAAACTTTTAATAATACCTTATCTCCTACTTGAAATTCCAATGGTTTTCCTCTATTATCAGAATAACTCTTTTGACGATCGTGTGCAGTTTTTAGTCTTTCCTTGACTTGAATAATCTTGTCTGTTGTTTCTTGTACTATATCTGGTCCAGATAGTTGCTTTTCTCCAATTTCTGCCCAACAGACGGGAGTTCGGCATTTTCGTCCATAAAGCGCTTCAAATGGTGCAACATTGATACTGGTATGATAGTTATTTTTGTAAGAAAATTCTAATAATGGTAAATGATCATCCCAATTTCCTCCAAAATCAATTACACATGCTCTAAGCATATCCTCCATTGTCTGAATTGTCCTTTCGGTTTATCCATCTGTTTGAGGATGATAGGCTGTGCTTAGTTTTAACTTGGTTCCCATTGCTTTCAGGAAACTAGTCCAAAATTGAGAAGTAAAAACCGCTATCTCTATCAGAAACAATAGATAAATGAATTCCTTGTAATGAAACTATTTCATTTACATATAATTTGGCTAATTGTTCCATACTGAAAGTTTCCTTCATAGGTAAGAAATGAGCAGATTTGGTTAATTTGTCTACAATCACCCAGATTGCATCATTACCTTTTCGTGTCTTAGGTAATTTAGTAACAAAGTCCATTGTTATCAATTTCCATTTCCATATTGGCATTTCTAGTTGCTGCAATAAACCTGAGTGTTTTTTATGTTCAGCTTTAACCTGTGAACAGGTCAGACACTTAGCAACATAGGTTACTATATCCTTTTTCATTCCTATCCACCAGAAATTCTTTCTTAAGTCTTGATACATTTTATCATTACCAGGATGTATCGTATACTTAGACTTATGGGCTTCTTCTAAAATTCGGTGGTGTAGGTTTCCTTGTTTGGGTATCCAGATTCTTTTCTTATGGAATCTCCAAATTCCATCTATTCCTTGTTATAATTCCTTAATCATTCCTTTTAATCCTCCAGTATCGTCCTTGATTACTATTTCCTGTATCTCTCTAATTTGCTCGTTTAAATCTATCTGCAGATTTAACTTGAGAGAACGTACTCGTCTTGGCTTTTCATGATACTTTAAACTTAAAGCATCAGCTACTACATTAGCTTTTCCTGCATGATACTGGATATCACAATCATAATCACTAAGAATCTCCCTCCAGCGTCTCTGTCTCATATTTAACTCCTTTTGTGTAGGATCGAATTTTGACCCGAATGAGTCGTTCGGAAGAGCTCAAATCCGTTTCAGAGGCGGAAACAGAGAAACGGACGTGAAAACAGCTTGATTCACACTATAATCCTCTTATATATTGATTTAACAATGTTTACAATCAAAAGGAATACCGGCAGCACCTCGGTATCACTCTGAAAAATTTGTTACAAATGAAATGACAACATGCCTATTTATAGCACTCATGCTTTCGCTTGAAGTTACACAAGGTTTGCTCAAGCGAAACCCCCTAATAGACTTTCAAGCGAAACTCATTTAATTGGACCATACAAGCGAAACCTATCAACTAACAGTTTGTCTTCAAGCGAAACACATGTCTTCCAAGCAAACTCAACATTCTGATCAAATAATGTGATGATGTCATTGTTGTGATGTCATCCTTGATCACATATGTGATGTCATCATTCTTGATCAAATCCGTACCAAATCCAAAACTCGATATAAGACGAAGTCGACAGATGTATGCACTAACAGACTCCCCCTCAGATGTTGACGAGTCTTAAGTGTCGAGTCTTCGCATCTTCAGTCTTTATCAGTCTCTTTTCTTTCTTAACATATACCAGGATCTTCTCTTTGGCTCTAGCCTCGTCAGACTCCCCCTCTCATCATGATGGGATCACCGTCTGGAATTAGCTATTACCTTGAGATCAATTCCTGGCTTTATCTCTGTTTAAGCTCATTTCCTGCACAATATTCTCTCAAACATATAAGTTTTTACTTAAATCAATAAGAAAAACTTACTAATAATAGTTACATCAAGTTCAAATTAATGACCCTGATTAACTAATCTCAATTTTTTTCTTAATTCAAACTTTTTCAATTCAGCACTTAAACCCAACCCTGTTCATCATGTTCAGCACTTGAAATTTTGAATATCAGCTCTCCAACATCAATTGTCGAAAATCTTTTTGGATTTTTGAATATAAAGAAATGCAGTAAAGAAATATATACAGACACTATTTTTGTGAGTTTGCGAAAGAGGATCATATCAGTTTATGTGACCAATCACTAGCACCGTTAAGCTTTAAACATTTTCAGTTCTAAACGATTCACGTTGATTGACGATATTGTTGTCCACATAAACTCAATCTAAAAACTTTCGAAATGCTTACCGATACATTAAAGTATATTAATTTGCACTAAATTCTTATGGACCCCACGATCTCAGCATATCCCCTCATCATGCAATACACTGACTCAAGTAATGCCTTTAAACTTTTATCAACTGTGATTTGTGCGAAAACAAAACAGAATGTTTAAACATTAACAATCAGGTCGATCTTTCGATACGCAGAGAAAGTCCAATGTTTAAACAAAAAAAGAAAAATAAAACAAGTTGAAATTGTTTAGGATTTAACCACCAGTTCGATACTCACGTATACGCAGGGGTGATCCAAAGCTTAAACGAAACACCAAAGAAAATAAAGCAGAACGTTTAGGCAATAACATCTAGTTCGATACTCACGTATACGCAGAGGATGTCCAATGCTTAAACAAAATAAAGAAATAAAACAAGTTTAAATCTTTGCAAAATGAAATGCACAATCACAGCGACTTTTTAGCAAAGTTGTGAAAGTTCACAAACTTAACCAGTTTTATGTCTTACGACAATCAGCGATTACCGAGTAGGCACACAATCAAGAAGGACAAAACTAAGTACTATGCTTTCAATCATGTTTCCCACTAGAACTAGGCTTTTTCATTTAGGTTTGTATCGTTCTCACAAATCTACTAGTCTAGCTGAGCCTACCGTCACATCTTAAGTGAGATCGCTTATCACATTTTATCTCTCCATTTCTTTAGCATGCTGTGACAGTCTAACTGATCTACTATCATTTCCTCTTTTTCACAACAAAACTCATTTTTTTACATTTTTCAATGTTTTTGACATTTTCAAATTTTCTAATTTTTTTTTAAATTTTTACTCCCCCTAAAATCAAAATATGTCTCAATTTTGATTTTCTGGGAAAATTTGAAAACAAGCTGTACAAGAAATGTGACAACATGATGAGAATCACTTCAATTCTCCATTCACTTGGCTTAAACAATCAGAACTCCCCCTGACAACAAAACATTTTCCCATAGTGATTGCAAAACACTTAAGTTTGTTTTAATCAAAATGGTTTTTCCAGAAAATTAGTTTTGTGGGTCATTTCTCAAACATGGGGATCATTCATCACCTTGTTCTTTCAACCACTTGTAAAAACTAACATTTGTAAGATCAATCCACAAACATCACTTGTAGAAAATCAAGTACAATTTAATGTCCCTGATTTACCACTTTTAAATCGAAATCACTTTCGTGAATTTCTCAAGAAATATGCCGATTCATGTTCCACGCTTACCAACCTGGGAACTCCGGCAAGTCAGGTTTTTCATTTAAACAGATTCACCCAAGCCTGACGGTCCTTGGGTGATTTTGAATTCTTGTTCAACAATGGTGGAAAATTTGCATCATCCATTGTTAGACCAGAATTCTTATTTTTTACCTCAACACATGGCTCTTCTGGTTTTACCATACCAGAATCATTGCCTGAATGTGGCTTGTCTGACTTTGATGAGCCAGATTCATCGCCGACATGTGGCTCCTTTGTTTCCACAGAAACAGATTCATTGCCAACAACTTTCTTTTTATTTTTTCTCTCTTCTGTCCTCGGATTTGTATCTGATGAATTCGTTTTGCTTGATTTGTTGTTCTTTGGAGAGCAAGACGATTTATCAGAACTGCTATTAGGTTTTCCTGAAGTACCCGAGGACAAAATCCTTTCGAGATACTCTCTCGCCTTCTTCCTCTTCTTCCTCAGCCTGTCTTTTTGTGTAACAACCCGCACTTTCGTGCGTTGTTACTACTCGAAATACTCGTTACGCCTAGCACCAGAGATTCGGATCATAATGTAACTATATCGCATACATCGCTACTCGAAGGATAATCGCATATTTTTGAAATACATTAACGCTATACTACACCATATCACATACACTAACACTCACGATTGCATTGAGTGAGGACCTATTCTACCCTCCTCGGTGGCCGTGATGTGTCGAAAAGCAGACAATTAACGCTAACAAAGACTCTCGGGTGAGTGCTATAACTCCAGTCGTTGTGACGATGATGACAATACGAGTGAGTGGTACCCCGTCAGTCATTGTGGCACAACACACAATAACGTTCACGATGACATCAAGAAAGGAACTATACTACCCTCCCTGATGGCCGTGAAACGTCGCTAATAATCGCACACTCGAAACGAAAACCGATTGTTATATATCGAAACTTGGAGTACGAATACGTATATACGACCCTTTGGTGATTAATTATAATAAATAATAATATAAATATATGGAAATGTGGCCCAAACTATCGCAACGCACCAAAAAACAAGGATCGAGAGGCCTCCGGACGGATGGGCCAGCCGAACGGCTGGGCCAACCGATCGGATGGGCCAACCGATCGGATGGGCCAACCTATCGGATTGGCAAACCGATTGGACAGGCCGGCCGAACGGCTGGGCCGACCGATCGGACAGATCGTCCGATCCGGATGGGCCGGCCGATCGAACGGGCCGTCCGATCCAAGCCAACCTGCCCTCCTTTCCTTCCTCCTTGCCTATAAATACCCCTCATTCACCTCAAACACACTTGTTGTCACTGTTGCTGCTCGACCAGAAGTTTCAACCCCTTTAACTCTCGATTCCTCGTGATTCTTGTAAGTTTTCAACTCAAATCTTGTACTTCCTTGATCTATAACCAATTCTACACCTTTCTACCTGTTAAATCTCCACTTTTAACCGTGGAATCTCTGGATCTTGGGGCATTCTAGGGTGATGTCATCCCATGCAAAAATGACTCAGATCTGAGTGATTTCCGTACGTTTTTACATAAATCAAGTCTAAATCTATGTTTTCTAATCAAGAAGTTTTGTGATTCCTAAGGATTTGAGGTGTCTTGAAGATGATGTCATCCTAAGTTCACATGAACTTCAAAGTGTGATCTCATTCTTACCATAAACAGCTCGGATCTAAGTAATTTCACCTGTTTTATAATAAATCTCACAAAAATCTAAGTTACCTAGCCAAAGTGTGTGTGATTTCGGGTTAAACTTGAGAAAAGCCATCAAGAACGGCCAGATCTGATGGAACGGGGTGGTTCCCGGCCGTTAGAACGGGTCGGACTTGATGGAATTTCAGTTGTTTAGCATGAAGGAACACCGCCTCGAGCAAAACCATCGAAAATCTTCAAATCTTTGTCGAAAACAGCTGGACAGGCCAGCCGATCGGCCAGCCCAGTCGATCGGACAGGCTAACCGATCGGCCAGCCCAGTCGATCGGACAGGCTAACCGATCGGACAGCCCAATCGATCGGACAGGCTAGTCGATCGGCCAGCCCAGTCGATCGGACAGGCTAGTCGATCGGACAGCCCATCCGAACGGGCCAGCCCTCAATCTAATTTTCATTCGCTTTCGCGTATTCCATCATTCTTTAACGCGCCACCAAACACTCAGGTGAGCAGTCTATAACCACGGTATTCTCGGACATAATCCCGCCAATCCAAACCAATACGCACTATGAGTATACTTGAACCCTTTTAATCGCATTTTGGGTGTAACATACGTTTCTAACAAATCAAACTTATCAATCGAATTATTCAATCAATCGAATTATCACTTGCGAATAACTGTTATGCATAGATATACGTGATGCTAGTTGCATATGTGCTAGGGCTTATACTCGCGACGTCCCACCACGACTAGTATAGTACTATTGCGCCCGACGGGGTCTAGTTTGCCGTCGCATATTCGAGCATCGAGGACTTAGTTGGTAGTATCAGCTTTGTGAGTATGTATGTCGTGTGTTACGTTTATGCATATGGGATTTCGCTACACTTTTTAATCTATTACGCTATACATATCAAACCTGTATACTCGCCAATACTTTTGTATTGACAAATATTTTTAACGTATGTTGCAGGTTAGATCGCAGACTATGTCAAATCAAGCTAGGAGGTCTAGAAACTCAACTAAAATCTAGGTTGTCGGATTTGTATTGTTCGAGAGGACAAGAAATCTGTGATAACTTGTGTGATTGTATTATTTGTTAGTATGGGATAACGAATGTATTAAATATTATCGCAATATAGTTGTTATGGATTCTCTTGAGCAATCTGATTCGCCTAGTGCCGCGCCCTGATGATTCCGCCATCGGTTGGGGTGTGACAGATTGGTATCAGAGCCATAACTATAGGGAATTAGGCCAGACTCGACCTAGTCCGGGTCGACGTCTTAGAAATTGACCTAGTCTATAGTCTAAGTACCAACAGGCCGACTCGTACGAACCCAGTAGGGTTGTACCGGGCCTACTTGATACTCTCGATCGAAATTGCTAAAAGCTACAACTTTGTGTGAACACCGCGTAGCACAGCTTCACACGAAGGAGCCTTTCCTAAGGCCGGAATACCACTTAGCCTTTCCTAAGGCTGACACAATACACATGTTTTCGAAAATACTCGCACAACGAAACCGAGTGATCCAGTCGAGACCAGGTGTGAAAACCAAGAACTCTCGACGAGATCGCTCACTCAGCGCATTTTTCTAGCACGAGAACCTTTCATCGAGTTAGGAGTGACATCCACATCCCGACGAAAGTCTCCATTTCGAAATCTAGTGGAACTCACGAATTTATTCGAAGAGCATAACCACAATTAGGAACGAAGCTGTTAAGTCAGGGGTGAAACCCGTACCTTAATAAGCCGTTCCACTCCCTATAAATTGGTTTCCAAAAATCTCTCACCAAGGACTCGACTATCACGATAACTCGAGCCACGCAATGACTAGGAAGACGAATGCCATAAGCTGCATCCCAGTGGAAGCGTGAAGTCTTCTAGGTCAACGCGCATGCTCGAACTTGTTGAATATAGTTGGGTTACCTTGGGTAGTCGACGCCTAAACACCCAAGGCACTCTAACATACGAACCGTCGATCTTACAAATGGTTGGAACTTATTTACGTTTTGAAACTTTAAGCTTTATCGATTTCTCGATTTAACAATTTTCACTCCCTGCTTTATAAACGCACAATTCACACAGCCATCGCAATCTAAAACGAAACCTGAATGTTCGCAACAAAACTAATGCATAATCTATCGCCTTCGCTCTCGTTTTCTCGCCGCAACGCGTCCTCGCTTATTCTAAATCGACCTGTATGTGTATGATTACAAATTACATCTATATAAATATATATATATATATATACGTATAAACAAACAAGTCATTGTATGAGAACTTAGGAATTTCGTGTTTCCTATGTGGCTCCTATGTGATTCGCATTACTAATATACTATCGCATCAAGTTGTGAACGCGCTCAATCGCATCGCAAAACTCAAAAGTCATTATGATCGAATCTCACTCCAAGTCTCTTCATGTCTAGATGCCTTCCAACGACTCTACCTCGAGACGAACAGCTAGGAGAAGAGCCAAACAAAGCGCCGATAAGATGATTGCATCACTTGTGACCAAGGAAGTGGTAAAGCTCATTCCTCGAATTGCCGCTCAAGTGCACTCTCTCAGCAACTCTCGAGCCTCGGAAGACTCCAAGACGGAAGCGCCGCAATCTACTTTTCTTTACAAACACTTCAAAGCCTGTGACCCGATGGAATTCACGGGTGAAGGAGGTGTGACTCAACTACTCCAGTGGTTCGATTCTATCGAAGTTACCCGTCATCAAAGTGGGTGTCCCGATAGTTTCCGTACTACTTGCGCTACCGGAGTATTTCAATCACGAACTCGACTGGTGGACCGCCGAACGTAACAAACGTGGAATCTCTGCAGCTTACGCTCTCTCTTGGAATGAGCTGAAAGAGCTCATGAAGAAAGAGTACTGTCCTTCTTACGAAATTCAGAAGCTGGAAGACGAATTCTGGAAAATCAAGCAATTCGAAAGTGACAACGCTGGCTACACCGCAAGGTTCAAACAGCTTAGCATAATCTGCCCAAGTCAAGTCGACACTTCAGAGAAAGCCATTTCGAAGTACATTCGCGGCTTGCCTGAGTGTGTGGGTGATTTTGTCGAAGCTGCAAGACCTGCTACCATCGAAGAAACCTACCGCTTAGCCGCAGAAATCAACTACAAACGACTCATGGAAGGGTTCTTCTCAAAGAATCATGTCAAGCAAGCTTATCAAGCAATCACCATTAATTCTTCAGGTGATCCTGTCGACGATTCTTCTGACGAATCTGCTGGCGATTCTTCTGACGAATCTACTGACGGTTCTTCTGACGAGTCTGCCAACGATTCTTCTAACAAATCTGCCGACGGATCTTCCAACAAATCGGCCAAAGATTCTACAAGTGAGTCCGCAGACGAATCCTCCAACGACGACACCTCTTCGCAAGACACCGACAAACCTAGCCGCAAACGAAAGATTTCAAGCCCGAACTCATCAACCACCGAACTGCCGCAGCCGAAACCTCTTCAAGCAGTCCCGGTGTGTCCAAAACGAGCGTACACTGGAGCTCATCCCCAGTGCTACTCATGCACCTATCATCATCCAGTTGAGGCTGACTGTCGCTATTGCAGTAACTGCAACCGTTACGGTCACTTCACCCACAACTGCCGCATCGAACCGCGAACTTGAGTACAACAACAACAGCTCCAGCAAAAGTCTTCAGCATCAAACATCTAGCAAGCGTAGGATAAAGTTGTAATGATACGATTTTCGACGTTAACTTCTAAGTTTTGAACCTACTCTATTACACTATGTTGTCACTATGTGTAACGCTAACTCTCGCTTTCGTGTCGTCGCACTCAGACCAGTTTCACACACATACTATATACTATATCACGAAATAATGTGTTTTACCCTCACTACACTCTTGGAACGAGGTACGATAAACGTGCAAGGAACAACTAATCACGGGTGCACACGGGGTTATTTGGGTCAGTGCACGGAGATCGTAGTAAATTCTAAGGTGCCATAAGCGTTTCAACAAAGTATGACACCGAAACACGAGATTTAAGTAATAGGGGTAAAGCAAGGTGTGCTTTACCATACTACCGAAGTTTCATGTAGAAAGTGCCATGTGGAGTCGAACGTTACTAGACCTATTATACTATTGTGATTATTTTCAACACACTACACTCAATCGCAAGGCGTAACAACTGAATCACATCATCGCAAGACTTGTCGTAAGTCTGCAAACGCAATGCAATCGCCTCGTCGATGGACTCTGGAGAGTCTACCTCGCAGGACAATTGCATCAACGCAAGACTGGTCGTAAGTCTGTAGCAACCAATCTCATCAATTACATAAACGCTCACGATGTTGTCTGAGTGAGGACCTATTCTACCCTCCTCGATAACAGTGATGTGTCGCAACGTAACGTTAAGCTTATTCGAAACAAAACTCGGCTAATCGCAATCGCTTATCACGAGTATCTCGCAATCTCTATCGCTTATCATGTGAACCTATGTCGTTTACTGTGTATCAATCCATTGCTATACCGTTATCTGTGATAAGTTAGCACGCATGACCTCGCTTCACGAGATGAAGCTCATATGGTTAAAGCAAGGTGTTTTAGTCATATCAGCGGGCTCTCGTGGAAAAAGGCCATGTGGGGCCCGATGTTAGTAAACTCTGTGGTGGTAATCAATCAAATCGAACCGCATAAATCGCGCATACCTCCATCGCTTGCAACGCAACAACTGCCGTTTATCGTAATTCGATTATCGTCGCCGTCGTTACTAGTGTTGTGTTTATGTTATTCGCTAAATCACCTAATCGCTTATCGCGTATAGTCTACCACTTATTCGCGTATCGCGTACCGCTTATCGCTTGCTTGGTATTCATTGCAGTCTGTGAGGTATTAGTACACATGACATCGCTTCACGAGGCGAAACTAACCTGGTTAAACGTGGTGTTTCACCATGTTAGCAAACTCTTGTGGAAACGTGCCATGTGGTTTTAAAGTGGAATCTGATCGAAAATGCGCTATTCGCTTATCGCTTTTCGCTCAACGCCTACCCAGACACGACACATAAATGTTTTGTGTCATCAGGCTGCTCGCGCACGCTGTTGTAGATACGTTCGCAATTCAACTCGCCGGATTAACCTATTCGATTCTATCTTATACTCGGTCTAACTTACTATCGATTGGGCCGAGTAAGCGCAATTATATCCGTGTCGCATCGGCGCACATGACACCGCCTCACGAAACGGAAGTAATATGGGAGAAACATGGTGGATACGCCGCTGGTACTTCCTATATATAAATGTTTTAACCATATTAACGAACTTCTGTGGGAAGGTGCCAAGTGGGGCCCGATGCTAAATTGTCTTTTCAAACGGGTAAAACTGATTTTTATAAAACTTTTATTAAAAACCATGGGACAAGTGAAATTCCTCACCACGTGGAGGTAACATCGAAGCAGCTTAACTCCATGCCCAATGGGAGATTTCATAAGCCCAATTTTTCCTTAAAACCATTTGCAATATAAAAAACAAGACTTTCTTGAGACGTTAGTTCAACATCGAGTTCAGCTGAACCCATGTCGTAGGAGAGTTTTCGTAACCCCAGTTTCATCTTCGAATTCGTTAAAATGTGTAGAACCTAAACTTCCTTGCAACGTTGGTTAACATCGACTCAGTTGGCCATGCGTTAAAAGGAAATTCTTCAAAATTTTCATTCAAAATTCCTTTTAAATATCTAAAAACGAACGTTTCTTGTAACGTTGGTTAACGATCGACTCAGTTAACCCTACGTCATGAGAAACCTTTCAAGTTCTTTAAGTTACAATCACATCGAACTAATGGATTCTTCGCGACACGAGGTACTTTGGAACGCCAACTGGTGGGATATTACTTTTGTCTTTACATCGCCTCCTCGCTATCGCAATCGATCTCTCTTATTCGAAACGCTCTCGCTTGTCAACTCACGGTCAAATCGCTCGCTGTATCACTACTTACGCAGGATCAACTCTCAGAGGTCTACCTGTTGGACTAATTTCGGGACGAAATTTCCTAAAGCAGGGGAGACTGTAACAACCCGCACTTTCGTGCGTTGTTACTACTCGAAATACTCGTTACGCCTAGCACCAGAGATTCGGATCATAATGTAACTATATCGCATACATCGCTACTCGAAGGATAATCGCATATTTTCGAAATACATTAACGCTATACTACACCATATCACATACACTAACACTCACGATTGCATTGAGTGAGGACCTATTCTACCCTCCTCGGTAGCCGTGATGTGTCGAAAAGCAGACAATTAACGCTAACAAAGACTCTCGGGTGAGTGCTATAACTCCAGTCGTTGTGACGATGATGACAATACAAGTGAGTGGTACCCCGTCAGTCATTGTGGCACAACACACAATAATGTTCACGATGACATCAAGAAAGGACCTATACTACCCTCCCTGATGGCCGTGAAACGTCGCTAATAATCGCACACTCGAAACGAAAACCGATAGTTATATATCGAAACTTGGAGTACGAATACGTATATACGACCCTTTGGTGATTAATTATATTAAATAATAATATAAATATATGGAAATGTGGCCCAAACTATCGCAACGCACCAAAAAACGAGGATCGAGAGACCTCCGGACGGATGGGCCAGCCGAACGGCTGGGCCAACCGATCGGATGGGCCAACCGATCGGATTGGCAAACCGATTGGATAGGTCGGCCGAACGGCTGGGCCGATCGATCGGACAGGTCGTCCGATCCGGATGGGCCGGCCGATCGAACGGGCCATCCGATCCAGGCCAACCTGCCCTCCTTTCCTTCCTCCTTGCCTATAAATACCCCTCATTCACCTCAAACACACTTGTTGTCACTGTTGCTGCTCGACCAGAAGTTTCAACCCCTTTAACTCTTGATTCTTCGCGATTCTTGTAAGTTTTCAACTCAAATCTTGTACTTCCTTGATCCATAACCAATTCTACACCTTTCTACCTGTTAAATCTCCACTTTTAACCGTGGAATCTCTGGATTTTGGGGCATTCTAGGGTGATGTCACCATGAAGTTCTTATGAACATCAAGGGTGATGTCATCCCATGCAAAAACGACTCAGATCTGAGTGATTTCCGTACGTTTTTACATAAATCAAGTCTAAATCTATGTTTTCCAATCAAGAAGTTGTGTGATTCCTAAGGATTTGAGGTGTCTTGAAGATGATGTCATCCTAAGTTCACATGAACTTCAAAGTGTGATCTCATTCTTACCATAAACAGCTCGGATCTAAGTAATTTCACCTGTTTTATAATAAATCTCACCAAAATCTAAGTTACCTAGCCAAAGTGTGTGTGATTTCGGGTTAAACTTGAGAAAAGCTATCAAGAACGGCCAGATCTGATGGAACGGGGTGGTTCCCGGCCGTTAGAACGGGTCGGACTTGATGGAATTTCAGTTGTTTAGCATGAAGGAATACCGCCTCGAGCAAAACCATCGAAAATCTTCAAATCTTTGTCGAAAACAGCTGGACAGGCCACCCGATCGGCCAGCCCAGTCGATCGGACAGGCTAACCGATCGGACAGCCCAGTCGATCGGACAGGCTAGTCGATCGGACAGCCCATCCGAACGAGCCAGCCCTCAATCTAATTTTCATTCGCTTTCGCGTATTCCGTCATTCTTTAACGCGCCACCAAACACTCAGGTGAGCAGTCTATAACCAGGGTATTCTCGGACATAATCCCGTCAATCCAAACCAATACGCACTGTGAGTATACTTGAACCCTTTTAATCGCATTTTGGGTGTAACATACGTTTCTAACAAATCAAACTTATCAATCGAATTATTCAATCAATCGAATTATCACTTGCGAATAACTGTTATGCATAGATATACGTGATGCTAGTTGCATATGTGCTAGGGCTTATACTCGCGACGTCCCACCACGACTAGTATAGTACTATTGCGCCCGACGGGGTCTAGTTTGCCATCGCATATTTGAGCATCGAGGACTTAGTTGGTAGTATCAGCTTTGTGAGTATGTATGTCGTGTGTTACGTTTATGCATATGGGATTTCGCTACACTTTTTAATCTATTACGCTATACATATCAAACCTGTATACTCGCCAATACTTTTGTATTGACAAATATTTTTAACGTATGTTGCAGGTTAGATCGCAGACTATGTCAAATCAAGCTAGGAGATCTAGAAACTCAACTAAAATCTAGGTTGTCGGATTTGTATTGTTCGAGAGGACAAGAAATCTGTGATAACTTGTGTGATTGTATTATTTGTTAGTATGGGATAACGAATGTATTAAATATTATCGCAACATAGTTGTTATGGATTCTCTTGAGCAATCTGATTCGCCTAGTGTCGTGCCCCGATAATTCCGCCATCGGTTGGGGTGTGACATTTTGCCCCTGCGAAAGCTTCACTTTCGGTTTTAGAACTTTCTGTTCTTGAACTTTAGGTTCTTGAACTTTCTGTTCCTTGGGCTTTGCTTTGACATTGACTGGTTTCTTTGCCATTTTCTGAGATTCAGCCCTCGATCTTCCCTTTGATCTCATTGGGCAATCTCTGGCAATGTGACCTTTGATATGGCATTCAAAGCATCTCCTCGTCTTAAACCACTGATTTTGGCAGTTAACAGCAATGTGTCCTCTCACACCACAAGTGTAACACACTCTATTATCGTACCAATCACCACTTTCAGTCCAAACATTCAGATCATAGCATTGTCTGGCTTTGTAGTGATCATCACTCCTCTTGAAAACTGGATTTGGCTTTGAAGCACTGTGGTCAAACCTGCACCACTCATTACCAACTGTTTTTGAGTTTTGTTTTTCAGATTTTTGTGATTTTTTATAATGATTGGATGATTGAACTGATGAGCTTTTATTCTTGTTTTGACCATTTTCTGAATTTTTTACTTTTTGTTTCTGTTCCATTTTCTTCTTCAAAGGTTTTTGTGTAGAGCATTCACCCTTTTCAGTCGATTGCAGAACAGTTTCTTGAAATTTTTCTTTTAATTTCAAAAATATTTTCTTTTTCTCATTTTCAGCATCAAACTCTGACTCAGACTCGTCTGCTGAATAAAACTCCTCATTTTCATCATCAGTTTTCTCATCACAATCTTCAACCTTGACTTTGTCAAAGTTTGTGACATTGTCGCTTATTGGAACAGAATTGATCGGTTTTGGACATGGATAATCTGGTGTTGATGACGAAATCTCAAAACCTTTCAATTTCTCTTCAAGCTCTTTGGTTTTAATCCGAGCTTTTTCAGCTTCATTTTCAAGTCGAATGATTTTCTGAAGATGAGAGTTTATTTCAATCTGTTTTTCAAGATTATTTTTAAAAATAGCAGATTTCTCATCTTCTAAAATCTTCATTTGACTTTGAAAATCTTTTTCAAATTTTAATTTTTCATTTTTAAATTCTTTTTCCTTTTCTTTCAAAATCTCGTTTTTCAATGTCAAACTGTTCAAATCACTTAACAGTTTAACATTTTCAGATTTCAGCTTTTCACAATTTTTTTGCAAATCAAAAATCTGTTTCTCATCAGCTTTCTTCTCATCTTTCAAAACTGAAATTTCTTCAGTCTGTTCCTCTCCCACTTGGACACCTTTATTCCTGCTTCTTTTTAGTATTGATTTTCCATTTTGACTTTTCTTCTTCTCAGCATTTTTCTCCATCTGTTCTTTCAGTTTCTCAATGAATTGACAAATTGTCAATCTATAGTATTCTCCAGTTCTTTTTAAATCCAAAAGATATGTACCCCATTCTTGTTGAGGTATGGAATTGGCTAATCTCTCAACCCATTCATTTGGACTTTTCTGAATACCCTTCTCAGACATTGAGCGAACAAGATGGCTATACCTCTCAATGATACTCTTTGTACTTTCTCCTGGACAACCTGAAAACGAGTCAAATTCTTTCTTTAATACATTTTTTCTATTAATTGTTTCACTAGTCATATTAAAGAAATTTAAGTCCATGATTCGGAAACACGTTTATCGAGACAGTCACTTAAAATGAAATATCAAATTCAAATTCGATCCCCCTTCAAACGAAATGATTCACCTCGTGAAACACCTGAAACAAACAAACAAACAAACAATCAGTTTAATCAAACTGAAAATGTGAATGTGAGTGACGATTGAATCAATCTAGGACTCGTGTCGAAGATTTGTAGACTCGTTTCAATGATGTTGAAGTGAGATTACTGAATGACTGGGCCTGAAAATGTTGATACTCAAAACAACGAACAAAACAACTTTTCACGTTATACCCTTATCATCTTTTGACTAGTTGACCGAAAATATTTTTGATATAACCAAACACTTTTGCCGACAGTTTTCAAAGATGATCACATGAACTGCCAAAACTCAATTGAATAGAATTGATGTATGAATAGACCGGTGATTAGACTTGATCACGTGATTTGTAGTTTCGAGACAACCACTTTACTTAGTCAACATATTCAATTTTAAATGCCGACACCTTTTAACGATCAACACTTCTTTGATTGGACCGAATAATCCACTAAACCCACAACAATGTGATAAAAACTATGATTTGAGCTGTTACAATTCAGCACATGGATCAAACAACTTTGGTTAACTTTCAACACATGTGGCCGACAACTTCAAAATAACACTTCAATTCTGATTGGGCCGCTAACTGTCTTGGGCCGATCACAAATGACTTTAGTGAATTCGGCAGTAATGCTTCTTGACCTCCAAATGTGATTGGACCAAATAAACTACCAAACTTACAACTTCAAGAAATCACATGGGCTGATGATCACATGCACTGATACTTATCATGTAAACTGACACAAACATGTGATTTCTTTTCCCAACCTACTGACAACTTCGATTAAAGAATCACATAACTCGATGTACACACTCAAGTGAACTGGTGATTCAAGTGGTCGTTTCAAGCGAGACTCACGATGTAAAATCAAGCTAAAGTTCTATTTCAAGCGGAACACCGTGTAAATTCAAGCGAAAGATCTATTTCAAGCGAGACCCAAACTGTTTTTCAAGCGAGAGGCCGATGACATCAGCATTTCGAACAACTTTTCAAGCGAAACTATGATTTTAACCGGTTTTAAGTCGATTTTAACGCTGAAACTTTCCAGGATTTGTTAATACATGATTACGCACAAGATGTGTGAATTTGAGCCGATTTTAACCGTGAAAAATTTTTAATTTTGAAAAAGAATGGTGTAGAAACAGAATTTGTGATGAAAACAGGCTGTTTTGGTAAAAACTCCTCGTCCTGAGCTCTGATACCACTTGTAGGATCGAATTTTGACCCGAATGAGTCGTTCGGAAGAGCTCAAATCCGTTTCAGAGGCGGAAACAGAGAAATGGACGTGAAAACATCTTGATTCACACTATAATCCTCTTATATATTGATTTAACAATGTTTACAATCAAAAGGAATATCAGCAGCACCTCAGTATCACTCTGAAAAATCTGTTACAAATGAAATGACAACATGCCTATTTATAGCACTCATGCTTTCGCTTGAAGTTACACAAGCTTTGCTCAAGCGAAACCCCCTAATAGACTTTCAAGCGAAACTCATTTAATTGGACCATACAAGCGAAACCTATCAACTAACAGTTTGTCTTCAAGCGAAACACATGTCTTCCAAGCAAACTCAACATTCTGATCAAATGATGTGATGATGTCATTGTTGTGATGTCATCCTTGATGTCACATATGTGATGTCATCATTCTTGATCAAATCCGTACCAAATCCAAAACTCGATATAAGACGAAGTCGACAGATGTATGCACTAACATTTTGCCCAAAAACATATCTTAGACTTTTATGATCGGTGAAGACAATAAACTTGCTACCGTAAAGATAGTGTCTCCAAATCTTAAGGGCAAAAATTATGGCTCTTAACTCTAGATCATGGGTTGTATAATTCTCTTCATGATTCTTAAGTTGTCTAGAGGCATAGGCTATAACCTTTTGACGTTGCATCAACACACATCCATAACCTAACTTAGATGCGTCACAATAGACTATCAAATCTTCAGTTCCTTCTGGTAACGCTAGTATGGGTGCATTGGTTAACTTTTGCTTCAGAATCCTAAAAGCTTCCTCCTGTCTTGGTCCCCATTCAAACTTAACTGATTTGCAGGTTAATTTGGTTAAGGGAATGACTATTCTAGAAAAATCTTGAATAAAACGTCTATAATAACCTGCTAGTCCAAGAAAACTTCTCACCTCCGTCGGTGATTCAGGGACTTTCCACTTAGTAATTGCTTCGATTTTTGTGGAATCTACATGAATTCCTTCATGATTAACCAGGTGTCCAAGGAATTGCACTTCCTTTAACCAAAATTCAAATTTTGAAAATTTAGCGTAAAGCTTTTCTTTTCTTAGCAAATTCAGAAGTATAAACAAATGCTCTGCATGATCTTCTTTACTCTTAGAGTAGATAAGAATATCATCTATAAAGACAATTATGAATTTCTCCAGATATGGTTTACATATTATGTTCGTCATGTCCATAAATGCAGCTGGGGCATCGGTTAAACCAAATGGCATGACTGTAAATTCATAATGATCGTACCTTGTTCTGAAAGCAGTTTTAGGAATGTCCTCTTCCTGTACTTTCAATTGATGATATCCTGAGCGTAAATCAATCTTAGAAAAGAATCAAGCTCCTTGAAGTTAATCGAACAGATCATCGATTCTCGGTAGTGGGTACCGATTTTTAATCGTAACCTTGTTCAATTCTCGGTAATCAATGCACATACGCATTGACCCGTCCTTCTTCTTAACAAACAAGATTGGTGCTCCCCATGGTGATGAACTGGGCAGTATGAAACCTTTCTCCAGAAGTTCGTCCAACTGTTTCTTCAGTTCTTGCATCTCTGCTGGTGCTAAACGGTAAGGTGCCTTGGCAATCGGTGATGTCCCTGGTATCAGATGAATTCTGAATTCAACCTCTCTATCTGGCGGTAATCCAGGTAACTCTTCTGGAAAAACATCTGAGAATTTAGATACTACGGGAATATCTTTCAGTTCTTTTCCTTTAGTGCTAATGATTATGGAAATCATATACACTAGTGATTCATTCTTGCATAGATTGCTGCTTTCATCACAGAGATGAATTTTGTGCACCTAGTTGGCTTATCTCCTTTAATTGCAATCTTTTTACCATTTTGTGAACTTACTTGCGCTGACTTTTGATCACATAGAATGCTGGCATGGTTGGCTACCAACCAATCCATTCCTAATACGATATCAAATCCAGCCAGATTTATTAGATAAAGGTTAGCAATAAAATAATGGTTTAAAATTTCTATTTTTTGCTCCCTGTAAGATTTCAGTAATCTTAATAGATTCTCCGTTTGTTGTCTCTACCAGACAATCTTGTTGAAGTTTAGTTAATGGTTGATTGAGAAGTTTGTAAAATGAAGTATTAATAAAACGTTGGTTTGCTCCAGAGTCAAATAATACTTTAGCAAAAATATCATTAACTAAAAACGTACCAGCAATCACATCCGGAATCATCTTGGCTTCTTCAGCTGTCAGAACAAATGCTTTGGCATTCTTAGTAGTTTTGTTGTTTGTTGCTAGAGCTAGTTTCGGACAGTTTGGTTTAATATGCCCAGTTTCTCCACAATTGAAGCATAGCTTATTGTTGGGTTTCTTCCTACAGTCTTCTTCCTTGTGTCCAGACATTCTGCAAAAGTTGCAGTATATTGAGCATTTTCCTGAGTGCTTCTTTTTGCAGTACTTACAGTAAGGTGCAGAAGTAGAACCTGTACTTTTCCCACTGTAGGTATTTCCATAAATAAATTCTTGGGTAAGTCGTTGGGCTAGGTTCTTTCTCTGATTCTCTTCTTGCGTACGTATCAATTCATCAGTCAAGGTATTAGCTAATTCGACTGTTTCTTCTATGGTTTGTGGTCTAGCTTCCTTGACTACGTGTCTAATTTCACTGATTAATCCCCAGATGTAACCGGAGATTAATACTGGTTCTGGTGAGGCTAGGGTTGGTACTATTCTAGCATATTCGAAAAATATGGTAGTGTAACCTTTGCAGTCTATTCTAGTCATTTTAAGATTTAAGAGCTTATTAGCGATTTATTCTTTTTCATGGGGAGGACAAAATTCCCTTTCGACTATGTCCTTAAAGCCGGTCCATTCCATATTATAAATTTTATCACTTCCTCTAGACTGGATGTAACACCCCAACCCGGAAGGGCTGACGTGTCACAATAACAGTGGTATCATAAACAAAAGTCATAATTCCATTTATTTATTTAACAATGAAACAACCATACAACCACTAAAATTAAGTTTAATATACAAGCGGACATATTCGACTTGATTAACTAATATCTTCAGATTTAGTCCTATGCTTTATTCTTCTCTCTTTACCCCTCCCGAAGTAACCTGTTAACCTGTATATACAACAAAATTTACGAAATGAGCCGAATGCTCAGTACGGAATAATAGGCTCAAATAACAATTAACGCTTTATTCGGATGAAACTTGATGCAAATAACGAAATTTCATAATCATATCTTAAGGATGTACCCATGAGCAAACTTAAAACGTGACAATACACAGGTAGCTACTCCTGCATAATTATCACATGAGATGGCGAATTGGCATACCCGTTATCCACCTCCTTAACTTAAATCCTAGGATCGATCCATACGCCTCCTAATAGCCTTATGTACCACACTTGTACTTAAGAGACGCCGTAAACTGATCTCTCCGTCACGGATGGAGCACATGATGTCGATGCCGCAACAACATGCTCGTGGGACACTCCACGAGAAGCGATACTCAGGGTAACAGAGTACAAATGGACTTATTCATATAACTTATAAGACTTATTTTCATAACCAGACATAACATATATTGGAACATGCGATAATGATTATAACTAACAGAATACTATCGCATGACATGAAAGCTAAATCAATTGATTAGAATAGAAATCAACCGGACTGTCAAATGAATCGATAATCAAAGACGGGAGGAGTTTTTAGAGGATATAATAATTTAGTGGTTTATAACAATTTGAATATGAAGCAATAAAGAGTGGGGTAAGGATCCGTACCTTAATAATTCCAAAGTGAAGCTACCTTGTGCTAATATTTTAGATTTATACGGGCAGAGTTTAGACTACTGATTAGTCTTTTAACCTAATTTAAATAACATGCACACAAACTAGGTTAGTAACTTAATACAACATTTACGATAACTCACGAGATCAAATTCTCACAACGAACGACAAAGTGCGATACTTAAACTCATCCATCGAATTAACGACGAACGACAAAGTACGATACTTAAACTCATCCATCGAATTAACGACGAACGACAAAGTACGATACTTAAACTCATTCATCGAATTAATGACGAACGACAAAGTATAACCCTAATGTGGGCAGCACTTAAACATCCATTGGATATATTGATCGATCGGAAAATGAATCGTAATAGCGATTGAGTTATTACCCTGTTCTGCAGCACCCCGCTATACTTAATTAGTGTTTCGTGTGTGTTAATTGAAGTAAACAGACGATAACTCGAAGTATAATACGAATTCTTTCGTCGTTTCAGCGCCCAGATTCAAGTGCCAATGTCCTCTATTTATAGTCGAATTTTGCCCTTGCTTACGGACCGTAACAAATAATGCTTACGGTCCGTAAGGGTCATGAATTTCGTATATGGTGGCCACGTGTGGGACTAGCCTAGCTGAGTCGATAGTTTTTAAAATTTCAACTTCTTCCGCAAGTTATTAAGATAATCGTTAGCTAGGTTTTACCCCCCCTGAGTTTTAGGGGCCCTAATCCTGATTCTGAAAATTCTGAAAATTCTAGGGTTTGTACAGAATTACTTGGGTGTCTTAATTAGGATTTCCTATTGTGTAAATTATAAATAATAATAATAGTTTTGATGGATCATAAGATAAATGTTAGTTTATTATAATTTATTATTATTTTATTTCTAGAATAATGATTTTAAATTTTCGGTTATTACAACTATTACCCCCTTAAAAGAAATTTCGTCCTCGAAATTTTTCAAATATATCGCATAAGTAACGGGAACGGAATTTTCATAGCAGAGTTACTAACTTATATAACAAAAATCTCCTACTTAAATATGCTTAATCATCACTAAGATATATTCACATAAGGCAAAGCATGAATGACCATAAGCAGAAATAAATGAACATAGATCAACTAGCAAGGTTTACCATTACCTTGACTAAAATTCTATTGCTAGAATAGATTAGGGTATAGAGAGCGAATTGATTCTTCAGATTCCCATGTTGCTTCGTGTTCAGAGTGATTTTTCCAAAGGATTTTAACAAACGGAATTACTTTCCTACGCAAAACCCTTTCTTGTCGATCTAAAATGGCTTCTGGCTCCTCTTCGTAGGACAAATCCTCGTGAATTGTAAGTAACGGATAACTAATGACATGAAGTGGATGATAATTATATCCTCTTAACGAGGAGATATGAAAAACATTATGAACGTGAGAGAGATGAGGCGGTAGAGCTAGTCGATATGATACTTCTCCAATTCTTTCAAGGATTTCAAACGGACCTATGAAACGAGGACTAAGCTTCCTTTTAATTCCAAACCTACGAACGCCACGCCAAGGTGATACTTTTAAGAATACGTGGTCACCAATTTTAAATTCAAGTGGTCGTCTATCTTGATCTGCATAGCTCTTTTGTCTGCTCTGAGCTTCTTTCAGTTTTTCTCGGGCCATAGTGACTTTTTCATTTGTAATCTGAACTAGTTCTGGTCCTTCAATAATCTTTTCTCCAACTTCATCCCAGCATATCGGTGCACGACATTTCCGACCGTACAAAAGCTCAAAAGGTGCCATGCCAATACTTGCTTGCCAACTATTGTTGTAAGCGAACTCAACAAGGCATAGATATTCATCCCAGTTTCCAGACCATTCAAGTGCACATGCTCGGAGCATGTCTTCCAATGTCTGAATCGTGCGTTCCGACTGCCCATCTGTTTGTGGATGGAAAGCCGTACTAAACTTCAAGCGTGTACCCCAAGCTGCCTGAAAACCTTTCCAAAATCGTGAGGTGAAACGTGGGTCTCTATCGGAAACAATGGAAGATGGTGTACCATGAAGTCGAATAATCTCTTGAAGAAATATTTCGGATAACTTATTAACCGAAAATCCTTGCTGAATCGGTAGAAAATGTGCTGACTTCGACAATCTATCGACAACAACCCATACAACATCATTTTTCTTAAATGTCTTAGGCAAACCGGTAACAAAATCCATTGTGATCTCATCCCACTTCCATATGGGAATATCCAATGGCTGTAACAGACCGCTTGCTCGTTTGTGTTCAATTTTCACTTGTTGGCAAGTGAGGCATTTACTTACGTATCGAGCAACATCTTCCTTCATGCCATTCCACCAGAAGTTCTGTCTTAAGTCTCTATACATCTTGGTAGATCCTGGGTGAATTGAAAATGGTGAGCTATGAGCTTCGGCTAACAATGACTCACGAAGGCTGGAGTCATCGGGTACACAAAGTCTTTTGCTGCACCAAATTACCCCATGATGGTCTATACTAAATTCAGATTGTTTACCCACCTCAAGATTTTGCACAATTGCCCAAAGTTCTCCATCTTGATTTTGTGCATCTTTGATCCGTGATATGAGGTCAGGTTCAATCTGCATTCTAGCTAGATATCCATCAGATTTACCAACCTGAAGCCAAATGTTCATTCTTTCGAGATCCCTCCTAATACAAGGTTGAATTTGTAAGCAAGATATAGTCCCGGAATTCTTTTGGCTCAATGCGTCAGCTACAACATTTGCTTTGCCTGGATGATATTGAATATTTGTGTCGTAATCTTTTAAAAGTTCTAACCACCTTCTTTGCCTCATATTTAGCTCCTTCTGCGTAAATATGTACTTGAGGCTCTTGTGGTCGGTAAAGATGTCACAACTCTCACCATACAGATAGTGTCGCCAAATCTTAAGTGCAAAGACGACTGCGGCTAGTTCTAAATCATGTGTAGGGTAGTTAACTTCATAAGGCTTCAACTGACGGGAGGCATAAGCGATAACCTTCCCATGTTGCATTAGCACACAACCTAATCCTTTCTTTGAGGCATCACTATAGACTTGGTAACCTCCGGATCCAGAAGGGAGAGCGAGTATCGGGGAGGATACGAGTCGTTTCTTCAATTCTTCAAAGCTTTTCTCTTGTTCCTCATTCCATGAGTACTTCACTCCTTTCCTTAGGAGTTTTGTGAGTGGTAAAGCAATTACCGAGAATCTTTCAACAAATCTTCGGTAATAGCCAGCAAGACCTAAGAAACTTCGTATTTCGGTAACAGAAGTAGGTCTTGGCCATTTTGTAATAGCTTCAACCTTTGTTGGGTCTACCATAATTCCCTCTGCTGATATGACATGACCTAGAAACGCCACTTGGCTAAGCCAAAAGTCACATTTAGAAAACTTAGCGTACAACTTCTCATGCCGCAAGGTTTCAAGTACTGCATGTAGATGTGTTTCATGCTCTTCATGACTCTTAGAATACACCAGAATGTCATCGATAAAGACAATAACGAATTTGTCTAGGAATTTGTGAAATACGCGATTCATCAAATCCATGAAGACTGCGGGTGCATTAGTTAGCCCAAAGGGCATAACCAAAAATTCGTAATGACCGTATCGAGTACGAAAGGCGGTCTTGGGAATATCATCATTCTTGATCTTTAGCTGATGGTACCCGGACCTTAGGTCGATTTTTGAGAAGAACTGAGCCCCCTGAAGTTGATCAAAGAGATCATCAATGCGAGGCAAAGGATACTGATTACGAATAGTAATCTTGTTCAGCTCTCGGTAGTCAATACATAAACGCATACTACCGTCTTTCTTCTTCACAAATAAGACCGGAGCACCCCAAGGTGAAACACTAGGTCTTATGAATCCGAGATCTAACAATTCTTGCAATTGTTCCTTCAACTCCTTCAGTTCCATCGGGGCCATACGGTATGGAGCTTTAGAAATAGGTTCGGCACCAGGGATCAAGTCGATAGTGAATTCTACTTGACGGTCGGTTGGTAATCCCGGTAGTTCATCCGGAAATACATCAGGATATTCACGAACAACGGAGTGGCTATCGATACTCTTAACACTGGCAGAAGTATCCTTAACCGATGCTAGGAATCCAACACAGCCGTTTGATATGAATTTTCGAGCTTTGAGCGCAGAGATAATTTTAAGAGATTTATGAGTTTGAATTCCCTGATATATAATATCAGGATGATGAAGATCACCGAAAATAACACGGCGAGAATGACAATCTATGGTTACGTGATGTCGAGATAACCAATCTATCCCTAGAATAACATCAAAGTCACACATATGTATTGGAAATAGGTCTTCCTTACACACAATAGATTCAATACGGATCGGACAATCTTTATATACAGAAGTGATTACGGATGAATGTTCCATGGGAGTGGAAATGGTTAAGGTATGATTTAAGAGAGTTGGTCTTATCGGAAGGTATTTAGTAAACGAATGGGATACTAAAGAATGAGTCGCTCCTGTATCGAATAACACATAGATACTACGTTCCCCAATCTGAAGGGTTCCAGATACAGTACCTGGGACATTAGCAGCGTCAGTAGCAGAAAGTGCGAAAACTCTTCCTCCAACATTGGGTTGGTTATTCTTCTTAGTGTCTTTCTTTGTACACTCCTTAATCATGTGTCCAGTTTGGCCACATCTAAAGCATGCTCCTGTACTTCGGTGACATACGCCCTGATGTCTCTTACCACAAGTATTACATAGAGGATATGTAATCTGATTCGGGTTTACGTGTTGATTCAGTGGTTGAGCTCGAATAGGTTCTGCATACAACTGAATCTGGTTTTGAGCAGGCCTCGGGTTTTGTGGTCTAGGTTGCCATGGACGTGCCTGATTTCCAGAGTTTTGATTTCCTTGCACTTTGCGGTCTTGATGCTGTGGTGTAGTGGATGATTGGCCGATTGCCTGCTTAAATTGTCCTTCTCGGTTTCTCTTCTTATTATCCTCAGTTCGGGATAAAAATTCTTTCCTCTCGAACTCAAAAGTTTTGATTGCATCAGCAACTTCGGTGATATCCTTAAATTTCATGTACATGATCGACTTCCGAATTCGATCATTGACTGCCCACTTGCATTTCTCTGCCTGGGCTTCTGCCGATCCTGCAACGTCTCCTACAATACTAGCCAACCTTGCAAATCTAGTAATGAACTCAGAGGCTGGTTCATCACTCCCCTGTCGAATCAGTGCATACTCCCTGATATAAGCTTCTTTATCAGCGGTCGAAAAATACTTGTCGTAAAAGATATTACGAAAGTCGACCCATGAAAGATTAGCGTCAAAATCATCCCCTCCTTTGACTTGCTTATATCCTTCCCACCAAGTTTGTGCGTCATCTTCGAGTTTGTAGGTAGCCAATCTAACTTTGTATTGCTCCGGAACTCCAAGAACTCCGAAGATCTTTTCAACATGAGCTATCCAGTTTCTTGCATCGACTGGATTAGTAGCGTGACTAAAGGATTTTGGAATTTAGCGATCCATATGTCTATACTATAGGTAGTATGATTCGTGGTATTCTCACGAATTTCTTCACCAGAGATTGGATTCGTGTTATTACGTTCTGGATGACGAGTTTGTTGAATAACGGCCTCAGCTGTTTGAGCAACAAGGTTTGGAAGCAACCCGGCAACAGCCTGGTTGATAGCATTAATTACGTTTGGATCAACTGGAGTCTCATTCGAAGAAGTGTTGTTACGTACAGGGTTAGTACGAGTACTCCTACGTAGCGGACGACGAGGAGGCATATCTATACGAATAAACATAGGAATTAAACCAAATAAGAGACCAAGTTGAATCCTATCATAAATATCTACCCATTCCTCACAGGTTTTAATTACTATCTTCAAGTTTTCTACAGGAAAGAGCCTTTGCTCTGATACCATAGCTGTAACACCCCAACCCGGAAGGGCTGACGTGTCACAATAACAGTGGTATCATAAACAAAAGTCATAATTCCATTTATTTATTTAACAATGAAACAACCATACAACCACTAAAATTAAGTTTAATATACAAGCGGACATATTCGACTTGATTAACTAATATCTTCAGATTTAGTCCTATGCTTTATTCTTCTCTCTTTACCCCTCCCGAAGTAACCTGTTAACCTGTATATACAACAAAATTTACAGAATGAGCCGAATGCTCAGTACGGAATAATAGGCTCAAATAACAATTAACGCTTTATTCGGATGAAACTTGATGCAAATAACGAAATTTCATAATCATATCTTAAGAATGTACCCATGAGCAAACTTAAAACGTGACAATACACAGGTAGCTACTCCTGCATAATTATCACATGAGATGGCGAATTGGCATACCCGTTATCCACCTCCTTAACTTAAATCCTAGGATCGATCCATACGCCTCCTAATAGCCTTATGTACCACACTTGTACTTAAGAGACGCCGTGAACTGATCTCTCCATCACGGATGGAGCACATGATGTCGATGCCGCAACAACATGCTCGTGGGACACTCCACGAGAAGCGATACTCAGGGTAACAGAGTACAAATGGACTTATTCATATAACTTATAAGACTTATTTTCATAACCAGACATAACATATATTGGAACATGCGATAATGATTATAACTAACAGAATACTATCGCATGACATGAAAGCTAAATCAATTGATTAGAATAGAAATCAACCGGACTGTCAAATGAATCGATAATCAAAGACGGGAGGAGTTTTTAGAGGATATAATAATTTAGTGGTTTATAACAATTTGAATATGAAGCAATAAAGAGTGGGGTAAGGATCCGTACCTTAATAATTCCAAAGTGAAGCTACCTTGTGCTAATATTTTAGATTTATACGGGCAGAGTTTAGACTACTGATTAGTCTTTTAACCTAATTTAAATAACATGCACACAAACTAGGTTAGTAACTTAATACAGCATTTACGATAACTCACGAGATCAAATTCTCACAACGAACGACAAAGTGCGATACTTAAACTCATCCATCGAATTAACGACGAACGACAAAGTACGATACTTAAACTCATCCATCGAATTAACGACGAACGACAAAGTACGATACTTAAACTCATTCATCGAATTAATGACGAACGACAAAGTATAACCCTAATGTGGGCAGCACTTAAACATCCATTGGATATATTGATCGATCGGACAATGAATCGTAATAGCGATTGAGTTATTACCCTGTTCTGCAGCACCCCGCTATACTTAATTAGTGTTTCGTGTGTGTTAATTGAAGTAAACAGACGATAACTCAAAGTATAATACGAATTCTTTCGTCGTTTCAGCGCCCAGATTCAAGTGCCAATGTCCTCTATTTATAGTCGAATTTTGCCCTTGCTTACGGACCGTAACAAATAACGCTTACGGTCCGTAAGGGTCATGAATTTCGTATATGGTGGCCACGTGTGGGACTAGCCTAGCTGAGTCGATAGTTTTTAAAATTTCAACTTCTTCCACAAGTTATTAAGATAATCGTTAGCTAGGTTTTACCCCCCCCCCCCCCTGAGTTTTAGGGGCCCTAATCCTGATTCTGAAAATTCTGAAAATTCTAGGGTTTGTACAGAATTACTTGGGTGTCTTAATTAGGATTTCCTATTGTGTAAATTATAAATAATAATAATAGTTTTGATGGATCATAAGATAAATGTTAGTTTATTATAATTTATTATTATTTTATTTCTAGAATAATGATTTTAAATTTTCGGTTATTACACTGGAGAATAGTATTCCACCATTCTAAGGCTGCATTTTTAAAAAGATTAGAAGCAAACATAATCTTATCTTCATCTGCACATTTGCTTATTTTTAAGACTACTTCTGTCTTTTCTATCCAACGTAGAGCTGCAATGGCTCCTTCATTGCCAGAGAATTCTATTGGTTTGCAAGACCAGAATTCTTTGTAAGATCAACCATATGACATGGTTCTTATTCTTTTTGGAATAGGTGCGTGGATTAGCGGTCCATTATTCACGCTGTGACTTGGTTCAGTAGGTTGTCGTTTACTTCCACTTATAGTTTTATTATTTTCTACTTCTTTAACAGTCTTGATAATATATGGCATAGCGTCTATAATTCCTTGTGCTACTATATGTTGAATAGCACTGTTATCTACTTGATTTCCATTATTATTGTTATTCGGGTTTTTCCTGATTTACTTCATTGTCCATCTGGATTGTAAACATTTATCAGGTATTAATATCACAAAATAAGATTTAATGCAAACAATCATACAAACAAATTGATCAAAAACGTCGAACATTGCGACTTTTACTCTTATATATATATATAGTAGGAGTTTGGTAGAAAGCCTTATTTTCCTAGAAAGTCTAGGAAGCAATCAGAACGTGACATGTGGCATTGAAGGATTTTAACTAAAAGGGCAATTGTGTAATTTGACATTTTATTTTAATTTTGGAATTTATATCTCATTAACTAACTATGCACGATTTTATGGTAACTGATTCTCCATGATTTGAGAATTACTACCAGATGTAAATATCAATCAAATTCTCATTCGTTCCTTTCACAATCTTGATCAATTTTATTCGTAAATCATTTTTTACGTGAGAGATAGTTATGGCTTCAAACACAATTCTTGATTGCGGATATGGCAAATACACTTCTTTTTCTGTTTACTATGATCTGGTCTGTATCGATTTTTAATTATGTCTTGAAACCACCAGAATGTTCTTGATGTTGTGTTTTAACAGCAAGCAGATTCATACAGTTGTGTTTCAGCATTCAGATTCATACAGTTGTGTTTTAGCATTCAGATTCATACAGTTGTGTTTTAACAGCAAGCAGATTCATACAATTGTGTTTTAGCATTCAGATTCATACAGTTGTGTTTTAACAGCAAGCAGATTCATACAGTTGTGTTTTAGCATTCAGATTCATACAGTTGTGTTTTAACAGCAAGCAGATTCATACAGTTGTGTTTTAACAGCAAGCAGATTCATATGGGGATGAGCAAATACCGATCCCGTCTCGATCCCGTCCCGATACCGATAATCCTGATCCCGAAATTTCATGAATACTTGATACCGATACCGATACCAAAACATGTCGGTTCGGTACGGTATCGGTATTTTGAGGGTAAAAGTCGGTATTTTACCGATACCGTACCGTACCGATACCAAAAAAAACAAAATGTGGATACCGTTTCCGATACCGAAACATGTCGGGATCGGGATTATCGGTATTGGGATCGGGATGGGATCGGGATGGGATCGGTATTTTATACCATTTGCTCATGCCTAGATTCATACAGTTGTGTTTTAGCATTCAGATTCATACAGTTGTGTTTTAACAGCAAGCAGATTCATACAATTGTGTTTTAGCATTCAGATTCATACAGTTGTGTTTTAACAGCAAGCAGATTCATACGCTGTGTTTTACCATCCATGCTGGTAATGCTGGAGGATTTCTTGACGCTTTGTTTTAACAGCAAGCAAATTAGCAAGCAGATTAATACGATGTGTTTTCTTGATGTGTTTCTTCATGAAGGATAGAAGGAAGAGAGAGAGAGAGAGAAAAAGGGAGAGAGAGAGAGAGAGGGAGAAAAAATTGCAAGAAATGTGGGGTGGCTATGGAATGACAATTATTTCCATATTTAAAACAAGCTAAATGACATATCTATCCCTGATTAATTAAATAATCCTATTTTTAAGAAACACATATTACCAAAATGGCACCAAGATGATCTCAACCATTAAACACACCTATTGGATGGCCCAGATCGCTTCCTAGACTTTCTAGGAAAAACACACTTTCCGTAGGATCCCCACTATATATATTATTAGGTGCCGTTCATCCAGAACTGCATTTCTGGCTCGTCATACTTCCTCTCGAGCTTCTCTCATATCTATCGTATCCTCTCTCCTTCTTCCACTAATTCTTCACCATATGTGCGGAGTTCCTGCACATTCTCTTCACTCATGGGTGGTCTTGGTGCGGGTACTGGGTCAGGGTATCGAGATATAGGTTCTCCATATGGGTACGGGTTGCTTAACACACTCTGAATATACTTGTCGTCATTCCAAAACGGATCTAAAGGATTAAGGTCGGTATATTGTGCTATGGGATTTGGTATCGGTTCTTCCTAAGGATAGAGTTCCTGATATCCCCTATGGTCATCTTCCCATGGATCATACTCTAGAGGATTAGGTGCTGGGATTCTAGGTATTTCGTTAGGGTCAAATGCTGGTATAGGAAATTGGTTTTCTTGGTTGGGTTTTATCTCCATTGGTAGGGTTGGAAATAATGGCAACGATTGTGGTTCATCTATCTAATCAAGGTTTGGATCTACTGTGGTGGTGGTTAGCATATGGAAATTTGCCAACTGTCTATTGACTGCTTCCTGGGTTTGGGCATTCACTTCTCCATTGGATTTTGCTAACGCCCTCTGTTGTTGTAACTTCTTCATCTTCTTTCTCCTCTCATGTGCTCCCCTACTAAACCATCCTCTCTTTTTCGGAGGGAATGATTCCTCGTATTGCGCCTTAAAGATGAAAATTCCTTCCTCGGTATCAGCAGAATACCCCGAAGGAGTAGGTTGTGATGAGGTTCCTTCACTCTTTGGGGAACTAGCTAACTGACGGTAAGCATCAGATGTACCTTGCTCACTCGTACTGTAAACTAACAGATTTTCAAATAACACATAACAATAATATACATATATACACATAGTCACATAAATTATTTCCTAACATAACTGATAAAAATCTTGGTGTCAGCAGAACACTTCTGTGACTTAAACCAGTGGCTGTAGCTCTAATACCACCTCTTGTCGCAACCCCAGTCCCCTTGCCCCGAGGGGCGGGCGGCCGCGAGATGCACAGAGCGGTGGTATCGGTGTTTATTAATTTGGCAGCGGAATTTAAACATCAGGACCGTAGTTAGGAAATGGTTTATCAGAGTTAAAACACCATTCTTTTATAAATAATAAATACATGGGACAAACCCAAGTTTCCATTACAATATGTTTATAGGGATAAACCCTAATTTATTGAAATAAAACTTTGTTTTATTTAGGTAACTTTTATAGCCACTTTTCCAAGCCTTCATTGCTCTCCAGGTGGCTTCTATTAGCTTCACATTAAGCTACCTGAAATGCGTTTTAAAATATTTTATCAGCAAGAAATACTGGCGAGTGCATCCCAGTTTAATCAAAACAAACTTTTATATCTTTACAGTATTGAGAGCGATTATAATGTTTATATCTACCCAATTACCACCCACGATACTGTCAATCCTGACTTGTGGTCATGCTATCAGTCGCAAATAGTAACAAGTAATGTATACAAAACCCCAACATACCGACAGTAATTGTAGAATACATATATTCAATCACTGTTATCATAATTTAAAACATTTGAGGTTTTGTTAAAACAGTGTGGTAGAAAAAGAGAATGACTCACTTTGCTGACTTAGATAATATTACTGCTCCCTGGTGACTTCCTGGTTATAATCTATTAAAATTAAACAATGCACACGTGTTAGTAAGATAACCCAATTTACATTAGCCATACCACCAAGACAGAACTCCAACGAACTGAGTCAGGCAGAGCCTTGACATGCGTTACGGAGCCCTAGATCAATCAGGTAGAGTAACCAATACGTAACCAAGGGTTATAATACTTACAACGAGGCAAAGCTTCGCTTTTTAGGAGTATAATATCCGAGAGTTTTAGCTATTATAGGGGCTTTGAGAAAGAAAAGAAATTGAACGAGTTGAACTGAGGTCTGAGGCCCTCTTTATAGGGCTGATCGAAGGGCGGCTCGCGCCCCGCGACTCCCTCTTCCCTCTGTCTCGCGGCCCGCGAGAGAACTAGGGTAGGATCTAGCTTAGGTGAATCACGGTGTAGGCTTAACACGCATGGGGACACATGGCGCAACCTGGTGCCGCCTGGTGCCACCTTGTCACGGCCCGCAACTCCTTTCCTTAAGTGGGTCGCGCCCCACGAGGAACCTAAAATTTTGTTTTTATTTGATTTTTAATAATATAAAAGTATATTGAGGTTATTTTTCGTATACGGGATATATTATAGGCAGTTTAGGGCATGTTAAGGGTTTTTAGGAAGGCTGTTATACAGGGAGTGTTTGAAGGTTCATGGGAGAGGCGATCGACAGACATGGAAGAACTAGGGTTAGGGGTACAAGATGAAGATCCGTTTTGTGGTGAGGAGGGGTTTGGATTTGGCTGGAACGAGTAGAAATCTGGCGGTGGTGAAGAGTGATGGTGGTGGGCGGCGGCTAGGAGAGAGTGGCTTTTTAGAGAGAGAAAATACAGGTGGGGTGGGTTGGGTAAGTGGGTTATATTTGTTTTTATTAATTATTTATGCATTTAGGATGGAAAAAGAGAGTCGTACACTTACATGATCTCATTTAACAGAAAAAAAATGACTAAATTAGGCCTAAAGGATGTAACATGCAAGATTTGTAAACATAAAGTACAAATCCTATCAATTTTAAAGGTAAAGGATACCGTCTGAAATTTGATATAAAGATAAAGGACAAAATTTGCAATTCACTCTAATATGTATGCAATTAATTATTTTTAATTGAATTTAGGGGCTGTTTGGCAACATCTGAATGGTTAAGTGCTGAACCAGTAAGAGGTCTGAACCATTAAGAGCTTGTATAATACTTAACCGTTCAGAGGCAAATGTCTGACCAATTCAGATTAGAGGTCTTAACCATTCAGACTCTGTATAATACTTAACCATTCAGAGACAAATGTCTGAACCATTCAGACATCTGCTCGTGAAACAAACAGTCTGAGCCATTAAGTGCTGAACCAGTAAGAGGTCTGAACCATTAAGAGTCTCATTAAGAGGTAAACAAACAGCCCCTTAGTTATTAAGAATATAAAACTATATAAAAATAAATTAGAATTGTATGAAGAAATGTATTCGGAAATCTCAACAGGTATACCCGATATCCGACGGGTAATTACCAACAAATACTCGATGGGTATTGGGCCAAGTATAGGCCATAGTTTTACAACCGGATACGAGTATGAAAATAATAATACCCAGTCCAAACCCAACTGGTATAGCCTTTTTTAGTAGGCAAACACTCCAAAGAAATCAAGAGAAAGAGAACGAGAACTTGGGGCAATTTTCTGGGTTTTTTTTCATTATGCAAACTAGAATTTAAATATGCAGGGGACCTTGAGCACGATGCCCATGTCCTTATTCCATGCAACTACCTCCTAATAATATTCTACCACTAAAGACAAGTTCAACACATGCATAATTGGAAATAACAATAAAAGAAATATGCAGGAATTGGGAAACATGCAGATCGTGGGGCACTTGCAACTCCTTGGTCTTCAAGGATTAAAACGGGCCGGCCTTTTAGTACTTTGTTTGGGCCTTGTGTCTTGTTGGACTGGATCAAGGGATGGGCCTGGTTGGCTCGTATCATCCCCCTCCCCTTGTGAACTGGCATTGACCTAAATGTCGACGAAACCAGGAAATTGAGCGTTAAGTGAATCGACAGTCTCCCAAGTCGCTTCTTCAATCGGCAGTTGACTCCACTTGACCAGTATCTCGTTCTCACCATTTACTCCTAAGCGATTGTTCACAACATATTCTGGAAGGTACGAGAGCTCCACGTCTTGACCAAAACTACTCAGATCTCCCGGATTCCCTGAAACGTTACCGTAACTCGGCTTGAGAAGTGAAACGTGGAACACCGGATGCACCTTAGACCCAGACGGTAACGCTAGTTTATAGGAAACCTTTCCGATTCTTTCTAATATCTTGAATGGGCCAAAAAACCGTCTTGACAGCTTTTGGTTGCTTCGGTTTTGCACTGATTGTTGCCAATACTTGTGAAGGCGAAGATAAACAAAATCACCCACTTGGAACTGTTTTTCAACTCTGTTTTTATTAGCTTGCTTAACCATACGTGCCTTTGCCGATTCAATTGAATTTTTAAGAGCATGGGGTACCCGCTGATGTTCCAGTAGCGAGGACTCAATTGAAGCCGTAGAAGTCAAACCCGGAACGTAGTCATGAATTGATAGAACATCATACCCATAGAGCGCGCGGAATGGGGACATCTTAATTGCTGAATGATGGTTTGTATTGTAGGAAAACTCGGCCAAGTACAAGTAGCGCTCCCATTTTTTTGGTTCGTCACACACATAAGCGCGTAAGTACATCTCGAGACCTCGGTTCACCACTTCGGATTGGCCGTCCGTTTGTGGGTGATAAGCGCTTGAGTGTAGGAGTTTAGTACCCATAAGCTTGAACAATTCATGGCAAAAACGACTAATAAATATCGGATCTCTGTTCGAAATAATTGTCTTCGGGAGGCCGTGTAACCAATATACCTCTCGCATGAAAATGGCAGCCAATGAAATGGCAGTGTAACCCGGTGACAAGGCTATAAAATGAGCGAATTTCGATAAACAATCAACGATAACCCATATCGCATTTTTACCCTTGGATGGCGGTAAATGGGTAATAAAATCCATGGATATATCGTTCCATGGCTGAGCCGGTGTGGGTAGTGGTTGCAGCAAGCCGTAAGGCTTGTGGTTCGGGGTTTTAATAGCCTGACAAATATCACATGCCTTAACAAATGCGGTGACGTCTTTTTTTAAACCCAACCATGTGAATGTGGATGATAAACGGTTAACTGTGGCTGTGACAACCCTCAAATTTACATGTATTCCGTACAATTCATTAATGATAATTAAAGTGCTTGACGACTGTGTGGAATTACTTAACTGCTTTCTGATATCTGTGTTATACTTACATGTATTTGTTAACATACTAGTAGGATACAGAAAAGTTACTAAATAGTCCGGTATGCCTTCCTGAGTGTTAAAAATTAAAAACGTTGCAAAAATATATATGTAGGACGCTTTACGGATTAATTAAGCAGTTTAACGGAACAGTGTCGAACCGAACAACCGGACTTTACCCGGAACATGAAAATATTGCCAAACACATTGTTTTTACTTTTCTGAGCTAGTTAGGGTCCCCGAACCCCCTAACACCCTTATTATTAAATAACACACAACAATATGCTAACTATATCATTCCAACATAACTAAGACTTGTAACTAGATCAATCACCACCCAACCCCCCTATACCCCCCCCCCCCCCATTACGGTTTCATGAGGGTGGGACAACCACACCCCTCTTTTGATTATTTAAATGCCATTGTTGGACAATAAGGGGACATTCTACCTATTGGATCATAGTAAACATGGATTATAAATAAGTATCAAGGATAATCATACTCTCATTTTCAACACACACAAACTTCAAGCTTTTCTTTCCTTCCCTCCCTCATCCCTCATGGCTCCACCACACCTCCACCATACCACCACCTTCAAGCCTCCTACAAGCCATTTTCTTACATACAAAGGTGCAAGGGATCACATAAGGAAGCTCGGTGCACTCGGAATCTCAAGGACCTCACTACGTTTCTTTTATCCACCACTTTTATGCCTTTGATCTTCCCTAGCCTTGTGCTACTTGTAAGTGCATCTAAACACCCTCTTGATCTTGTCTAAAGTGGTTAATAAGTGATTTAATAGCTAAAAACCAAGAACACACAAGATCATAACTTAAAGACTTGAAAGTAGGATGAATATGTTGGATAAAGAGTAGATGTGTGTGTAAATCATGTAGATCCTGTGTGGTTATGATTCTTGGTTGATTATCTGATGTTTTGCTGGTTAGTATTGATGTTTGATGTTGTTGTGATCAATAAACTTGCTAACGGAATCAATCGAACACGAACTAGGAAGTTAAATACTGAAAACAGAATCTGTCCAAGTTTTACAGCCAACTTCAGTTGGCTGTAAACAGGTCATAAACTCTACGAAAAACTGATATTTTGAGTCTAAAACGTGTTATTATGAAATACGGTTCTAATGGCACTGGAATCGTAATTTTTGGACTTCGTTTACTATTTTTAAAGCGTCATTTCGTAACAGCAGCTAGAGCTGCATTTTTCTGCTGAAAATATATGTTTTGTTTTCTGTCATAACTTAGGTTTTGTGTAGAGTTGGATCATGAAACTTGTACTGTAGATGACCACTGATGTATTTGTAATTACCCCACTGGAATTTCGTAAATCGGACTTACGATGAATTTTTAATAAATTGTTCCGTGGACAGTGGTCAGAAATAGATAAATCTGAGATCAGTCCGGAAAATGAATTTTTATAAAATATTGGTAATGAACTAGACCCCGATATTTTTACACAATAAAAATTTGGAAATTTTTGGAATAAGTTAACTATTTTATTAAAATGTCCGAAAACAGCCCGGTTTTGAATATTTATGCTGAAATGACATAAGTTGTAATTTGCGTGACTAAATGTCAAGTATGCTATCTGTGAATGATCTAACATGTTATATGTGTTACGTACATTATCGTATGTTTGCTTATGAGTGGGGAATGGATGGGAAGTATATATGGGCATAAACAGTTAAAGTAATGCTTGCTATGTGATAGATACGTGTAGGAACTTTGTGCTCTATTTGAAACCACTAAATGACTAACTGGTAAATCATACTAGGACGTGATTGACCGACCTTGACTGTTAGCTATATTTGAGAATCTAACCGAGCAAACCGAGGTGAGTTCACACACTTTCTAAGACATGGGATTCCCGGTGGTTTGGGAATGGGTTAAAGAATTTAAAACTAAATCTACATATCCTCCTTGGGTAGGATATGTACGGCCATCCTCCATAGAGTGGATGCCATTATTAATCCTACGAATTCTCCTGGTGCAGAATACGTACGTACGTTCGTCCTCCTGGTGCAGGACAACAACCTTAAAACTAGCTAGACAAAACTCTAGCAATAAGTCCCTCTTCATATCGACTTAATCGCCGAGGCCAATGGCGAGCGGGTCATTAGTTAATAGCGCTATTAGGTTTAACAAACCTCACACCGTGCCGTTCGGACGAGCGTGTACTAATGGACTATGGCAAACTGTCAGTGATGATAGACACTGATGTAGGGCACAACTATTGTTCGTAGTAGTCGATATCATACCGTCTAGTAGTTCACACGGGGAAAGCCCCCACTGATTATGGTTATGGATTGGGTAATGAAAAAGGAACTGGTTAAACATACTTTCAACTACGGGGTAACCCCCACGGCAATTAAACCAACGAAAGTCAAACCACGTTTTTCAGAAACAACTTAAAACTAAACAACCAAACGTGAACTCACTCAACTTTTTTGTTGACTAGTTGTTACATGCCTTACAGGTCGCTAAACGCTTGGAGCTTGCACGAGGAAGGAGTCGTTGTGGTGTACGGACTGTTATGTTCCGTGCTATTTATTTAAATCCTTATGAACTTATTAAACTTACAAACTATGGACTTATGCTTTTGGATTTACTTTTATGCTTCCGCTGTTTAAACTAAACATGGTTAACTAGCTTTGGTCACCAATCGTATTGTGGTTGGTCTTATTTACTTAATTACGATGTTCAATATGATTGGTGGCTCGATCCTGGTCACGTCACGCCTCCAAGCGGTGGTACTCCGCATGGTGGATTTTGGGGGTGTGACAGTGGCATTCACTCCTGCGTGACCCCCAACAAAAGATGTATGGAATTCTTGCAATAAACGGGTACGTAAATTAGAGATCGGAGGAATTAGTAGCTTACCACGAATATAGACCAACCCATCACGGAACGAATGATGTGGAAAAGCAACTTGATCGGCTGTAATATCTGCAACCAACCGGAGACCCACCGGGTCAGTTTGATAATAGGAACGAAGCTCGTTAAGCCATGTGGCCGTCGGATGTGAAAGTGCTAACATAACCGGAATCTGAACACGACTCAAAGCATCGACAACGCTGTTTTCTTTACCCGGCTTGAAATGGATCTCAAAATCGTAACCCATAAGCTTTGTAACCCACTTTTGTTGCTCCGGTGTTTGAATCGTTTGAGTGAGAACATGCTTCAAAGTATGGTGATCGGTAAAGATGCGGAACCGGCGGCCTAAGAGATATTGACGCCACTTTTTGATTGCCTCAGTGATAGCATATAGTTCTTTAGTATAAGTAGAATGGCCTTGCATGGTTGGACACACACTACAAGAAAACTGGGTTTTTAGTACGCGCAAAAGAGTCCTAAAATGCTATTTTATAGGACCTTTCATTTAATAGGACCAACGGTAAAAGCGTTTCATGTAAAGGGGTCGTAATAAGTCCCGGAACTAAAAAAACGTCCTAACATCTCAAATAAGATTATGAAACCAATTTTATGGTCGCGTAATATGTCTTTGAACAACCAAAATAGTGTCCTAATAAAAACATATTAGGACACTTTTACGATGTTCTAACATGTGCTTACATACTTTTAATCTTTTGATACACTTACAAGCGTCCTTAGAAATTAATTGATAGGACCCTTATGATGTAACATTATAGCTAATTTAGTACCAAGAAAAGGGTCCTAATATACCAAATAAGATTATGAAACCAATTTTATGGTCGCATAATATGTCTATAAACAACTTAAATAGCGTCCTAAAAAGAACATATTAGGACACTTTTACAATGTTCTAATATGTGATTACCTACTTTTAATATTTTGATACACATACAAGCGTTCTTAAAAATTAATTTATAAGACTCTTATGATGTAACGTTATAGCTACTTTAATATCAAGAAAATGGTCATAATATCCCAAATAAGATTATAAAACCAATTTTATAAACAGACATCTACATATAACATCCTAATAGTTATTGTATAACATCAACTAATGAAAGAAATAAAATTTCATTATATTTCAAATAAGCATGTTCATAACAAAAACACTAACCATAAATAAGTTATAACATTATCTAACATAAAGTCTTAACATTTAACAAAGAAATTAAAGAAATAAGAAGCATAAATCTTGAGTCATCATGCGTCCTCAATCCTCATGGACTACCTACAAATAAACCATCCATGTATAAGCATTAAGTTCCATTGTATTAAAATTATTTGTATCACAAGTTTAACAAATACATACCGAGATGAATGGATAGGGCCATGCGATGGATGCACCAATACAATCTTGAATTGTAGAAAATAAACCATATTGTCTTACCAAGTTTTCATCTTTTTTTATTGGTATTTGAACGTTTACCTCACACCATTCTGGTCCAATCTTTGTACCACCAACTAGATCATTTGGGTCCAAGCTCTGGACCCTTCCTCTTGCTACAGTCTCGGTAGAGTTTAGAATGCTTTTGAGGAAAACTTCATCTCCGACCTAGATTTTAGTTTTCAACAAATATTTATTAAACTCTAGTCATAATAGTGCAAAAAATCATTTTACAAAAAAAAAATTAATAAAGTTTTACACTAGCAGGCCAACATTTTTATAGAAAAACTAAGGAAAATTGGTTTTAAATAATCACACGTTTACAATCTTGTACACAATAACCACACCTTTACTCTTGGTACACAATAATCCCATGTTTTTAAAATATTTTCCCAATGGTCCCAGTTAACTTAAAACCAACCATTGTTAGTTTTATCCCACATGTCATCCCAATCAGCATCCTAGTCACCATTTATTTTTTTAATTAAAAAACCCTGTTTAACCTAACACCATATGTTCGTTCCCTAATCAAAACGAACCCTAATCGCAACACCATCAGCAGCGAACCTAATCGCCCCACCCCCAAATCAGCAATGAAGTCCTTTGGCATCTGCAACATCATCAACGAACCCTAATCGCCCCACCTACAAATCAACATAGAAGCCCTAATCCTTTGTAGTGGAACTTTTAGTTGTTGATGTTATTCATGATGAAAAACTAATAGGATTAAAGATGAAGAAGATTACTATTGTGGTCATGTAATAGGTGGAACACTAAAGATTTATATAGAAAAATACCCGTAAACGTTGATGTCCATTGGTTACATTGGGGAAATGTTGTGATGCAAGAGGTTGAACACTGGAACCACCCCTGGACCCTTCCATATCTCTGATACTTGGGCTTGTAACTGGACCACAGTACTAGTAAGTTCTTCACAGTGAGACTTCAATTGGAAGTTCCAATCCATAAGAACCAAGAGCACTACAGTTTCACATCTAATTTAAATCAAGTATCAAAGTTTACATCAAATTTTAATATTATTGAAGTAATTAAGTGTAAAATCACTAATTGTTTGATTAACGTTTTTAATGTAACTACTTATAAACTTTAAATTGTTTAAATAAAAGTTATTTAATTTTATGATAGAGATAAAGATTCAAAGATATTATAAAAAAACTACGTAAATGAAGATTAGTGCATCAACAGATTCATAGAATCATATTTACAAAAAGGCATGGATTAATCAAGTTTTGTAATGCTGCTTGCTTTTAGATAAACATTTACAAGTAACTAAGAACAATTTAATCAATAAACAAGTAACTAAGAACAAGTGGACTTATTTCAAAATATCATGGCAAGTCGAATCTATTGAAGCGATATAACTATTTCTTGGCAAGGAATTTCATTGTTTGCAATGAAAAGAAAATGTATTATTTACCTCTAAGTTTCTCTGTTGGATTTCGGTCAGAATCTTGTTGACAAATACATCTACTCCACACTTTCACAGAATTACATTCATTCTAAGATTAAATATCGCATTAGAAACCAAAAATAGAACTAGAAACATATGGTGTGCTAACAAACAACAGTTACATGAATGAATGGTAAAAAAAACATCTAATAAACTATGGCTACTTTATAAGTTGCATAGGGTGGCTGTGAGGCAACCGCCTCTCCCTCTTTTAAATGGTTACCTCCATCAAACAAGGCCATAATTATGGGTGAAGGAACTGGTTGAAATCTAGTAGCATAGATTGGGTTCAACGATGCCAATAACTTTTGTATGGGGTAACGGAGACTGTAGCTATAATTTAGGCTTTAGATGAACAGAACCAAAATATATTTACCTTTACTCTGAGAATGACGAATTGAGAAAACTAAAATCAATTTACAGCAATCAAAGATGAGTACCTGCAATTTAGGCTTTAAATTAGAATAAACAACGCGATTTCGGGATGAAGTGTCGTTCAAATTTCAGCAATAACTAAAAAACCCTAAAATCTTCCAGCAAACACCTTTAATCAATATTCAATACCAAGGCTTCAATTACAATTCAACAAATCATAATGAAGATGCTAGCAAACAAAATTGCATAAAAAAGATAAGTATATATCTGACCTCCACTTGACGGAACGGATCTTAATGTGGTTGAACTAAGTGGCAACTTTGTGAACAAGACGTCCATCTTTGCCTGTGGGTTCTCCATCTTCACTGCGGGTCTGTGGCAAAGATTTCGTCGGAGAAGCCTTCGCAATTATCACTAGAGAGATGTCAAATGTGGGGCACAGTTAGGGTTTAGAAGGTGAAAAGTTTTGGAGGAAACTGAGGGCATGTTTGGGTAAGCTTTTAGAAACAACTTATTGACTTATTGGCTTCTTGGAAAAGTCAGGATTTTGTGACTTATTGACTTATTGACTTTTTCCCCTCACATACACCCTCTTTACCAAACATCATTTTAGAGCTTATGACTTTTCAAAAAGCCAATAAGTCAATAAGTTGTTTCAAAAAGCTTACCCAAACATGCCCTGAATATTAGGGGAGAAGGTTTAGCGGGCACTACGGCTGTCCAAAAAGCTCGCGGCTCGGAGCTTGCTCGAAGCTCGCTCGGATTTAGCTTGGAAAAAGCTCGCTTGATATGGCTCAGTTTGAAAGTGAGAGAAAGTGAGCCTAGCTCGGCTCGGCTCGTGACGAGCTAAATTGGCTCGGTTTGGCTTGCTTGGTAGCCCGGTTCGGCTTAGCTCGAATTATTTTACTTATAATATATTTTATTTTTATAAACATATAATATATTACAAAAAAGTGATTATTATTTACATGTATTTAGGCTTCTAGTTAGATATCTATGACATATTTAAAGGTTGATTGTCGTGCTAATAAACAAATATTGTATTTACTTGAAATATAAAACTTATTTTGCGTTGTTGAACGTGATTTTGGCTTGTAATGTATTAGGTTGAACTTATTTTGAATATGTTCTTTTGAAGTATTGAACAATATTTTAGAATACTGAATTTTGAGAGCTACGTATTAACTTTTATTTTTAAAATCGAGCCAAACCAAGCCGAGCCGAGCCAGCTCGGTTTAAAACTAAGCCGAGCCCGAGCTTAGATTTTCAGCTCGGTTTCAAATCCGAGCCGAGCCGAGCCAGCTCAGTTTATAATCGAGCCGAGCCCGAGCTTGCCCTAGCTCGGCTCGGCTCGGCTCATGAACGGCCCTAGCGGGCACGGGGAAACTATAAAATTTTGAGATTGAATTTAACTTTTTCCTTTTAAAGTATAAGATAACAAATTTTAGGTAAAAATATAAAATAAAAAACAGAAAAAAAACTATATAAAGTAGGGAAAAGATCAAATAGGAAGATTAATTTCGCTAGGAAGGATAAGAAGCAATAAGAGGATGACATGTGGCAACATTTAAAATAAAGAAAAAGGGTATTTTAGTCAATCCAACCCTTTCTTCTTCCTTTTCAAAACCCAGTAACTTCAAAACCCACCATTTTCAAAACCCACCATCTTCAACCATTTCTTCACTTTCTATCTCAATAATCACTACATTATAGTGCGATTTTCATCACCAATCAATTATTCAAACACCCGATCAACGTGTTCTTCAGCTTTTTTTGAAGAAAACCCAGTTTAATTTCATACAAAATCTCGTTTTTTCCGGTGATTTTGAAGATAATCACTCGATCCGTTCGATTCGAGCGCTGATAAGTGTTTCAATCATTCAAAATTCGTCAATTGTTGAAGAAATCACTTTGATCCAGGTAAGAAATTCTTTAATTTCATTTTTACGATCTGGGTTTTTGATTTAGTCATTGCGTTTTACGATCTTGGCGGGGGTCCGGGGGCAGCGCCCCCGGTAGCGGGGTCCCAGGGGCGGCAGCCCCTGGCGGGGTCCAAGGGGCAGAGCCCCTGGCTGGGGTTGAGCTGCCCCCGGACCCTCGCCAAGACAGTTCACAGTCACAGACAGTTCCCAGACAGTTTTATGTGTCCATTGCGTTTTAGAAATAAGAGAGTTTTATGTGTTTTCTAGCTATTGCGTTTTAGAAAAAAACACATTTTTAAGTGTTTTTAGTCATTGCGTTTTAGGTAAAACACAGTCACAGACAGTTCCCAGACATTTTTAGGTGTTTTCAGTCCATTGCGTTTTAGAATGAGTAATTTTTAAGTGTTTTCTGGCAATTGCGTTTTACAAATAAGACATTTCTTTGTGTTTTTTGTGCATTGCGTTTTAGGTAAAACACATTTTTATGTGTTTTTGGTGCATTGCGTTTTAGGTAAAACACATTTTTATGGGTTTTTAGTCCATTGCGTTTTATAAAGTACATTTTCTTTTGAGTTTTTAGGCTATTGCGTTTTAGAAATAAGACATTTCTTTGTGTTTTCTGGCCATTGCGTTTTACAAATAAGTCATTTATTTGTGTTTTTTGTGCATTGCGTTTTAGAAAAATGTCATTTTTTAGGTTTTTTTTTCATTGCGTTTTACGTAACTGGGGGTTTTTCTATTGCGTTTTACGCAACTGGGTTTTAATTTTTTTTTAAATATAGCAATAGTATACTCGTTTTAAAGATAAAAAAACGCTCGTTTTTTTGGTGCAATTTTTATAAAAAAATAATGTCGTATGAAAGAGTTATTAACGTTTAAAAAATGGGGGGAATTGGAGGAGAGAGAAACTATTGGCTTGGATTGACTAGAATGCCCCTAAACAAACTCACGCGTCTCTTTTCTTCTTTTCAATTTCCCTGATTTAATGTTAGCCCTTGATTAACTAAATGGATTGTCAAGATCACTTCCTAGCCTTCCTAGCCAAATTAACTTCCTATTGTATCTCCACCCATATAAAGTATACAAAATATTTTTAAAATTGTATTATATTTAACTTTTACTTTTTTTATCTCGTATGAATTTCACTAAAAATAGGACATTTGTGTAATACCATTATATGTTGAACAAGAAAAAAATCAGAGCTTTTTATTTTGAAAAGCAAGACCATTCTATTAGACAATGTGTAGTGGTGGGTGAACTCAATTCTCTTTCTTTGGCATGATCTGACATGTGGTAGTCTAGTCAGTAAAGAGGCATTACGAGACTGGAAGTTCAAATGGGTATAGTGGTATAATGCCCCATGCAGTGATTACCCAATTATTATTTTTTTTTTTAAATTAAAACAAATAATATTCCATTAAATAAATAAAAATTACATTATCACTGATTAAAATACTAAACAAATAATATTCCATTAGATAAATAAAAATTACATTATCACTGATTAAAATACTAAAAATTAAAGACGAACATGCAAATTATAGCTCTAAAGTCTGTATTTGTCACAGATTTGTTGCCTACGCATTTAAGCTAGGAGCAACGCTTCTCCTTGAAGGTGATCGATCGGCTTAGACATAAACTCGATATCTTTCTCCATTTGCCTCGCTTCTTGTACCGCGACGAACTTTTTGTTTTCGGTGTTTCTTTCTTGAATTGTTTCCAAACGCATATGGCCATGGTCTCGTATGTCTTGAAGTCGTCGGTTCATATTTTCAAAATCTTGTTTCATTTCAACACCTGCTGAAGATGTCTCCGCCCTTTCCTCCTTTTTCCACTTCTTCTACCGGGCGGTCGGGGCAACTTCATTTCCTCATCCTCGTCATCCTCATTACGGGTGGTCTTATAAACAATCGAAAAATAATTAGAAAATGCCTAACTAAATTCAAATAAAAAGAGTTACATGTATAAAAGCGGATTTTTCATCCACTTGACCCCAGTGATATTAACCTTAATAGTGATGATGACTCTTTACGGACCATGATGGGCTTCATTAGGTCGTATCGTGTCTTAAATTGTTATATTAGGTTGTAGTGAGGTATATTAGATCATAATTGCAGTATAGATCATATATGTGAACCATATTTAGCCTTAATACCCTTAATGGCACTTAATGGACCATGATGCACTTCATTAAGTCATATTCAATTATAATAGTCATATTAAACCATAATGGAGAACCATAAATTACAAATGCCTTAATGGACTATGATAGGCTTTATTATGTTTTCTGATTCTCGAAGTGTTATGATGTGTTGTAGTAAGTCATAGTAGATTATTATGGGCAATAAAAGATCATGCATGTCTTAATGGACTATATTTGTCCTTGTCGGTCATGATAGCTCTTAATGGGCCATTATGGACTTTATAAGGTCTTAAGGGTTATATCGGGTTGTATGGAGTCATACTGAATCATAATGGACGTTTCTAAATCATAGATGTCTTAGAGGAATGTATTGGGTGTTAATAGTCACAATGGCTGTTAATGGACCATGGTGCACTTTCAGTAAACCAATTTGGATTCATGAAAGGGAGGTCAACTACAGAAGCGATACACATTCTAAGGAGGTTGATGGAAAAATATAGATCGAAGAAGCAAGATTTACATATGGTGTTTATCGACCTAGAAAAGGCATATGACACTGTCCCACGACAACTGATTTGGGATAGTTTGGAGGGTCGAGGTCTACCGGGGAAATATATAGACATAATTAAGGATACATACGATAGAACGGAAACTAATGTCCGCGCGCCTGTAGGAGACACAAACTTCTTTCCTGTGGAGGTAGGACTCCACCAGGGGTCTGCGTTGAGCCCTTTTCTTTTTGCGGTTGTCTTGGATGAGTTGTCCAAGTTGATTCAGAAGACAGTTCCGTGGTGCATGCTTTTTGCAGACGATATTGTGTTGATTGCAGAGACTAAACAGTGCCTGAACGCGAGGGTAGAGGAGTGGCGAGTAGCCTTAGAGGGCAAGGGCCTAAGGATTAGTCGATCTAAGACTGAGTATCTACACTGTGATTTCAGTGGTGTAGCCGATGACGATGACACCCAAATCACCATTGAGGATCAATTGGTTCCGCATGTAACTAGATTTAAGTATCTGGGGTCGTTTGTGCAAAGAGATGGTGACATAGATAGTGATGTAACCCATCGCATACAGGCTGGCTGGTGTAGATGGAAGGCAGCCAGTGGGGTATTGTGCGATAGGAGGTTCCCAACTAAATTAAAGGGGAAATTTTACAGGGTAGCAGTCAGGCCCGCTATGCTATATGGAACAGACTGTTGGGCTATCAAGAAGACACAAGCGCGCAAGATGGAGGTAGCAGAGATGAGGATGCTGAGGTGGATGTGTGGACACACGAGGTTAGATCGGATAAGAAATGAGGTTTTTAGAGAAAGATTAGGAGTGGCTAGTATATCGGAGAAGATTAAGGAGGGGAGATTGAGATGGTTTGGGCATGTGAAGCGGAGGGAAATGACGGCACCAGTTAGAGTAGTGGAAACTCTTACTGTCGAGGGGAGGAGAGGAAGAGGCAGACCCAAACTGACATGGGATGAGCAGATTAGGCATGATTTAGTAGAGTTGCATCTTTCTGAGGACATGGTCCAAGATAGGACTTCGTGGAGGCGTAGGATTAGGGTTAAGGACTTCTAGAAGATATTGCAGTAAGGTCTTAGGTGTATTTTAAGGAGGTAGGTTTTTCTTACTCTTTAAGGGACTTTCCCGCTGATTGCCTTCTTGTGTTTATGCCCAAATGATGTTGTATGCATGCTATTATACATGATTTACATTATATCGTGTCACTCGGATCAATTTCTTGTTACGAGGGACTTCTTATTTCTATATTCTTTGACGTGGTGTGTTGGTTTGTTGTTCGTTTTCGAGCCGAGGGTCTCTCTGGAAGCAGCCTCTCTATCCCTATGGATAGAGGCAAGGTCTGCCTACATCTCACCCTCCCCAGACCCTATAAGTAGCTTTGCTATTTGTGGGAATTACTGGGTATGGTTGTTGTTGTAAGTCTAAAGGGTTATATGAGGTTGTGGTGAGTCTTGCTTAATTATAATGAGCAATAATAGATCATACATATATTAATGGACTGTATGGGACCTTCATTGTCACGACAACTCTTAATGAACCATCGCTATCACACAATGTTTTTTTTTTGTTGATTTTCTTCAATTTTTAAAGATTTTTTTTTTTTTAGTTTCGGGGGTAGGGATGAGCTCGGTGCCAACCGATACCGAATCGGTACTGGTACCGAAAATACCGGTTACAGTACTGGTATATGAAAGTAAAAACCGGTAGCGAACCAGTACCAAGAATGCCAAAAGTCGGCACCGAATTGGTACTTATGATCTTTCGGTTCGAGAAATTCGGTATCGACACCCAGTACCATTTGCTCATCTCTGACCACGGGTTTCATACGAACAATATCATTATCATAAAAAAAAATTTGTTGATTTTCTTTCCGTTATATTTTAGTGTTTTTCTCTACATTTTCTTTTTTGTTCTTCTCAGCAGTCCTGTGCGCAACGCGCACGGAAGTATAGACCTAGTTTTTAATATATACCAAAAGATAGATAGACTAACAAATTCTCTCTAAAACTAGTTTCTCCTCCTAGTTTTTAATATACTAAAGATAAAAAAGGATTAATAATTTATTTGCATAACTATTTTTCCCTCCTAATTTTCCTCCAACCAGTATTTCCCTCCTTAATAATCAAAATTTCCCTCTCACTCCCTAAAAAAATTTAGAAACCTACCATCACCAATCACCATAAGTTTTAGCTGGGAATTTGGGATAAAAGTAATTAAGTAAAAACATTAAAGTATAAAATAGAAAGATCTATATATAATTTTTTCGCAATGGTAAAATTATTTGATAAACTCTTTTGAAAAAAAAAAAGATTATGATGACAAATTTTTTTGTGGGGTTTTCGTGGGTTATCTTAGAACAAAAGATTTTAACAATCTTACTGTATCAATTTGCTAACAAAACTATTTTTAACTTTTTAGATTTCATGAAATCCATTGATAATTTTTTCTAAGAAGATTAAAAAGTTTTATTTATTTCATGGGTCCGTTAATAATTTATCCTACCATATATTTGTTATTAAAAATATTATTTTAATATTAAACTAGTAATAAGACCCGCGCGCGTTGCGGCGCGGGTACATTGCAAACGTCGAACGGATTAGTCCAAGCGTTATGTGATGTGTTAATCATATAATAATGTGCGTTTCGAAGTATCCGACTGAACTCAATGTAACCTATAGATGTGTTGTAATTGGATTAAAATGTAAAGCAAATCGAGTTTATAGTGTACAATCATAACGTATTATATGCGACTCGACTAGCTCAAATTTATATCATCAAGTCAAAACGTATTATATGTGACCCGATTCATATGTAGGAAACATACAAAATAAAGGCCGAAAACGTATACCAAATTTACGTCAAAATGTAAAAAGAAAAGTTTAAAAGTTGAGGGGTCGGTATAAAGCATATGTGAAAAAAAAACGTAAATTACCAAAGTATAGGTAAAAAATGCAAGTTACAAAAGTAGAGAGTAAATAAAAGGAAAATTCTATATGCAAAAAATATGAATTACAAAATATAAGCTAAAATTGGAAATTTTGGAAGTCAAAGAGGGGTGGTTTCACCGACTTTGTACTTTAAGTAATACAGAAATTAGCAAAAAGCTAAGGGCTAAAAATGCCAATTGTTAAAGTAGAAGAATAGTAAAGTTAGATAAGGGACTAAAATTGATTACTCTAAAAGTGGAGGGGTCGTAGCAAAGCTGAGGGGCTTGAAATGAAATATTGAAAAAGTTTAGGGGAGTAGCAAAGCTGAGGGGCTTGAAACGCAAAATGGAAAAAGTTTAGGGGGTGTAAGGCAATGCCGGTGGGTCACCCCACCGATATAGCCTTTTAAGTTATAGTAGAATATCACCAAAATAACAATGAAAGTGTTTTATTGACTTAGGTAACCGTTTAACACGACAGTTGCATCTAAATTCCAACTAAGCAACCTTTGTAAGGAAAGTTGCAAATATCAATAAAATCTGCAACCTTTCAAGAAAAAAGTTGCATTTTTAGTAAAATTTGTAACTTTTAAATAAAAAGGTTGCAATTTCTATAAAACTTTACAACTTTTTATGAAAAAGGTTGCATTAGATCTTTTAATGCAACATCTATACATATAATAAAGGAAATCGTTGGTGGTACACGTGTCATAATTATATCGATTCCTAGGTTCTTTTTCCCGCAAAACCCTTTACCCCATTTTGTTGTACACGCGGGCCTAAACCCGATCTGATAACCACCTTTAGATCCAGTTATCTCTTCTTTTCCTAACAACGCCATCACAAAAAAAAAAAAAAAAACCCTAATGGTTTCTCTTCTTGCCTTGACAAAAAATCGTCCGTGAAGAATAACAAAGGTAAGTTTTGTATCCGATTTCTCTGTTTCAGTACTCAATTTTGCAATATTCATGTTCATCGTTCTTTTATTGAAGATGGTATACTTTGTGTCATATCAAATGCTAGATCGAAAATCCTAATCTTGTGTTCTTAAAGATGAGGTCTAAAGGCTTATGTGTTTGTTCTGAAAACCCAGATTTAGAAACCCTATTTCATGTTCTTATGTCTCATTTATTTCATTTTTCATCATGAATTCAACAAAAAAAGGATCTGATAGGATTTGGTAATAAAGTTCTTTGGCTGAAGAGAATGTAAACATGTGAAATAATTGTGTTAGAAACTGTTTTATGAAGAGAATGTAAACATGTGAAATAATTGTGTTAGAAACTGTTTTAAGATTTTAGATTGCCAAAAATCAGATTATGCAAGGCATCTTATGAGTGAATCCACACGTATTCTTTGGCTTAAGGGAACCCCTTGGGAGTGGAAGATCAAAGAGACTTACTTGTGTAGTTGTTGTATATTTACTTATAAATTATCCAGCTTTTTATTTACTTGTGGGAATTGCTATGTTATCTTTTATATTTATTCAGACAGCTTTCTGTTGGGACAAATTCTGATAGATTTGTAAGTCATTCAACTTACAACTTACACACGTCAAGAATCATATAAAGAATTTTAGGGGGAACTTGGTGGTCAAAAGGTGAGTTAATAAAATTGTCTTTTGTATGTGAGTTGACAGAAAACACCATATTTAAATTACCCTAATGTTGTATTGTGCAAATTAAACTTAAAAGGTTGGAGAAGCTAAATTTTTTTTTACCTTGGAGGTAATGCTAGGAGTGAATCCCCTTGACATGGTTAAGGGAATTTCATAAAAGTTGCTAGCATTTGAAAGTAAAATCCCAACACACCTTGGGCGAGTTTTGCACCATTTAACCTATTACATTTTTAGCCAATGTCTTAACTTTACCCGTTGACCCATTTGAAATAAACTATTTTTACATAAATGGGTCAAAATTACAAACTTTATGGGTAGGGTTTGTTATTATTGATAAGAACTTAATTTAGATCACCTTATTTGTCAAATTAATTATGTTTTCAATTGAAGGAAGATGGCTGACTTCAAGAATCTATAATTATTATTGATTTTTGTTGAGGTCCTGCACAAGCTCAAAACTAAAAGGGTTCTTCAAAATATGATATTGTAATGAAGGTGTTCCTTTTACCATACAGTTTTTTTGTGCAATAGTAATACTACTTCTAAAAAACATCCAAATCAATAGGTTGACACCAACTGAAATTTTATATTATCTATTTTAAAGCAATAAGACTCTTGCTGCTGCAAGAATGTTGACACTAACTGGATCTACTGGCCGAACATAGTGTGGTGACTCCTTGGCTAAAATAAATATTGCCCACTATAAGTTCTGTTGATGCTCAACTCAAGGTGATGTTTCTTTTTTGTTTTTATCTTTGTGTCCAAATGATAGGTTCACCGGAAGCACTGTGTTGAAAAGTTGCAGTTTTTTTTTAAATTGTGTCAAATAGGATTAACAAGATTCTGTTTATTAGTTAGTAGGCCGTTTTTTTATAATGAGTGACTTAGAAGTAAAAGGATTGAACATTCGTTTCCATTTACTATATGTATATGGTTTCTCACACTTTTGTTTTTACATTACAATCAAAAGAAAGATGTAGGTTATGAAATTGCAAGGCATGTGAATTTGTTTTGTGATTTTTATGATAGGTTCTGGCCATTGTGTGTGAGGAGCTCCCTCCTAATGAAATTATGTAACGTATCCGCTCCAAGTGACATTTTTATTGTTCACATATTGGCTTATTTATGGTATCTAACCTCTATGGAATTTTTTAGGTATGTAGAGTACATTTTCAATTTTATTGTTCACATATTGGCTTATTTATGGTCTGTAATGAAATTTTTAGCTATGTTGAATACATTGTTAATAACTATATAAGTATTTATTAAATAATAGAACTTAACCTGTCATATAAATTAATATTATATATTTGTGGATACTAATCAACAAAACAAACAAATGATGTCTTCCACAATCTAATCTACTCATTGAGTATTATGTAATAGTGGGATAGTAACACTAAATTTAATTACTTAGTTTTTACAATCACGTGCGCCTAATAAATAGATAATTCGATGCGTCATGTGTCACAATTATGTGAGCTCAAGATGATTTTATTTCGTTTATCTTATTTCATCTTTTTGTACTCTATTTGTTAGTAAAAGAAGTTAATTAAAAAATGCGATACTAATAAAAATGTGTATTTTTTAATGTTTCGTTTATTCAACCCGTGTAACACACGGGGTTCTAACCTAGTTTATACTAAACGAAGTTGCATTAGAGTCAAATGCAACACAACTGAAAAATGTTGCATAGATCTAAAAAGTTGCATTAGCCTCATTTTCTAGTAGTGTGTCAAGTGTCTTTTAAAGTTATATTATAATAAAACTCTAGCGAATAAGTGTCCTATAAAACTAATGTTTTATGACTCAAATATCAAGTGTCCTATTACGGTGTATTATAATAACACCACAATGATTAAGCGTCCTATAAAGTTTAAAGTTATAAGACCCAAGTGTCAAGTGTCCTATTAAGTTAAGTTCTAATATGACTTCGACTAGAAAGGGTCCTATAACACCGAACATTTATGACTTAACTACAACGCGTCCTATTAAGTTATGTTATAATAGGACCCCAGATGATCAAGTGTCCTAATACAGTACCACATAATGGGACACTGTAACAACTCTTATCAAAAGTCATAATTATTAAATTAATTAGTCCAAAAGGAAACCCTAATTGAGACACCCAAGTGATTCTGAACAAACCCTAAAATTTTCATAATTTTCAGAATCAGGATTAGGGCCCCTAAAACTCAGGGGGGGTTAAACCCTATGGACGATTATCCACTTAAAACGTTGGCAGCAAGGAATTTACGAAAATCGTCAACTCAGCAAAGCTAGTCCCAACCGTGGCAACCTATAGCTAGAAAATAGGTCTCACGCGGCCCGCGTGAGAATAAGCTAAAAACTAACGCGGGCCGCCTCAGGGTAAAAATTCACCTATAAATAGAGGACAGTGGGACTGGAACTTCTGCGTTGATTTGACGTTTAAATTCCTTTCGTACACGAAGTTATAGTGAAAATACTCTCAATCCACACACTGATCTCGAAATTCTGCCGCAAAACAGGGTATTAGCACGATCGCTGCTACGATTCATTTTCCGATCGATCAATGTACTCAACGGGTGTTTAAGTGCTTCCCACATTAGGGTGATGCTTTATCATTAGTCGTTAATTCGACAGATGTTAAGCATAGCACTTTGTCACTCGTTGTGATGGTTGATCTCGTGAGTTATCGTAAATGCTGTATTGATTACTAATCCAGTTTTGTGTGCATTGTTATCTAAATTAGGTTAATCAGGCTAATTCATAGACTAGACTCTGTCCATATTAAATCAGCAATGTGAGTCATTCTCTCTTTTTATCAAATCTATTTACAAAATCATGTTTATTTTCAAAGTTATAATTACGGGGATTAAGTCTTTGTAATCACCAAGTTACAGCCGGTATGTGGGGTTTTGTATACATTACTTGATAATCTTCACCATTGGGGCAGCCAATGGGTGATATGACCATAGTCACAGACACCATTGGACGGAAGGGCCAATGGGTCGAGTGACAAAGTACTGTGGGTAATTGGTTTGATATCAGAAACATTGTAATCTTCCTTAATACTGTAAATTATAACAAATGTGTCATTTTAGTAAATAGAATGATTCACTCAGTATTTCCCGCTGACAAAACCTTTTTCAAACATGTTTCAGGTGATCTGTTGTAATTCAGGAAAAGTGCTGGGGAGCATTTCAAGCTTAAGATAGTGGCTCATTATAAAATAAATAAATAAGTTTTGTAATATCACGATTTCGTATTAAAATCATACTATTGTAAATTATCGGGGTTTTATCCCGAATTGTGAAATAAAATAAATCGGGAAAATTTTAGCTTTAAACGATCCTGATGATAAACTTCCGCTGTTAAACTCAATTAAATCAATACCGCTGGATTTCTGTCCCGCGGCTCCTGAAACGGGTCAAACCGGGTCGGGGGTCGTGACAAAAAAAGGTGGTATCAGAGCCACTGAGTTAAGCTAATTAAGTATTTAGAAATACTTAATTTTTCCTGATTACTATTATGTGATTATATGTGATATTAACTGATTATTTGTTAGTTACAGTATGGGTAAGCAAAAGCTGTCAAGCATCTATCTTAAATTAGATAGATCATCCAATGAGAAGGGAAGTTCATCCCGAACCAAATCCTCGAATCAGGCTGAAATTCCTGAAGAAGGAATATTTGTGCGAAAGGCACATTACGAGGAATCACTTTCTCCTAGAAGGAGGGAGATGATTATTAAGAAAAGTAAAGAGCAAATTCGACAAAAGAAGATTAAACGGGAAACCCAGGAATTAATTAATAAATCACCTTGGGAAGATAAGCTAGATGAGAAATGGGCAAATTTATATATGCTAGCCACAGTAGCAGAAAATATAAATCTTTAAATATTTTAAAGTTTTAGCACCTTACCCTTACAATCTAGAAACCCTGTGCAATAAATAAAATTTCAAAACCTAAGTATGTTTTCTAGTTATCTTTGTAATAAATTAGTACACAGTATGTAATAAATTAAAAGGTTATTTATGAATTTTAACTTAGTATTTTATGCATTTTGCATATATGCTACATCAGCATGAGTGGGATATCTGAAGCTTTTCAGAACCTTAATCTTTACCCGGTGAATATCGAAGTTTCCAAAGAATTTACTGGATATTTTCCTGATATAGAACAACCTGTAGAATTCAATGCTCCAACCTTGAAAAAGCCAAAACCCAAGAAAAGAAGGAAACATAGAACTTTTAGGACATAAATTCTCTGCAAAACTATTGCCGATGAATTTGGCTGAATTTGATGTTGTATTAGGAATGGATTGGTTAGTAGCAAACCATGCTAGAATCCTTTGTGATCAGAATTCCATAGAAATTCAATCACCCACCGGAGAAGTGATTAGGATTACAGGAAATAAACCACGTAAGCCCATGAAGTTCATATCAGTAATGAAAGTTGCTAATTATGAACGTAAACAAGGAATAGTGTATATGATTTCAGTAATCATTAGCACTAAGAGTAAAGATCTTAAGGAAATACCAATAGTCACAGAATATCCTGATGTATTTCCAGAAGATTTACCAGGATTACCTCCAGACAGGGAAGTAGAATTTAGGATTCATCTAATTCCAGGAACTACACCGATAGCCAAGGCACCTTATCGGTTAGCACCCACAGAAATGTTAGAACTGAAAAAGCAATTAGATGAATTACTAAGTAAAGGATTCATACAACCTAGCTCATCCCCTTGGGGAGCGCCAGTGTTGTTTGTAAAGAAAAAGGACGGTTCAATGAGAATGTGTATCGATTATAGAGAATTGAATAAGGTCACAATTAAGAATCGATACCCATTACCTAGGATTGATGATTTTTTTGATCAACTTCAGGGGGCTAGATATTTTTCTAAGATAGATTTACGCTCCGGATATCATCAATTGAAGGTACAAGAAGAAGACATACCTAAAACTGCTTTCAGAACTAGGTATGGTCACTACGAGTTTACAGTCATGCCCTTCGGGTTAACAAATGCACCTGCAGCATTTATGGACATGATGAATAGGATCTGTAAACCGTACTTGGATAAGTTTGTAATTGTCTTTATAGACGATATACTTATTTATTCCAAAAGTCAGACAGAGCATTGTGAACATCTTCATGCACTCTTAAATTTGTTAAGAAAAGAAAAGTTATACGCCAAATTCTCGAAATGCGAATTTTGGCTAAAGGAAGTGCAATTTTTAGGACATATGGTAAATCATGAAGGTATTCATGTAGATCCTGCTAAGATAGAGGCAATTACCAATTGGAAGGTTCCGCAAACAGCAATGGAAATTAGAAGTTTTATAGGATTAGCTGGGTATTATAGACGATTTATTAAGGATTTTTCCAAGATAGTTGTACCATTAACTAAGCTAACCTGTAAAGCCACTAAGTTTGAATGGGGACCCAAACAAGAAGAAGCTTTTAGGATTTTGAAACAGAAATTAACCCATGCTCCAATCTTAGCCTTACCAGAAGGAACTGAAGATTTTGAAGTATACTGTGATGCTTCAAAATTAGGATTTGGATGTGTGCTTATGCAACGCAAAAAGGTAATTGCGTATGCTTCAAGACAATTGAAAAAGCACGAAAAGAATTATACGACTCATGATTTAGAATTAGGAGCCGTAATTTTTGCCCTTAAGATTTGGAGACATTATCTTTACGGAAGTAAATTTACTGTCTACACAGACCACAAAAGTTTAAGATATATATTTGGGCAAAAAGAGTTAAACATGAGGCAAAGGAGATGGATGGAAATCCTAAGTGACTACGACTGTGATATTCAGTATCATGAAGGAAAGGCGAATGTAGTTGCAGATGCCTTAAGTCGTAAGTATTATGAGAAACAACGACGAGTCCGTGCTCTCAGATTAAATCTACAAATAGATTTAATGGATCAATTGAAGAATGTTCAAGCTACAGCAATCAAGGATGATGCTGAAGGAATGAAAGGACGAATCAAGGAATTAGAACAAGGAGCAGATGGAATTTGGAGATTCCACAAAAGTAAAATTTGGGTACCTAAGCAGGGAGACTTAAGACCTAAGATTTTAGAAGAAGCTCATAAATCTAGGTATACAATACACCCAGGAAACAATAAAATGTACCAAGATTTAAGAAAGAACTTTTGGTGGATAGGAATGAAAAAGGACATAGCCAACTATGTTTCTAAATGTCTTACTTGTTCACAAGTTAAGGCAGAACATCAGAAACCTTCAGGATTACTACAACAATTAGAAATGCCAGTATGGAAATGGGAACTTATAACAATGGATTTTGTTACTAAGTTACCCAAAACCAGAAAAGGTAATGATGCGATTTGGGTAATTGTGGATCGATTAACCAAATCTGCTCACTTTCTACCTATGAAAGAAACCTTTAGCATGGAAAGACTGGCTAAATTGTATGTAGATGAAGTTGTATCCTTACATGGAGTTCCACTCTCCATTGTATCACATAGGGATAGTCGATTCACTTCCCATTTCTGGAAAAGTTTCCAGCAAGCTATGGGAACTCGACTAAATCTGAGCACTGCATATCATCCCCAAACAGACGGACAAAGTGAAAGGACAATTCAAACTCTAGAAGACATGCTCCGAGCATGTGTAATAGATTTTGGTGGAAGTTGGGATGATCATTTACCATTAATTGAATTCTCCTATAACAATAGTTATCATTCAAGCATTGAAACTGCTCCATTTGAAGCATTATATGGAAGAAAATGCAGAACTCCAATTTGTTGGGCAGAAATAGGAGAAAGTCCATTATCAGGTCCGGAGATTGTGCAAGAAACGACTGATAAGATCACCCAAATCAAAGAAAAACTGAAGATGGCTAGAGATCGCCAAAAGAGTTATGCAGATAATAGATGCAAGCCATTAGAATTCCAAGTTGGAGACAGAGTACTGTTGAAAGTTTCTCCTTGGAAAGGAGTTGTTAGATTCGGTAAGAAAGGAAAGCTAAGTCCAAGATACGTAGGACCATTTCCAGTGATCCAACGTATAGGACCAGTAGCTTATCGTTTACAACTACCAGAAGAATTAGCTGGAGTACATGATGTATTTCATGTATCCAATCTCAAGAAATGTTTAGCAGATGAATCTCTAGTAGTACCTCTTCAAGACATAGAGATAAACGAAAAGTTAAAATTTGTGGAGAAACCTCTTCAGATAGAAGACAGAAAAGTGAAGTTTCTCAAGCACAAACGACTAGTGTTAGTTAAAGTAAAGTGGGATTCAAGGAGAGGACCTGAATACACTTGGGAGCTGGAATCAGAAATGAAGAGAAAGTATCCTCAATTATTCCAATAAATCTCGAGGACGAGATTTTATTAAGGTGGGGAGAATGTAACAACTCTTATCAAAAGTCATAATTATTAAATTAATTAGTCCAAAAGGAAACCCTAATTGAGACACCTAAGTGATTCTGAACAAACCCTAAAATTTTCATAATTTTCAGAATCAGGATTAGGGCCCCTAAAACTCAGGGGGGGTTAAACCCTATGGACGATTATCCACTTAAAACGTTGGCAGCAAGGAATTTACGAAAATCGTCAACTCAGCAAAGCTAGTCCCAACCGTGGCAACCTATAGCTAGAAAATAGGTCTCACGCGGCCCGCGTGAGAATAAGCTAAAAACTAACGCGGGCCGCCTCAGGGTAAAAATTCACCTATAAATAGAGGACAGTGGGACTGGAACTTCTGCGTTGATTTGACGTTTAAATTCCTTTCGTACACGAAGTTATAGTGAAAATACTCTCAATCCACACACTGATCTCGAAATTCTGCCGCAAAACAGGGTATTAGCACGATCGCTGCTACGATTCATTTTCCGATCGATCAATGTACTCAACGGGTGTTTAAGTGCTTCCCACATTAGGGTGATGCTTTGTCATTAGTCGTTAATTCGACAGATGTTAAGCATAGCACTTTGTCACTCGTTGTGATGGTTGATCTCGTGAGTTATCGTAAATGCTGTATTGATTACTAATCCAGTTTTGTGTGCATTGTTATCTAAATTAGGTTAATCAGGCTAATTCATAGACTAGACTCTGTCCATATTAAATCAGCAATGTGAGTCATTCTCTCTTTTTATCAAATCTATTTACAAAATCATGTTTATTTTCAAAGTTATAATTACGGGGATTAAGTCTTTGTAATCACCAAGTTACAGCCGGTATGTGGGGTTTTGTATACATTACTTGATAATCTTCACCATTGGGGCAGCCAATGGGTGATATGACCATAGTCACAGACACCATTGGACGGAAGGGCCAATGGGTCGAGTGACAAAGTACTGTGGGTAATTGGTTTGATATCAGAAACATTGTAATCTTCCTTAATACTGTAAATTATAACAAATGTGTCATTTTAGTAAATAGAATGATTCACTCAGTATTTCCCGCTGACAAAACCTTTTTCAAACATGTTTCAGGTGATCTGTTGTAATTCAGGAAAAGTGCTGGGGAGCATTTCAAGCTTAAGATAGTGGCTCATTATAAAATAAATAAATAAGTTTTGTAATATCACGATTTCGTATTAAAATCATACTATTGTAAATTATCGGGGTTTTATCCCGAATTGTGAAATAAAATAAATCGGGAAAATTTTAGCTTTAAACGATCCTGATGATAAACTTCCGCTGTTAAACTCAATTAAATCAATACCGCTGGATTTCTGTCCCGCGGCTCCTGAAACGGGTCAAACCGGGTCGGGGGTCGTGACAGACACTAACAATTAAATGTCTTATAAAGTACTTTATTAGGATTTACATTTTAAGTGTCTTATTAAATTATATGATAATAGGACCCCAAAAATCATCCATCCTATTAAATAGTTTTTTAGGACACCGGTTTAGTAGAGTATATTATAAAAGGACCCCAAAAGTTCATTAGTCTTATTAAATAGTTTTTTAGGACCCTCTTTTACAAGCGTACCACATAAAAGGTCCTAAAAAGCCATTTTTGTTGTAGTGACAACTTTTTGCTAAAAAAATGCAATTGGTTTGCAGTTTTGCGATAAAACGGCGCCTATGGCTACGCCAGAAGCGTCCGTTGTGACATCGAATGGCTGCGAAAAATCAGGCAAGGCAAGAGTAACCAACTCTTTCATTTGGGTTTTCAATTTAATGAAGGCTTGATTGGCATCTGGGGTCCAAGTAAAATCGGGTTTTTTAAGGAGATCAGTAAGTGGTGATGCGATTCTTGCATAATGGGGAACAAACCGGCGATAATAGCCTATGAGACCCAAAAAGGCTCGAAGTGTGGTAAAAGAAGTCGGTTGAGGCCAACTTTGGATAGCTTCGATCTTATCCGGTTCCGGAGCTACACCCACAGCTGAAATTTTATGACCCAAAAATGATAATTCTTGCACCGCGAAAACGCATTTGGATCCTTTCGCATGAAATTGATTGGCCAATAGGGTCTCAAACACATACCGTATATGACTTTAGTGTTCCTCCATCGAGTTACTATAAATGAGTATATCGTCAAAAAAAACGAGAACAAATTGGCTAAGGACCTTGCGAAAGAGATCATTCATAGCCGCTTGGAATGTAGACGGGGCATTAGTGAGCCCAAAGGGCATAACGAGGAACTCGTAGTGCCCGTCCATTGTGCGAAACGCGGTCTTATGAATGTCTTCCTTAGCCACACGAATCTGATGGTATCCGGAGCGCAGATCTATTTTGGAAAAGATCGTTGCACCGTGAAGTTCATCAAGTAATTCATCGATAGTGGGAATCGGAAAACGATCACGCACCGTGGCTGCATTGAGTGCGCGATAATCAACGCAAAAACGCCAAGAGCCATCTTTCTTTTTAACAAGCAAGATGGGCGATGAAAACGGGCTTTGACTCGGCCGGATGACTCCATCGGTTAACATTTCCGTGATTAAACGTGTCATGATTTATTTTTGGAAATGAGGATAACGGTATGGTTTGACATTTACGGTGTGATTATTGTTGAGTAATGGGATATGGTGGTCATGAGGGCGATTGGGTGGAAGGCCGTGGGGGTCCTGAAAAAGTGGTCGAAAAAGTTCCAGTAGGGTGGTAATATGGGCGTCGGTGGAGCATGGGAGTGATTGAGGTGGTGTAGGGTGTGGTTGAGTGTCGATGAGCAATGTGTGAAGTGAAGCAATACAACCGTGTTTGATAAGGGATGATAATGAACTGGAGGAAAGGGGTTTAGAAATTGGTTCACCTTTAAGTGTGCATGATTGACCGTCTTTTTGGAAACAAATCTGAGGTATAGAGAAATCGGTGGTAATCGAACCAAGAGTACGCAGCCATGCAATACCGAGCACCACATCTGCACCCTCTATTGGTAGTACGAAAAATGGAATCGTAAAGGATGTCTTCTGCAATTGTAAAGGTACTGCTGGACAATAGCTTCGGCAGTGTATAAACTGCCCGTTACCCACCATGACACCAAAAGGCTCAAGTGGGTTAGATGGAAGATTGAATAACGTTGCAATGCGAGGTTGAATTATGTTGTGTGTGCTCCCGCAATCGATCATGATGGTCACAGGTTTCCCGTGGATGAACCCGGTTACACGTAATGTTTGGATTGACGAAAGACCAAAATATACGGCATCTGAGAGGGATAAAAATTGTGGAATGGTAGTGTCGTCGGTGGTTGTGTCTGCAACAGGATCAACAGGTGCCATATGCTCGTCGTTATCCACAATTAAGAGAAGCTGCGGTGGCGAACACTTGTGACCCGGAAAAAATTTCTCAGGGAAACGAAAGCACAGGCCCTCTTTGCGACGTTGTTGAATAGCCTCAGGTGAAAGTTTGGTGAAGGGTAAAGGTTTCGGTGGTGATGGAAGAAGGGGAGGTGGGGTGGACAATGGCGGTGTTTTGTCGGTGGGAGCAGATATCACCGTAGTCGTAAAGTTGGAGGTGTTTGTTGGAGGGTTTTTAGGATGATAGTTAGTTTTGGGCTTCCAGGAAAATAATAACTTGTCTTCCAGTAACCAGGCTAAGCCGCAGGCCTGGTGTAGCGTAGTAGGCTTGTGGACGGCTAACTCAGCCTGGATATCAGGTTTAAGGCCGGAGACAAAACAATTTTTCAAGGTTTGTTGAGAAAGACCCGTAATACGATTACTCAGCCTTTCGAATTCGGTTTGATAAGCAGACACTGTAGTCGTCAGCCTAAGTTCATTTCATACCGGACCAGACCGGAATAGGGTTATATACATTCTCATTGTGAGAAGGGGTTATTTGAGTGTATCTAAATAGATACTATGTGGATCCCTACGTCGTTACATTCCATTTAGGATTAGGAATAGGCGTAATCAGACCTGCTTTTTACATATCTCTCGTTATTTGGGACCCTATTCACCTCTTTGGGCTTCTATTGAATCGAGAAATAGGTTTGATTGTCCATCTTTTTGATATATTGGATATCTATATAAGGCATTCTCCGGATAATTCAAATCGAAGCAATTGGATGTCCAATTCGGGCATATATGACATGACCGATCAATAGAAATACTCCAACACTCCACTATTCCATACATCACACTAGATAGATATCATATTCATGGAATACGATTCACTTTCAAGATGCCTTGGTGGTGAAATGGTAGACACGCGAGACTCAAAATCTCGTGCTAAAGAGCGTGGAGGTTCGAGTCCTCTTCAAGGCATAATATTGAGAATGCTCATTGAATGAGCAATTCAATAAGAGAGCTCGGATAGCAATACCGATTCGATCCGAGTTCTCTTGGAATCAGTTCGACAGCGGATCACGAAATCTTGGTCATCTTCTCTATCTAATGAATGGGGAGTCTGCTTTAAAATTGAAAATCGTCCGCCCTGCACCCACCCCTCTAGTATATGCTTCAACAGGAATCACACAAGGGTAGATTATAAACCTCTAGTAAAATGACCGCCCGTAACAAAGTACATTACATAGCATTACATAGTCCGTTTTAGGGATTGGCGACTTACCCATTCAGTAACTTTGGCACTGGACGTTCCCCAAACGGGTACTCTCACCATCACCTCCTGCTAAAAAGCAGAAGACATCAGATGTTACAACATCTGTTGTAATGACAACAGTGGTTGAAACACCAGTTGTTTCAACAACTGTTAGTCAGCCACCTTCTACCACTCAAATCACCACCACCGATCCACCCAAAACATCATCAGTCTCTCCTACAATAAAAAGGAGAATGATTTTTATACCTGATCAACCTCACGAACAAACTCAGGCCAGGTACCTAAGAGATTGTTATTAGCGAGATGTTGGTACCACGCGAGCGCATCGCCAATGAAGTGAAAAGCGGTGAGAGAGATGCGTTCCGCAGCCGGAATGCGATAATAAGTGAAATAATTTTCCGCCTGGAAAATCCATCCGAGAGGATTAGACCCGTCGAACAGCGGCAAGGTGATTTTCGGTGGGCGAGGTTGTAGGTTATTGTTGTTGTTAGGTTGCGCACGAACAGGGGAGTTGGGGCGAGTGTTGACGGGTTTGTTCGGGTCTAGGTTATCAGTGAGCTGGGTAACATGGTTCACAAGACGAGCGGTGGTTTCGGTTTGGGCATCTAATTTCGAATTCAGGTTAGCGGTTGCTTGAACAAGGGCGGCGATTTGTGTCTTGATATCGGTTTGAGCAGTAGCTGCGGTAGTGGATATTTGGATGAGCTGATTGAGTTGGTCGGAAACGGTGGGTGGGAATTCGTCGGAACCGGTTGGATCACGACGCGGTGGCATGGTGACGGATGGAGGATGGATCGTGAATGAAAACACCAAATTGGTATAGCCTTTTTTAGTAGGCAAACACTCCAAAGAAATCAAGAGAAAGAGAACAAGAACTTGGGGCAATTTTCTGGGTTTTTTTCATTATGCAAACTAGAATTTAAATATGCAGGGGACCTTGAGCACGATGCCCATGTCCTTATTCCATGCAACTACCTCCTAATAATATTCTACCACTAAAGACAAGTTCATCACATGCATAATTGGAAATAACAATAAAAGAAATATGCAGGAATTGGGAAACATGCAGATCGTGGGGCACTTGCAACTCCTTGGTCTTCAAGGATTAAAACGGGCCAGCCTTTTAGTGCTTCATTTGGGCCTTGTGTCTTGTTGGACCGGATCAAGGGATGGGCCTGGTTGGCTCGTATCACCAACCCATTGTCATCCCTAGGCAAAACAGGCGAGTCGATTCGAGTAGGGTAACTTGTTAGAACAAGCATTTTAAAAAGGATTAACTTTATTAAGGTAAAATCGGGGTTGGATCAAAATAAGTTTGGGTAAGAACAAGTCCATAAGAAAAACTATAAACGTATGTCACAATCAAAACACCATTTTTCTAAACACGCTCTATCGAAAAATTCTACAAATTATACGATTTTCATTATTCAATTCATCTTTCCACATAAGCAGAACTTCCAGAAATTTGATGAGTTCCTTTATATCAAAGAGTTACATTAGTAGAAAAGTATCCCAAATTCAAATCTCAAAAGAGTTTCTTTCAAATTATTCACATTTGATTCGGTTTCACCAAATTTTGGAAATTGAGTATCTTGGCAAGTTTATCCCAAATAAAAAATGGGGCACAAGTAGAGATGCCGATCCGAATTTGGATGGAAATTGAGGATTTGCAACCGGTTCTTTATTTTGTATCTCCTGATCTTCTTATTTTCAAATAAGCCCGGTCTGACCCGTGTAGAATATAAGTCGACCCAAAGAAAGTCGTGACCTTAACTAACATGTCCAGAGTAGCCCAAAGTTAGACCTTTGGGTTGGGATTGGCAGTAGTTTATACTTACGTTAAGCGAACAATTAGTGAATTGTTTGGCGGGAAGTTCGTTTGTGTTTGTTCGTTTAATAATTGAACGGACACGAGCAAGAAATTTCGTTCGTATAGTTAAATGAATGAACATGAACAGAGGTCGCGTTCGTTCATTTATATTTGTGAACGTTCGGTAATGTATTCGTTTATGTTCACTTGTGTTCGATAGTTCATTCGTGTTTTTATTTTTTTTTATTTGATCTAAATACTTCAAAATTCCGACAAATCATACATTTTGTTCATAAACGCTTGGGTGTGTTCATTTGTGTTCATGAACGTTTAGTTGTGTTCGTTACCAAAAATTAACAAACGAATACGAACACGTTCATTTCCTTAACAAACAAACACAAACATAAAATCTTGTTCGTTAAGTATTCATGAACAGTTTGTGAACTCACATATTCCTTAACAAACGAACACGAACAAGGTCTTGTTCATTTATAGTTTATACGATTGGACAAAAAGACCAAAAGAAAATCAATGGGCTGGAATGTGTACAAGTAGAGATTATAGTGGGCTTTAATGTAATGATACTCATGGGCTATGGTATTAATGTATGCCCACATAGTAAAGAAAGCCAAGACCCAAGTCTCCCACTTTTTGAATTGTGTAGCATGACTCCAGAATGCTATAATCAACTGAATTAACAAAACCCAAAGGAAGCCTAGTCTCCATTTTTTTTTTTTTTTGTATCATGATCAGAAACACTCACTGGCAGACCGTGATTCAAGACCGAATCGTTAATTACGATTTTGAGAAATGGCAAACCGCCGTGAATCAAGACATATAAATCTCAAACTGGTAGACTTCGGCTTAATGGTTTAGTTTCAGCAATTTATAGATAGCAAGAAACTTGAAGGGGGCAAAAGAAGAACATTAACTTTACATAAGTGGATTTTGAAGCCACTCGACCCAACTAACTTTAGACTAACCGTCCACCTTCCTTACGAGGCTGCAAGTTAGTACCATTTACCAGTCAAAATTCCTAGGTTTTGGTCGTTGTAAGAGCATCTATACCCATCGAAGAACCACGAACTTCAATGTTGGCTTTTTCTAGCGAAAAACTCACGAATCCAACCCAATATACCGAATGATCTCCTCTCTCTCTCCCCCCCCTCTCCCTCTCACAAAAAGAGATAATGGAGGTCCTTGTCCTTAAAAACCAGCAAAGTTTTCCAGCCTCTCGCTGCCGTCTTCCACATCGGAGTCCATGGGTTGTCCCAGGGGCCGAACCCGTACCCAAAAGAAAATTAGTGTTTTATATAGATGTATTTTGACATCGCACCTGTAGAAATTTCACCATCAAACCCGTAGAATCATTTAAATCGAACCCTGGAAAATTTCCGAACCCATAGGAAAAATTAATCTGGCTACGCCCCTGGGTTGACCGACCCTATTAGAGGTGCTTTAAAACACCATACGCGTCTCTATTTCTACTCACATTACTCTGCATCTATTTGTTATTGAAAACAATCTAACCTACCCTAAATCTAAGAACTGAAGAAGAGGAAAACATGTTATATGTGACTTTGTGATCATAATTTACAAACTGTAACACAAGATAAACTAACTATCTACACTAGGCATTACAAGAGTAACTAACTAATATCTTGTCTAACTAATGTTATGCCCCCCCCCCCCCCCCCCCCCCCCCCCCACCCACACACACACACACAAACCGAAAAATATATAAACTGTTCAACTGATCATAAAAATCAACAAATCTCTATAAACATTGTTGAACTGACCATAAAAATCACTATAACAAGTTATCCAATTCAAGAAACCATATAAACAATCACATACCAATTACTTTCAAGGCCCATCATCTCCATCTCTTATCAAATTACAAATATCCGAACACTCCACCAAACAATAATGCCGACTCCTAAACCCCTGCTTGAACACAACCAACGGTCTCCGAACATTAAACGGCCCTTCTCCAGGCGACCCATCACCACCTCGTATACATGTGGTCACACACTTTATCGTACACGATTCCGCTTTCCTTGATTTCGGCTTCTGTATCCTAGCCTTCTTGCAATCCCCATCTTGCCCCTGAACACAATCTCCTGACAACATTTGTGGAATGTTTGAGAGAGTCTCGGCGGCGTCCGGTGGCGGTGTTCTGAGTTCTGCGGCGGCTGCTGTTGATGAGGTGGAGGAGAATAATATTATTGCTGCTACTGTTGCTGTGGAGGTGAGGAGAAGTTTGGTGGGGGAGATGCGGGTGGTGAGTGGTGGTTTGAGGGTGGTGGTGGTGAGGAGTGGTGGGTGGTGACGGTGGTGGGGTGGTGTGTGGTGGATGAGTGGAGTACCGCGGAGGAGCATTTTGTAAGGCTGGTTATTGGCCACCGAGTTTATAAGTTTTGTGGAGGATTGAGGTATAGTGAGTGACTCATGAGGGGTTTGGATTGGCAAGTTGGAATAGAGTAGGGTTGTATTTCGTTTAAACTGGCAGTTCAATTTCTTTTTGTTTTCTAAGGGCCAACAAATAGTTTTAGGGGAGTGAGGGTGGTCACAAGTGATGAAATTCCATTACTCACAAATATCCAATCATGTTTCGCTATTTCAGCAACCACTATTTTATCACTCACAAACATTTTTTAGTGGCGGTGGTCATCACCAGTGATGGAATTCCATCACTCACAACCATTTTTTTTTGTTTTTATAAAGTTTATAAAAAAAAAAATCTTACAAGTTTATAAAAGAAACAATTTTTTTTATGACAAGGACCAAACCTGGCCGTTTTAAAAGTTGAAATTAAAAGGAATAAGATTTAAATAAGTTTTGTAAATAACTATAAACCACAGGGACTGAATGTGTTAAAAAGAATCAAACTTTTCAAAAACATCATCCGCATCTTCTTCGACTTGCAGACCAGTTTTTTGGCGAAATTCCGGCGAAGCCATCAAATTCCGGCGAAACATCAGCTCCATCAGATCTGAACGTACAAGTATTAATACACAAGGTACAAGTCATACAAATACAATTGAATTTTTACAACACGTGAAGAATTCAACGCGTTGTTAAATCCACGCGTTATGGTTGAAGGTGGCGGCGGTGTGCAACTGGCCATCACTCGTGATGGAGGGGCCATCACGGACCACCCCCAGTCCCCTAATACCATGAAAATATGAAATTACCCGCATTAGTTTTTTCAAAAATTTTGGGTAAAAAGAAATAGAATTGTGACATGTGGTAAAGAAAAAAAACGGGCATTTTAGTCAACACACAAATTAGTCTTATGAAACCCTACATCTAAAAAATCGAGTTAAAAAAACCATTACGTTTTTCACATTTCCGATTCATCTCAAACCCACGCCACCACCACCCATCTCCACTGTCTCCCCACCCTGGAGGTGTACAAAAAAACCGGTTTTAGAACCGTAACCGAAAAAAAAGAAAACCAAAACCGCTTTTTTTAACCGGTTTTTTAAAACTGTTTTTAGAATCGAATCGAACCTACGGTTTGTCACCAGTTACTATTCTTGATCTGAAAAACCGGTTAATAACCGAAACCGATTTTTTTGGCAAAAAAACGGTTAAAAACAGATCCCAACCGGTTACACCGGTTACTGCTTTGGGTATGAAAAACCGGTTAGTAACCGAACCGGTTATAAAAAAAAAAACCGGTTTTTGTTTTGTATGAAAAAAGCAGTTCGGTTAAAAACCGGACCGGTTTAAAAAAACGAGTTGTACACCTCTACCCCACCCTCACCGCTCTGTCGCTGTCCACATATCACAACCCCAACCGTAACCCTAACCCCCTAGATCTCTGAATCCCGATTCAAAATTAACACATCCACCTGCATAAAAGAGATTAACATATTGGTATTTGTGGTGTTCGCTATTGATGTGCCGTTCATCGCTGCCGGCACCATCGATTGTCGTTCATCGTCCGATGATGGATTGCGTTTTACGGAATAGCAGATTGTGTTTTACTGAATAATTTGTAGAACAAGATCGATAAGGGAGCGTAGATCTGACTTGTAAACAAACTATTGGTTTTAGGGTGTTTGGGTTAGCTTATTTTGGAGCAACTTATGACTTATTGACTTATAAAAGTTAATAAGTTGTTTTTTGAGTGTTTGGGTTAGCTTATTTTGGAGGTTTTTGTGTGTTGAGAAGTGATTTTTGAGAAGTCAGAATTTCTAACTTCTCACTTATGACTTATATAAGTTAATAAGTCATTTTTTAGTAGGAATCCCAAACACCCACTTTGTATCCAGATCGATAAATGGTCGTGTTAAGTAAAGAAGATGTTACAGGTAGGGGTGCAAACGAGCTGCCAAGCTTAAACGAGCTCGAGCCCGAGCCTAAAAATAAGCTCATTTAGTAAACGAGCCAAAACCCGAGCTTCGCTTATCGAGTTTGAGCCTGCTCACGAGCCTAAACGAGCTTTCTGTTTATGTACTTTTTATTAATATAGTAAACATATTTTTATATAACAATAATTACCATTTATATAAATATAAAAAAAATAACTAAATTATATGTATAATAATTATAATTAATACAAATTAATTAATAAATACTAAACGAGTCGAGCCCGAGCCGAGCTGGAGCTTGAAAATTTACCTTCGAGCCGAGCTCGAGCTTTAGAAATAAAGCTCGAATCGAGCCGAGCTCGAGCTCAAGCCTGATCGAGCTCGGGCTTGGCTCGGCTCGTTTGCAACCCTAGTTACAGGTATAGTGTGAGAAAGAAGCTGTTGTCGAGAACTGTGAAAAAGAATTGGATATACTTTCAAATTTCAATTTGGTTAAATCATCATTTTGAAATCCACGTGAGAAATAAATGTGGTATTATCATGATTTCCAAGCTAAAATTTACTTCGAATTATATGTTTTTTTATTATTATGTTTTAAGAAACTCTTTAGCTCTTTTACCCGTTTATTGCGTTTTGAAGAAAATATAATTTAAATGTAAGAGTTGTTACATTTGAGCAGGGCAGCCCCACCAGCCCTGAGAATCGTGTACCCTGTTTAAGCTCAAAAAAATATGCCCTTAGGCCTTAATGAAATTTGTTATTTGGCTCACTAAAGGTCTAAACCTAATGCCAAAGGGGTTAATAACTAATCTAAACCATAAAAATAGGTTTGTAAGGGGGACTATGTTGGTGTTTGTATGGATGTACCCGATTAAAAATATTTTACATATACATATCGGGTTTTTTTCATAAAAAAGCGTGCCCCTCAAAATATCGAGCCCTGACTGGTGATCCTCCCCGCCCACCCCAAGGCCGACCATGCATTTGAGCCACTAAAGGTTTGATCATTGTGTTTTATAACACAACTAAAAAATGTTTTTTTCTTTTTTGCTTTTAGTCAATTATGTTTTAAAACACAATGAAAAAACATATTTTTTTGTGTTTTTAGTCCATTGCGTTTTAGAAATAACATATTTCGTTGCGTTTTCTGTTCATTGCGTTTTAAAAATAACACATTTATTTGTGTGTTCTGTCCATTGCGTTTTATAAACAACATATTTTTGTGTTTTCTGTCCTTTGTGTTTTTCTATCCATTGCGCTTTAGAAAAAACACATTATTTTTGTGTTTTTGTCTATTGCGTTTTATAAATAAGGCATTTTCTTTGTTTTTTTTTCAATTGCGTTTTAGAAAATTTTTTTTGTCAATTCCGTTTTACTTATCTGGGTTATTGAAAACTTTTTTTTCAAAAATATAGCAATAGTGTGCTCGTTTTAAAGATAAAAAAATGCTTGTTTTTATGGTGCAATTTTTATTAAAAAAATTAATGTCCTATGAAAATGTTATTAACGTTTGAAAAACGCGGAGGGGGGGGGGGGATTGCAGGAGAGAGAAACTATCGACTTAGATGAACTAGAATACCCTCAGAGAATCCCACTCGCCTCCTTGTTTTGTTGAATTCAACCCATTTAATCTTAGCATTTGATTATTCAATGGATGATGAAGATTACTTTCTAACTTTCTTACACTAACATATTTGTATTATATCATGACCCTATAAAGTATAACTTAGCTTACAAAGTTTCTCAGATATAATGTTTTATATTAATTTAAACAAGTTTCGCAATATTATGTTATAATTAACTAGGGTGTTGCACCCGCGCTTCGCGGCGGGGCGACCCGATTTTTGATCCGAAACAAAAGTATGTCGACACGTGTCTTACATTGACTGGAAAAATTAGAAAAGTATTTAGAAAACGTAACTATATATAAGCAAAGTAAACTAATGGGGAATCAAATTTATTAAGTTGAGGGATTAAATATGTATATTAGGAAAGCTAGTGTAGAAGGACATCAAAGTTAAAGTAGAGGGACTAAACATGTATATTAGCAAAGTTAACTAATGAGGAATAAAGTTTATTAAGTAGAGGGACTAAACATGTATATTATGATAGTTATAATAGAAGGACTAAACCTGTAAATTAGGTAGAGGGACTAAACATGTATATTAACAAAGTTAACTAATGGGGAATAAAGTTTATTAAGTAGAGGGACTAAACATGTATATTATGATAGTTATAATAGAAGGACTAAACACGTATATTAGAAAAGTTAAGGGTTAAAGCGAAAAATTATTTTGACCACTCATAAGAGGACAAATGGCTATGTCGGAGTTGTCAGCCGACATAGCCTTTTAAGTGTATATAGAATGAGGACATGAAATTTGAAATACCTAAAAGTTAAAAATTTCTTTTAGTTTAATGCATAAGATACAACCTTAAAGTTAAAGGGTATGTTTGGCAAAACTAGCGGGTGGCTGGAAGCTAGTGTCTGGAAGCTGGTAGTTAGTAGCTGTATCCTTTTAGATATATTTGATTTTAGGCAGAATAGTTGGAGCTTTTAATAAAATATACAAAATGACCAAAATGGACATAACTAAAAATTTAAAAGGTTTGTGCTTTGAAAAGTTCATTATCTTTAGAGGTTAGAATAGTCACTTTTTCCCTAAAAGCTTGTAGCTCATTCTAAACGCTGCTAGGGGTATGTTTGGCATGGAGCTTTTAGGAGCTTCTAGCTTTAAACTTTTAATAAAAAGCTCCTACTCAATAAAAAGTTTTGTTTGGTTGAAGGAACTTTAAGCTTTTAGGTTAGGAGCTTGAAGCTTTTTGTTGAACGCTATTACTAGTAGCGTTTAGAAGGAGCTACAAGCTTTTAGGGAAAAAATGACTATTTTAACCTCTAAAAATAAGGAACTTTTTAATGCACCAACTTTCTAAATTTTTAGTTATGTCCATTTTGGTCATTTTATACATTTTATTAAAAGCTCCAGCTACTCTACCAAACACCAAATATATCTAAAAAGCTACAGCTACTAGCTACCAGCTACAACTACCAGCTTCCAGCCACCAGCTACCAGCCACCAGCTACTTTTGCCAAACATACCCGTAGCGTTTCTACCAAAAGCTTCAAGTTCCTAACCTAAAAGCTTCAAGTTCCTTCAACCAAACAAGGCTTTTTATTGAGTAGGAACTTTTTCTTAAAAGCTTAAAGTTAGAAGCTCCTAAAAGCTCAATGCCAAACATACCGAAAGTAAATTCGTTTTCTAAACACTAATTACAATGTAATCTCTTCATCTTAATTACACCTCATGTCACACCCCAACCAATGGCGGAAACATCGGGATGAGACGAAGTGTGAAGATTGCTCGAGACATCATAACACTATTTGTGACAATATTTAAATAATTCCCATTTCATTCCAAAATTTCAAATTGTCAACATTACATAGCTCAAATAACAACAATTTCAAAAGAAACACATGACAACATAAGCAAATTAATACAACATATTAAACCTAAACATCTATATGTGTATCTAGGCATCAACGCTACTTCTTTTCATAGCATCGTCATCATCAACTTGTAACATGTTTAAAATACAATTCAATGCAAAAGCAAAGGCGAGTATACAAGTTTGGTACGTACATAACAAATGATAAGTTTTGAACAATTCCTCATAGCAAGCATGTGATTCAAGATAAACATAAAAACATGGCATGTGTCTAACATATCAAACCAAGGAAACGCAACATGCTCATGACATAACCACAAGTTACGGGTGGCGGGTCGTTAATCCTATAGCGCTACATATGTCACGGTTAGGCTCGTACGAAGTTAATGATAAGTTCAACACATAAAGTTTCACCCAAGTTTAAAGTATCAAGCAATCACGTATACAAGCATGTTATAGGAATGTTCATGTGTTTAAGCAAAATGTTCATGTGTAAGTTGTTGATAAGTAAACATGTTACACCCCAAAAGTGGTAAAAGTAAAAAGGGGAAGATACGAGTATACTCACGAAGTTTGCATATGTTTTCCAATTATCCAATTATTGACGAGTTGATGAGGTTAAAAGATTGAATGTGTAAGGGTTAAAGTTCAAGTATGCTTCGAGTCGAGATTCGGTATTTAAAACAACATAAAAATAAGATATGAGAATAACATGTGAAAATAATCATCTTCAACACCTAACACTTGTATGACACTTGGTAACCACAAGGGTTATGATAATGTTTTCATGAGTTGGTCACCCATAAGAATCACAACAAGGTTTAAGTCTTAGATGATGTTCTACTACTTTAACATATAAACACAAGTTCACATTAAAGGTTCGAATGAGTGTATATATATATCTAGGTTAAGTATTATATATCATTTAGTCCAGTAATTCAAGTAGGAGGTAGAAGATTAGGATCTTCATTTAGGTACCTCGAGTAGTCATGGATATCAAGTATGGGGTAGGAAGAACTAGCTTCCGTTTAGGAACCCCTTGTATGTTCACCACTTCACTTGATGTAAAAACAACCAAGGAGGGTCACGAACTAGGATTTAGTACAATAATATAATTACTCTAATCTATAAGAAATCATCAAATCATGTGAGGATTGTATGTAGGACAACCCAAGTTGTTCCATAATCACTCATTCATCAAGATCTAAGCTTGACATGATTTGTGGGTCAAATACCCTAATAAAACAGAAAGTATTTGAGGTTTTAACCTCTGATTTATAGTGTCTCAACCTTGTTTTTAAGCTTAACCAACCATAAGAGAGGTTGTAAGCATTGGGACATAGGTATGAGATGTGTTAGACACAAGTTGGATGAGTTTAAACAAGCTTTTGAAGAACATGTAACAAAACAGAAAGTTTATGGACAGTTTCGGAGCAATTCCAGGTCTGATTTCTCCATGGAGAAACCAAGGAATCAAACCCCATGATTATCCAAGCAAATAGGAAGAAGAATCAAGTGATTTCATTAAGAAATGAGCAAGTTATGCTCACTTTTGTGCAAGGTTATGAATCTGCCCGAATTCTGAGTTTGCAACAGATTTAGAGAGTGAAATTGTGAGATGATTGGAGTTATGAAAGTGTAAAATGGTGAGGAGAAGGTGTATATTTATAGTGGAAGAGTTTGAGTGTGATTGGAGGTGTTTAGAGGTGGCTAAATGGTGATTGGGGAGTGTTAGAATGGTGGGATTCGTGCTAATTCGCGTCTGATTGAAGCTGCTGTGTTTTTTTTTTCGCGAACATGAAGGCCATGCGGCCCGCATTAGATATCAAGTAAGCTGAAGCGGGCCGCCCGGGGGTTGCTTATTTGACATAAGTTTCAAAAATTACACTTTAGCCCCCAGACTTGTTTATTTTGATGTTTTTAGGACTTTTAAGGACCATTCTTGCCATAAAAGCATATTTTAAGATAATTTCAAGTATGAGGAGTATAAACCAAGTATAATTGAGTGTAAAAGTATCATAATCAAGTGTCGTTTACGTTCAAAGCACGTATTATGCATAAGATTTATGTATTTACAAGTTTAGCACGTAGTTTCCAAGAATTACGATTAAACATCAATTGATTCACCGTTTCGAACATACGAGCATATATAAAGTGTGTTTAACATATTTGTAACAAAATACGAGTTTTATTCATGATTCAAGTCTCGGACTTTGCATTGCTTTTAATGAAAGAACGATTACAAGACTTCGAAGTTTCCAAAAATAGTTTTATAAACGATGGTTTCTAAATATAGAAAGTATGGAAACGCGGGGCGTTACAGTCTCCCCTCCTTTAGGAAATTTCGTCCCGAAATTTATTCAAGAGGTAGACTTGAAAAGTTTTTTTTTTTTTTTTTTTGTAAAAATTTGAGACTTGAAATTTTGAAACAATTTGAAAGGCACAAAACTTTGGAGAACGACAAGGTAAATTTGTGAGTGAGTTCATTGCCTAAAACAATTTGAGGTATCTGACATAGTTGAAAACATGTAGGTGCGTATATAGGTGAAGTGAGTCTAACAACTTTGGGCAACTAAATTGGCGACGTATTTAAAAAGGTGACGTATTAAGAAAGAAGATGTTGACAAACGGTTTGTATTTTGATGGAACGTGGTAACGAAATCACATTTGTAGAAGGTTGTTTATTGAGTGAAACGAGAAGGTTTGGTACTTTAAATAAAGTATTAAAGGTATACTAAGTATAGTTACACAAGAATCCAGAATAAGAAGACTATTTTATAGGTAAGTTAGGACTCGAATGTTTAAACAAGCTTAATCGCGAACGAGGTTTGCATGAACTAAAAGGGTAAGGAGAATAATGCGAGTATAGAATGAACGAATGACTCTTAAAGAGTACAAGTATGAGAATAGCATAAGTGTTGGATAGATGAACGTAGTGTGTTAAGGATGAAGTCTCGTCATGGATAATCGGATATAATGCGTTTGTGAGTTGTGTGAAGTTGCATTAGGTCCAAAAGGTCTGCAAAACACTGAATTTCTCATGGCACGTTTTACGAAATTTGGTAATATGGTGAAAACACTTATATATAGGAAGTGCCAGCGGCGTATCCACCATGTTTTAACCACATTATGTCCGTTCCGTATTCGGTGCCATGTTACGTTCCGTGTCTTACCATACACAGTAGTACACTCTACGGTTCTCATACGCCTATCACTATAATCCCGTGTGCACCCGTGATTATATTGATCGTCGCCTGATCCGCATAGCTTGTACTAGTTGTGTATGAATTAGGGTATTCATAATTTGAAAATCAAGAATGTGCACGTGTAAGAATGTAGTATGTAAGCAAGTCCATGCTTAAGTATGTATGGGACCCACGTAAGTAAATCACTCGGATTACGCTCGCGTACGGGTACGAATGTATGAATCATGAGTTTAAGTATGAATATGCATGTATGTATGAGCATAAACATAAAACGTGTAAGTAGTATGTGGATAAGTTTAAGCATAAAACGTATGAAAAATGAGTATAAATGCGAGTACAAACATGAGTATAACATAAATGTGTAAGTGTGAACATAAGTGAAGGCATAAAATGTACAAGTATGGATGTAGGAAATAATGATTTTGTTCATAGTATAAATCGAACTACACGAGTTTATGCGCGTAACGATTAAAAGTTTTGAATATGAAAGAAAAGGAACGAGTGATGCGCGTGAGATTGTTGTGACTAAAACGTGTAAAATGATATGCATATATAGTTGTTTGCGCAAAACGTGAAGTTAAAATAGATTGAGTTGTCACGAAATATAGACTCTAGTTTATGAACGTAAGAGAGTATAAAACGTCTATTGGTTATGTGGAAAGTACTTTGTAAAGGAATGGAAATGCTACTGCGGTTTTAAAAGAGTTTACATAAGTTGAAAATTTGTCGGTTCTTATGAAGTTTCCTTGCCCACATGTTTTGAAATTTAATTGTCGTATCGAGTGGGGTTTTGAAAAAGTTATAGAGATTAATAAGTTTGCATCGTTTTAAGTGACTTTGTGTTAGAAAATTTTGAAACTTACAGCTTCTTGTGAAAAAGTCGATCCTTAGAAAAAAAGGAATTTGGTACATAAACTTAGTGATTTTTGAAAAATGTTTCATTGGTTTTGAAAAGGAATTTTTTTGTAAACGATTGAATAATATTGGTAATATTTTATAGGTGTGTGCGAAAAAGTTGATTTGATTCTCAATTGAAAATAAAATCCCTAGTTTAATGGTGTGAGAGGAACGTGTTTCAATATTTACGTCGATTGGTGAATTTGTGGGCAACGGATTTATTAGACCGACTAGGTTGACAAGTAGTATTTCGTGAAATTTTGAAAATCGGGGAACAAGCGTTTATGGAAACATTAAAATTTTTGTGTATGCGAGTGATGTGAAAATAGATTATAGAATAAGAGGTACGTTTAAATAAATGAAGCATTTTGAAATACATGATAAATGATTTTGGTATAAACATGATCGTGTTTACATAATATAGCCTATTAAGAGAAAGCTTTGGTAACGATCACCTAGGTAAGGGAATCACCCCAAATCCGTTGGTGAGGTCGTTGTAAGATGAGAAAAGAAGCGGAGTTAATCGTCAAGGTAAGGAAATCACTCCTATCTCGATGATATGACTCTGCTCGTTGTTTACAAAAGTGTAAATAAAATTACGTGAAATCATGCATGCTAATAATGTATAGTCGTATGAATGTAAGAGTATGATGTGCCCGCAAAATGAAATATCGAAAATGGTTCAAAATTGACAAGGGAGGGTTTCATCATAAAAGATCGAGAATAATAAAAACGTAAGTTCGAAGAAAAACTTAGGTGGTTCCAAACGGAACGTTTACTAACCAAAGTGGTCGAAAGATCTCTTGAAATTGAGAAGCATGCTTTGGCCAAATAGGTGGTATACTCTAGCCGACAGGTCGGTTAACGGTATTCACCCTTCCGGTTACTACATGCTCCAATTCAATCGAAAATTCGAGACTTGGCGGGATTTATAAAATCAAGGAGTGGGACTAGTCGACAAGGTGCGGGTTTCACCCCTAACTTGATGATTTCGTACCCTAAGTGCGGTTGATACTCGTCGGGTCAAAATTTAATTTCAACACTTTGACGAGGGTCCACTAGAATTTGAATTTGAAATTTTTCATCAAGGTGCGGACTTCACTCCTAACTTGATGACAATTTCGTGTAAAAAAAAAGGAATAGGTAGATTGAGAGATGTTCACCAAATTGTGGGTTTCACGCCTATTTTGTTAAACTCGTCTCGTTCGTACAATACGAGTGTTTTCGAGTTTAAGAAAATTCGAGTAAAATGCATGAGGGAGAGTGTATGTTAAAGATTAGACAAGCAAGCATAAACATGTAAAGAATAGCACGTATGGAAGGGAATAGTGAAACAATTATTAATACATAAGAGTATGTCAAGAATAACACACAAAGCTTAGAACAATGAAACAAGTATTAACACATAATAAAACAAGTATAGGGTGTCAAGTGTTACCACATAACTAACATATATGCTTAAAATGTCAAACTGGCATAAATAAAGCAAATAAAGTAGCATGCAATTAGTTTCAAGCGAAACATATGAATAAAGCTCTAAAACTATAGACTAGGTTAAAGCATTCCTACTTTTCCTAATTCCCTATAGTTATGGCTCTGATACCAATCTGTCACACCCCAACCTATGGCGGAAACATCGGGATGAGACGAAGTGTGAAGATTGCTCGAGACATCATAACACTATTTGTGACAATATTTAAATAATTCCCATTTCATTCCAAAATTTCAAATTGTCAACATTACATAGCTCAAATAACAACAATTTCAAAAGAAACACATGACAACATAAGCAAATTGATACAACATATTAAACCTAAACATCTATATGTGTATCTAGGCATCAACGCTACTTCTTTTCATAGCATCGTCATCATCAACTTGTAACATGTTTAAAATACAATTCAATGCAAAAGCAAAGGCGAGTATACAAGTTTGGTACGTACATAACAAATGATAAGTTTTGAACAATTCCTCATAGCAAGCATGTGATTCAAGATAAACATAAAAACATGGCATGTGTCTAACATATCAAACCAAGGAAACGCAACATGCTCATGACATAACCACAAGTTACGGGTGGCGGGTCGTTAATCCTATAGCGCTACATATGTCACGGTTAGGCTCGTACGAAGTTAATGATAAGTTCAACACATAAAGTTTCACCCAAGTTTAAAGTATCAAGCAATCACGTATACAAGCATGTTATAGGAATGTTCATGTGTTTAAGCAAAATGTTCATGTGTAAGTTGTTGATAAGTAAACATGTTACACCCCAAAAGTGGTAAAAGTAAAAAGGGGAAGATACGAGTATACTCACGAAGTTTGCATATGTTTTCCAATTATCCAATTATTGACGAGTTGATGAGGTTAAAAGATTGAATGTGTAAGGGTTAAAGTTCAAGTATGCTTCGAGTCGAGATTCGGTATTTAAAACAACATAAAAATAAGATATGAGAATAACATGTGAAAATAATCATCTTCAACACCTAACACTTGTATGACACTTGGTAACCACAAGGGTTATGATAATGTTTTCATGAGTTGGTCACCCATAAGAATCACAACAAGGTTTAAGTCTTAGATGATGTTCTACTACTTTAACATATAAACACAAGTTCACATTAAAGGTTCGAATGAGTGTATATATATATCTAGGTTAAGTATTATATATCATTTAGTCCAGTAATTCAAGTAGGAGGTAGAAGATTAGGATCTTCATTTAGGTACCTCGAGTAGTCATGGATATCAAGTATGGGGTAGGAAGAACTAGCTTCCGTTTAGGAACCCCTTGTATGTTCACCACTTCACTTGATGTAAAAACAACCAAGGAGGGTCACGAACTAGGATTTAGTACAATAATATAATTACTCTAATCTATAAGAAATCATCAAATCATGTGAGGATTGTATGTAGGACAACCCAAGTTGTTCCATAATCACTCATTCATCAAGATCTAAGCTTGACATGATTTGTGGGTCAAATACCCTAATAAAACAGAAAGTATTTGAGGTTTTAACCTCTGATTTATAGTGTCTCAACCTTGTTTTTAAGCTTAACCAACCATAAGAGAGGTTGTAAGCATTGGGACATAGGTATGAGATGTGTTAGACACAAGTTGGATGAGTTTAAACAAGCTTTTGAAGAACATGTAACAAAACAGAAAGTTTATGGACAGTTTCGGAGCAATTCCAGGTCTGATTTCTCCATGGAGAAACCAAGGAATCAAACCCCATGATTATCCAAGCAAATAGGAAGAAGAATCAAGTGATTTCATTAAGAAATGAGCAAGTTATGCTCACTTTTGTGCAAGGTTATGAATCTGCCCGAATTCTGAGTTTGCAACAGATTTAGAGAGTGAAATTGTGAGATGATTGGAGTTGTGAAAGTGTAAAATGGTGAGGAGAAGGTGTATATTTATAGTGGAAGAGTTTGAGTGTGATTGGAGGTGTTTAGAGGTGGCTAAATGGTGATTGGGGAGTGTTAGAATGGTGGGATTCGTGCTAATTCGCGTCTGATTGAAGCTGCTGTGTTTTTTTTTCGCGAACATGAAGGCCATGCGGCCCGCATTAGATATCAAGTAAGCTGAAGCGGGCCGCCCGGGGGTTGCTTATTTGACATAAGTTTCAAAAATTACACTTTAGCCCCCAGACTTGTTTATTTTGATGTTTTTAGGACTTTTAAGGACCATTCTTGCCATAAAAGCATATTTTAAGATAATTTCAAGTATGAGGAGTATAAACCAAGTATAATTGAGTGTAAAAGTATCATAATCAAGTGTCGTTTACGTTCAAAGCACGTATTATGCATAAGATTTATGTATTTACAAGTTTAGCACGTAGTTTCCAAGAATTACGATTAAACATCAATTGATTCACCGTTTCGAACATACGAGCATATATAAAGTGTGTTTAACATATTTGTAACAAAATACGAGTTTTATTCATGATTCAAGTCTCGGACTTTGCATTGCTTTTAATGAAAGAACGATTACAAGACTTCGAAGTTTCCAAAAATAGTTTTATAAACGATGGTTTCTAAATATAGAAAGTATGGAAACGCGGGGCGTTACAGTCTCCCCTCCTTTAGGAAATTTCGTCCCGAAATTTATTCAAGAGGTAGACTTGAAAAGTTTTTTTTTTTTTTTTTTGTAAAAATTTGAGACTTGAAATTTTGAAACAATTTGAAAGGCACAAAACTTTGGAGAACGACAAGGTAAATTTGTGAGTGAGTTCATTGCCTAAAACAATTTGAGGTATCTGACATAGTTGAAAACATGTAGGTGCGTATATAGGTGAAGTGAGTCTAACAACTTTGGGCAACTAAATTGGCGACGTATTTAAAAAGGTGACGTATTAAGAAAGGAGATGTTGACAAACGGTTTGTATTTTGATGGAACGTGGTAACGAAATCACATTTGTAGAAGGTTGTTTATTGAGTGAAACGAGAAGGTTTGGTACTTTAAATAAAGTATTAAAGGTATACTAAGTATAGTTACACAAGAATCCAGAATAAGAAGACTATTTTATAGGTAAGTTAGGACTCGAATGTTTAAACAAGCTTAATCGCGAACGAGGTTTGCATGAACTAAAAGGGTAAGGAGAATAATGCGAGTATAGAATGAACGAATGACTCTTAAAGAGTACAAGTATGAGAATAGCATAAGTGTTGGATAGATGAACGTAGTGTGTTAAGGATGAAGTCTCGTCATGGATAATCGGATATAATGCGTTTGTGAGTTGTGTGAAGTTGCATTAGGTCCAAAAGGTCTGCAAAACACTGAATTTCTCATCGTACGTTTTACGAAATTTGGTAATATGGTGAAAACACTTATATATAGGAAGTGCCAGCGGCGTATCCACCATGTTTTAACCACATTATGTCCGTTCCGTATTCGGTGCCATGTTACGTTCCGTGTCTTACCATACACAGTAGTACACTCTACGGTTCTCATACGCCTATCACTATAATCCCGTGTGCACCCGTGATTATATTGATCGTCGCCTGATCCGCATAGCTTGTACTAGTTGTGTATGAATTAGGGTATTCATAATTTGAAAATCAAGAATGTGCACGTGTAAGAATGTAGTATGTAAGCAAGTCCATGCTTAAGTATGTATGGGACCCACGTAAGTAAATCACTCGGATTACGCTCGCGTACGGGTACGAATGTATGAATCATGAGTTTAAGTATGAATATGCATGTATGTATGAGCATAAACATAAAACGTGTAAGTAGTATGTGGATAAGTTTAAGCATAAAACGTATGAAAAATGAGTATAAATGCGAGTACAAACATGAGTATAACATAAATGTGTAAGTGTGAACATAAGTGAAGGCATAAAATGTACAAGTATGGATGTAGGAAATAATGATTTTGTTCATAGTATAAATCGAACTACACGAGTTTATGCGCGTAACGATTAAAAGTTTTGAATATGAAAGAAAAGGAACGAGTGATGCGCGTGAGATTGTTGTGACTAAAACGTGTAAAATGATATGCATATATAGTTGTTTGCGCAAAACGTGAAGTTAAAATAGATTGAGTTGTCACGAAATATAGACTCTAGTTTATGAACGTAAGAGAGTATAAAACGTCTATTGGTTATGTGGAAAGTACTTTGTAAAGGAATGGAAATGCTACTGCGGTTTTAAAAGAGTTTACATAAGTTGAAAATTTGTCGGTTCTTATGAAGTTTCCTTGCCCACATGTTTTGAAATTTAATTGTCGTATCGAGTGGGGTTTTGAAAAAGTTATAGAGATTAATAAGTTTGCATCGTTTTAAGTGACTTTGTGTTAGAAAATTTTGAAACTTACAGCTTCTTGTGAAAAAGTCGATCCTTAGAAAAAAAGGAATTTGGTACATAAACTTAGTGATTTTTGAAAAATGTTTCATTGGTTTTGAAAAGGAATTTTTTTGTAAACGATTGAATAATATTGGTAATATTTTATAGGTGTGTGCGAAAAAGTTGATTTGATTCTCAATTGAAAATAAAATCCCTAGTTTAATGGTGTGAGAGGAACGTGTTTCAATATTTACGTCGATTGGTGAATTTGTGGGCAACGGATTTATTAGACCGACTAGGTTGACAAGTAGTATTTCGTGAAATTTTGAAAATCGGGGAACAAGCGTTTATGGAAACATTAAAATTTTTGTGTATGCGAGTGATGTGAAAATAGATTATAGAATAAGAGGTACGTTTAAATAAATGAAGCATTTTGAAATACATGATAAATGATTTTGGTATAAACATGATCGTGTTTACATAATATAGCCTATTAAGAGAAAGCTTTGGTAACGATCACCTAGGTAAGGGAATCACCCCAAATCCGTTGGTGAGGTCGTTGTAAGATGAGAAAAGAAGCGGAGTTAATCGTCAAGGTAAGGAAATCACTCCTATCTCGATGATATGACTCTGCTCGTTGTTTACAAAAGTGTAAATAAAATTACGTGAAATCATGCATGCTAATAATGTATAGTCGTATGAATGTAAGAGTATGATGTGCCCGCAAAATGAAATATCGAAAATGGTTCAAAATTGACAAGGGAGGGTTTCATCATAAAAGATCGAGAATAATAAAAACGTAAGTTCGAAGAAAAACTTAGGTGGTTCCAAACGGAACGTTGACTAACCAAAGTGGTCGAAAGATCTCTTGAAATTGAGAAGCATGCTTTGGCCTAATAGGTGGTATACTCTAGCCGACAGGTCGGTTAACGGTATTCACCCTTCCGGTTACTACATGCTCCAATTCAATCGAAAATTCGAGACTTGGCAGGATTTATAAAATCAAGGAGTGGGACTAGTCGACAAGGTGCGGGTTTCACCCCTAACTTGATGATTTCGTACCCTAAGTGCGGTTGATACTCGTCGGGTCAAAATTTAATTTCAACACTTTGACGAGGGTCCACTAGAATTTGAATTTGAAATTTTTCATCAAGGTGCGGACTTCACTCCTAACTTGATGACAATTTCGTGTAAAAAAAAAGGAATAGGTAGATTGAGAGATGTTCACCAAATTGTGGGTTTCACGCCTATTTTGTTAAACTCGTCTCGTTCGTACAATACGAGTGTTTTCGAGTTTAAGAAAATTCGAGTAAAATGCATGAGGGAGAGTGTATGTTAAAGATTAGACAAGCAAGCATAAACATGTAAAGAATAGCACGTATGGAAGGGAATAGTGAAACAATTATTAATACATAAGAGTATGTCAAGAATAACACACAAAGCTTAGAACAATGAAACAAGTATTAACACATAATAAAACAAGTATAGGGTGTCAAGTGTTACCACATAACTAACATATATGCTTAAAATGTCAAACTGGCATAAATAAAGCAAATAAAGTAGCATGCAATTAGTTTCAAGCGAAACATATGAATAAAGCTCTAAAACTATAGACTAGGTTAAAGCATTCCTACTTTTCCTAATTCCCTATAGTTATGGCTCTGATACCAATCTGTCACACCCCAACCAATGGCGGAAACATCGGGATGAGACGAAGTGTGAAGATTGCTCGAGACATCATAACACTATTTGTGACAATATTTAAATAATTCCCATTTCATTCCAAAATTTCAAATTGTCAACATTACATAGCTCAAATAACAACAATTTCAAAAGAAACACATGACAACATAAGCAAATTGATACAACATATTAAACCTAAACATCTATATGTGTATCTAGGCATCAACGCTACTTCTTTTCATAGCATCGTCATCATCAACTTGTAACATGTTTAAAATACAATTCAATGCAAAAGCAAAGGCGAGTATACAAGTTTGGTACGTACATAACAAATGATAAGTTTTGAACAATTCCTCATAGCAAGCATGTGATTCAAGATAAACATAAAAACATGGCATGTGTCTAACATATCAAACCAAGGAAACGCAACATGCTCATGACATAACCACAAGTTACGGGTGGCGGGTCGTTAATCCTATAGCGCTACATATGTCACGGTTAGGCTCGTACGAAGTTAATGATAAGTTCAACACATAAAGTTTCACCCAAGTTTAAAGTATCAAGCAATCACGTATACAAGCATGTTATAGGAATGTTCATGTGTTTAAGCAAAATGTTCATGTGTAAGTTGTTGATAAGTAAACATGTTACACCCCAAAAGTGGTAAAAGTAAAAAGGGGAAGATACGAGTATACTCACGAAGTTTGCATATGTTTTCCAATTATCCAATTATTGACGAGTTGATGAGGTTAAAAGATTGAATGTGTAAGGGTTAAAGTTCAAGTATGCTTCGAGTCGAGATTCGGTATTTAAAACAACATAAAAATAAGATATGAGAATAACATGTGAAAATAATCATCTTCAACACCTAACACTTGTATGACACTTGGTAACCACAAGGGTTATGATAATGTTTTCATGAGTTGGTCACCCATAAGAATCACAACAAGGTTTAAGTCTTAGATGATGTTCTACTACTTTAACATATAAACACAAGTTCACATTAAAGGTTCGAATGAGTGTATATATATATCTAGGTTAAGTATTATATATCATTTAGTCCAGTAATTCAAGTAGGAGGTAGAAGATTAGGATCTTCATTTAGGTACCTCGAGTAGTCATGGATATCAAGTATGGGGTAGGAAGAACTAGCTTCCGTTTAGGAACCCCTTGTATGTTCACCACTTCACTTGATGTAAAAACAACCAAGGAGGGTCACGAACTAGGATTTAGTACAATAATATAATTACTCTAATCTATAAGAAATCATCAAATCATGTGAGGATTGTATGTAGGACAACCCAAGTTGTTCCATAATCACTCATTCATCAAGATCTAAGCTTGACATGATTTGTGGGTCAAATACCCTAATAAAACAGAAAGTATTTGAGGTTTTAACCTCTGATTTATAGTGTCTCAACCTTGTTTTTAAGCTTAACCAACCATAAGAGAGGTTGTAAGCATTGGGACATAGGTATGAGATGTGTTAGACACAAGTTGGATGAGTTTAAACAAGCTTTTGAAGAACATGTAACAAAACAGAAAGTTTATGGACAGTTTCGGAGCAATTCCAGGTCTGATTTCTCCATGGAGAAACCAAGGAATCAAACCCCATGATTATCCAAGCAAATAGGAAGAAGAATCAAGTGATTTCATTAAGAAATGAGCAAGTTATGCTCACTTTTGTGCAAGGTTATGAATCTGCCCGAATTCTGAGTTTGCAACAGATTTAGAGAGTGAAATTGTGAGATGATTGGAGTTGTGAAAGTGTAAAATGGTGAGGAGAAGGTGTATATTTATAGTGGAAGAGTTTGAGTGTGATTGGAGGTGTTTAGAGGTGGCTAAATGGTGATTGGGGAGTGTTAGAATGGTGGGATTCGTGCTAATTCGCGTCTGATTGAAGCTGCTGTGTTTTTTTTTCGCGAACATGAAGGCCATGCGGCCCGCATTAGATATCAAGTAAGCTGAAGCGGGCCGCCCGGGGGTTGCTTATTTGACATAAGTTTCAAAAATTACACTTTAGCCCCCAGACTTGTTTATTTTGATGTTTTTAGGACTTTTAAGGACCATTCTTGCCATAAAAGCATATTTTAAGATAATTTCAAGTATGAGGAGTATAAACCAAGTATAATTGAGTGTAAAAGTATCATAATCAAGTGTCGTTTACGTTCAAAGCACGTATTATGCATAAGATTTATGTATTTACAAGTTTAGCACGTAGTTTCCAAGAATTACGATTAAACATCAATTGCTTCACCGTTTCGAACATACGAGCATATATAAAGTGTGTTTAACATATTTGTAACAAAATACGAGTTTTATTCATGATTCAAGTCTCGGACTTTGCATTGCTTTTAATGAAAGAACGATTACAAGACTTCGAAGTTTCCAAAAATAGTTTTATAAACGATGGTTTCTAAATATAGAAAGTATGGAAACGCGGGGCGTTACACCTCAATTCCCTCATCTTTAACTAAATTATGAATAATTAATTAGTAGTTACACTTACTCCCCATTATAAAATACACTCACTTTTTCTAAACGACCATAACTTTTCCATACGTTAATTTTTTTTTTAAAATAAAAACTACACCATAAAAACGAACATTTTGTTCTTTTTAATTTGAGTATATAATTATTTTTGTTTTAGTTAAATTTTGGGTTATTAGATTTTATCACCCCGAACTATTGACTATTGGCCGCTGCCACCTCCAACTATCACTTTGACACCCGCCACCCCAAACTTAACACTTATTGTGTTTTGTCACCAAGTAGTTAACTGATCGCTAACTTTTGATCTCGTTACTATACTTTTGGGGTGTCCTAAGACCCTAAAACCTTCCAAAGATCCATATGGCACCCCCAAAAGTATAGTAACATGATCCAAAGTTAGTGATTAGTTAACGACTTGGTGACAGAACACACTAAGTTTTAAGTTGGGGGTGACGGACGTCAAAGTGACATTTTCGGGTGACAGCAGCCAATAGCCAATAGTTGGGAGTGATAAAATCTAATAACCCTTAAATTTTTTATATATTATGTTATTAACAGTGACGAAAGGTGAGCAATAACTGAATCGTTAATTAAAACCGAAATGAAAACAGAGGAAACAACCAAAGTCAACCAAAACCTGAATTAACTGAAAACAGATTTGTGACACCCCGCGAGAACGCTTAGCTTATTCAGTAACTTCACGCTAAATTTCGGGACGAAATTTCTTTCAACTTGGTGATAATGAGACAACTCATACGTTTCGCCTTGTATCGTTTCCTATACGTTTCGCCTTATTTATCTCGCACAACAAACTCACGACAGAACAGGGAATATGTAACAACAACAATAACAACAACAACAACAACAATAATAATAATAATAATAATAATAATAATAATAATAACAACTTAAGTTTGTGACTTTTATGAGTTATCGAAATGTGATTTCATCATCTACTATCGTTTTTGCTACATTTAAAACCTCAAACAAATCTCTTCTTTATCTCACACAACTGTAACAACCATAAAAAACGGATCTTAAAAAAACCGAACCATTTTGAAAATTGAATCCGAACCATTTATAAAATCGGTTCGAATCGTTATAAATAAAATATATTATATTATATTTGACCCTACTATGATTTTTATAAAACTTAGGTCATATAATAGAGAAAAATACGTTTGCCTTAACGGTATATTCGTATTTTTATACAACGACATATTTTTCGAGTTATACGAGAAAAACGAGTTAAGTAGCTGAACTAATTATACGGTGAAAGTGAAAAATACAATATCTCTTAAAGTACAATACGTACGAGAGGAAATTATAACACGTGTGCTTAGTTTTACAACATGCGTGATTAGGTTTTTCTCACATGCGTGATTTCTGATTTTGTACATGCGTGATTATCTTCATGCGTGATTATGGTTTTCAACATACGTGATTAAAGTTTTTCAACATGCGTAATTAGGGATTTTGAGTTTTACAACATGCGTAATTTCATCCCGTACACATCGTATGTTAAGGAATATTGTACGTTATCCCACCCCTATTTATATATATAAACAATTAAATAATAATATTAAATTTTGTTTTTAAACCAAATGATACTCCCACCGTCACTATTACAAGGTTTAAGTACTCCTCTAGTCTTAAGACTTAACCGTTATTAACAACTTAACAAATCTTTACAATTATACACTCTCGTTTTCTACTCGCATCAATTGACTCTACGGCCCTTATTCTATTAATCATGTAACAATATGCTTAAGGACGTAAATTGGGATAAAAACCGAAAAAGGAATGAACATAAAGAAGCATCAATGTTGTCATGTTCTTTTGTAAAGTTCGATTGTATGCACCAAGAAAAATTACAAATAAAATCCACATAGGGAGAGTAGTCGATATCATCTCTACTAACACAATTAAACATCAAAGTAGCCAATGAAGCATATATTCCTACAAGACAATACCCCAAAAAAACCTCAGACCGAAAGAATCGTCGACCAACTGGTTTGAATTGCCTAGAGAAATGCCGCAAAACTGGAAGAATCGCCCAAAGAACCGGTTGAAATTGACCTGGAAAGGGTAATTTTCCCTAATTTTCATAGTTTTTTTTTTGGAAAAATTACCAAAATAGACATACAAAAGGGGAGCTAAGCTGACGCTTTCGCCAAAAGCGGGTGCTTAGCCTTCTCAGCCGCCTTGCAAAAAGTGTCGGCATAGTCGTCCCAGTTGCCTCGCAAAAAGGTGTAGGTTAAATCCTAGGTGTCTAAGCCACCTCACTAAAAATGTAGGCTAGATCCTAGTTGTTTCAGCCAGCGGAAGTAATGCAATAATGCAACAACTTCTGACCGGTGAAAGTAAGGTTAACTACTTTGATGAAGGATAATTTTTCATATCTATCTTTGGAAATTTTGGATCAAAGATGTCCAGTTTCGTAATTTTCCTTTATTTATAATTCTAAAAGGGAAATTTTGTCAAGATTTAAAAATGTTAATAAAGAGAATCTCCCATGCAATTTTGGTTATTAGTTAGGTAAATATACAATTAAGAATGCTTAAAAATGGGATATATGAAATTCTTCCTTTATAATAAAAAATATAACTTTTTTATTATGTCATCATCAAACCTCGTCATCTAGACACCCCGTGTACATAATATTTTTTAACAACTTGATATGAAGTAACCTATTCTTTTATAGAAAAAATTCAATCTTTCTTAATATGCCAACCCTTTTCAGCATTATTAAGGAACCTAACTTTCACATGCCGTTGCAATTTTTTTTTCAAATATTTTTTTTTTATAAAATTGACCCCATATGAATTGTTCTATAGTTTTTGAAATCTTGTTTTTTTTTTAATCTTATTATTTGTTACTAATTTCTTGCATATAAACTAACAAAGGTCTCTGATATGAAAATAAATTTAGAAGTTTTTGAGCAATGAATATTATGACAAATTACTTATTGTGGTTTACCCACCAATCAGGCATGTATTTTTTTTCTTTTTAGGTATTAAGGTAGTATTTAAATTAAGCTTTCTATAGTATTTTCTTCTTTCATTTTATTTTCCCTTGTTAGATAAATTGCTATAATCCATTTGAGCTTATGCAATAGGGTCAGTCAATCCTCACGGACGTCCGGTGACGAATCTAGAAGAAAAGTTGAGGGGTAGCACAGGTTAAAAAAATTGTTTTGGGGGTAAGCTGACACATAAAACGAAAAAGAAATAAATAAAATTTACACTATAAATGTAATTCGGCATGAAAGTTGAGGAGTAGCACAGGCTACCCCTCGGGTTATGCTAGATCCGCCCCTGAGACGTCAATATAGAGAAGAGGCGAGCATAAGCTGCAAACGTGGCGATGAGAAATGAAGCAAGACATCCGTGGAAGAGTCGGGGTTTGATGACAAGGGAGGAGAGAGAAAGTGCGTAGTTCGTGAAAAAAAGGTGAGTAAATACAAGTATACAACACCCATGGGGCATGTATTGTAGACGGCCTTTCAAATTTTGAAGTTCGGGCCAACCCTGCTAAAAGTAGAATGGCCCTAATTATGGCCTTTTGTACGTTTGGAAATCACTTGCACAAAACAATTGAATCTACTTTAACTGGGCCTGGGCCTAAATAGTTCCAAGTTCATAGGTTCAAGATCGATTGTTTATTTAATTAAGAATTAAATGTCATTTTAGTCTCAGTGGTTTAGGTCAATTTACCAGTTTAGTCCAAAGGTTTCAGTTTTTGTCTGTGAGTCCAAAAATGTTTTACCGCTGCCATTTTAGTCCACTGGATTAACTTCATCCATTTTTTCTGTTAACGAGAAGGGCAATTCAGTCATTTTATATGGCCGAATTGCCCTTCTAGTTAACAGAATTACATATAAAATTATCAAATTACCCTTCTCGTTAACAGAAAAAATAGATGAAGTTAACCCAGTGGACGAAAATGGCAATAATGAAACATTTTTAGACCAACAGGAGAAAAATGAAACCTTTAGACAAATATCCCAAACCACAGGAACTAAAATGGCATTTAACTCTTTAATTAAAGTTCGTTTCATGGAAAGATCATAAGGGTGAAGGGAGTGGAGCAGCAAACTCATCGGCAAAGGTGTTTGCCGAGCGGCAACACCGCCGCCGGCCACCTTTGCCACGCGGTAAACCATGGAAGTGGGTAAACAATTGCCGATCGAGAAACTTGGGGGGACAAGACTGTTGGCAGGTGTTTGTGTGTGCAATTTATGTAACATATAATTTATAAAAAAAAAAGTTTACCACTTTCAAGTGTTTAACCATTGCCAACACTTTTCACCAAAGTTTAAACTCTTCACACTGAATGACATGGCACACTTTGATTGGTCGATTTTGAAGTTTGCCACTTTCACATGTTTAACCACTCCCTTCACCCTAAGTGCATCTGTCATTTTCGGTTTTAAATCAGTGGGACCATCCACTGAAATTGTTAAAGCTTGTTTTAAAGGTGCCAATCATATCTTCTTTATTGAGTGATGACAATGATTGACTGGTCAACCTACTTTATAATCTAATCTTTAACTTTTATAATCTAATCTTTTACTTTATAAGAAAAAAACAAACTCTTCATGGCTTATTAGATACCTAATCATATGGGGAGGGTGCAACTCCTGTCATATGGGCAGGGGGCTGGAAATTTTCTCGGGGAACGCCTTAGCCAAACTCTGATGCACCAAGCGTGGGCCCGGTTAAGACAACATAGTCTTGGCTGCCGGAGTGGGGCGGAGGGGCCTACCCGAATTATAGGGTTAGGTGCGATCTCTATCGCCTGTTGTAGAAATATCGCCGTTCAAAAAAAAAAAAAAAAAAAGATACCTAATCATGTGTAAAATACTTTTTTTATACAGGCAGCTTTTAGTTTTGACATTTCTTATTACAAAATTTGTTAACAATTTCAATACTAATTTAGTCAAGTTTATATTTTAGCTCTATTCCAAATTCTCACCAAACTTATGTGGAAAAATAAGAGTTGTATCTATCAAGAGAATACAATTCAAGAGTTGTCACATCTTTTGTACCTTATGCAAGTTAAATGTATATAGATTTCGTTATTTGACGGATTTATTTTTGGCAATAGTTCGAGTAGATAAGTACACGCATAGAGTTATTTAGTTAAGCACGCCATTTATTATAATTAATTGTATATTTTGTAACACGTATTGATTAGGTAACCCTCATCTTAACTTTTGTAGATTTAGACTGGTTATCTGAATCATTATTGCAAGGGGCTTATGAAGAACAAATTAAAGAGTATGTATTAACAGGATACTTATGCTATCGCTCCCAACTTGTCACTTCTTGCATAGTCGGTTTGGGAAGGTGTGTCTACATACGTTAGTCTAGCCACCTCTGGACTTCCTGGACCTATAGATGGCAACATATCTAAGAAGTCTAAACGTCGAGACTTAGTAATAGCAAGCATTAAATATACTCTGACAATGCGCGTAAAATAACATGCTCTTATAAAAGTACCAATGTCTTAAGGACTCTAATTCTGGAACAAATGTTTGACAAAGCAAACACCCACGAGCTCCTCATGGCTCTACCGTTAGACCATGCGTAGTGGGTATGTGGTTGGCCAAATCACATGCAACCACATGCTCAACACCCCCCCCCCCCCCCCCCCCCTTCAATATTTTTTATTTTTATTATGTTTTTAAATTCCAAACCCACTAATTTTACTTGTCCCTCTACTACTACATTTTACCCAATTTTCAGACCTTGCTAACGTGGATACCACATGTCAAAAAAGACCAAACTACGTACCTCATCACTACTCGTGTTCTTTAACACATTTATAATTAAATTATTAATAATGACGAAAGCATGCACAAGTGCTTGGAATGAGGTAAACATCAATCTCACACATTTAATACTAATCATTCACGTTCAATATTTTAGATTCCATAGAACAGTAAGATTAGAAAAACATGCTTTGAAACCAAATATTATCTTCAACAATAATGTTGTAACAAAATATACCGTGTGTAACACTGTTTCATATCAAAATGTATTTTTAACTACATATTACAAAGAAGATACTAATACCGTGTGTAACATTGTTTCATATCAAAATTTATTTTTAACTACATATTACAAAGAAGATGCTAATACAAAACTACACAACGATAGCGTTCTGATTTTCGACGATTATTGTTTTTGTTTACTCTAGTTTTTACAAGGTGTCTCTTCGTTTTCGCCCCCTTTCTCGATTATTATATCAGTAAGCGAGAAAGGTTTGATTTCTTCTAACATTTTCACCACCATCCTCATTGAGGGTCTCAATGCTGGTAACTTCATTGTGCAATGGATAGCAATGCTCAACATCGTAACTGCATCTTCCTTAGCATCTTTTGAAATGCTATGATCCACTAGTGAGATCATGTCATCTTTAGATCTCATTTCATTATGCACCCAATAAACTATGTCCTTACTTTCTCCAAATTCAGGCTCCACTGGCTTTTTCCCCGTCACCAACTCCATTAAAACAACCCCGAAACTATAAATGTCACTTTTCTCTGTTACTTTATATGTGTATCCGTACTCTGTAAAATAATTAAATAAATATTAAAATAAATCGTTTTAGTCTTGGTATAACGTAAGCGTATAACAACTTACCCGGAGCAATGTAACCATGTGTTCCTGCAATGATATGGGTTGAATCCATGACCTTTCCAATTTGCACGATCTTTGCCAAACCGAAATCCGCTAATTTCGGTTTCATCTCCTCATCTAACAAAATATTTTTCGATTTCACATCCCGATGTAGTACCGGTCTCTCACAACCATGGTGTAGGTACTCTAGCCCCATCGCGGCTCCCATCGCGATCTCATACCGAACACTCCAATCCATACTAATCTTCTTATCCGTGTGTAGCCGGTCCCACAAGCTTCCATTTGGCATATACTCGTATACCAGTAGATTCGAGTCTTCGCTCGAGATGCAACAATACAATTTGACTACATTCATGTGGCGTAGCGAGCTCAAAGCCGTCACCTCCGCCTCATACTCCGGCCACCGGGTTCTTTCTTTCGGTAAGATTGCAGCACTACTCCGGCTACTCCTCCAGCTACCCGAATCGGGTTCGGATTTCCACATGTGTTTCACGGCCAATTGCTCCCCACATTTTAGATCGACTTTATAAACGTTCCCAGAACCGCCTTTCCCGATTATGTTCTCTTGTGTAAGAGATCTTACTATCTCATCTTCACTAAACTTTAGAACATGAAACTGTTTCACATCCCAGGAACCGCCCCGGTTCATCGGACTTTTACGATCGATTTTACTCAACTTTACAAAGAGTAAATATGATAACGAAAACATCAACACAACCGCAACTGCTATGAAGCAATACATAGCGAGTTTAACCTGACCCGACTTGTGAGAAACCGGTGAACATTCCCGAAGATCTTTACTTCCATCAGCACACAACCCCGGGTTGCCCGCGAAGCTGCCATTGTAAGCCACCAATAAAAGAGGCTGCGGCACACGCCCGAATAACATGTTGTTCGACAAGTCGATAAGTGTCAACTTCAACGAAGACAAACTCGCGGGAATTACTCCCGAGAGCTTGTTATCCGATAAGTTTAACGAGTTCAAACTCGCTAACGAACCCAGACTCTCCGGAATTTTACCCGAAAACAAGTTTCCAGCTAGATTTATTTCATTAAGTGACACACATGAACCCAAAGACTCTGGAATTGCACCAGAAAACTTGTTATCCTGTAAAAGAAGTTTACTTAACTTCTTCAAACTACCAATAGTTACCGGAATTTCACCCGAAAACAGATTCGAGGTCATCCTGATTTCCACCAGAGATGACGCATTCGATATCTCCATCGGTAATTCACCCGAAAATCGATTGTTCGCTAGAAAAAGCTGTGCAAGTGACTTCGCTTCACCGATATTTCGCCCCACTTGACCCTCAAACTGATTCATTTCAAGATCAATCATACTCAAATTAGGCAAACTCCAAATCCCATCAGGAACTCGCCCCGAAAGCGAGTTATTACTCACTCGCAACCGATTCAACGAAGTGCAACTAGCATAATTCTCCGGTAACCCCCCAGTAAAGTTGTTCTGAAGCATTAGAAGTTTCTCCATTTTCCCCATTTTGCACATATCCGGCGGAATCGAACCCGTCAAGTAGTTTGTTGATACATCAATGTATTCAAATTCGGCCCACGACCCAATTTTCGCAGGCAGTTCACCTGTGAACTTGTTCGTATAGATCGAAAACTGCTTCAAATATTTAAATTCTCCGAATTCTTCAGGAATTGTACCCGAAAAAACCGTTTTCAAACAACTGTAAAGATTCCAATCTACTCAAGCCTCTTAACTCAGACAAATCACCAAAAAGCAAGTTGGTCGAAACATCAAACTCAGCAAGATTCACAAGATTACTTAACCCGACCGGAAGAGTCCCGGAGAGTTGATTGTTATAAAGCTCAAGCATCTGCAGATTTATCAACTTGGTAACCCCCACCGGAATCTCTCCAACCAGATAGTTATCAGAGAGCTGGAGGCTCTCTAACAAACTAAGGTTCCCGATCGCTTCGGGTATTCGCCCTTCTATCGTACAATTAGTAAGGTAAAGAGAAGATAGATATTGCAGATTTAGTATCTCCAAAGGAAAAGGAGTTTTATCAAAAGGGTTGTCCCCCAGGCTCAGGAAACTGAGCTTGGTGAGATTCCGGAGTGATTCCCAAGGGAATCGCCCGGTAAACCCGCTCAAGTTCAAACTCATAAACTTAAGCTGGGACAACTGGGATAAATCCGGGACTACCCCGGTAAAAAAATTCTTCCCAAGATCTAGATACTGCAAACTCGTGCAGTTCGATAATTGGTTGCTAATAGTTCCGGATAACATATTCGCTCCGAGTGATAACTTCTCTAGTGATTTTATAACACATAGTGAATCAAAAGCAAGAGTTCCTGAGAGTTGTTGCTGTGAGAGGTTGATTTCCTTGACCTCTTTGTTGAAGTTGCATACAATCCCAGTGAAGTTGCACAAGGGTGTTTCGTTATTCCATGTGTTAAAAACTTCGGTTTTTGAATTTGAGAGTGCGGATTTGAATTTGAGAAGAAGTTGGCGTTGGTCGGATTGCGACGACGAGTGGAGTGTAAGGAAAAGAAGGGTAAGAAGGAAGACGGTCAAGCGGATATGACCGGAGAAAAATAGCGACGCCATGTCGACGGGGCGGAATGTGGGGGGGGGGGGGGGGGGGGGGGTTGTTTAAAAGTTTTGTAGTTTGGGGTCAGTTTTGGGTTGCTGGGAATGGAATGGGATGGGAAATGGGAGTAGATATTTGACTTTGTTATTGGCTGGAAGTTTCGTACTTCACATGTATGAGACAATGATATGAGCCTGCTAACATATATCCATCCCCCCTTACGTATAGATTTAATATGTGATACGTATCCTAATGCATTTTGTCATTTTGTGTATTGGAATAAATGTTTGCTTACCAAGTGGTGTAACCAACCTCGCAAGCTTGAGTTTTAGGAAAAAGTTAACAGAACACACTACTAGCTTCCAGTTTTATTTTTAAAGTTTGATATTTTATATTGGTTAGTTATTCAAGTTTGAGCTTGATTTTATTCGTTTATTATTTATTTATGAGTAAACTTCTGTTTTGCTCCCTGTGTTTTGGTCACTTTAACGGTTTTACCTCAAACCTTTAAAAATAGTCATTTTTCTCCAATAGTTTGTTAAGGTTTTTCTATTTTGCTTCCCGCCTCCAACTCCATCCAAATTGTCTGTTTTTCCATTTTGCTCCCCGAGGGAGGGAGCAAAATGGAAAAACCATAGTAAACTATTGGAGGAAAATGGCTACTTTAAAGGTTTGAGGCAAAACCGTTAAAGTGACCAAACCACATGGAGCAAAACGGAAGTTTACTCTTTATTTATTAATTTATTTACGTATATAACTATTAATATATGTATTTGTAATTATAATTTACATATATAAATTAATATATATTATTTAGTTATTTATATCGTAAATAAAAATTTATATAAGAATAACTATTGTAATGGGAATATATATTTAATATACTAAATGTATAAATAATAGACTTGTAAACCTATGAGTTAAAGCTTGAGTTTAAGCTTGTTTGTTACATAAATTTATATTTGCTCTCAAGCTTATGTTTATGCTCGTTTAAGTTTGATATACTTGATATTTAAAAAAGTCAATCTCAATAGGTTTGTTTGTCCAGAAATTATTTCTTTTGTATAATTTATGTGCCATAAAAATAATTACCATAACTATCCATATCTTATCTATATTTATATCTATACTATTTAATAAAAAAATTTTATTATATAGCTTAACTGAATAAGGGTGAGTATTATTTTAATGATCAAATCAAGTTAGTGACTTACTGTAATAAATTGGTACATGAGACGCAGGTAATTCTTTAATTTTGGAAAATTGGTTTGTGATCAGTACTCAATGTTATACAAATTGTTTTATAGATGAAGATCAGTAAATCTTTATTGAAATAATATTAGGTTAAATCTTATTTAGATATTTAATCATGTTAAAATCACAAAACAATTAAAAGATTGACTACTTGGTCATTGAATGTCCATGGCTTGTATGATCTGGCTGTTGGTTATGTTAGAAATCCGCTCCTGATAAGAACTACAAAATTAATCTGAAACAGAAAATAATAAAATGAAGAAACAGTTAACGAGTGAACCGGGGCTTGTGTTTAACACAATTCCCTTAAACAGATTCGTCGTCTGTTCCCAGGGTACGCCGGTTCGAAGCAGCACCGCGCACTGCCGGACTTGAACACTTGCCTGAAAAGAAACCGGAGAGATGCTGTTTGCAGAGATTGCGAGAAAGAGGAAGAAGCTGTGTTTCTGTGTGTCTAAACTGATCAGATTGATCTGGTTTTATAGGCACAAAATTATAACCGAATTCTAGCTATCATTGCAGAGATTAAAACTGAATAAACGTCATTACTACATCAGTTTCGAAACTGATAATAATAACCTTTCAAAGACCACATCAGTTTTAAATCTCATTAAAATAAAAACGGTTATTAGTCTTGAGTGCAAAAAACTGCCTCACGCGGGCCCGGGTTTTCGGAGCTGCATTCGTGTCCGCAGGACGTGCGGGCACACGCGAGTTCAACTAAATCCGGTTCCATTTTTTGCACCCCCCCCTGCGCGCGCGCGGGTAGGACTTGTGGTAAAACATGTCATAAGACTTCATTAAGGTTTCACCTTATAAATAGCCTATCTTTTCATTCCCACACCGATGTGGGACAAGGTGAATTACCAACTTGAGACTTTCATTCACCCTAAACTTCCAACAATCCCCCACATGAATGGAGGTCGATCTCAGAAACAACATAATTCCTTGTTACATTTCAGCAGTTGAGTTTTGCATACGATAGGTGTTACCCTTTGAACCTTCGCTCATGAAATGCACTTAGCCCACTAGCTCTGAGTAGAACTCGATGTCTTTGAACTCGTCTGCCGTTTGTGTAGACGACAATGCACTTCACACAAGACTCTCCCTGACAAAGTCAAGTCCTCATAGTTATGTTCGTTATGGTCATGAACATGATGCCTGGTTCTGCGAGAGCCATTAGGTATTGTGCCCCAACAATACCCTTCGAAGCGACCCCACTTCTCTCTCACATAGGTGATTCACTATGTATGTTTACTTTAGTCGAATCATTAAAAGCCATAGGCTTAGCCTCACACTTGTCACTTTTAGGAATGGACTAGGAAGTTTATAAATCTTTATAATAAACTACCTTATTAAATGCGTAGGGTTATCCCCCCACAGTGACCTTGCTTATTCATACAATTAGGTTTTCCTATTGAACTCAATTCTTGGGATCTCCAGTCTATTGAGTTAGGTTTCCATCATATGAACTTCATTTTTCAAGGGCTTCAGTCCCATTCCCATGGACGACGTCTGTACTAACTCTCTACTTAGGCCTTTTGTCAGCGGATCCGCAATATTATCCTTTGACCTCACGTAGTCAACAGTGATAATTCCTGTAGAGATTAGTTGTCGTATCATATTATGTCTACGTCTGATATGTCTGTTCCTACCATTATACATTGTGCTACAAGCTCTGCCAAGTGCCGATTGGCTATCACAATGTATACAAATGGCCGTTGCCGGCTTAGGCCATCTTGGTATATCCTCAACAAATTGACGTAGCCATTCTGCCTCTTCACCTGCTTTATCTAAAGCGATGAACTCAGATTCCATCGTGGATCTAGCAATAACCGTTTGTTTTGATGATTTCCACGATATCGCTGCACCTCCAAGTGTGAATACATACCCACGTGTTGCTTTGGAATCATTCGTGTCAGATATCCAATTTGCATCGCAGTGTCCTTCTATATCTGCTGGATATCTGTTATAATGCAACCCGTATTCCCGAGTGTATCTTAAGTAGCGAAGCAACCGAGTGATACAGTTCCAATGCATTGAACTTGGGTTGCTTGTGTATCTACTTAGCTTGCTCACAGTAAATGCTATGTCTGGCCTAGTACAACTCATAAGATACATCAAGCTACCAATAATTCTTGAGTATTCCAATTGGTTTACGGGTTCACCTCTATTCTTGGCTAGATGTTGACTTGTGTCAAGTGGAGTTCTAGCTTCATTAGAGTCATTTGCATTGAACTTCTCAAGAATTTTGTCCACATAGTGGGATTGACTTAAAACGAGTCCACTTTGGGTTCGCGTGATTTTGACCCCCAAAATCACATCCGCAAGACCCATGTCTTTCATGTCAAATCTTGCTTTTAGCATGTTCTTTGTAGATTTTATGATTTTGTCATCGCTTCCAGCAATGAGCATATCATCTACATATAGACACAAAATGACATATCCATCAGATGTGTCCTTCACATACACACACTTATCACATTCATTGATTTTGAACCCAGCATCAAGCATGACATGATCAAACTTTTGATGCCATTGTTTTGGAGCTTGTTTCAATCCATACAAGGATTTCACAAGTTTACACACTTTCTTTTCTTGCCCAATAGCTGTGAAGCCTTCGGGTTGCTCCATGTAGATTTCTTCCTCTAGAATTCCATTCAAGAAAGCTGTTTTCACATCCATTTGGTGAACTTCCAAATTTCTAATGGCGGCAATGGCAAGCACCAACCTGATGGATGTTATTCGCGTAACTGGCGAATATGTATCAAAGTAATCTAAACCTTCTCGCTGTTTATATCCTTTGATCACCAACCTTGCTTTGTACTTATCGATGGTTCCATCTGGTTTCATCTTCTTCTTGAAGATCCATCGATATCCTAGTGGTTTACATCCTTGAGGAAGATCCACTAGTTCCCAAGTATGGTTCTGTAAGATAGAGTCTATCTCACTTTTGATTGCCTCCCTCCACTGAGGTCCTTCTGAGGAATGTACCGCTTGTTGGTACGTTTGAGGTTCATCTTCTACCATATAGGTAAGAAACTCAGGACCAAAGGATTTTTCAGTCCTTTGCCGTTTACTTTTCCTGATTTCAACTTCCTCATTCTTAGATTGTTCTCGGGGTTCATCGTTTTCAACTACACCCTCGGGAACAATTTCCTCAACCGGTCTAGAAGAACTCGGTTCACTTCTATCTAAGCATGGGAACACATGTTCAAACCACGTTGCATCCTTAGATTCGATTATGGTGCCTTTGCATATTCCAGGGTTCTTGGAATCATGCACAATAAAACGATAAGGACCATAAGGACGGGTGTAACCTATAAGTACACAATCCACCGTTTCGGGACCTATTAGTAGGCGCTTAGGTGGTGTGACCACCACCTTAGCTAGACACCCCCATACTTTCAAGGATTTATATGGTGCTTTCTTTCCCGTCCATAATTCGTAAGGCGTTACATCCTTTTTCTTATTGGGTATCATGTTCAACACATAATTTACCGATAAGATTGCTTCCCCCCACATGTTTTGGTTTACACCGGAGCTTATCATCATGGCATTCATCATTTCTTTCAAGGTACGATTTTTCCGTTCTGTTATGCCATTTGATTGAGGGGAGTAAGGAGCTGTGAGTTCGTGGATGATTCCACTTTTTGCACATACGTCAATAAAAGGTGAAACATATTCACCTCCTCGGTCGCTCCTTACAATTTTGATTTTCTGATTTAGTTGATTCTCAACTTCGGCTTTGAACAAGATAAACTTGTCAATAGCCTCGTCCTTACTCTTAAGTAAGTACACATAGCAATACCTTGTACTATCATCAATGAACGTGATGAAGTACTTGTTCCCACCACGAGTAGGAATTGCTTTTAGATCACACACATCAGTGTGGATCATCTCGAGGGGTTCGGTGATTCGTTCCACCTTTTTTAATGACGATTTCGTTTGTTTTGCATCTACGCAAGTTTCACATTTATTAATTTAGTCGATATCGAATGTTGGTATGCAATCAAGTTTGATTAAACGAAGAATGGAATTATAATTTACGTGACCTAGTCTACCATGCCAAAAATTAGAAGACTCAATCAAGTAAGTAGAACTAGTAGCGTTTTCTTTCATTGCATTCACGACAATTGCATTGAGTTTAAACATTCCATTTAGGGCATAGCCCTTACCAACATACACACCATTTTTGGTCAACACGACCTTATCCGACTCAATCACCATTTTGAACCCAAACTTGTTCAATTGCCACCCCGAAACAAGGTTCTTACGAATTTCTGGAACATACAACACATTGGACAATGTGAGTTCTTTTCCAGAAGTTATATTCAAAACAACGTTACCCTCGCCTTTTATTTCCGCCGTGGCAGAATTTCCCATGAAAACCTTTTCTCCATTAGTCACCTCCTTGAAGGTGTTGAAAAGGCTTTTGTCAAAGCACACATGTCGAGTAGCCCCCGTATCGACCCACCAATCCTTGTTATTTTACCCAACTATATTCACTTCCGTGACCAAAATCGAGAGGTCCGTGACCATGGCAACAAGCTTATCGACTTCATCTACCATGTTCACTTGTTGAGCATTTTCCTTCTTCTTGGGAAGCTTGCATTCGCTAGCCTTGTGGCCTTGCTTTTGACAATTGTAACAAGTTCCAAGGAACTTCTTTTTCCCAACTCCCCCCTTAGGACCAAGGTTGGAGCGTTTCCCATGACTTTTCTTTTCGCCCTTTCCACTGTTTTTTCCCTTCGAAGATTGCCCATGTTCAACAAGATTGGCCTTCACAGTTTCAGGACCATCAACCTTTTTAGGGCCACTTTGTTATCTTCTTCAATCCGAAGACGAACAACAAGATCTTCAATGGTCATCTCCTTTCGCTTATGCTTAAGATAGTTCTTGAAATCAACCCAACTTGGTGGCAGTTTTTCAATCATTGCCGCAACTTGGAATGTCTCGCTGAGGACCATTCCTTCCGCATGAATATCATGAAGAATAACTTGCAATTCTTGGACTTGGCTCATGACAGTTTTAGCATCTATCATTTTAAAGTCCAAGAACTTAGCCACCACGAATTTCTTAGTGCCCGCATCTTCTGTTTTGTATTTGCGATCCAACGACTCCCATAATTCTTTGGCAGTCTTGGCTTTGCAATACACATTAGACAATGTGTCCACCAAACCATTCAAAATAAAATTGCGGCACAGGAAATCCGAATGATTCCAAGCATGCATCGCGCTCACAGTTTGAGTATCCAAATCCCCTTCATCAACATGGGGTTTAGGTTCAGTCAGGAACCTTGCCAGATTCAACGTGGTCAGATAAAAGAACATCTTTTGCTGCCACTGTTTGAAATTCACACCACTGAATTTCTCTGGTTTCTCAGCATGCGACACTGCATTAGGCAGTGGTGTCACCAGACCGGTAGTGACGGTAACAGCGGAAGTCATGACCGCAGAAACAACACTGGTCATGACAGCAGAAACAGCAGTAGTCATCGGCTGGGATTCCATTCTGAAAAGAAACATAATGCATGAACAAATCAGTAATATAATCTGTTTAAGTTTGTTAGAAATCCGCTCCTGATAAGAACTACAAAATTAATCTGAAACAGAAAATAATAAAACGAAGAAACAGTTAACGAGTGAACCGGGCTTGTGTTTAACACAATTCCCTTAAACAGATTCGTCGTCTGTTCCCAGGGTACGCCGGTTCGAAGCAGCACCGCGCACTGCCGGACTTGAACACTTGCCTGAAAAGAAACCGGAGAGATGCTGTTTGCAGAGATTGCGAGAAAGAGGAAGAAGCTGTGTTTCTGTGTGTCTAAACTGATCAGATTGATCTGGTTTTATAGGCACAAAATTATAACCGAATTCTAGCCATCATTGCAGAGATTAAAACTGAATAAACGTCATTACTACATCAGTTTCGAAACTGATAATAATAACCTTTCAAAGACCACATCAGTTTCAGTTTTAAATCTCATTAAAATAAAAACGGTTATTAGTCTTGAGTGCAAAAAACTGCCTCACGCGGGCCCGGGTTTTCGGAGCTGCATTCGTGTCCGCAGGACGTGCGGGCACACGCGAGTTCAACTAAATCCGGTTCCATTTCTTGCACCCCCTTGCGCGCGCGCGGGTAGGACTTGTGGTAAAACATGTCATAAAACTTCAAAGGCTTCATTAAGGTTTCACCTTATAAATAGCCTATCTTTTCATTCCCACACCGATGTGGGACAAGGTGAATTACCAACTTGAGACTTTCATTCACACTAAACTTCCAACAGGTTATTGATTAATTACTCCCTTTTAAAGTATTATATTAATTCTGATCATATGTCGCTTCATATAAGGGTGTAAAGAGTGGTTAAACACGTGAGAGTGACAAACTAAAAAATCAACCAATCAGAGTGCGACACGTCAATCAGTGAAAAGTGTTTAAACTTTGCTGAGACGTGTTGGCAATGGTTAGACACTTGGTAAAGTGGTAAACTTTAAAAAAAAGAAAAAATGTGTGATTGGTTGAGATTGGAATGGACCTCACCCCACACTACCCTCTCTCTCTCATACCCTCCCTTCACTGCAGCGGCAAGCCCTCACTGATTCATCTTTGATCACCGCGCGGCAAAGGGGCCGGCGGCGGTGTTGCCGCGCGGCAAAACCCTTTGCCGCTCAACTTTGCCGCACCACTCCGGACACCCTAATGATTTACCATTCTGATTAGGTGGATCGGGAATATTCAGGTAACCTTTTCAATTATTGATGTTTAACTTATGAGTTTTTTAATTAGTTTACTGTTTTTTTTCTAATTTTTGTATCTTGATCTTAAATTCCACAGAGCCACTGTGATTTTAGTACTACTGATCAAGACTATGATAATTTTGGTGCATTTACAGGTATAATCAACACAATTTATATATACTTATACTTCTTTTTAGAATATATATTTACGTTGAATTATTCATTTATTTATGTATATATGTTATTGTTGTCAAAAGATGTAAAATTTATATAAAGAATGATGCAAAAAATTGAAAATTAATGTTTTAACCCAAAAGTAAAAAGGTTTGGTAATCCTTATAAATGATACAATGACAATGACATTTTTTTAAATTTATTTTGTGTCTCATTTGAATAATCTAATAACCATGGTTAATTAAAGTTACCTACTTTGGTTAACCTTCATAACATCATTAAAGTCTAATAGTTTTTTTTTTTTGAAAGGTAAATTTCATTCACAACGACCGGCGACTCAACTCCAAGAAGGAGAAGAAATCGACAAACGGCCACAAAAATACAAATTACACAAAATCGAAATTACACCACATTGTCCAATCAATCGAAACCTTTTTAAATCTACTTCTAAACCAAAGGAAACCCAAAGCTTTGATATCTGCCACAATCTCCGTCACCATATGCCTTTTATCTTTGAAAACTCTTTCATTCCTAGCTTTCCAAATCCTCCAGCATGAAATGATAACTATCCCTTGCGTCACAGTTCTCTTTATCTTCGAATTATCAAAAAACTTATGGACCTCCAACGTATCTTTTGTATCAAATAAATATATCGGCGGGAGACCACACCATCTTGCTATACCTAACCAAACCCCCAAAGCATAACCACAACCTGTAAAAATATGATCCGAAGACTCCTCTTGGTCGCCACAAAATACACACAAAGCATCTCCGACGTCGATGTTTCTCCTTCGAAGTGCTAGTTTAGTAGGAATACGGTTCAACAATGCACGTAACATAAAAATATTACATTTCTTTGGTATCCAAGTGCACCAATCGAACACTGGGGGGTCACCATTAACTTGGTCATTTATTATCCATCTCTTGATCGTTGCCACCGAGAAAGAGCCATCCGAACCATGCGTCCACTTCCAATAGTCTTTTGTATCCACCAATTGACAATCCCCGATCAATCTTTGACATTCAACAAGCTCTAAAACCTCCTGCGGACCTGCCGGATACGACTTCCATTCCCAACTCATCATCGTCGCACCTCTATCATTACTCACACGATCATGCACCGTACACCACTTATTCCTCTCAAGCCGAAACAAAGCTGGAAAACGCTCTTTCAACGATCTATTATCTACCCAATTATCAATCCAAAACCGAATATTTGAGCCGTTACCCACTACTCCTCTCACCATAGCATTAAAATCAATATCTTGCACCTTAACTTTAAACCCAAAAGAAACAATCTTCGACCAAGTGCCTATGAATCGGCGATTACAATTAACCATCCCCCACTTCTTCCTCGATCCGTGAATAGCATCAATAACCTTTCTCCACATAGCGTCAACTTCATTACGGTACCTCCATAACCATTTTAATAATAGAGCTTTATTCGACCATTCCAACTTGGATAAACCAAGGCCTCCTTTCCGTTTTGACCTGGTAACAAGGTCCCAACCCATCCAATGCACCTTATTCCTACCTTCTCCACTTCCCCAAAGAAACCTTTTGATTAGCGCTTCGAGTTTCTTTAAAACACAAACCGGCGCTTTATATAAGGAAAAATAATACGTAGGAAGAGCTTCCAACACCGACTTAATCAAAGTCACACGACCCCCAATCGATATAGAGCTCGCCTTCCATTTCGACAACCTGTTCATAAATACTTTAACCACCGGCTCCCAATTATTTTCCTTATTCATATTGGCACCCACCATAATACCAAGATACACAAAAGGAATCGAACCCACCTTCCATTAAAGTCTAATAGTTGGTTACTAATATGAAAGATTTATGGAACACTATATATTCCTTAAATGTTGTTTTAATGTATATAAGGTTCATCATATTCTTTGTGTAGGATCATGTGGTGAAGGTTGTATTTAAAGAAAGTGTAACACCCCGAAAACGGGTTTGGTAATTAAACCCCGTTAATACAAAAGAGCGGGTAAAATACCGTTAGTGGTGAAAGTAACCCGGTAAATATTAGGATTTAAATAATTAATCCTATTATTAAACAAAAAGTCAATAAAAGCTTTTAAAGAAATGAAATCGATAAAAGGCCCAGGTTAACGGGACCTAAAATAAACTTAGTCATAAATATTCCCGAACCCGCTAAGTTAACTAGGAATATTTAACCTAGTTAATAAGTGGGAAAATTGTTAAAAGAAATAAGTAGGTTGTGGCCTACTTAATAACGAACCAAACACGAGGGGTTAAAGCGGGATAACTAGAAAAGTTATTTAATTAAAACAAACACAAACACACACACACAGTGTGTGTTCTGGATCGAGCTCAGGGGGCGACCAAGAAGGGTCAAACCCTAATCAACACAATTTCATCAAATTGAAGGGGCAAATCAAGTCCAAATCAAAATCCGAGTATGAATTAGTGATCTCCATTGAAAAAGGAGTCACGAGGTATGTAAATTTCTTGAGAAATCTCTAGTAGAAATTCTGAGCAAACCTAGAGAACTCGAATCTGAGCTTGCATGTTTGTTGTTTGGATGAAATTAGTGATGAAACTATGTCTAGGAGTAAACCCTAGTTATGTACTTGTTGAATTGATGTTCATGGTTGTGAATTCATGATCATACACTCATGTGTCAAGTGAGTTTTGATTATGTAGTAAAAGATGATGATGTACACATGTTTAAAATCATCATAGTTGCTAGTAGGAACAAGATACTTGAACAATTTGCAAGTTTGAGTAATTGATCATAAGTGATAGTGGTGAATTTTGATGTTAATCTTGGTAAAAATAACTAGTTAGGAACTAGTTAGTAAATATGTAAAATTATGCACATTAGGTGTTTGTTAAAATGCCTAAATGAGAACTAAGTGTTGATAATGTGCCTAATTGAGTCTTGTGAACTTGATAGTGCAATCATATGTGTTAATTGGTGAATTGACTTTTAAATAGTCAAACCGACCATTAATAAGATCGGATGGTAATTGTGATAGAAAATATGTAAGATGGAATAGTCATAATTAATGATGACTAATATAACCGTCTTACAAATTATGATGATAGTTTGACGCTTGACAAGCTAGGTGGAGGCTTGGAAAGGAAGTGGGTCAAACGAGGCAAGTATGAAGGAAAATCGTAATTCGGATGCAAGGTAAGTATATCTTACACTAGTCATATATTTATAATATTCTTTCGTCGTATTAGTTACGAAAAAGAAAAATACCTAATTGAGATATGATGTTCCGACGTGTGGTCGTACGGAACAAGATAATCAAATATGACAAGAAAACATAGTGATGGTTAAAAATGAGTTAAACCGGTAATTCGATCATACTATGACGAATGAAGCATGTACTTTTAATGGTTATCATATAAGTTAAATCATAATAACCATTAAGGGCAAAATGGTAAAATTGACAATTTGACAATGGTAATTGGTCATTTAGACCAAACGGGTCAAAAGGTGAAATTATCACCCTTTGACAATATCGATTAATGGGTTGTTAAGTTGCATGATTCTAGGAAATAAATAGCACATGGATGCTTACATTGCTATCACTTAGTAGCCACTAAGGAAAGGTATTGAAACGGGTCAATATAATGATCCGAGCCAGGTATGTATAATAATACAACTCATCATGTAGAGTTTGGAGTTTTATAACAGTTAGACAAGGTTAAAATAAGATATTCGGTTATCTTTTAGGTAAAGCGAATAAATGGAGTTATGATTATGGTGTTTTAGAAACATATTGGTTTCTAAACAAGAATATGGTTAAAAGGTCGGATTTGGGGTTCAAACAAGCACTAATAGTCCTTCGTCGTAAAAGAATGACTAAAATTTGACTAAAACGCCCTTGTTGGCTAATTCGAATAAACAACCTTTAAAGGTAGTTTTGAAACGAGTTTATTGATCAAATAAATAATTGGAATAAGTGTAAGAAGAGAAAGATGTAAACCTTCGGTCAAATGACTCTATATGAGTCTTTGTCATAAATTAGCAATCAAACGAGAAAAACACGGATTATTTAGATCACCTCATTAAGTCCACCACAAATATAGTTGTGGTGGAAGATTACTTGATAAGTAATGTCGTATTACAATGCTAGAACCAAATGAAAGCGTGACATGCTCAAAATATGCCTAAATACCCTTAACGGGTCAAAATACGCATATGAGCGTAAACGGGTTTAGGATATGTAAGAAACCCGTGACTTGAACCTAATATGATAGAAATTATGGAAATTATTAATATCATGAGAACAAGGATCAAACAAATAAGTTTGTTTGATAAATACATGAATGGGTTAAAATGGGTAAATTCTAGTTTAAGCCGAATGCATAAAAGTCTCAAAATTTATTAAGCCGGATGTCGGACTTTAACTCCATATGATGGAGAATCAAATTACAAACATGTAGGAAGAAACGGTAGGTCAAACGGATAAGCGGTTTGAAAGATACGGAAGTTTTCGTATCAGAAACGGCAAAATAGAAAGCTGGAAATGCAGGGGCCACCGTAACTTACGGTTCTACCGTAAGTTACGGTGGGTGCTGAATCACCGTAAACCAGTAGATTGTCACCGTAAAAATTTGGTGGCGCATGGTCGTGCTCCTGGTCGCACGGTCGTGCGTTTCCGAGTAAATCAATGCACGGGCTGGTGCATGGCCAGCACTCTCGACGTCGTAGGAACTGCACGGTCGTGCGGTTGGGACGCACGACCATGCGACAGCTGCAAACTCAACCAAAAGTGCAGAATTTATCCGAATCAGTGTTTAATTTATGGTTTGTTGTTTAACCTATTGTCTAAGCATCAAAACTAACTATTGGGTTGGTTTTGATCGCAGGAAAGTACCAAGTGTTCCCGGATGAAGATCAAGCGTCGAGCAAGAACCGAACACGCGTTAAATGAAGCTTCCGCAACGTTGTTTTGTCGTTATTCTAAACGGCGAATTAAATCACATCATGTATATCATTTAAATTGTAAAAGTTTTTAACAAACCCGTATTTTGATGTATATGTAATCATTAATTACATGATTATTTTCGCAAAATATACGTTAAACTTGATTTATAAGAACGGGTGTTACAAGTTGGTATCAGAGCCTTGGTTTAAGAGATTCAAGTATGGTGGGAGAACTATGCTTGGACTTAAACCTTATGCTCTTGAAAAAGATTGGTGTTCGGTTCGAGGCTTGATCGCAAATCCGGTAAGTACATGTGTGATAATAAGTTTAAGAACGCTAAAGTGTTGTAAACAACACATAAGGCTATCGTGTGACACACGATACCTAAATTAAATGATTGATATAGTTGGCGAAAATACGCGCGTTGACGCGTATAGTAGAAAAAGCCTTGTATTAGAATACGGGCGATTATTGAAGTAGATGTTACTAACTTTTGTGAATGTTTTAATTGAAGGACACTCGCGTTTGAAGACGACGAGAGTCAAACGAATTATGGATATGATGATGGAATGGTCCGAGATATGACAAGAAGAGCATGCTCATTAAGGACCTAAATTGCGTAGTGGTCGCGAACAAGGTTAATGGCAAGGAACGCCCGTTGGGGCAAACATTACCAGGTGCACATTTTAAATAATCGCACAATTAGCAATATGCAACAAATATGTAGAGACTAATCGTTGCATAGGTAAATTAGAAACTTGGAAAGCCTGAACAGAAATACATATCCAGGATATAATTTCCAAGAAAACTGAATAGAGGCGTTACTTACATAGGGCGTGATGTGAAAACTATAAAAAGGTCGTGTATGTCATGTGTTAAATCGCTTACTCTGGCCAAGTAAGTAGTGGCATATGATACCACGAGTTTCTTATAGCGGACACATTTACATCCGATGTAGTAAGGGCGGAGTAAATGGGACTAATTAAAAAGTACCCAAATGAATCAGATAAGCAAAATATTTGATAATAATGTAAACGCACAACCGAGTGATTGAAGCGTATTACATCAAGATAATGAGCCCGAGTGAAGGGACAAAGAAGCATGAAAAATGATTTATACAAGTATTGGGAGGGAGTGTACTTACACTTGAACCCAGAAAACGCAAGCATGAAAAATGATTTATACAAGTATTGGGAGGGAGTGTACTTACACTTGAACCCAGAAAACGCAAGCATGAAAAATGATTTATACAAGTATTGGGAGGGAGTGTACTTACACTCGAACCCAGAAAACGCAAACATGTAAAATGATTTAGACAAGCAATGGGAGGGAGTGTACTTACACTCGAACCCGGAAAATGCAAATATGTCTCTTAACGAGTCGTTTTTGTAAAACGTCAAACGTAAGGACAAAGTCAGAAAATTTCGCCGGAAATAAACAAATGAAGCCTTAGACTACGGTCAAGGTCAACTAAAGCTCATAAGCGAAAATATACGATTTTAAACATAGCAAGACATGCTTTGAAGCTATATATGAATATATATATACATTTGAATGTAGATACAAATAAAAGATGATTTACGGGATCATCATAACCTACGGGATTAAACACAGTGTTAAGGCCTACGGGACCAGAATGACCCTTGGGTCACGAAAAGAAAAGGAAATAAACCTTAGTGTTTTCAGTAAAAAGGGGGTGAATACTTAAGGAAATAGCCTACGAGGCTACGTGAAAGAACCTACGGGTTACTTAACAAAGCGAGAGAACCAGTTGAAAATCCTCGCATAAAACTAAGACTGTAAAAGAATAAATTACAGACTGTCAATGTCCTGTTACGAAAAATTGACGAAAGATAAAGAGAAGATCCTAAACTAAAACCTTGGTTTTAGTAAGAAATAACGTTTTTACGAATGAGAATCCTGACAGGAAAATTGAATATTAAGCAGGAAAGGTTCAAGTCTTGACACCGATAGGCGCAAGACTTTATATTCAAAAAAGTGATAATTCGGAAAGGAAATTTTAATATAAATTAAACATGATGTAACACATTCACGGTCAAGAAATGTAATGTGAAGTAGAATCACATTATAACCAAGCAAGCGGTAAAAAGTAACTGGACTAATAAGTCTAATTAGTGAGACCCGTCAAGGTCATTTAAATAAATTTGGTTTGCTTGTAAACGGTAGGTTCGGTATGACTGAACCGAATAAATAAATCTGAAAACAAAAGAAAGTATTGCTAAAAGTGAAATATTTCACTAAGGACCCTTAAACGGATCGAGGTGACGAATGCACCAAGAGTTGGATAATATATAAAAGCGATGGAAATCGCTAAGTTAACTAAACTAGTAAAAATAACGGAATTACGTTATTTCAAGTTACATTATGTCATATGAGATACTTAGAGGTTCTGTAACCAAAAAGACATTACCATAATTTTTTTTTCTGGTAATGCTAACAATTGGTTAAAGTATGAGTAATGCTTAAGTGATTACTCAAGTCAAACGCATTGAGTTTAGAAACTCAATGAACTATGTAAGCAAGGTTTCGAGGACGAAACCTCTTTAAGGGGGGTAGACTTGTAACACCCCGAAAACGGGTTTGGTAATTAAACCCCGTTAATACAAAAGAGCGGGTAAAATACCGTTAGTGGTGAAAGTAACCCGGTAAATATTAGGATTTAAATAATTAATCCTATTATTAAACAAAAAGTCAATAAAAGCTTTTAAAGAAATGAAATCGATAAAAGGCCCGGGTTAACGGGACCTAAAATAAACTTAGTCATAAATATTCCCGAACCCGCTAAGTTAACTAGGAATATTTAACCTAGTTAATAAGTGGGAAAATTGTTAAAAGAAATAAGTAGGTTGTGGCCTACTTAATAACGAACCAAACACGAGGGGTTAAAGCGGGATAACTAGAAAAGTTATTTAATTAAAACAAACACAAACACACACACACAGTGTGTGTTCTGGATCGAGCTCAGGGGCGACCAAGAAGGGTCAAACCCTAATCAACACAATTTCATCAAATTGAAGGGGCAAATCAAGTCCAAATCAAAATCCGAGTATGAATTAGTGATCTCCATTGAAAAAGGAGTCACGAGGTATGTAAATTTCTTGAGAAATCTCTAGTAGAAATTCTGAGCAAACCTAGAGAACTCGAATCTGAGCTTGCATGTTTGTTGTTTGGATGAAATTAGTGATGAAACTATGTCTAGGAGTAAACCCTAGTTATGTACTTGTTGAATTGATGTTCATGGTTGTGAATTCATGATCATACACTCATGTGTCAAGTGGGTTTTGATTATGTAGTAAAAGATGATGATGTACACATGTTTAAAATCATCATAGTTGCTAGTAGGAACAAGATACTTGAACAATTTGCAAGTTTGAGTAATTGATCATAAGTGATAGTGGTGAATTTTGATGTTAATCTTGGTAAAAATAACTAGTTAGGAACTAGTTATTAAATATGTAAAATTATGCACATTAGGTGTTTGTTAAAATGCCTAAATGAGAACTAAGTGTTGATAATGTGCCTAATTGAGTCTTGTGAACTTGATAGTGCAATCATATGTGTTAATTGGTGAATTGACTTTTAAATAGTCAAACCGACCATTAATAAGATCGGATGGTAATTGTGATAGAAAATATGTAAGATGGAATAGTCATAATTAATGATGACTAATATAACCGTCTTACAAATTATGATGATAGTTTGACGCTTGACAAGCTAGGTGGAGGCTTGGAAAGGAAGCGGGTCAAACGAGGCAAGTATGAAGGAAAAGCGTAATTCGGATGCAAGGTAAGTATATCTTACACTAGTCATATATTTATAATATTCTTTCGTCGTATTAGTTACGAAAAAGAAAAATACCTAATTGAGATATGATGTTCCGACGTGTGGTCGTACGGAACAAGATAATCAAATATGACAAGAAAACATAGTGATGGTTAAAAATGAGTTAAACCGGTAATTCGATCATACTATGACGAATGAAGCATGTACTTTTAATGGTTATCATATAAGTTAAATCATAATAACCATTAAGGGCAAAATGGTAAAATTGACAATTTGACAATGGTAATTGGTCATTTAGACCAAACGGGTCAAAAGGTGAAATTATCACCCTTTGACAATATCGATTAATGGGTTGTTAAGTTGCATGATTCTAGGAAATAAATAGCACATGGATGCTTACATTGCTATCACTTAGTAGCCACTAAGGAAAGGTATTGAAACGGGTCAATATAATGATCCGAGCCAGGTATGTATAATAATACAACTCATCATGTAGAGTTTGGAGTTTTATAACAGTTAGACAAGGTTAAAATAAGATATTCGGTTATCTTTTAGGTAAAGCGAATAAATGGAGTTATGATTATGGTGTTTTAGAAACATATTGGTTTCTAAACAAGAATATGGTTAAAAGGTCGGATTTGGGGTTCAAACAAGCACTAATAGTCCTTCGTCGTAAAAGAATGACTAAAATTTGACTAAAACGCCCTTGTTGGCTAATTCGAATAAACAACCTTTAAAGGTAGTTTTGAAACGAGTTTATTGATCAAATAAATAATTGGAATAAGTGTAAGAAGAGAAAGATGTAAACCTTCGGTCAAATGACTCTATATGAGTCTTTGTCATAAATTAGCAATCAAACGAGAAAAACACGGATTATTTAGATCACCTCATTAAGTCCACCACAAATATAGTTGTGGTGGAAGATTACTTGATAAGTAATGTCGTATTACAATGCTAGAACCAAATGAAAGCGTGACATGCTCAAAATATGCCTAAATACCCTTAACGGGTCAAAATACGCATATGAGCGTAAACGGGTTTAGGATATGTAAGAAACCCGTGACTTGAACCTAATATGATAGAAATTATGGAAATTATTAATATCATGAGAACAAGGATCAAACAAATAAGTTTGTTTGATAAATACATGAATGGGTTAAAATGGGTAAATTCTAGTTTAAGCCGAATGCATAAAAGTCTCAAAATTTATTAAGCCGGATGTCGGACTTTAACTCCATATGATGGAGAATCAAATTACAAACATGTAGGAAGAAACGGTAGGTCAAACGGATAAGCGGTTTGAAAGATACGGAAGTTTTCGTATCAGAAACGGCAAAATAGAAAGCTGGAAATGCAGGGGCCACCGTAACTTACGGTTCTACCGTAAGTTACGGTGGGTGCTGAATCACCGTAAACCAGTAGATTGTCACCGTAAAAATTTGGTGGCGCACGGTCGTGCTCCTGGTCGCACGTCGTGCGTTTCCGAGTAAATCAATGCACGGGCTGGTGCATGGCCAGCACTCTCGACGTCGTAGGAACTGCACGGTCGTGCGGTTGGGACGCACGACCATGCGACAGCTGCAAACTCAACCAAAAGTGCAGAATTTATCCGAATCAGTGTTTAATTTATGGTTTGTTGTTTAACCTATTGTCTAAGCATCAAAACTAACTATTGGGTTGGTTTTGATCGCAGGAAAGTACCAAGTGTTCCCGGATGAAGATCAAGCGTCGAGCAAGAACCGAACACGCGTTAAATGAAGCTTCCGCAACGTTGTTTTGTCGTTATTCTAAACGGCGAATTAAATCACATCATGTATATCATTTAAATTGTAAAAGTTTTTAACAAACCCGTATTTTGATGTATATGTAATCATTAATTACATGATTATTTTCGCAAAATATACGTTAAACTTGATTTATAAGAACGGGTGTTACAGAAATGAAGATAGAAGATTTATGGAACGCTATACCGCAACAACAAAGGATCTTAAATCAAGATATGTTTCAAGATTTACAGTCATGGATAATAGAATAATGTGTGCTCGATTGTTATTTTTTTATTATTTAAAAGATGTTCCTTTTATTTGTTATTTAAAAGATGTTCCCTTTCTTTGTAATCGATTTTTAATTAAACTTTAAAAAATGTATAGTCATTCGTCGTTTAATAAAATGTGGTATGTATGGTTTTCTAAAATCCACCCGTGTGTGCACACGGGTTTTACTATTAGTACTATATAATAAAAGAAATTTATGTGTGACATGTGTCATTCATTGAAGGCGTTTACTTTTATTTTTTCCGTCTTTGTTTCCTATTTATTTTAATTTTTAATTAAATAAATAATAAATTAATATCAAATCTTATCCTACTTTAAATTTCGAATAAAATTCTTCTATTTTCTAATAAAATATTATCCTCAAATTAAACAAGCTATTTATCACAAAAATTAAACTTTATATTAATATATTATTTCATTTTATTTTCATTATTAAAAAATTATTATATTGATTTTATTACATAATTTATAAATCAATTTGTCGGAATCGTCACCAATACTTTATCACTCAAATAGCTACTGATTTGGTTCTTGAATAACATATCTTCTTTTCAGGAACCATTTCAGCAATCATCTTATCCGTCGCATATCAAGTATATCTGTGTTTATATTTATAGATATAATTTTTTTATTTTGATATATAAAATTAGGTTTATTCAATCCGTGTAATACATGTGGTTTTTAAAGATATAAGCTTTTATTATTTACTATACAAAATTACATTTATTTATCACGTGTAATACACGGTGTTTTAAAGATATACCTTTTTTATTATTTGGTATATAAAATTATATTTATTCAACCCGTACTGTAAATACAATACACATGGCTATTTAAAGATATTTTTTTTACTATCTAGCATACAAAATTACATTTGTTCAACCTGTGTAATACATATGGTTTTTAAAGGTATAATTTTTTTATTATTTAGTATACAAAACTACATTTATTTAACCTGTACAATACACGAGGTTCTTAAAGATATAACTTTTTATTATTTAATATACAAAATTACATTTATTTAACATGTGTAATAAACGGGATTCTTAAAGATATATACTAGTTTTATTATTTAGTATTTAAATTACATTTATTCAATACGTGTAATACACGAGGTTATAAGGAGTATAGATAACTTAATAGAGATATAGAAAGAAAATTTTGTGATCCGTGTTTAAAAGGTGAGAAGCGTTAGGAGTCCAATTTGTCTTTACTCCAATAAATTTAGGATTATAGTCTGATTTGTGTTCAACTAGTATAAGTTTTTTTACGACTATTTTTTTCCTTTAAATACACACTTCCTTCCCAAGGAAAAAATTAATATTGAAACAAAATTAATATAGAAAGAAAAAATTTGATCCGTTTTTAAAAGGTGAGAAGCGTTAGGAGTCCAATTTGTCTTTATTCCAATAAATATAGGATTCTTGTCAAATTTGCCGTCTCCAAAAGTAAAATATCAAGTATTGAACACTAAACCCTGGGCTTATAGCTCATTGGTTGGGTAATGATGGTGACAAATCCATCGAGGAGAGTTTGATCCTGAGTCACACCTTGGTTTTCATCCGGCTGTTACTTCAGCGAGGCAACTCGTGTGGAGGCAGTACGGTTTCCGGGGGAGCGCTGTAACCAAATCTGACCAATCCTGCGCGGATCTAATTAAAACAACGTAAGTCTGGGCATATCTTGGCTAGGGCCGCCGTTTTAGCAGTGTGACATTGGGTCACTTAAAAAGAAAGTCACCGTTCATAAAAAAAAGTATTGAACACTAGTAGACTCACTTGTAAAATAGTAAAAAAAAAATTTTTTTGAACGCTAAATTTAGATCACTGATGCACCATTGGGGTATAAACGTGTCATCAGCGGAATCACTCTATCATATCCATCTCTACAAGGCAACAATAGTATATATGCATCAATTCAAAAGTAAACATAATAAATCTGAAAATACTTTTTTTTTTCTAAGAATCAAACCCAAAATCTAATGATACCTAAGCTTATTCTTTAATAGCTACAAAACACATAAAATAACACTTCATCCGTCTCACATTAAATGTCTATATTTCCACTTTAGTTTTTTTCTCAAAGAAATTTATATTTTAGAGGAGTTAATATACATCCCTCCCCTCTATCTTTCTATATACATAGATAGATATAGAGAGATAAAATGATTTTATTCTTTATCTTTAAAGTATATTTAGTATTCTCTCACTTGGTGTTGTGGGTATTTTGAATATGTCCAAAACAGAATCAAAGAATATATGCAAGAGTTAATTGCCAAAATCTTCCCTAAGGTTTGGGCATGTTTGTTATTTTTCGTCCAAAATGATTTTTGCACCATTATGCCCCCACGTTTGACATTTTTTTGCCATTTTCATCTAAATGACTAACTTAGTTAAAAACATCGTTTAATGAGGGGTATGTTTGAAATACTACATTTATAAGTAGGGGTATGTTGATCTTTTGGCTTTATCATTTTATATATTATATAAAAATGTATATCCGATTATTTATTTCCACTTATATATTATATTCAAAGCAAAAAAATCTTATCATCATGCTTTGTATAGATGCTCATCATCACAGACGGTACTTCTCCACCCAACTTATCTCCGACAAGTACCACCGCCATCAACCACCACCCCCGCCACTACCTGCCACGACCTCCATCATCGTCATCAGCCACCACCTCCATCACCTCGACCTCCACCAACCACCTGTCATCACCGGATTCCTCTCTACCACTGCCTAAAGTCGTTGACGAAGTCGATGATGACAGATCTGGCGGGTTCATTCAACTCTCTAAACTCTGACGACTCTGCGGGAGTCATCATACTGTCCGGGTTGGGTCATGTGACAACTCGAGTTTCCAAGATTTCCACCTTCGCATTTATTGCACGTTAATAGTTTAGGTGTTTACACGACTTGTTTGTTTCACGACGATACACGTTTTTAATATGCTACATCGTATTGTGATTGATATGATTTAGATTGGTGTGCATCATAGTGTGTTCTTATATATGTTGATGTGTAAATAACATGCTTGTATTGATGATGTGTTTGTGTGTTAAGAACAACACAAAAATGGAGCCATGAAATCCCACTTAGCCAAAAACACAAGAGTGTTTTCGTCCAAGCATTGGCCAGCGAAAACAAATGGGCCTTAGGCCCAGTACGATCGGTTATATTATTCCCAATTTTAAGTGAATGTTTCAAGCGGCAAACCCTAACTATCACTCTCAAGCCGACGGCAGCCCTCCTCTTATTCGAAGTCAGATATCTCTTGATTGATCGTTTTGAGTTCGGTTAGTGATTTACACGTCTAGTTGTTTTCAGATTTATATATATAGTATGTTGTTGGATGTGTTCTTGACTGAAATACATATGATATAAGGAGTGATTTCATGACTCTATGCATTGTTATGAGTAATCCTGTTTCTGTTTGATCTGAATGTATGATCTCGAATGCTGTTAATGGGTTAGGATCTGAAAACGTGTCAATATATTAATAGTGTTCGAATATGTGTTATGTTATGAGAATCGATTGGATGAATACACAAAATAGTGTCCATGCTAGATATGGAATACTGTGATGCTTTGGTATGAAGAATTGGATGATCTTGAATAAATAAATGGCAGCCATGTGATCTCATCAAACTTTGTGCACATTCTAAAAGTCAATGGCAGCCATGTGTTTTAGGAAATTTTTGATCTTATCTAACATGGTACACATCCCAATCATGTTGTCAGTTTTGTCAAAAGTGCACAATGGTTTTTAAATTCCATGTGGGGGGTGCATAATGATGATGTCAGGGGTGGTAGTTTATTATTGATAATTGACTATATGTTAGATGTGTGGACAAGGTTAATGCTAATGTTACTTGATGATTCCAATAACTTACTTATAACTGTTGATGATGATTACCCAATGAAAACCCCACCCCAACGAAAACACCTTGGGTGATTTCGGCCCAAGTGATTTCTGCCCAAGGGGAGTTCGCCCAACTAGTGAATTCGTTCAAAAGGGATTTCGCCAAAGCTTTGATTGTCACATGTGATTTCGTGAAGTTATTCAGTAACTTTGTTAATTCTGTTAAGCTCATAACATTACTAGTTTATTAACTCTATTTACTCAGTTATGATATGTAACTCTGTTAAGAGTGTAACCCTTATTAACTGTGTAACTCTGTTAGTTCAGTAAACCCAGTTAGTCTATTGGTTCTGTTGGATGCTAATTCTGTTAAGTGAATTACTGGATAATCATATTAGAATAAACTACAAAAGACCTTTATATGTAACATGGATTGTTTGAACAGGATTAACTGTTGCGTGATACATGATGTTAACTGCCTAGCACAATGTGATGTTAGATTTGCATGCGAGTCATTATGAACGAAACTGATTTTATATATATATATACGTGAACGAAACTGATTTTATATATATACGTGCATACTATAGGAGTTGACTGATTATTTGCGAGCACATAACTTAGCATACCGAGCAAACCAAGGTGAGTTCACACTAGCCAAGGCATGGGATTCCCAGGGGTTGGGAATGGGATTGAATAACTACTCGTACAACTATTACTATTAAACAGATTATTACTGTCCTCGGTTGAAGGGCACGTACGTAAAACCTACGTACAGTTATACTTACTACTGTCCTCGGATTGAAAGGCACGTACGTAAAGCCTACGTACATGATCTTAAGACCATCACCTCTATCAAAGGAAGTCCCTCAATTATCGACTTAATCGCCGAGGCCTAGGGCGAGCGGGTCATTAGTTAATAGCGCTATTAGGTTTAACAAACCTCACACCGTGCCAGTCGGACGGGCGTGTACTAATGGACTATGGGCAAAGGGTCAATGCTGATAGACATTGACTTAGGGCACCTCTTACATTTTCGTAGCAGTCGATACGCGTGGTCTTGTAACACATGGGAAGCCCCCACTAATCATCGCACATATGCCTGGATTGGCCGCGATAAGGATTAATACGATACATGGTTTACAAAACGAACATACGATTTACGAAATGAATACTATAACCAAACAACCAACTGTGAACTCGCTCAACTTTGTTGTTGATTCGTTGCTACATGCCTTGCAGGTCATTAGGTACCCATGGAGCTTGCACAGGGAGGAACGGTCGTTGTGGGACATGGCAGTGTGTGCCATGCTTTAAACATTACTTTATTTTATATTTAATACTTGCTATGGGTTTTACAAATTATGCTTCCGCTAAACATTTAACTATGCTTTGGATTTTGAACACCTTTCATATTGTTTGGTTGAATTATGTTTACTTACATGCTTGTTCAATATGATTGGTGGCTTGATCCTGGTCAGTCACGCCTCCAAGCGGTGATACTCCGCGTGTGGATTTTGGGGGTGTGACAGATTGGTATCAGAGCCATTGGTTATAGTGAACTTGGTTTTAATAAGGGAAAACGTTTTTTTGTTAAAACTAGACTATAACCTGTACAGTGCTCTACAATCCACAACGACGCCTCGCTCCACGTGCAAGACTCAACATTCTAGGTGATATGATTCATGTTTACATTGCCTACTTGCTAGATTACATAGAACTTTGCTCATGGTATGCTTAGATAAACATAACAACTGTTGATTGAAACACACGTGTGCTTACTCTCTTCTGTCATCGCACTTTCGCGAACCTTTCTCACTCACGTTTCCTTTGGTATGAAGATCATGAGTGGACGCTTTAACATAACTCAAGCCCAGTTGGCGGCTTCGATCACTGAACAAGTTACTGCAGCACTCGCAGCTGCCCAGGCAGGAGGTGTAACCTGCCATCACCACTTACTCTAGGATCTTTAGATCCTACACTCGTAAACCAACACTCGTGCTCAAGTATGTTTACTCTTACGCACACGACAGGTCAACACGCTCAGCCACCTGTGTGCACGTTCCAAACTTTCATGGACTGTCGTTCTAGTACTTTCAGTGGCACTGAATGGGGGCCGTTGGACTCCTCCACTGGTTTGAGAAGCTCGAATAGGTCTTTGAAATGTGTGAATGCCCTGAGGCTCGTAGGGTGAAGTACGCCACTGGTACTCTCGAAGGCACTGCGCTAACTTGGTGGAACGCGCAAGTTCAGATGCTGGGGCTGGCGGCTGCTAATGCCACCCCATGGAATGATTTTAAGGAACTGATCAAACGTGAATACTGTAGTCGTGATGACATCCACAAGCTGGAAGTGGAGTTCTTTAACCTGAAGATGACGGGGTCAGAGATAGAAGTGTACACGAAACGATCCAACGAACTGGCAGTGTTATGTCCAACTATGGTGGATCCTCCCATCAAGCGCATTGAGCTGTACCTCAAAGGCTTAGTACCAGAGATTCAAAGCCATGTGACTGCTCCTAACCTTGCTACTATCCAGGATGTTACTCGTCTTGCTCATCGTCTCACGGACCAGGCAGTGGAACAGAACAAACTACTACTACTACTACTACTACTACTACTACTACTACTACCAGTGACAACAAACGAAAATGGGATGGAACCTTCAGCAAGGGTTCGACTTCAGTTCAGTACCAGGCACAGCAGCGAAAGATTGATAACTATCAGAGCCCTGGTCAGCAGTCTTCTAGTAGTCAAAGGCAGGGTGGATATCGAGGAAACCACCCAAAATGCAACAGATGCAACAGACACCACAGTGGTCACATAGTCAAGGGTTGTAACCTCGTCTTAGCTGGTCAGACTTTCTCTATCGATCTCATTCCCATAGCTTTGGGTAGTTTTGACATCGTCATTGGTATGGATTGGTTATCTCAACAACAAGCAGAGCTCCTATGCAAAGAGAAGATTGTTCGCATTCCCCGTTCTGGCAAAGAACCTCTCGAAATTCAAGACGACAAGAGTGGTGCTGTGGTTGGCATCATCTCCTTCCTGAAGGCTCAGAAGTGTTTGCGAAAGGGCCACACTGCTATATTAGCACTCGTTACAGATACATCGACGAAAGAGAAGAAGTTAGAGGATATTCCAGTTGTACGCGACTTTCCTCAAGTGTTTCCTGAAGAGTTACCTGGGCTACCGCCTCATCGCCAGGTCGAATTTCAGATTGAGCTAGCTCCAGGAGCAGCACCCATAGCTCGAGCACCTTATCGCTTAGCTCCAACTGAATTGGAAGAACTGTCCAAGCAATTGCAAGAACTCTTGGAAAAGGGTTTCATACGTCCTAGCTCTTCGCCCTGGGGAGCTCCAGTATTATTTGTGAAGAAGAAAGACGGTACCTTCCGCATGTGCATAGATTACCGCGAATTGAACAAGGTGACTGTGAAGAATCGCTATCCTCTTCCACGCATCGATGACTTATTCGACCAGTTACAAGGGTCGAGCTATTACTCGAAGATTGACCTGAGGTCAGGCTACCATCAACTGAGAGTCCGGGATGAGGACGTCTCCAAAACAGCATTCAGAACTCGCTACTGCCACTACGAGTTCCTGGTCATGCCGTTCGGATTAACAAACGCACCGGTAGTCTTCATGGACCTTATGAACAGAGTGTGCAAACCTTATCTTGACAAGTTCGTTATTGTTTTCATCGACGACATCCTGATCTATTCGAAGAGTCTGGAGGAACACGAGCATCATTTACGACTCATTTTGGAACTCCTTCGAGCAGAACAGCTGTACGCCAAGTTTTCAAAATGCGACTTCTGGCTTCGTGAAGCCCACTTTCTAGGCCACGTGGTAAACAAGGATGGGATTCATGTTGATCCATCCAAGGTAGATTCGATCAAGAACTGGCCTGCACCTCGCACACCAACCGAAATACGCCAATTCTTGGGTTTGGCGGGTTATTACAGACGGTTCATCAAAGACTTCTCAAAGATTGCACAGCCGCTTACACCACTGACACAGAAAGGTGTTGCTTACCGTTGGGGTAATACACAGGAAACAGCATTTCAACACTTAAAGGATAGACTTTGTAGTGCACCTAACCTCTCATTGCCTGAAGGCACGGACGATTTTGTAGTCTACTGCGACGCATCTATCCAAGGTCTTGGATGTGTGTTGATGCAACGGGATAAAGTCATTGCTTATGCTTCGCGCCAACTTAAGATTCACGAACGGAATTACACTACACATGATTTAGAGCTGGGAGCTGTTGTTTTTGCGCTCAAGATATGACGACATTACCTGTACGGTACCAAGTGCACCATCTACACCGATCACAGGAGTCTCGAACATATCTTCAAGCAGAAAGAGTTGAACATGCGACAACGTCGATGGGTCGAACTGTTGAACGATTACGAATGTGCTATAAAGTACCATCCGGGCAAAGCCAATGTGGTGGCCGACGCCCTCAGTCGAAAGGATACTACACCTAGGCGTGTACGAGCATTGCAACTCACTATTCAGTCTGGTCTTCCTGCACAGATACGAGATGCTCAGGTAGAAGCATTGAAACCAGAAAACGTCAGGGCTGAAGCCCTACGCGGCTCAAGGCAACGGTTAGAACAAAAGGCAGACGGCGCCTACTATGTAACAGGACGCATTTGGGTCCCACTCTATGGTAACCTACGAGAGCTTGTGATGGATGAAGCACACAAGTCTCGCTACTCGGTACATCCTGGATCGGATAAGATGTACCACGACCTCAGAACTACATACTGGTGGCCTAGCATGAAGGCCCAAATAGCAACTTACGTCAGCAAGTGTTTGACTTGTGCGAGAGTCAAAGTCGAATACCAGAAACCTTCAGGCCCACTCCAACAACCTGAGATACCACAATGGAAATGGGAACAAATTTCCATGGATTTTGTTACTGGCCTACCCAGATCTCAGCGCGGAAATGACACTATATGGGTGATCGTGGATCTACTCACAAAGTCTGCACACTTCTTGGCTATCAAGGAAACAGACAAGTTCTCTACATTAGCAGACATCTACTTAAAAGAAGTGGTTTCAAGGCACGGGGTGCCAACCTCCATTATCTCTGAATCGTGATGCACGTTTTACTTCAGAACTGTGGCAAGCAATGCACAAATCTTTTGGCTCTCGTTTAGACATGAGCACGGCTTATCACTCTCAGACGGATGGGCAATCTGAGCGCACTATTCAAACTCTAGAAGACATGCTTCGTGCGTGTGTAATCAATTTCGGCAACGGCTGGGAAAAACATCTCCCGTTAGTGGAGTTCTCGTATAACAACAGTTACCACACCAGCATCCAAGCCGCTCCATTCGAGGCATTGTACGGGCGTAAATGCTGATCACCTCTTTGTTGGGCAGAGGTGGGTGATAGTCAGATCACATGTCCAGAACTGGTAGTAGACACAACAGAAAAGATTGCTCAAATACGACAACGCATGGCGGCAGCTCGCGACCGTCAGAAAGCATACGCCGATAAGGGCAGGAAACCATTCGAATTCCAGGTTGGGGATCGAGTGCTACTCAAAGTTTCACCCTGGAAGGGTGTGGTTCATTTTGGCAAACGAGGCAAACTTAATCCGCGATATGTCGGACCGTTCGAAATCATTGAGAAAATAGGCAAAGTGGCCTACAGACTGAACTTACCAGCTGAACTCAGTGCAGTTAACAACGTCTTTCACGTGTCAAATCTGAAGAAATGCCTGTCAGATGAGACCCTCATAGTTCCTTTGAAGGAGCTTACTATCGATGAACAGTTGCGATTCGTCGAGGAACCAGTTGAAATCACGGACCGGGATGTTAAGGTCCTCAAGCACACCAGAATACCTCTTGTTCGAGTTCGTTGGAACTCCCGTCGTGGCCCGGAGTTCACCTGGGAACGAGAAGATCAAATGAAACTCAAGTATCCCCAGTTATTCGAAAACAGTGCAACCACTACTGAGGCCGAAGCTACTACAGAATTTCGGGACGAAATTCCAAATCAACGGGGGGATGATGTGACACCCCAGGAAAACCAGTAAACGATACAACTTAACTAGCTTCCTCAGTAACCGCATGCTAAATTTCGGGACGAAATTTCTTTCAAGTTGGGGATAATGTGACAACTCGAGTTTCCAAGATTTCCACCTTCGCATTTATTGCACGTTAATAGTTTAGGTGGTTTGTTTACACGACTTGTTTGTTTCACGACGATACACGTTTTTAATATGCTACATCGTATTGTGATTGATATGATTTAGATTGGTGTGCATCATAGTGTGTTCTTGTATATGTTGATGTGTAAATAACATGCTTGTATTGATGATGTGTTTGTGTGTTAAGAACAACACAAAAATGGAGCCATGAAATCCCACTTAGCCAAAAACACAAGAGTGTTTTCGTCCAAGCATTGGCCAGCGAAAACAAATGGGCCTTAGGCCCAGTACGATCGGTTATATTATTCCCAATTTTAAGTGAATGTTTCAAGCGGCAAACCCTAACTATCACTCTCAAGCCGACGGCAGCCCTCCTCTTATTCGAAGTCAGATATCTCTTGATTGATCGTTTTGAGTTCGGTTAGTGATTTACACGTCTAGTTGTTTTCAGATTTATATATATAGTATGTTGTTGGATGTGTTCTTGACTGAAATACATATGATATAAGGAGTGATTTCATGACTCTATGCATTGTTATGAGTAATCCTGTTTCTGTTTGATCTGAATGTATGATCTCGAATGCTGTTAATGGGTTAGGATCTGAAAACGTGTCAATATATTAATAGTGTTCGAATATGTGTTATGTTATGAGAATCGATTGGATGAATACACAAAATAGTGTCCATGCTAGATATGGAATACTGTGATGCTTTGGTATGAAGAATTGGATGATCTTGAATAAATAAATGGCAGCCATGTGATCTCATCAAACTTTGTGCACATTCTAAAAGTCAATGGCAGCCATGTGTTTTAGGAAATTTTTGATCTTATCTAACATGGTACACATCCCAATCATGTTGTCAGTTTTGTCAAAAGTGCACAATGGTTTTTAAATTCCATGTGGGGGGTGCATAATGATGATGTCAGGGGTGGTAGTTTATTATTGATAATTGACTATATGTTAGATGTGTGGACAAGGTTAATGCTAATGTTACTTGATGATTCCAATAACTTACTTATAACTGTTGATGATGATTACCCAATGAAAACCCCACCCCAACGAAAACACCTTGGGTGATTTCGGCCCAAGTGATTTCTGCCCAAGGGGAGTTCGCCCAACTAGTGAATTCGTTCAAAAGGGATTTCGCCAAAGCTTTGATTGTCACATGTGATTTCGTGAAGTTATTCAGTAACTTTGTTAATTCTGTTAAGCTCATAACATTACTAGTTTATTAACTCTATTTACTCAGTTATGATATGTAACTCTGTTAAGAGTGTAACCCTTATTAACTGTGTAACTCTGTTAGTTCAGTAAACCCAGTTAGTCTATTGGTTCTGTTGGATGCTAATTCTGTTAAGTGAATTACTGGATAATCATATTAGAATAAACTACAAAAGACCTTTATATGTAACATGGATTGTTTGAACAGGATTAACTGTTGCGTGATACATGATGTTAACTGCCTAGCACAATGTGATGTTAGATTTGCATGCGAGTCATTACGAACGAAACTGATTTTATATATATATATACGTGAACGAAACTGATTTTATATATATACGTGCATACTATAGGAGTTGACTGATTATTTGCGAGCACATAACTTAGCATACCGAGCAAACCAAGGTGAGTTCACACTAGCCAAGGCATGGGATTCCCAGGGGTTGGGAATGGGATTGAATAACTACTCGTACAACTATTACTATTAAACAGATTATTACTGTCCTCGGTTGAAGGGCACGTACGTAAAACCTACGTACAGTTATACTTACTACTGTCCTCGGATTGAAAGGCACGTACGTAAAGCCTACGTACATGATCTTAAGACCATCACCTCTATCAAAGGAAGTCCCTCAATTATCGACTTAATCGCCGAGGCCTAGGGCGAGCGGGTCATTAGTTAATAGCGCTATTAGGTTTAACAAACCTCACACCGTGCCAGTCGGACGGGCGTGTACTAATGGACTATGGGCAAAGGGTCAATGCTGATAGACATTGACTTAGGGCACCTCTTACATTTTCGTAGCAGTCGATACGCGTGGTCTTGTAACACATGGGAAGCCCCCACTAATCATCGCACATATGCCTGGATTGGCCGCGATAAGGATTAATACGATACATGGTTTACAAAACGAACATACGATTTACGAAATGAATACTATAACCAAACAACCAACTGTGAACTCGCTCAACTTTATTGTTGATTCGTTGCTACATGCCTTGCAGGTCATTAGGTACCCATGGAGCTTGCACAGGGAGGAACGGTCGTTGTGGGACATGGCAGTGTGTGCCATGCTTTAAACATTACTTTATTTTATATTTAATACTTGCTATGGGTTTTACAAATTATGCTTCCGCTAAACATTTAACTATGCTTTGGGTTTTGAACACCTTTCATATTGTTTGGTTGAATTATGTTTACTTACATGCTTGTTCAATATGATTGGTGGCTTGATCCTGGTCAGTCACGCCTCCAAGTGGTGATACTCCGCGTGTGGATTTTGGGGGTGTGACAGGTCAGTTGTTCTGTTCGGGTGTGGATCTGATTTCTGATAAAGATGTGTTCAAGGGAGATGTGAAGGAGGTAGAAACTGACCCAATTGCTCAGATGGAGCGGTGTTACGTTTGCTTCAGTTTCATTCATCATGCTGATTTTGTTTTAGAAACCTTAGAATTCGTTTTAATTGAGTCAAGTTAGGCTCAATACGTTTTGGATTTGTGTAAGAGTTGAGTCAAATCAAGGAGATGTCAACAGTTTTTTACGGGAAACTGAAGAAAAATTGAATTGTTGTTATTTTGTTGAACGAATTTTGATAGAACTAGAATTACGACCCGCCGCAATGCGGCGGGGATTCTTTAGTTATAACTAAGTCGATTTAAGACGCGCACGTTATGTTGAACCTGTCAAACAGGAAAAAATAGACGATGTAAAAACGTTCACCCACACACGCACGTTGGGTCGTGTTAACTCGTAAAATTTAGAACGAAAAGTAAAAACGTTAAACTAAAGACGCACGTTCCGATGTGTTAAGTCACAAAATTTAGAACGAAGCATAAAGCGAAAAATTTGCGGAAAACAAAAATTATAAAGGACCAAAGCTGAAAGTAAAAAGTTGTGAGGATAGATTGCAAAAGATAAAAAGTTTTGTGTTAAAAGTAAAAAAACAAATAGTTTTGGGTTAAAAGTAATTCATGAAATACTTTTGGGTGAAAAGTAAAAAAATCATTTTTTTAAAAAAACCCCAAAAGCCATGGTTTTAACAACCATATGCATAACCATTTTTTGTTTGAAAAACCCCCAAATCCAAGATTACCACACATAAGTAAAAAAAAATCAAAGTGGTTAAATTGCAAAAGATGGAAACTTTTGAATTAGAAGTGAAAAATCAAATTAATCAAAGGGATTAAATTGTATAAGATAGAAACTTTTGAATTAGAAGTGAAAAATCAAATTAATCAAAAGGGTTAAATTACCCAAGATTAAAACTTTAAACTTAAAATGTCAAATATTAAAACTTTAGGGTTAAAAAGGAAACAAAGATTAAACTTTAAACTTAAATTGTTAAAGATTAAAACTTTAGGGTTAAAAAGGAAAATTCTAGTTTTTTTTTTGAAAAACATGCTAAGCTCATGTTACAACCTATAGAAGCATAAAGTAGTTGCTTCTTTATATAGGGTTTAATTGGGTGGGGTTTCAGATCCGACAATAGTGGTTATGGCTGGTGTTGTAGGGTTTCAAATTTGGCAATGGTGGTAATGGCTGGTGGGGTGGTGGTGGTGGTGGTGGAGGTGGAGGTGGAGGTGGGGTGACTAGGGATGAAGAAGAATGTCTTTTTATTAACATAAAATGATAAAGCCAAAAGACCAAAATACCCCTATTTATAAATGTAAAATTTCAAACATACCCCTCATTAAACGGTGTTTTTTAACTAAGTCATTTGGATGAAAATGACAAAAAATGCCAAACGTGGGGGGCAAAATGGTACAAAAAGATTATTTTAGACGAAAATGACAAACATGCCCAAACCTCAGGGACGATTTTGTCAATTAACTCTATATGCAATCATAAATATAAATTCGTGAATTATAAAATAATGTTGTTATGAAAATGAGTGCTATATTTTAGGTAGCAAGATCTTTTTTATACCTTGTGGGGTCTTCAACAATGTATGGATGAACGGGAGAATACGTGTTGCGAGTGAAAATTTGTTGCGTATTTGTTAGAAAGTATTTTTTAGATATATGTTGAATAACATGACTTAGTTTTGAATAAAAATTATATTTTTTTTGAAAATTGAACTTCATTAAAAGCAACCAAACCCGACAACTATCTCCAAGACAGAGAAAGAAGCCGAAAACCAAAGAAAACCAAACGAAACAAACATATTATGTTACATCAAAAGAGCACCAACGAGACCAATCCACTATCCCACCCTTGAACCTATGTTTATACCAAATATACCCCAATGCCTTGATGTCCGCCACCAATTTCACCGCATTCGTATCAGTACCATTGAAAATCTTCTCATTCCTAGCTCTCCACATTCTCCAACATGTGATGATAATGATACCGTGCAAAACCTCCTTCTTGACTCCCGTAACACCACTATGCTCATGCAGAAGAACGACATCCTTCACATGGAACACGAACGGTCTCGGAATCCTACACCACATAGCAATCTTATCCCACACCCCATACGCCACTGCACAACCCGTGAGAATAAAAATTATATAGACACCGACACACACTAAGTTATAGTCTCGTGTATTGCATAAGTTATTAATGAAAATTGTTTGTTTGTAGAGCACAATAAGACAAACATGTGTACCTGATAATTATTCGACAAGCTCACAATCTCTTACTCATAGTAATCAATACCTAACCCACCTCTAAAGTGCAAAATCATCAATTCTTTATAAAGTTTCTTAATTATTTTTACATCTCGTAATTTGTAATGAATCCTTAAGTATCCGTTTTAATTTATAAAATTCAAAATTTTATATTAATAATAACTCTTTATTATTTAGTTCAGATGTGGAAACGTGACAAAACATAAATACGGATAAAAATATCCCACCAACGATCCAGTAATAGTCAACTCAGATAATTATATAAATACACAACCATAACGGCCGGTTTAGGGTTATACCTTGACGAAATCCGAAGACTCGCACGATGGATACAACGAACAGCTCCACTAGTAAACCAGATCACAAAATATCCAAGAACACCATGAAAATCCACACGTGAATAAGATCTGATGCGAATCACCAAAAGGAGGTGGCGGCAGAAGGCGGTGGTGTGCAGCGGCACGGTGGCAAAGGTGGCCACGCAACGACGACACGTCATGGTGCTGGTGGCTGACCAGCGACGGCGTCGCTCGTGATGATGGTGGCAGACAACGCAAGGAGGATAAAGAGGGGGCTTGGGTTTTGTTTGATCTCTCTTGTTTAGTATCTTGTGCTATCATTTGTAATTAAGGTTTCAGATTAAGGATCTATTTAAAGATCTCCTAATTACACTTTAGCCTACTAACTATTAGCTTTCTCTCCATGTAATTAATCCTGGATTAATTACTATTTACCAATCAACCCTTTGACCTTTGATTTATTATCCAATAATAAAATTACTCTCTTTAATTATTATCCAATTTTTCTCATTTCCGTCGAATAACATTTATTCTCAGCCATTAGTCAAAACGTTTTTTGACTTTATTTTATTTCCCATGAAATAAACTTTTAATTTATTATCTAATAAATGATTACACATTTAACTCTTTAAACGACACCAATTATTTTCACTAAATTAATTTTTTTCGCAAATAATTAATATCTCTAGCATTTTACCAAATATTCATTCTCCACAACTAATTCGCTTTTATGATTTATAATATTTAACAATCAAATATTACTCTTTGTGTGTCGTTCAAAGTGTAACATTTTGGATCGTTCCTTAAAAGCAACGTTAAATAATCTATAAGCCTCCAGCAAGATAGGGCGACTGATGTGTGCAAAATGCAACATATAAATTACATCAATTGTGGCATAAAACTAACCTTTTTTTAGTACTAATGTTGGAAAAAGTGTGTTTTTGTCTTCCTTTTGTATTTTCAGGATTAAATGAGCTCAAATTAACAAAAGAAGCAAAAAGACATCAAAATCTAACATAAATACAAGAAAATGAACAAACGTGACATGCCCGACCCCACGACAACATCTTCCCAAGCAAAACAAGAGGACAGAAGACTGAACACGCCCCGTGCTCAGCCAGCACGGGGGCGTGCCCAAGTGTCAGCAGAAAAGACAAAGTAGTAGAAGCTTCTATTGCCCACCACGGGGCCGTGGTCAGCGGACACGGGGCTGTGGTCAACTATAAGATTCGCACAATCTAGGCAAATCTTCATAGTACAAAGATTCTTCTGCACACGGGGTCGTGCTCAGCGGACACGGGGGCTTGGTCAACTAATAAGACAAGCTGCATTAAATGAAGAAAGAGAAGGACGTGGACACGGGGCCGTGCCCGAGCTTCTGTTCAGCCTATAAATAGGAGTGCTTGGCTCAAGCTCAAACCATCCCTTGGCACACCACCTCTCTCACACTTCACCCACCACCCACCACCACCATAACACCATCATCCACCACCATCATCCATTGTCCATCATAGAGTGTGTGAGTCGTCTCGGGATCCAAGATTGATCGTAAGAGTTCTTGACAATCAAGGCCATGTTTGCCTAAGTCTCTTACATCACTTGGTGAAGACAAGTGTCTAGTGTAATACTTTTTATTTCTAATCTTTTCGCACTTTTTACTTGGTTTTGTATTAATGACTTTAATAACTAGTTTCTTATGTTGAAGGTGATTCTTCCTTATCGTTTGTCCGTGGTGTCTTGGCATTATTTTACTGTCTATATAAAATAAAAGATTTTCACCATTCATATCTCCACGGTCTATATGGAGGTATGTTGGCTACCTGGTCGGGGGTTAAGGGAACGGTTTGGTAAGAGTCTTGCCATTGTTCAGCGTTTAGAGGTCCTGCAATGGACCTGGGTCAAATTTAGTAGGACCTCCTTCAATACTTAACGGTATTGGATGGCGGGGGTCCAAACTCTTTGATCCCCTCATAAGTTAACTACTATTAATACTATAACCCGGCTATTTAGGACTGTATCCCTGCTGACTCAGACTACTTAGTCGAGGGTAACGTCACCTCCAAAAGAGGGGCCTACCATAATTTGCATTAATAACTTAATTAATTATCTTTCAATAATCCGACCCTTTAGGATTGTATCCTTGCTGACTCAAACTACTGGGTTGAGGGTAACGTCACCTTCAAAAGAGAGGCCTACTATAATAACTAAGATAATCTCTTAAATAAGTGCAAAAGTGCGGAAATAATCAAAGGTTACACTATACACGAGTCGGAGCCAAGTGATTCATCTTGTCTATCTGTTTTTTCTTTTTATTTTTATTTTCAGCATTTTTAGTTAGTTTTTATTTTTCTTAGTTTAAAACATTTTTCTAAACTTTTGTTTTGATTAGACGTTGAGGATAAACCGGTACTAAAAGCTCTTGTGTCCTTGGACGACCTCGGTATCTTGCCAACACTATACTACGCTCACGATGGGTGCACTTGCCCATATGTGTGTTTAGTGTTAGTAAAATATCGTGTTTTATAAATTTAAAACTTGGCTAAAAAGTGTTAAAGGGCTTAAAATATACACCTAAATATATATAACACTTCACACGCATCAAGTTTTTGGCGCCGTTGCCGGGGACACAAGGATTTTAAGAAAGTTAGGAATCAACGGCCTAATCGTTTTTCTTATTTTTCATTTTTTTTAGGATTTTTTCTTAGTTTTTCTGTTTCTGCAGAGCTCAGCACGGGCCGTGCCTGGTCGGACACGGGCCGTGCCCAGCACTATCACTGGCAGTTTTTATTTTCCGAGTTACAGAGGGCTGAGCACGGGGCCGTGTCGGTGCAACACGGGGCCGTGTCCAACTCCCAGTAACAGGGATCCGGAGAACAATTACTGTAAACTTGACCACGGGCCGTGTTCGCTGAGCACGAGGCAGTGGTGAACCTTCTGACCAACATTCTTTTCTGTTTTTATCGCAGGACTTGGAACCTTGGCGCGACATTTAAACTTCCTACGTAGTGCATGAGCTCCAGTTCTAGTAGAGACATAAAAGAACCTCTAGAAGAACCCGAACGCTTTCTCAGAAAAAGACTTAAAGCTAAAAATCAAGAGAAAGTTTCGGGGGACCCACTTCCAATGGCGGACCAACGTACCCTCATGGATTACCTACGACCCACCGTAGGTAATCTAGGCGCCGCTATCAATGCACCGAATGTCGAAGCCAACAACTTCGAACTTCGGCCGCATTTGATACAAATGCTTCAAAACTCCGCAACCTTCCATGGGCTTGCGGACGAGGATCCCCATCTACATATTACTAATTTCTTGGAAATATGTGATACCTTTCGGATCAATGGAGCATCAAACGACGCCATTCGCCTTCGGATGTTTCCATTTTCACTAAAAGACCGAGCTAAGGCTTGGCTTAACACCCTCCTAGTTGGCTCGGTAAACACCTGGGATGAACTAGCCCAAAAGTTTCTATATAAGTATTTCCCTCCTGCTAAAACGGCTAAATTAATGACTGAAATTAATACATATTCACAAGAAGATGGGGAATCCTTATATGAAATTTGGGAAAGGTTCAAGGAGCTACTAAGAAAGTGTCCTCATCACGGTCTTGCGGTATGGCAGCAAGTATCCACTTTCTACAATGGGTTGTTGCCACACACAAGACAAACACTTGATTCTAGCTCCGGGGGACTATTAGGTAATCGTCGCCCAAATGAAATATATAATCAAATTGAGGAAATTGCTCAAACCAATTTTCAATGGCACACTCCCCGAGGTAATAAATCTATTGCCCCGGGCGCCCATAAGGTTGATGAAAGCACCTCTTTACAAGCCCAAATCGAGGCCCTTTCTTCGAAAATCAAAAAGCTAGAAATGACAAAAAACGGCCTCGGTTATGGCTTGTGAAGGGTGTGGTGGGCCACATGAAAATTGGAGTTGTATGAAAGAATTAGATGAACAAACAGAAACGGTAAACTACATTGATAACAGACCTAGGCCGTCGGGTCCTCCAACGGGTACCTACAACCAAGGATGGCGTAACCACCCAAACCTTGGTTGGAGAGATCCCGGCAATAGTAGTAACCAACAAAACCAACGAACTAACTTTCAACAACCGCAAAATTTTTCTCAACAACAAGGTGGAAGAGAAAGGCTTGAAGATACTGTATCTCGCCTCATCTCCGACACCGAAAAGAAAAACTCGGATCGATTTCAACAATTGGAATCGAATTTTAGAAATCAACAAGCTAGCATTCAAAACATTGAAAAACAATTAAATCAAATAGCTCAAAATTTCTCCGAGATACCACAAGGCGCGTTACCGAGTAACACCGAAACCAACCCAAAGGCGCAAGTACACCTCATCACATTGAGGAACCGAACCGTGGGTCCCGAAGATGCCCCATTACCACCGGTTGAAGGAAGTCAACTCAGCCAAAGCACGACTTCACCCACACCTCAACCAGAAAAGGCTTCTCCACCAAATCAAGAGCCCACCAAGACTCCTCCAGTTCCATACCCCGGTCGGTTAAATCGTCAAAAGACCGATGAGCAATTCGCAAAGTTCGAAAATTTACTAAAACAATTGCATGTTAATATTCCTTTTATTGAGGTCCTAACCCAAATGCCTAAATATACAAAATTCATGAGGGATTTCCTCACTCACAAAAGGAAAATTGAATCATTGCAATTAGTTAACTTAGGCGAAGAATGCTCCGCCCTAGTACTCAACAAACTCCCACAAAAGAAAATTGATCCCGGAAGTTTCACGATTCCTTGCTCGATCGGGGAATCCCCCGTTCGTAATGCATTAGCCGATCTTGGGGCTAGCATTAACCTCATGCCCACATCAATGTTCAAACTACTCGGCCTAGGAACAACAAGCCCTACAAAGATGAGCATACAACTCGCCGACAGATCCGTCAAATTTCCACAAGGTGTCGCTGAAAATCTATTGGTCAAGGTTGACAACTTCGTGTTCCCAACCGACTTTGTCATCCTAGACATGGAGGAAGATACCGATGTCCCTCTCATCCTCGGGAGGCCATTTCTAGCCACCGCCCAAGCAGTGGTGGACATGAATGACGGAACGTTAACATTGAAGTTTGGGGACAAGGAAGTGAAATTTGAATGTGGAAAGAGAGTAGAGGACGAAGACCCGGTCAACTACATGAAGGTCATAGACTCAAGCTTGGATGACGCTCTCCGACGGTGTAACATGGGATGCAATACATCCCACTTGGGTAACATATGACCAGGCTTTGGGTCTAGCCAAGGACCCTTATAAACGTGGCGCACCACGGAGGCATTCCGCGGAACTATCCTTAGTTTAGTTTAGATTAATTTTCATGTTTTCTAGTTAGTTTTAATTTTCAGGAATAAAACACACTTGAGATGGCAAAGGATACAAGGGAAACTTGAACCAGCACCCCATGCAGGAAAACAGGACCATCCGACAAAATTCTTCGTTTACAGTAAGTTCGGCACGGGCCGTGTCCGCCCAACACGGGCCCGTGCTGCACAGTCTGCAGAAAAAGACCCAGTTCAGGTAACTGGACACGGGTCGTGTTCACTCAACACGCCCCCGTGTCCAGGCTTCTGTTTCTCTTGATTTAATTTTGTTACTGGCACTTGAACACGGGGCCGTGCCCGGACAACACGGGGCCGTGTTCAGCGCCCAGTAACACAAAATTTTTGCTTTTTCACACCTTTTACACATTCAATCAACCTAAAAACTTATTTTTGGGACACATTGAGGACAATGTGTAATTTAAGTGTGGGGGGGGGGGGGATGCTAAAACCTTGAATCTTGCAAGTCCTAAATACAAGCCTTACACAAAACTCTATTGGAACCGCTAATCACCCCAAATTTTTTTCAAAAATTTACATTTTTTTTACTTGTCTAGGTTTAACTCGGGAATTTCAAGTTCTAAAAAGGTTATATTTTTACGAATTTACAACCGATAGCGTCGTGATAAAAAGAACCAACATAAGAAAATTATGAAAAGGCATGACAAGCTTAGTTAAAATTTGATTATATATACTTGATCACATAAAAACCCATTCCCACAAAAGTGAGTTTTGAGCCTTTATTGAGCACACAATTACATATCATTAAACTAAATGCTCATTTTTCGTTTCTTGTGTGAATAGCCGCTTGGTTCTTACGACTCTAGAACTTGCCATGACGATACATTCCCGGTCCTTACCAACTTAAACCCAAGTAAGTAAATGATGGAGGCATTAGGACTAATTTTTTTATTTCTACACCATTTTTTTTTTACCACCTACCCAAAATCCTCCTAGTTAGCCCCTTTGAGCCTAAACCTTTTCATTTCATAACCCAAACCAAACACCCTTTTTTCCCACCAAAACTTTTTTCATTTTTAACCCTTTGTTTTAGTAACAAGTTCGGTTTTTCGTATGACTTTTCAAAAAAAAAAAAAAAATATGTGTGTTGATGATGAAGCAAAAGAAAATAAACAAACAAGTTCATCAAAAATAACTTTGTTTGAATAATAGCTTCATCAAAATAAAAGTTACAAAAATAAAAAGTCTTACGAAAACCGACGCTTGTTACGCTTTTCGCCCTTTTTCTACTAACCACTAACCCAACCACCTACCTTTAACCCAAGCCTAACCCTTCACCCACAAAGTCCTCTTGATATTTACAAAGGTTTATAAGTTAAAAATGAGGAGGATTGATTGCTTGGCAAGCTTATGGTAGGAGTAAGTTCCATGCCGCTCTCGAGTGATCCACAAAAATACATTTTCGGCCGAGTGTTGAGTGATCCCCGTGAGGTATGTGAACTTGTATATAAATAGAATTTTAAAGAGGCATGTTATGCCCTAATAAGTAATTTATCTTATGAAAAGTTTTAAATAAATCATGACGAATAGGATTGTAAATAAATAAAAATAAAACTAAATAAAGAATCTTGGAAATCCCGACACTCTATGACAAGCCCAAAAAAAAAAACCTTCTTCTCTACCTATTCCATTTGGGAGTATAATAGCCACATATTAAAGAGTTTTGCTTGAGGACAAGCAAAGATTCAAGTGTGGGGGTATTTGATGTGTGCAAAATGCAACATATAAATTACATCAATTGTGGCATAAAACTAACCCTTTTTTAGTACTAATGTTGGAAAAAGTGTGCTTTTGTCTTCCTTTTGTATTTTCAGGATTAAATGAGCTCAAATTAACAAAAGAAGCAAAAAGACATCAAAATCTAACATAAATACAAGAAAAGGAACAAACGTGACATGCCCGACCCCACGACAGCATCTTCCCAAGCAAAACATGGACACGGGGCCGTGCCCGAGCTTCTGTTCAGCCTATAAATAGGAGTGCTTGGCTCAAGCTCAAACCATCCCTTGGCACACCACCTCTCTCACACTTCACCCACCACCCACCACCCACCACCACCATAACACCATCATCCACCACCATCATCCATTGTCCATCATAGAGTGTGTGAGTCGTCTCGGGATCCAAGATTGATCGTAAGAGTTCTTGACAATCAAGGCCATGTTTGCCTAAGTCTCTTACATCACTTGGTGAAGACAAGTGTCTAGTGTAATACTTTTTATTTCTAATCTTTTCGCACTTTTTACTTGGTTTTGTATTAATGACTTTAATAACTAGTTTCTTATGTTGAAGGTGATTCTTCCTTATCGTTTGTCCGTGGTGTCTTGGCATTATTTTACTGTCTATATAAAATAAAAGATTTTCACCATTCATATCTCCACGGTCTATATGGAGGTATGTTGGCTACCTGGTCGGGGGTTAAGGGAACGGTTTGGTAAGAGTCTTGCCATTGTTCAGCGTTTAGAGGTCCTGCAATGGACCTGGGTCAAATTTAGTAGGACCTCCTTCAATACTTAACGGTATTGGATGGCGGGGGTCCAAACTCTTTGATCCCCTCATAAGTTAACTACTATTAATACTATAACCCGGCTATTTAGGACTGTATCCCTGCTGACTCAGACTACTTAGTCGAGGGTAACGTCACCTCCAAAAGAGGGGCCTACCATAATTTGCATTAATAACTTAATTAATTATCTTTCAATAATCTGACCCTTTAGGATTGTATCCTTGCTGACTCAAACTACTGGGTTGAGGGTAACGTCACATTCAAAAGAGAGGCCTACTACAATAACTAAGATAATCTCTTAAATAAGTGCAAAAGTGCGAAAATAATCAAAGGTTACACTATACACGAGTCAGAGCCAAGTGATTCATCTTGTCTATCTGTTTTTTCTTTTTATTTTTATTTTCAGCATTTTTAGTTAGTTTTTATTTTTCTTAGTTTAAAACATTTTTCTAAACTTTTGTTTTGATTAGACGTTGAGGATAAACCGGTACTAAAAGCTCTTGTGTCCTTGGACGACCTCGGTATCTTGCCAACACTATACTACGCTCACGATGGGTGCACTTGCCCATATGTGTGTTTAGTGTTAGTAAAATATCGTGTTTTATAAATTTAAAACTTGGCTAAAAAGTGTTAAAGGGCTTAAAATATACACCTAAATATATATAACACTTCACACGCATCAGCGACACAAAAAAGCCGTATAGTGCAGGAGTGCTCACATTTTTTGGCTTACTCTTGCCTTGAATTTCAAAATTTGACCTTTGGACACCTAAATCTAACAGTCTCCCACTTGGACTATTTTCGATTATATCCTTAACGTAGACAGAGTTGGAAACCTAGTTGCACCGCACTGCCCCTAGCAAGGTATGACGTATTACATTCGTCAATTATTCCTTTGTGATCAAGTAACTCTTTACTTAATCAATTATATAGCCGTGGTAACCTTATCGATTATCCATTCTGTATAGAAGACTTATTGAACATAAGACATGGATTGAATTTCAATCTCATATATTGTTCGACTATTCTTGTATCGTCTTCGATTCAAGATGGTGGATAAACTACCTTCAGTCTGAGTGTGGTCACATTCATACCAGTTTGAGTCCACGAGAGCACCAAAATATTCAACTTATTAAAACATAAAGAAGCACATAATCCCTTTAAAAACATACAACTCCCACTTAGCTTCTGTTTTATTCCCAATCAAATATCCTTATTGTTACCCTTTTACGATGTAGTGTTAGATAATATCAAAGAACAAGTTCTAGTATGATTCTCAGGTCTAAGGATACAAAGATCATACCATTTCAAAACTTTTTATGACACCTATCCATGAAGATAGTTTTGAAGCGAGTTACGTCCCATATCATTCTCTAATGAATATCTGTGGGTCTTAATTCTCAACACCTTGAGCTTTCATCCCATGAACAATCAAGCATTCAGAATAGTCTTAATTCAAATTGATTCCCATGAATTTGACCGACTACAAACATTTAGAATACATTATTCCAGGATGTTTTAATGTACAAATATTTGAACATAGGAACATTGTTTATATGACATTTAACCGTTAAATCCAAATAAATTCATAATGTAGCCTTACCATTCGAAAAACATCAAATACCAAACTATAGATCAAAATACTTTTAGCAACGTTAGGTTTGACTTCTCTACATGCATGTTGTATCTCCACGAGGATACAATCAATGGCTTTGCCAAAATTTAATCTACCAGTTTTATATCCGTAGTCACATAACATCTTAATTGGCCACCATACACTTGATGTCATTTCTAATATTATTAATGAACCTTTCATTTTGATCATTTATAATCATACCTTTTCATACAACTACTTATATACTTCAATTACTCTTGTAAAATTTCTAGGAGTAATTGCTCTGTATGATTATCCTTTCATTGAACAACACCTTTCAATAACATCTATGTCCTACATAGATTTTCTCTGTTTTGACTTATTTAAGGAATTAGTTTTACAATAAAACTTTGAGGTGATTCCTAAACTCAGGGACTCTTTCTTGACTCATCAAAATAATAAACCATTAATTATCATACACTTTGATAATTGTTTGTACTTTACAAGTGGTCATGATGCAATCTGATTATTTGCAACCTTCTGCAAATCTTTGGTTGTGAGCATCTATCGATGTTCTACCATGCAATCTTAGCTGAAGCTCATGAGAACCCTTTCTCATACTCCATCTTTGTTAGTCAGAAATCACTTTGATGTGGCAGCTAGATTACATCATATCACAGGTTTTTCTTTAGCCTCAGATGCTTGAGCTTTCCCGAATAACACATATCTATCATATGTGGATATGGGCCAATCGAGTGTTTCAAATCTGTCAAAAGATTTATTGTATATCTCATATACTTAACAATTTTGTCAGATTTAGAAATCTCATTAGATACATCATGTTGTAGAGATTTCTATAATTATGTGTACTCGTGATATCTTTATATCATGTAACTCGTGATCTACATGTTTTTTAGAACTAAGCAATGTCCCTTTGCATACTCTTATTAAACTCTTATTTGTATCTATAATTTTGGATGATTCAATTCCCACTAGCTTACATAACCAAAAGCATTTCTCATTATAATTTGATAAAATTGCATTTCAACCTCCAAGTGGAATTTGAATAACCACATACCTTATTGAGCATGACTATAACAAATTTCTCAAAAGCATCGTTTTGACATTCCTTAATCAAAACCATTTTGATTCAATCAGATTCTTTATTTGATTCAGTGCTTTATAGTCAGTGTTCTCCTGACAATGGTGTAACATAGATTAAGTGGATCCTTTCATAGGTCAACCATTGACCCGATTTCAAGTTCCTTATCATGCCTTTGGTAGTATGCCATGTAATGCATATATTAATTCGCTTTTGTGATTTATAATATTTAACAATTAAATATTATTTTTTGTTCGTCGTCCAAAATGTAACTCTTTGGATCATACCTTAATAGTAACGCTAAATAATCGATAATTGAACACCTAAATCCAACATAATTAAACATTGAAGAAATATTTAGATAACCCATATATTTATTCACCTTTATTTTGTTATACAATTAAGCCATCTTAACTCAAGTATAATTTTAAAACCGTTGAGTTATATTAACAAACGACTGGGATATTTGATTAATGTATAAGTTTTCAAATAGAAAAGATTAAACTGCTTTATCATCTAGTATGGTTTATATATATCAAAAATATTAAACTAACACTCGAGTTTACATTTGATCATTTTTCACACCAACTCAAAGTCTACAATTTTTTAGTTTAATTCAAAGATATCATTATCACTATAAATATAATATAAAAAAATTCATAACATCCTTTTTGGTAAAGTTTAATTCAATAAAATAATATAAACTAAAAATATATTTTAAGTAAATGTGGATTTTTTTGGAAAATTAAACAAATCTTATCTAAAAAAAATAATAGTGATTTTGGAAATATTCTTGAAGTAGAGATGAATATTAAGGTAAGTATTTAAAATTAACCCAATTGGAAAATTAAACAAATCTTATCTAAAAAAAATAATAGTGATTTTCGAAATATTCTTGAAGTAGAGATGAATATTAAGGTAAGTATTTAAAATTAACCCAATTAAAATTAATAAAAATAAGTTTTAATTAGAAACAATTTTTTTATTGATGATATGATAATAATACATGATATTTTCTGAAATCATTTATTAGAAGTAAGAAGATACATAAAAAGTTATGATTATAAAAACCAAATTGTACATTATTATCAGAAAAAAATATATATTCATTTTTTACCCGACTTGGTTGTCAATAAGATTTATATCTAAATGTAAACAAAAATTAGCACGTCGCAATGGTGCTTTTGGAATTTTTATAAAATAATATGTTTGAAAGTGATAAGACAGAAACAAAATATGTTTAATTTTTAAAAGTATTGTCAGGTTTAATGTTTAATGCTTAATGCTGATGAGTTAGTTGTATTTAATTATTTTGATAAGAGAGAAATATACAAGAGAGAAATCTTGTACGAAGTGTCGGAGAAAATCATGACCACACATTTGTTTTTCTCAAATTAAGGAGGGAAGGGTATGAGTCTTTTCTCCTTTTAACTAGTTTCCTTCTTAATTTGCAAACGACTATAACTTTTTCATACGTTAATATTTAAAAAAAATACACCGTATTAACGAGCATTTCATTCTCTTTAATTCGAGCAACCTATTGCTATAGTGTTCTTAAAAATAATTTACAGGACTTTGAATACCCATTACGTGATTACGTGATTTTGAATACCCAGTACCCATTACGTGATTTTGAATACCCGGTACATGACTACGTGATTTTTGAATACCTTTTACGTGATTACACATTCAACATAAATCATTACGCATTCAATGTAAATTCATTACGTGATTACACATTCAATATGATTTGTTATAACCTATGTTAATACAATTATGTTTATTACGTGATTACACATTCAGTAACAAGAACTTGATTGTTTATGCTTTATTACGTGGTTAAATCTCTAATATACGATATTATGTTGTATTATAGGTTGGTTTGGCTAATGTTTTATATATAATTTGTCCTTAACACTTGATTATACCTGAAATATTAGGTATTCCATATGAAATATTATGTATTACATGTTTTGTTTTTACGTAATTATGTAATCACTCAGTAGGGTTTCACATAAGTACTATAATGAAATCACATAATCACGAAATGCGTATTTAAAAATTGTGTAGTCACAATAATACATAGTCAACTATTGTTACGTAATCACTTACTGGGGTTTCACATAAAATAATATAATGAAATCAAGTAATCACGTAATAGGTATTCAAAATCACGTAGTCACTTACCGGGTATTCAAAATCACGTAATGGGTATTCAAAATCTTGCAATTTTTTAATAAAAAATATAGCAATAGGCTGCTCGAATTAAAGAGAATGGAATTGTTATGTTGGCGGTTAATAGCGAGGAAAATATACTGGATTGGAGTAAAAGAACAATCTGCATGGAAGCTAAGACAGTGGAAACCTTGTGCAGAGCAAAAATTATGTTGGGGGAGGTATGCCCAGGTACAATGGAAATTAGGTATTATGGTGGTTTGAGGATTTTAGTCACTATGGGTTCACAAATGGCTACTGAAGAACTTCTGACAACCCATAAAAACAAATGTGAGGAATTCTTCATTGACATTAAGCCATGGAAAGATGATAAGAACTTGTATGAAAGAATAGCCTGGGTTAGGATCTGTTGAGTGCCGATTAGACTAAGGAACAAAGCAACTTTCAACACCATAAGAGGAAGCATGGGAAGAGTGGTAAGAGACGCAGAAGCTAGCAAGGAGGATAATAACTTAAAATGTGAACATCTGGGAATCATTGTCAAAACTGGCCAGGTTATTAACACAGAGCTAGAAATAATTCACAAGTCTTCATCTTTCAGGTGCTGGATATCAGAATTGTCAGGTAATTGGGCGCCGGAATTCGTTAATGATGAATTGGCATTTATTAATTTTTCGGTAGTCACACTGTCAGCTAGCGATGCCAACGTTGAACTGGGGCTTGAGGGTGAGGAAAACATAAGAAGGGATCACAGCGATAGTCATGCAGAGAGCAGCAACTGGGGCAACGATAGTCCGGTTACCGACGATGTGAGGTCGGAGAATACGAAAGGGCAAGAGAACGAGAAGCCAGTTGGGGACAATGGGTTGCATGAATCGACGGTCAATTTTGGCGGGAACTGGAGAGAGATTTTTGCTGAGTGTGTGGGGAACGAGACGACACAGGCGGCTCAACAGCCGAGGAGTGTTGGAAATTTTGATAACATTGAATGTACAGATGGACTTAACGAATGTTCCAATTCCAATCAACATCGAGAGTCACGGATAGAGTAACCCAATGTGGGCCTGGAACAAACAACGAGAACATACCGAATGTAATTGGGCCTGACATTAATCAAAATAAGCCCAGAGGAGATGAGAATGAATATGGGCCTGAGGATGACCCTTTTAACTTAAATGAAATAATATGGGGTACTGGCAACAGGCAGAGAACGACAAAAAGAAAAAAAAGGAACACCGTTGTTTACCTTCACAAAATAAGGCAGTTTGATGAATAAACGTATTCGAACAGAGAATGGAGCCATTGATGCTGGGCAAACCATAAACGAGATAGATTTGGACACAGCAGACCAAACTTTTGACCTGAATAAAGAACCTCAGTTGGACTTAAATGAAGAAACGATAGCCACTATAGAGATGGGAAAAAACATAGGTATGAGAGTCTCTAAGTTCCGGCAAGAGATATTAAATGTTGTGCAGGAGGAATTGGTTTTAAACGTTGCGTCATGAATTATCTTGCAATAAACATAAGAGGCATTGGGGGTCTGGAAAAACCAGGGTGGATAAATAGATTAGTAAAAGAGCATAAAATCTCGTTTCTATATATGCAAGAGACACAGGTATCGAATGTGGATTCAGTCACTATTGGGAGGTATTGGGGAAAAATGGAGATGGAATATGAATCGGTGGATACTAGAGGCAGGTCCGGGGGTCTTGTTTCAGCTTGGGATCCGAGAGTGTTTTCCAAACAAAGAGTGGTCAAACATGAGTCGTTTCTACTGATCAGTGGGGTCCTAGCTGGAACAAACACATGTATCAATGTAGTTAATGTATATGCTTCGTGTGAAGTAACAAGAAGAAGGGCACTTTGGGAAGAACTGAAGACCATCAAAGATACGAGTGGTGAAGGACTCTGGATCATGGCTGGTGATTTTAACGAAGTAAGAGAGGAGGATGAAAGAATGATATCTAGATTCGACAATCACGGTGCAATGATCTTTAATAACTTCATATCTGAAGCCGGGCTACTTGAATATCAGATGAGTGGATACAAGTATACCTACATGCCAGAGGATGGGTTAAATCTCAACAATAGACCGGGTCCTAGTCTGTGATGCCTTCATAGGAAAGTGGCCATGTGCAAGATTTGAAGCTTTAGCCAAGCACTTATCGGATCATAGCCCGCTACTATTATCGTGTGCGACATCAGACTTCGGTCCGATCCCTTTCAGATTCTATAATAGCTGGATTAAAGATAGTGGCATAGAGGAAGTGGTTAAGAAAGTTTTGGAGGAATCTAGTAATGGGGGCAACAATATGAGAGTACCAGAAAATATTCTCAAGAACCTAAAGTTTGGCATCAAAGAATGGAGACGGGTAACGAAACTACGGGAGGAAAAGGATATAAAGCGACAGAAGAAGTGGCAACGATTGAAAAGTTATCTGAAAGCAGGAGACTGACGACATTGGAAAAGGAGAAAAGAATACTAGGCAAATGGAAGATAAGGAACTATGAGCGAAAAAGGTTGAAGGACTTAAAATAGAGGGCTAAACTAAAATGGGTGAAGCTAGGTGATGAAAATTCAAATTTCTTCCATAGGACTATAAATTGCAGGAAGGCACGGAATAGAATAAATGCAATAAAAATCAGCGGTATTATGGTAAATGAACCAAAAGAAGTTAAGGATGAGTTTAGAATGAGATTTTTGGCGGAATTCACAGAACCACTGACTCATAGACCTACTCTTGACAGTTGAGGCTTCAAACAGATCACGGGTGAACAGGCTATACTTCTAACTAGTAGCTTTTCGAAAGAGGAAATAAAAGAGGCAGTGTGGGCTTGTGGGAGTGATAGGGCCCCAGGACCTGACAAATTTTCGTTCAAATTTATAAAAAGATTCTAGGCATAGTTAGAAAATAATATAGTAGGAGTGATGAATGATTTTCATGAAAGAGCTTTTATTGAAAGGGATTGTAACACATTATTCATAGCCTTAATCCCAAAAGTAAAGGACCCTTTGTCGGTGAATGATTTTAGGCCAATATCCTTGATTGAGTGATCTACAAAATAATAGCAAAAGTATTAGCTGCTAGAATTAAAATTGTTATCCCATCGCTGGTAGCATCGGTACAAACGGCGTTTGTGGATGGTAGATCCATTTTTGATGGCCCTATAATTACAAGCGAAATCATATCTTGGGCAAAGAAAATCGAAAAAGAAATGTTTATTTTCAAAATAGACTTTGAGGAAGAATATGATTCGATCAATCGAAATTCCTTCTCTCAAACCTAAAAGCAATGAAATTTCCTAGTCGGTGGAGGAAATGGATTGGAGCGTGTTTGAAATCTAGCGGGGCATCGGTCTTAGTAAATGGGTCGCCCACTTCAGAGTTCAAGCTACAAAGAGGCCCAAGACAAGGTGACTCGTTATCACTGTTTCTCTTTATTTAAGAAATGGAAGCTTTAGACGTTATTATTAAGAGGGCTGGAAATAGAGGAGCATTCAAAGGTATCAAATTTCCGGGTTATGGTCCGTGTATAACTCACTTGTGCTACGCGGATGATGTGGTTTTCATGTGCGAGTGGAGTGAAACGAACATAATGAACCTCAATCGCATCCTAAGATGCTTCTGTTGGGTTTTCACATGATTATCAAAGTCAGTTTATCCATATAAAATGAAAACGCAGCGGAATAATTATTTAAAACATGTCACTTACTAGATATAAAAACCCTTTTTATATAAAAAAACAATAACCCGGATCCATATATGAACATGCATGTTATCAAAACACAATCATAGGGTGTTTTAGAATACTACCTTTCAAATAGCATGGAGTCTTGAAGAATATGATGTTTCTTGATGGTAGCCTCCAAACAAGAAAGCCTCAAGCTTTCATACCCCAAGCCTCCAACAAACACCTTTTGATTGCTAGGATTTTCACTTATGAACACCTCCTTGGAACCCCTCTTAGCCGAAAATTATGGACAAGAAAAGAGATGTTCTTGCACTTGAATTAAGTTATGGAAAATGTGTGAGAGAATGTGTGTTATAATAATCAAATCAAGTGTTGATCTTTTTTGAGATATTGCATGCAATTCTATTAGTGAAATCCCACCTTGGGAAGCCCATAAGGGGGCCGGCCATATAGGCCTTTTTATTAAAAAAAAAATTCAAAATTTTCTTTTAAATTAAGTCTTGTATTATTTTATAACTTTCTATAAAATATAACATACCATGTTACAAGACTTTATGCAATATCTCACAACCTTTTAAAATGTTATTTAACCCACTAAATAACAAAATAAAATATTCTCTCAAAATAAACTAACCATATAATTTATTAGTTTCTCAAGTGCAATTATTTAGAAAACCAATTTCTAAATATTCTAAGTGTTAATATTTATTTGCTTGATAATATCATAAATAAATATTATAGGTGTTTGTCTAGCTTGTTATTGGGTATGACCCGACTTGGATCATAACATACTAGCTACATCAATTTAATATGTGCCTTGGGCATACAGAGTCCAACAATCTTCCACTTGCACAAGATACATAGAAGATTGATGCAAGTAGCAAATACCGCCTAACAACGGTTTACTACCCCTAATACGTATGACGAAGTGTCATTCAATAACATCATCCCCTTCAAGTCCCTTACTTGAACATGATTTAGGTGAATCAATCATTTATCCTTTCGTTACAGATGTTATGTCAAATCCAAAGACATAGAGTGATCATTCTCTGTTGATTTAACTTTAGCAGGCCTTAGACATCTTACTCTCAACAAATAAGAGGAACAAATCCCTTCTTGACTACATACGTCTCTCACAATCACCTTGTTACACACCTGAGCTTAGCCTTATGTACTGTCATGTTACGGAAAGCGAAGAACTAGGTCAAGGTATAATATTTGGTGAATATCAAGACCCAATATGTATCTCAGGTCAGAGGATACTATGATATTCGCCTTTACTCAAATTTAATTATGATCAATCACAAAAGATTCCATGCAGTAACATTTGAGAGCGGGTCAGTCCAATATTTGTATCCCACAAATATCTATGAACTTTGGCAGCAACTCTTTGCTCTATATTCATACCTAATGAATATCCACCAATCCAAGTTCACAATAGTCTTACATTCATATTTGTTCCCACAAGTATGATCGACTACGGTCTACGGGCATTTAGAATAATTAACTTATTCATGGATTTAAACATGCTAAAATGGAACATAACTCAAAATACCATAAAAGAGTCAAAATAACAATTGTTCCAATATCCAAATACAAAATAGATCAAATCCAATCACTAGAATATCGAAGTCCTAAGGCACAAGTATGAACCTCATACTTTAGCCGTTCAAGGAGCTTCGTGAGTGGATCCGCAATGTTTTCATTGGTGTGAACTTTGCGAATACATATCTTTCCCTTTTCAACTTCATCCCTTATGTAGTTGAATCTCCGCTCAATGTGCCTAGTCTTTTGATGTGCACGAGGTTCCTTGATTTGAGCAATCGCACCCTCGTTATCACAAAAGATCTCTAGGGGTTCTTGAATGGTAGGGACTACCCCTAGGTTGGCAATGAATCTCTTTAACCATGCAGTTTCTTGCACTGCCAATGAAGCGGCGATGTATTCTGATTCTGTAGTGGACAATGCTACAACATCCTGCTTCGAGCTCTTCCAAGAGATTGCAGCTCCATTCAAAATGAAGACATACCAGATTATGATCGAGAACCATCTCGATCAGTTTGGAAACTCGCATCCGTGTAACCCTTTACAACGAGTTCCTCTTCAGCAGATCCATATATTAGAAACGTATCCTTAGTCCTCCTAAGGTATTTCAATATGCTTTTAACAGCCATCCAATGACTGTTACCTGGATTTTGTTGGTATCTACTTATCATGCTTAAAGCACATGACACGTCCGGTCTAGTGCATATCATTGCATACATGATGGATCCTATAGCAGACGCATATGGGACTCCTTTCATTCTTTCTTGCTCATCCTTTGAGCTTGGAAATTGAGACACATTCAATTTTGTCCCCTTTTGAATAGGTACCAAACCTTTCTTAGAGTTCTCCATCTTGAACCTTTTCAAGACTTTTTCAATGTATGCACTTTGGTTTAAACCTATCAAGCGCCTTGATCTATCCCTATAGATCTTTATTCCCAAAATATAGGCGGCTTCTCCAAGATCTTTAATGGAAAAACAACTTCCAAGCCAGGTTTTTACACCTTCCATGGTTGGAATGTCATTTCCAAATAGTAGAATGTCATCGACATACAATACTAAGAAAGTGATGATGCTCCCACTAGCTTTCTTATACACACAAGCTTCATCGGCGTTCTCAATGAATCCAAAATTCTTAATTTCTTCATCAAAACGGTGATTCCAACTTCTCTATGCTTGTTTCAATCCATAGATTGATTTCTTTAACTTGCATACTTTGTCAGGATGTTTTGGATCGACAAAACCTTCAGGCTGAACCATATAGACACCTTCATCAAGATATCCATTGAGGAAAGACGTTTTGACATCCATTTACCAAATCTCATAATCATAATATGCAGCTATGGCGAATAATATCCTAGTTGACTTTAGCATCGCCACGGGCGAGAAGGTCTCATCATAATCAACCCCTTGAGTTTGAGTGAAACCTTTTGCTACAAGTCTCTATTTATAAGTATCCAAGTTACCATGCATATCGGTTTTCTTCTTGAAAACCCACTTACTTCCAACTACTTTGGAGTTAAGAGGTGGCACAACCAATTCCCATAATTGGTTGTCATACATGGACTGCATCTCTTTGTTCATGGCCTCAAGCCATTTGTCACAATCGGATTTTGACATTGCATCATGGTATGTGGTTGGTTCATCCGAATCTACCACATAGCATACATCCATGAAAAATCCATATCTTTCAGGTGGACTACTAATTCTACCAGATATGCGAACGTTTTGTATGTATTGATCAACCACTTGATCGTTTTCAACAACCTCTTGTTGAGTGCTAGTATCAACCAAACATGTATCGGCTTGTGGTTCTCGATCCTCATCAAGTTCCATTGTTCTACTAGTTCCTTCCATAAGGAACTTAGCTTCCAAGAACTCAGCCTTTCGAGCAACAAATACCTTTTACTCTGTTGGATCGTAGAAATAATATCCTATATCATCTTTAGGATATCCTACGAAGATACCCTTAGTGGATCGCACTTCCAATTTGTTTGGGGTATATTGCTTCACATAAACTTCACAACCCCATACCTTCAAATATGATAATGATGGAGCCCTTCCATGCCATATTTCAAAAGGTGTCTTATCCACTTTCTTGGTTGGCGCCATATTTGGTATACGAGCCGTGGAGAGCAAAGCATAACCCCAAAATGATAGAGGCAATGTGCTTATAGCCATCATAGATCGAACCATATCTAATAGAGTTCGATTCCTCCTCTCAGACACACCATTATGTTGTGGTGTTCCAGGTGGAGTAAGTTGTGAGATGATCCCACAACTCCTAAGATGATCTTGAAAAGCATCACCAAGGTATTCACCTCCTCTATCGAAACGAAGAACTTTGATTGTTTTGGTGAGTTGATTTTCTACTTCACTTTGGAAGATTTTGAACATTTCAAAAACTTCATCTTTGTGTCTTATCAAGTACACATAACCATAACGACTATAGTCGTCGGTAAAAGTAATGAAGTATCTTTCATCATTCCTAGTCATTGGCGTAAAAGGACCACATACATCCGAATGTATGATACCTAATAAATATTTTGCCCTTTGGTTGGTGCCACTAAAGGGTTTCTTAGTCAATTTACCTTGTAAACAAGATTCACATGTATCAAATTGTCACGGCCCCTGACCCGTTTTGCCCGGTTCAGAAGCCGCGGGACAGAAACCCGTGGTATTGGTATTTATATTGGCAGCGGAAATTTTAACAGGACCATTTAAAAAGAAAACACCGAATTATTTTATTATTAATATCGGGACAAACCCCATATTTTACAAGAAAGGAATTTCACTGGGAAATCCCCTGATTAAAGAAAACATGTTTATGTCTATTTACTGAGCCACTTTATTTAAGCTGGAGTGCTACGCGGCCCGTTTCCTTTTCTTCACAGTAAATCACCTGAAACATGTTTTAAAAAGATTTGATCAGCGAAAAATACTGGCGAGTGCATTCCATTTATACAAAAGACACATTGTTATAATATACAGTATTAAGAGCTATTACAATGTTTATATCAACCAATTACCCCAAATCGGTATTTGTCACTCGACCGGATCTATGACTATGGTCATATCGCACATTGGCTAACCCGTTGTCCAATGGTGAAGATTATCAAGTAGTGTATACAAAACCCCACATACCCGCAGTAATTGCAGATTACAAAGACTTAATCACTGTAATTATAACTTTGAAAACAAATTGGGTTTTGAAAGAAAATTTGATAAAAAGATAATGACTCACATTGCAAATTTAAACGGTCAAGCCTGCCTACTGTTTTATGCTGGTAAACCTGGTAAAATATACAATGCGAATGAAACTAGGTTAGTAACTTAATTCAACATTTACGATAATTCACGAGATCAAAACCCTCACGACGAATGACAAAGTATAGCCCAATGTAGGCAGCACTTAAACGTCCATCGGATTGGTTTTAATCGATCGGATATTGTATCGTAGCAGTGATCGAGTTATTACCCTGTTATCGTAGCAGAGGTTTGAGACTGTGATTATGATTTTGAAAGAAACAGAGAATATATCAACGTACGAAGTGAAATTTTTCGTCGTATCAAGCAAACAGTTCAAGTGCCAAACCCCTGGATTTATATCTGGATTTTGGTCTCCCCCGCGTGTCGCGCCGGCTCCCCTGGCCCCTGGCGCGTGTCGCGACGGCGACCCGTCTAGGCTAGGGTAGCCTGGTGTCGGGTATAGCCTGGATGTGTTGTCAAAACTAGAATTTACATGTCCTATACCCGTTTTTGTGAGGCAAAATCAATTAGGGGATCCCCCTTGAGTTTTAGGGGGCCCTGATGCTGGTTTCGTGCGTTTTTCAAATTTCGGGTTGCTCCGTATCACTTGGGGGTTTCAATTAGGGTTTTTTAGTGTGCCTTTTAGGAATGGAAATTTGCGAGGTTATTACACAAATGAACCAATTTCATTTGTCTCCAAAAGACCATTCTTTTGAAGTGTTTGCATGCGATTCCTGTTTATATGACCAAGGTGACAATGCCAAGGATAGGTCTCACTCAAATCCATTTTGAGTTTCTTGGTGGTTGCTTGGTACATTGAACTATCAAATGATGTATTATCATGAACCAATTCATAAATACCATTTGAAGGCATAGCTTTAAAGTAAAACATGTCATTCATCAAGACATAAATGTCATTGTTTACAAACTTTAAATTAAAATCATATTGTAGCAAAAGGGAAACTGAAATAATGTTCCTAGTCAAACTAGGAGCATATAAAACATTTTTCAAAATAATTTCCAAACCACTTGGAAGTTTCAAAACATAGTCTCCTCGGGCTTCAACTTGAACTTTTGCTCCATTGCCCATGAAGAGACTAATGTCTCCCTTCTTGTAATGCTTATTTCTTTTGAACCCCTGCAACAAATTGCAAATATGAGTTCCATATCCGGTATCTAATACCCATGTGTTTGAAGAAATAACATTAAGGTCAATATGTATCATAAAGATTGTACCTGAGGTTTACCCCGCATCCCTCTTGTTTTTTCAACTCCTTGAGAAACGTTGGATAATTCCTTTTCCAATGCCCTATCTCACCACACTCAAAGCATGGATCGTTCGTGGCAACCTTTGCCTTCTTTTCATTTGGTTTCATTCGTTCCACTTTAGCCTTTCTTTTTCCCTTCCCTTTGAAGTGCCCCTTTCCTTTGGTAACATTTGATTTGGAGTCGGGGTGCTGCCCTTTCTTGTTGCCACCCTCATTGATCGTTAGAATAGGTAAAGCCTTTTTACACATTCCCGCTTCGGCCGTTTTGAGCATTGCATGAAGTTCACCAATGCTCTTGTCCCATCCATTCATATTGTAGTTCATAACAAAAGCCTCAAACTTCTTTGTTAAAGAGTTGAGGATCAAATCCGTAGCCAAATCTTTAGAGACGGGACAATTGAGCCTTTCGAGGTGATCAATGTGGCTTTTCATCTTAAGGACATAAGATGAGACCGATTGGGTTTCCTCCATTCGACATGCATGAAGCACCCGAACTATTTCTAAGCGTTCTACCCTCGCTTATTGTAGGAACATTTCCTTCAATTGGGTAATCATGTCGTATGCCCCGTGATGTTCAAAATCCTTTTGAATTTCGGGAATCATAGTTCCTAACATGAGGCAAGAGGCTTGCATGGAGTCCTTGGTATACTTAACCCAATCGTTATAGGCATCCTCATCTTCCATGTTAGGTTCATCGGGAATAGGATCGTCCAACACATAGGATATCTTCTCTTGCTTGAGAACGAATCTCAAGTTTCGATACCAATCCATGAAGTTGTTATGGTTGAGACGATCCTTTTCAAGGATTGTTCTTAGTGATAGGTTACGGACGATTTGGGTAATTGTGTTTTCATTGTTAGCGGCCATCTACAAAATTTAACAAAGTTTAATTTTAGTATTTTCGATATTATTATATTTTAATCATTAATACCCTATCATGTCTCATAGACAATTAATAACTAAAATCTAGAATCCAACGTTACATTTAAATATTGGTTAGGTGACCTTTATCCCATTATTTAAATTAACAAGGTAGTCAACGTTTGAAGATTGCAACCCTTTGCAACTTCTAGTCATATGGGATCGGTTAAACATCTTTATGTTTAGTTGTCATGTTTAATCCCATCAACACCTTTGTACCCCATGCTTCGGTGACCCTAAGCACATGGTTTCCAAATCAAGTCATCCAACTTACACACACATGTGATGTCACACCCCAACCGATGGTGGAATCATCGGGGCGCGTCACTGAGCGAAACAGATTGTCCAGGAGAAATCCATAACAACTAAATTACCAGATAATTAACATTATGTCCCATACCATAACTCATCAAATAAAGCAGTTATTACAGACATAGATATCTCAAAAGACAAATCATTTTTCCGACGACTCGAAATATTAATTGTTTGTTTCTAGACTCCCCTAAGCTCGATTCCAAACATCCAGCAAATAAAGCAAGCATCCTAAACACCTGTCACATACGTTAAAATATAGGTCAATACACATAGTGTAAAGGTGAACATACAAGTTTAATAGTATAATAGATGGCGAAAGCGGTTTACGCATAACCAGCATGTAACACGTTGAAATACGAAGCAAGTAGGTTATCAACAATGAAATATGCACATACGTGACTGCGAGTTGTAGAGTGCACAACACATGTAACCACTATGACACGTGAAGAAATACCCTTTGTAACCCCCGTCCATGACAGGTGCTGAGTCCAAACTATAGTACTATCGTTGCTAAGGTGTCAGGCAACAATCACTGTGTAAACATAACATACAAGCATTCATTGAGTAACACGTATAACATGCAGAGCGGTTAGCGTATAAAATGTGTTGCGTTGTGTGATCGATGTGATTTGATATAGATAACGTATGTAACACCCAAAAGTGCGTTAAGCAAAAAGGGATCGAGTATACTCACATATAGTGTTTAACAGGTAAACACAGTCTTGGATTGAAGGGAGCGCTGAGAGGTTAGCCTGAACATAGTACGATAGTATAAGCATTGAACAGCGCGTAAAACGATGCGTTGGAGTGACTAGGGACGGATAGTCATCCGATCGGATGACCTTCTGGACGGATGGTCACTCGGTTGGGAAGGATGTGTTTATGTATGATGTGAACTTTGAAGTTTTCGTTGTAGTTTTTTCAAAACTTAGAAGTGTTTCTACAATTCAGATCATCCGGCCGGATGGTCATCAGGACGGATGGCCGTCCGATCGGGTGGCGATTCGCTGAAACTAACCTTCTTAATATTTTTGTGAAAATGGTTAAGTGTTGAAATGGCACAAGTCATCCGATCGGATTGTCGTTCGATCGGATGGCAATCCGATCGGACGTCAGTCCGTTCAGCAACTTGTTCATTTTGAAACTTGAGGGATTTGATGAGTTTTGAAAGTTTTGCGTTTGTACCGAGACGGTATGACCACGTGTTAAACAATGGAAATTCCACCAAGTCCAAGTCGTCCGATCGGATGGGAATCACCCCGTCTGATCAGTTAACTTTTCTTGACGGTTGTTCATATTCAACCCGTGAATCAGTCGTCTTCTCCGATAGAAATCCATTCTCAGTCCAACACTTCGCTATAGAACGAGTAGAAGGTCTGAACGAGCTCAGATTCCATCGGTTTTTATGTGAAAAGTTGAGAATAATGAAGAAACGTGGAAATCAGTTGGAAAATGTTTAGATTATGGCGAAATCAGTGTTTAAACATGTTGAAATCTCTTAGATCTGAGTTGTTCTTGGTGAAATGAGGTCACACTTTCAAGTTCATGAGAACCCATGATGACATCATCCTAGAACAGCCCAAATCAGGTAGATTTCATGGTTAAAAGTTGTGATTTCTTGGTGAAAATGATGAAGAAGTGTGTGTAGATCAAGAATGTACAAGATTTGGGGTAGAAACTTACAAGAATCGCGAGAAATCAAGAGAAAAGAGGGCTAGAACATGCTGGTCGAACGAGAGCTGTCACATCACATGAACAGTGAGGTGACAGGTGCTATTTATAAGAGAAGAGGGGTTAAGGCGGTGCAATGTGATGGGTTGATGGGCGGTTCGATCGGATGGCCATCCGATCAGATGGTGGGTGCGAGTTGGTTTTCGACTTTTCGTTTCGTGCGTTGAGCGTTGCGATGCGTTGCGAGTAAGCGATGCGATAGTATTAAACAATAGTTACATAAATAACCTAACTAACATATAACCTAAACGTAAACCTTATAATTCGAGTTCATGATGAGATTGCGTTGCGATAGAGTTGCGACTGCGTTTGCGATTAATCACCACAAAACAAATATAAACATGCACAAGTAACACATAATAGCACGCACACGTAAAACAATATCCATCACCTTTGATTCAAGTTGCGATCCGATAGTGATGCGATAGCGGTGAGTCTAGCATTAAGTAGATTAGCGTTTAGTTATCTTTATCGCATTGTTACTTCCGCTAGTAATAAAACATAGTTAACATATCATTAACTTCTATATCGATCATCGAGTTTCGAGAGTACAAGTGATGATAAACTAAGGAATGACAGATCGAATTAGCAATCTTTTCTTCCTTTGACTTTGACTTTGACTTAGACTCGTACTTTGACTTCAAAAAGTCGGGTTGTTATAGCCTCCCCTACTTTAGGGAATTTCGTCCCGAAATTAAGGCGCAGGCATAACGAATAGCTGCGGGTACTTAGCCTTCATGTCACTCTCGAGTTCCCAGGTGAACTCGGCGCCGCGTTTGCCTTCCCAGCGAACCTTCACTATGGGAATGCGTGAGCATTGGAGCTTCTTGGTCTCTCGATCCATGATCTCGACTGGTTTTTCCACGAAGTGTAATGTTTCGTCCACTTGTAGATCCTCAAGTGGCACTTGTAAATCCTGCTCGGCCAGGCACTTTCTGAGGTTCGAGACGTGGAAAGTAGGGTGGACGTTGCTAAGTTCCTCTGGTAGTTCGAGTCTGTAGGCCACCTTGCCAATTCTTTCCAGAATTTTAAAGGGTCCAACATATCGAGGTGTGAGCTTTCCTTTCTTGCCGAATCTGATCACTCCCTTCCAAGCTGAAACCTTTAGGAGTACGTGATCGCCAACGTCAAATTCAAGGGGCTTGCGGCATCTATCGGCGTACCTTTTCTGACGCCTCTGAGCTTTCAGCAGATTATCTCGAATCTGGAGGATCTTGTCAGTCGTTTCTTGCAACAGCTCAGGACCGGTAATTTACGCATCTCCGATCTCGTGCCATACAATGGGCGATCGACATTTTCTTCCATACAATGCCTCAAATGGTGCCATTTGAATGCTAGAATGATAACTGTTATTGTACAAGAATTTGACCAAAGGTAAGTGCGCGTCCCAATTACCACCAAAATATATGACACACGAGCGAAGCATGTCTTCCAGGGTAAGAATCGTTCGTTCAGTATGACCGTCGCTTTGGGGATGGAAAGCGGTACCTAGATTAAGAGTAGTACTGAGAGCAGATTGAAACGTTTCCCAAAGACGCGAGGTAAACTGACCATCGCGGTCAGAGATGATGTCACGAGGCATCCCGTGTTGGCATATAATTCTGTGGGTGTAGATTCGTGCTAATCGTTCTACCTTAAAGTCCTCTCGTATCGGTAGAAAATGAGCAGATTTAGTCAGACGACCAACGATAACCCAGATGCTATCGTGACCTGATTGCGTGGGTGGAAGTTTCGTTATGAAATCCATAGCTATACTCTCCCATTTCCACATAGGGATATCGGGTTGTACGAGTAAGCCAGAGGGGCGTTGTTGCTCAGCCTTGACTTTCAAACAAGTCAGGCACTTCGAAACATAGATAGCGATATCCTTCTTCATTCTAGGCCACAAATACCTTAAACAATGGTCATGGTACATCTTTTCGACACCGGGATGAATAGAATATCGAGACTTGTGGGCCTCAGTCAACAATATCTCCCGAAGGTTATTGCGACTTGGAATCTAAATGCGATCTAGATAGTAGAGAATGCCGTTTGATTTTCTTTCTATTCGGTGTTCGGAACCAAGAATTCGTTCTTCCTTTCGGGTGCGCTCGGTGAAACAGGCATGTTGGGCATCACGGATTAGAGCTTCGAGATCATGCTGGGTGTGAGTATTACGAATGCTATGCAAATAGCTTCGTCTGCTTAGAGCATCGGCAATGACATTTGCTTTGCCAGGGTGATAACGAATCTCACAGTCGTAATCGTTGAGAAGTTCTACCCATCGACGTTGGCACATATTCAGTTCTTTCTGTCTCAAGATATGTTGCAGGCTCTTATGGTCGGTGAAGACCGTACACTTGGTACCGTAAAGGTAGTGTCGCCAAATCTTGAGTGCAAAAACAACTGCACCAAGCTCGAGGTCATGGGTTGTATAGTTCTTCTCATGGATCTTGAGCTGACGAGAGGCATAGGTGATAACCTTGTCCCGTTGCATAAGGACACAACCGAGACCGAGGTTGGAGGCATCGCAGTAGACAACGAAGTCATCGTTTCCGTCAGGTAAAGCTGTCACACCCTGGCTTTTGTGGAAGCGTGATTATGGTGTGACTTTCTTAATACCATTGCATTCAATCATAACAACAACTATATGATTAAAACCATAGATGTTCATCCATTAATAAGTTTAAAACATAACACCATTGTTTTGAAACGTAGACTTCAAATTCAAATTACAACCATACGAATTGTTTATGAGTTCACTAAGGACTCATCAAAAGATATTAAATAAAATCAAGGTTTGGAAGACGTGTCTCGTCCAGGAATAAGACACACTGCCCAACCCAAAGACCATGGATGACATCTTTATTCCTAACGCAGCATAAAACATCCAACGCCCGCCAGATCCACTTACTAATTCCCTGAAATACATGTAGTTTGAAAACATCAACAAAAGTTGAGCGAGTTCGTGTGTTTGTTTGAGTGTATGAATAAACCTTTGAAATCATTGTAAGTATGTATGTAAGTTTATAAATCCCGGTATGAAAGCAACTGTCACACCCCGATTTCCACGTGTCACCGGTGGGCCCGGTGGGGGAGTATCGTGACGTGGTTGGCAACGTAATAGTCAAACAACACAATATAATAATGCACAGCGGAAGCTAATTTAAAATAAGATACAACCGAATTTATTTATTGTAAACAAAGTCACAATTATCCGGTGTTTATCCACAGTAGGATCGAATAAAGAGAACATTATTTATGGTTCAACAGACTTCGGCATCTTTAAGTTTGCGAGACTTCTAATGATGCTTAGGAGAATCCCAGCCTATTTCGCCTAGTACCTGCATTTAATCTTTTTGGGAAAATACGTCAGTTTACACTGGTAAATACATTCAACTGACTCATTTTATAAAATGATTGAAAATTGGTTTGGATGCACATGGCATAAACATTTTTATTAACTTGGGAGAATTATTTAATATTATAATCTTGTGAACGATTTACATGTTACTTATGCGTTCAGTAGCCCGGAACGTATCCGGGTTAAAGATCAATAGACACACCACTTTAAGTGAGTTATACACGGGAGTACGCCTACACCCCGTGCTCAGGTCGTGGCTATCTCGTAAGATAATGCCGAGGATATCCGGGACATGGTCATTAACCCCCCAAAGGCTGTAAAGTAAACATATCTGTTTAAAACGAGCCGATCAAATTATTCAATTAACCACTAAGCGTGGAAGATTTGATGCTCGATCAAGCGGTACGCTATGTACCGTAACCCAAGCCCGTATAGGGAAAATAAGTTAAAAGTATTTACCTTGATGCAAAGTATAGTCACAATAATCAAATAGCAGGTAGCTTTTACTGTTTCTCCTAATCTGGAACGAAGGTTAAATATAACCTATTAGAATCCTAGCGGGTCTTTAATTATGCTTAAGCTTAGACCGGCTAGTTTCAAAGATACGGTTCGTACGCACTATTAAGCGAAGACCGGATAGAATGTGATTCAGACCCGACAAGTTTGAAGACTTGTTTAATATGGGTCTATTATTCACATTCTGGATTTTGAGATAAAACCGATAAGGTTTGACCCGTTTCGGCTAATTTATGTAAACTTGTTACATAAACCGAGCCGAACGCGTAATATGCGTAACGGGTATCCGTAAGAGCCATATACAGGTTTCCTAAGTTAATATGCTTCAAATATGTTGTAACATCAGTAGGATGTCTTTCGTTATGCCCCGAACTAATTTAAACACAAACTATGCCCCGTAGGGGTAGTTTGGTCATTTTAAAGTTTGTAAAAGCGTTTATATGTTCCGCTGAGTTACAGGTCTGAGGTAAACAGCAAACATATTCATTTTGATGTGTTATAACAGTAGGCTAAGGCATATATGTGAAATTTATCATATTTAACCAAACTATGCCCCGTAGGGGTATTTTGGTAATTTCACATAAGCCGACAAGCTCAAAACTGAAGTCTGAGTTTATCAACTTTTGCTTACTGTTAAAATATGATAATTTGCTTCTTATATCAGTAGGTATCAACCCGGGTATGTCCAATATGATTTTAGAACATACTATGCGTTAAAAACGCTAATTTAGGCGATTAAAGGCCATTACCGGGTTCGATACTTAAATCTGATATTTTTATATTTCCAGAAGGCTTAAAATAATTTATTTATCATAACTAATCAGTGGCAAAAGGTTTGGGGTCGTTTAGATATGTAAAACTCATTTTATGGCCCGTAAGGGCAAAACCGACAATTACCGAATTAAGCCTACGACTATGAGTTATGCTCAGCCTAAAATTAATTAAAAATCTTCAAAATTCCCAAAATAATATATTACATCAGTGGGTAATTCGTTTGATATCAAAAAGTATGTTTAATTAGGCTATCCGCTAATTACGCCATTTTATTAACATAAAGCACCGTAATTACGCTAATGAGCATAACTCTTAATCTATAAGTCAAACTGATGTCAAATTTTGCATACAAGTTTATACATCAATATTCAAGGTTTCTACACTTTTACATTTTCATAAATCACGTTTTAAGGTAATAAGGGCATAACGGTCCAAGTATGAGCATTTAACGGAAACTTGCATATAAATTGGATAATCAACGAAACAAGTACAGAGACTTATACTATCATGCAACCCTACTCTAATGAAGCACTAAGGCATTTCCGAATCAAACTAAAACGGGTCAGAAGCGAAGTCAAAGCAAAAGTCAAGGTTTTGCGCCTTTCGGTTCCGAACCGGGTTTAAACAGAAATTTGTCGAGTCGGGCAAGCGTAGACAAGTTTTCATACTTATTACCATGCTATATTAAGGTTAAAACAGGTTACACACCTTTTGGATCATTAGTTGTGCATTAAATCGCATTTTGTATTTCTGTTGACTTTTTCGGTCAACGTTTGACCCGACAAACGACCTAGTTAGGTCTGGAATTGGTACTTGCCCTTATAAGGGTTTAATACCCATATAATTACCTATCTAACGGTACTTCTAATTTGACATACGACTGAGCTATCGTTACTTAATCATGAAGTCAACCGTAATTTACGATATATTGACTTTTAAGCTAATTACTAAGCTAGAATTAATTTAGAAGGGTTAAGTAACTTACTAGATGATTAATGGATGATTAGGAAGGCCTTGAATCAGATTGTAAGCTCCTCCAATGCTCAGATGGCACTTGAATGATGTGTGTAGCAATTGGTGCAACTATGGTCCCTTATATAGTGCTCATGGACACCACAAAAGCTTGACAACCAAGTCTAGGACATCCCACAATCGATTAACATCTGTAACTAGTGTTTAGGGATGTCTAGGGGCCATGCACATGCAAGAGAAACCGGCTAATTGGGTCACAAGTGCGCACAACAGCCAACAGTAGGTAATTCTGGTCGCTGGGCAACCCTCGCGTAGCGCGAGGGTCCGTCGCGCCACGCGACGCCTTCTGAAGATTAGTTTTTGCTTTTGTTTGTTGGTGTTTCGAAAGGGCAAGTGGTATAAACGAATGGTGGGCATTATTTTCTCATTTAGGGGCCTTCAATATGGGTCTTTTACTGTTGGATACCCTACCATTTGTGTTTGTTTGCTTTGCATTAAAAAACAAGACCCGAAAACAAAGTGTTACCATTGCTTTTTCTTAGTAGGTTCACATCATGCACTTGGGGTCCTATCATAAATCAATAATTTCTGTATTGAGGGTATAAAAGATGGATATAACATTTAATCGGTTCTTGGGATTTATAATTAAGGTCGTTCAGAGGTAACAATTTAACATGACGTCCCTTTAAATCCTACCGAACCATCTTTATTTAAATTCGGGTTTTCAACGCGTTTTGTCTTACATGCCACGTGTTGTTTTATTATTAAACCCGAAATTTTCGAGGTGTTACATCCTCACCCCCTTAAAATAAATCTCGACCCGAGATTTACTGAAACAAGTAAGGGTACTTTTCTTTCATCGTGGATTCAACCTCCCACGTGAAATCGGGACCTCTACGGGCATCCCATTTGACCTTAACAAAAGGTATATGCTTTCTCCGAAGCTTCCTTACCTGTCGATCTTCAATCGACACAGGTTTTTCCATGAACTTCAAGCTCTCGTCAATATGCACATCTGCATGCGGCATGACATGTGATTCGTCAGCGGAACATTTCTTTAGATTGCAGATGTGGAACACATTGTGAATTCCACTGAGCTCTTCTGGTAAGTTCAACTTATAGGCAACTGACCCGACACGTTCGATAACCTCGAAAGGTCCTATGTATCTCGGGCTTAGTTTGCCTTTCTTACCAAACCGCATCACTCCTTTCCAGGGTGACACTTTAAGTAGGACTTTTTCACCCACTTCGAAGTGAAAATCCTTACGACTTGGATCTGCGTAACTCTTCTGCCTATCCCTGGCAGCTTGGAGATTTTTACGAATCTGGACAATCTTGTCCGTCGTTTCGAATACGATCTCTGGTCCTGATAACTGGACTTCTCCAACTTCCGCCCAACAAACCGGCGATCTACACTTTCTACCGTATAATGCCTCAAAAGGCGCAGCCTTTATGCTGGTATGGTAGCTATTGTTGTAGGAGAATTCGATCAATGGTAGGTTCTTATCCCAGCTACCTTCCAATTCGATCGCACATGCACGTAGCATGTCCTCCAACGTTTGAATAGTACGCTCACTCTGACCGTCAGTCTGAGGATGGTAAGCCGTACTAAAGTTCAAACGTGTGCCCAAAGATTGTTGGAAACTCTTCCAAAAGTGTGACGTGTACCTAGTATCTCTATCAGAGATAATAGCTACAGGTATGCCGTGTAAGGCTACAATCTTATCAACGTATAACTGGGCTAACATATCGGAGCTATAAGTCTCCTTGATGGGTAAGAAATGAGCTGACTTAGTCAGTCGGTCAACTATAACCCATATCGTATCATTTCCTTTCCTTGTCTTGGGTAACTTGGTTATAAAATCCATAGTTACCATTTCCCACTTCCACGTAGGAAGTTCAGGCTGTTGTAGCAAACCTGACGGTTTCTGATGCTCGGCTTTGACTTGCGCACATGTCAAGCATTTTGCTACATGGGCGGCTACAGACTTTTTCAAGCCTATCCACCAATAATTTGCCTTTAAATCCTGGTACATCTTATCAGCTCCAGGATGAACGGAGTATTTGGAACTATGGGCTTCTTGGAGGATGACATCACGAAGTCCTCCAAAAATTGGAACCCATATTCGTCCGTTTAACCGTAAAATTCCGTCCTTGCTAAGAGTTAACTGCTCCTCAGTCACTCCTAACTTTTCATTAGGATAGTTAGCTTCCAACACAGCTTCCTTCTGTGCAGCTAACACCCTTTCTATCAAACTGTTCTTTATCTCCATACGCTTGGCGTTAATGCGAATGGGTTTAACCCTTTCCTTTCTGCTCAAGGCATCAGCGACTACATTCGCTTTGCCGGGATGGTATTTGATTTCACAATCATAATCATTCAAAGTTTCCATCCAACGGCGTTGCCTCATGTTTAATTCTTTCTGGTTAAACAGATGCTGGAGGCTCTTGTGATCAGAAAAGATCACAAACTTTATTCCGTAAAGATAATGCCTCCACAGTTTTAGTGCGAACACAACGGCACCCAATTCCAAGTCATGGGTGGTGTAATTCTTTTCGTGCACCTTCAACTGTCGTGATGCATAGGCAATCACTTTGCCTTTCTGCATAAGCACACATCCCATGCTAGTGTGTGATGCATCACAATAAACTACAAATTCTTCAGCGCCTTCAGGTAAGGTAAGCACAGGAGCGTTGCTCAACTTTTGTCTCAAAACATCGAAGGACTCTTGCTGCTTAGGGCCCCAAACGAACTTTACTTTCTTCTTGGTCAAGGAAGTTAGGGGTGCAGCAATCCTTGAAAAATTTTCAATGAAGCGCCTGTAGTATCCTGCTAATCCCAGGAAGCTACGAATCTCCGTGGGTGTCTTTGGCTCTTGCCAATTCATAACAGCTTCAACTTTAGCGGGATCCACCTGGATACCACGCTCACTGACCACATGTCCAAGGAATTGGACTTCTCGTAGCCAAAATTCACACTTAGAGAATTTGGCATAGAGCTTCTCCCTATGTAGGAGCTTGAGAATACAGCGTAGGTGTTTCTCATGGTCAGCTTGATTTTTAGAATAAATAAGGATGTCATCGATGAAGACGATAACAAATTTATCTAAGTAAGGCTTGCAGACGCGATTCATGAGATCCATGAATGCGGCTGGTGCATTAGTGAGCCCAAAAGGCATCACTAGGAACTCGTAGTGACCGTAACGAGTCCGAAATGCAGTCTTGTGAACGTCTTCATCTTTACCTTCAACTGATGGTATCCTGACCTCAGATCAATCTTTGAAAAGTAACTTGCCCCTTGAAGCTGATCGAACAAATCGTCGATCCTGGGCAATGGATATCTATTCTTGATCGTGACTTTATTAAGCTCGCGATAGTCGATGCATAGACGCATCGACCCATCCTTCTTCTTGACAAACAGGATTGGCGCTCCCCAAGGAGATGAACTGGGTCGAATGAAACCCTTAGCCAGCAATTCATCTAGCTGCGTCCGCAACTCCTTCATTTCGGTGGGTGCCAATCTGTATGGTGCTCTAGCAACTGGTGCAGCTCCGGGAATGATATCGATCCTGAATTCGACTTGTCTATCTGGTGGTAGGCCAGGTAGATCTTCAGGAAATACTTCCGGGTATTCTGAGATGACCGGGATGTCTTCTAACTTCGGTTTAGGCTTATTAATAATCACCTGTGCCATGTAGATGACACACCCCTTCTTCAAACATTTTGAAGCCTTGAGCATAGTCACGTGCTCAGGCAGTCCGTACTGGGTATCTCCCCGAATGGTAAGTGATTCACCAGACGGAGTCTTTATTACTACCTGCTTCTGGTTACAGACGATTTGGGCCTGGTTATGAGATAACCAGTCCATACCCAGAACTATGTCAAAACCGGCTAATTTAAACGGAAGTAGAGACAGAGGAAAAGAATGGTTCTTAATGGACATAACACATCCATCTAACACAGTAGAGACGGTTTCTATGGTACCATCTGCTAACTCTACCTCATAGTTCACTTTTAGGGTTTTGACAGGTAAATTCAACAATTTACAAAATTTATGATCTACGAAAGACTTATCTGCGCCTGAATCAAAAAGTACTCTTGCAAAAACATCATTTACAAGGAAAGTACCTGTTATGACGTTATCATCATGCACCGCTTCTTTCGCATCCATCCTGAAGACTCTGGCATTAGTCTTCTTAGCCTCCTCAGGCTTCTTGTTGTACTTAGGGCAGTTAGTCTTTATGTGGCCCTTTTCATTGCAACGGTAGCACGTTGCATCTTTCATCTTCTTGCAATCCAAGGTTTTGTGTTCCTTGGATTTGCACAAACCACAAGCAAAAGACCTTGACTCGTTATTCGAGTTTGATTCGAGTCTGCACTTTCCAAAGTGCTGTTTCTTGCAAGTTTTGCATGTGGGCTTCTCTCCAGAACGACGCCCATCTTTCTTCGAATCCGATCCCTTCTTGTGATCACCGCTCCCACGGTGCTTCTTGTTCGACCTACGCGAACCATCATCTTCATGCTTCCTCTTCTCGGCCGCCTTATTCCTCTGCGATCTCTGCCGGACCGCATCAAGAGTGAGGGATAAGGAAAGGTCAGTTACAGACCTGAAGGTAACTGGCCGAGAAGCTTTTACACTGGCCTTGATCTCGGGTTCTAACCCACCAATAAAACGAGCGATCCTTTTAGGCTCCGGGGTTACCAGATAAGGTACCAACCGGGATAGTGTATTGAAGCTTGTCAGATAAGCTTGACAATCGAGGTTCTTCATAACCAGTGATAGGAAGTCATACTCTATCTTTTCCACCTCATGTTGAGGGCAGAAATTTTCTTTGATCAGGGCAATGAATTGATCCCACGTCATGCTATACAACGGGATCTTTCCTGAGGCCTCCATCAGAGATCTCCACCAAGCTAACGCCTCACCCTTGAACGACTGTGAGACAAATTTAACCACATCACCTTCAGCGCATCCGCTGATGTCCACGACCGTGTCCATTTCATCCAGCCACGTCATGCAGTCTACGGCTCCTTTTTCTCCCGTAAAATCCCTGGGTTTACAAGACACAAAGTACTTATATGTGCAACCCTTGTTACGGTGTCCCTGATGCAGTACTAACTGCTGAGATGGATTACTTTGGTGGTTGGTGGACTGGCGATCATCACCGTTTTTCTTTGGTTCATCCTTTTTGGGAGGAGGCTTGTTATGAGCCTCAGAATGAGTCCTGGGCTTCGAATGTGACGCTGAGTGGGTCCTACTTCGGGTACTACTGTATTCTTCGTACTGTCTATCCAAAGCTTGAGTAATAGCACCGTCTATGATTGCTTTTAACTCGGCACCCGTTAATGTAATCTGGGCGTTCTCGTTCGGCTCCACAGGATGGCTATTGACTTCATTAGAGTTAGCCATTTGTATTGAACTGTTGCAGAAAACAAGAACAATAATTTATTTGGGAGTTTATTATGGAATTACCTCTTAGGGTAATTCGTTAACCATGGTAAACAGAGACCATATTTGGTTAACTTATTAATCGTATTAATTTAGGATTTCAATTAAAATTTATCCTAAACATAAACAATAACAATATATATTAGCACATAAGGCTTGGTCACATAGACAATTTAAATTATAAGCTATGATTTCAGAGAATCAAGACTTTTAAGGTTTGAACCTAGTTCATTACCCTTATTTGGCAGGGAGTCAATGCTACCACTGTCTTTTGGCTCATGTAGTAATGAGCAAGGCCCGTAGGCACTATATTACCACGTATGGTTAAATATGATCATCTTAATTGATGATGTAAATCCAGGATTCAGAGATCATTAAACTGGATTAGGAATCTTCTAAAGAATCCTTATTCATTTAAGAATGACATGTGATTTTTAACGAATCACTTCTGCCAGGAGTGTTAACATGTTTTAAGATGTTAACAGGGATTTGAATCTTTCAAACCGGTCTTACCATTTTGGCCCGGTCTTATATTTGACACGAGGCTAGGTTTCACACTTAAAGATTCTTAATTAAATAATTACTTAGGCAGATTAAAAAGAATGATTTTAAATTTATTTATTTCATTTATAATTTATTTATGCACAAATGGCAAACATGAAATTTATAAAAATAACACTCCATTAATTTATCACTATATTACATATCGCCCTAAACGGGTCTTTTTTTACACATGAAATTTGCCCACGTAGGAGCTAAAACATACGAACATGCCCACGCAGGGGTCTTACAGAAGACATGCCCACGTAGGGGTCTTACAGAAAGACACAAGTCCTCGTAGGGACTAACACACCAACAATTGTCCACGTAGGGACTTAAACAAACATAAGTCCACGCAGGGACTAAACATACAACATACCCTCGTAGGGTTTATGGAAAGGTAGACCCACGCAGGGGTCAATACACACACACAAACATAAATACCCACGTAGGGGCTTAACAACCAAATATGCCCACGCAGGGGCTCAACAACAGCTGGGAGGATTTAGTAATCCTTCTTGTTCTTTCCCTTGAGCAGTCCTATCAATCCCTGGAAGAAGGTCTGCTTCTCTTGGCGGTCGCGGCGAGCTTCTCGCTCAACCTGATTCAATCTATGTAGAATTTCCTCCCGTTCTGGGGGAGAAAATCGTGGCGGCTGCGACTGCGTTCTAATGATAGGCCTGGGAGGTATTGGGTACCCCTGATTCGGGTGGCTTACCCCCCATGGATCTCCGTAGGGTCCTTGGGCATTGAGGGCGTTATAATTTGATGCTTCCATATAAGGGTCTGCCTCAGCGTATCCGTAGTTGTGGTAAGCTGGTGGTTCAAACGGGTTGTAATTACTTGGACCCGTGTACGCTGGGATTGGGTTATCAAAACCCATGTACGGTGGCTGTTGAAAAGCTGGCTGCGAAGGCCCACCCATTTGTGGGTCCTCATAGTGCGGTGGGTAGTGACTAGCACTAGACTGTCGTGGGGAATCGAAAGTGAAGCCCCCCGGTCGCACAGATATGCGAGCACCGGTTCTTCTACGCCTTGGCGGTTGAGGAGGTGGCGGTTGAACTGGTGGCGGTGGAGGCGGTGGTGTAACTGCCACAAAGCGATGATCCTCTGAAGAATCTTGATGATGCGGCTGTGGTTGTGGCTCCTGGTGCTGCTGAGAATGCTGCTGCTGGTGCTGCCCATGTGATGACGAGTGGTGTGAAGGCGTATAGTACCATTGGTGTTGGTCAAATAAAGCTTGGAAGCTATCTGGACCACCATAGGGCGATCCGTGAAACGAAGATCCGTCCGAAATCTCTATCGGGTGGTTCGGAGTGCCACTCGCAGGCATGACGGGGTCCGTATCCTCGTCCATGTCGTCAGCTTGATCACCAGAGAAGTGGTCGTCTGGCCCTAGTGGGTTGAAACCCACGGGTTCTTGTAGGTAATCGGCCGGGTTAAACTGGCCTCGAAAGATAGGCGTGGGGTCCCCATAGGAATGATGGGACAGAGACCTTTGTAGTGGTACATATGAAGGTTGTGTGTTGTGAGGTTCATATGGGTTAAGTGCAGGCGGTGTCGAGCTATGCGAAACCGACCGTCTGGCCGGTTCAACCTGGTTTCGCCGGTTTCGGCGAGGGTCTTCGCTTTCCGTAGCAGTCGGAGCCCGTGTATTGGATGGTCCTGCCTCATGGTCGTTGGGGGCGGCTGCCGGCCCCTTTCCGCGTCCTCTCGTTCGGAAGAATCTTGGCGGCATTATCGATATTCCTGTCAGTGAAGCATGAGATAACAATACAAAGATATATGCAAATTTAAATAAAGGACAACACAATCAATAGTGGAATTTGTCCTATGTTATAAGTCTAGACTCAAAAGTTTAGATATGTGCAATTGTGTAACTGAGATTAAACACAAAAGGCTAGTGTTTAATTCGCTCAGTGTTGGCTCTGATACCAACCTGTCACACCCCGATTTCCACGTGTCACCGGTGGGCCCGGTGGGGGAGTATCGTGACGTGGTTGGCAACGTAATAGTCAAACAACACAATATAATAATGCACAGCGGAAGCTAATTTAAAATAAGATACAACCGAATTTATTTATTGTAAACAAAGTCACAATTATCCGGTGTTTATCCACAGTAGGATCGAATAAAGAGAACATTATTTATGGTTCAACAGACTTCGGCATCTTTAAGTTTGCGAGACTTCTAATGATGCTCAGGAGAATCCCAGCCTATTTCGCCTAGTACCTGCATTTAATCTTTTTGGGAAAATACGTCAGTTTACACTGGTAAATACATTCAACTGACTCATTTTATAAAATGATTGAAAATTGGTTTGGATGCACATGGCATAAACATTTTTATTAACTTGGGAGAATTATTTAATATTATAATCTTGTGAACGATTTACATGTTACTTATGCGTTCAGTAGCCCGGAACGTATCCGGGTTAAAGATCAATAGACACACCACTTTAAGTGAGTTATACACGGGAGTACGCCTACACCCCGTGCTCAGGTCGTGGCTATCTCGTAAGATAATGCCGAGGATATCCGGGACATGGTCATTAACCCCCCAAAGGCTGTAAAGTAAACATATCTGTTTAAAACGAGCCGATCAAATTATTCAATTAACCACTAAGCGTGGAAGATTTGATGCTCGATCAAGCGGTACGCTATGTACCGTAACCCAAGCCCGTATAGGGAAAATAAGTTAAAAGTATTTACCTTGATGCAAAGTATAGTCACAATAATCAAATAGCAGGTAGCTTTTACTGTTTCTCCTAATCTGGAACGAAGGTTAAATATAACCTATTAGAATCCTAGCGGGTCTTTAATTATGCTTAAGCTTAGACCGGCTAGTTTCAAAGATACGGTTCGTACGCACTATTAAGCGAAGACCGGATAGAATGTGATTCAGACCCGACAAGTTTGAAGACTTGTTTAATATGGGTCTATTATTCACATTCTGGATTTTGAGATAAAACCGATAAGGTTTGACCCGTTTCGGCTAATTTATGTAAACTTGTTACATAAACCGAGCCGAACGCGTAATATGCGTAACGGGTATCCGTAAGAGCCATATACAGGTTTCCTAAGTTAATATGCTTCAAATATGTTGTAACATCAGTAGGATGTCTTTCGTTATGCCCCGAACTAATTTAAACACAAACTATGCCCCGTAGGGGTAGTTTGGTCATTTTAAAGTTTGTAAAAGCGTTTATATGTTCCGCTGAGTTACAGGTCTGAGGTAAACAGAAAACATATTCATTTTGATGTGTTATAACAGTAGGCTAAGGCATATATGTGAAATTTATCATATTTAACCAAACTATGCCCCGTAGGGGTATTTTGGTAATTTCACATAAGCCGACAAGCTCAAAACTGAAGTCTGAGTTTATCAACTTTTGCTTACTGTTAAAATATGATAATTTGCTTCTTATATCAGTAGGTATCAACCCGGGTATGTCCAATATGATTTTAGAACATACTATGCGTTAAAAACGCTAATTTAGGCGATTAAAGGCCATTACCGGGTTCGATACTTAAATCTGATATTTTTATATTTCCAGAAGGCTTAAAATAATTTATTTATCATAACTAATCAGTGGCAAAAGGTTTGGGGTCGTTTAGATATGTAAAACTCATTTTATGGCCCGTAAGGGCAAAACCGACAATTACCGAATTAAGCCTACGACTATGAGTTATGCTCAGCCTAAAATTAATTAAAAATCTTCAAAATTCCCAAAATAATATATTACATCAGTGGGTAATTCGTTTGATATCAAAAAGTATGTTTAATTAGGCTATCCGCTAATTACGCCATTTTATTAACATAAAGCACCGTAATTACGCTAATGAGCATAACTCTTAATCTATAAGTCAAACTGATGTCAAATTTTGCATACAAGTTTATACATCAATATTCAAGGTTTCTACACTTTTACATTTTCATAAATCACGTTTTAAGGTAATAAGGGCATAACGGTCCAAGTATGAGCATTTAACGGAAACTTGCATATAAATTGGATAATCAACGAAACAAGTACAGAGACTTATACTATCATGCAACCCTACTCTAATGAAGCACTAAGGCATTTCCGAATCAAACTAAAACGGGTCAGAAGCGAAGTCAAAGCAAAAGTCAAGGTTTTGCGCCTTTCGGTTCCGAACCGGGTTTAAACAGAAATTTGTCGAGTCGGGCAAGCGTAGACAAGTTTTCATACTTATTACCATGCTATATTAAGGTTAAAACAGGTTACACACCTTTTGGATCATTAGTTGTGCATTAAATCGCATTTTGTATTTCTGTTGACTTTTTCGGTCAACGTTTGACCCGACAAACGACCTAGTTAGGTCTGGAATTGGTACTTGCCCTTATAAGGGTTTAATACCCATATAATTACCTATCTAACGGTACTTCTAATTTGACATACGACTGAGCTATCGTTACTTAATCATGAAGTCAACCGTAATTTACGATATATTGACTTTTAAGCTAATTACTAAGCTAGAATTAATTTAGAAGGGTTAAGTAACTTACTAGATGATTAATGGATGATTAGGAAGGCCTTGAATCAGATTGTAAGCTCCTCCAATGCTCAGATGGCACTTGAATGATGTGTGTAGCAATTGGTGCAACTATGGTCCCTTATATAGTGCTCATGGACACCACAAAAGCTTGACAACCAAGTCTAGGACATCCCACAATCGATTAACATCTGTAACTAGTGTTTAGGGATGTCTAGGGGCCATGCACATGCAAGAGAAACCGGCTAATTGGGTCACAAGTGCGCACAACAGCCAACAGTAGGTAATTCTGGTCGCTGGGCAACCCTCGCGTAGCGCGAGGGTCCGTCGCGCCACGCGACGCCTTCTGAAGATTAGTTTTTGCTTTTGTTTGTTGGTGTTTCGAAAGGGCAAGTGGTATAAACGAATGGTGGGCATTATTTTCTCATTTAGGGGCCTTCAATATGGGTCTTTTACTGTTGGATACCCTACCATTTGTGTTTGTTTGCTTTGCATTCAAAAACAAGACCCGAAAACAAAGTGTTACCATTGCTTTTTCTTAGTAGGTTCACATCATGCACTTGGGGTCCTATCATAAATCAATAATTTCTGTATTGAGGGTATAAAAGATGGATATAACATTTAATCGGTTCTTGGGATTTATAATTAAGGTCGTTCAGAGGTAACAATTTAACATGACGTCACTTTAAATCCTACCGAACCATCTTTATTTAAATTCGGGTTTTCAACGCGTTTTGTCTTACATGCCACGTGTTGTTTTATTATTAAACCCGAAATTTTCGAGGTGTTACAGCAACAAGGAAAAACAGATCACCAATGGGTTGCAAGGCCATTGATATGTGTGACGTGATGCAGGAAGCTCAAACCTAGCAGATTTGCACCGGGCTTCCGGCTGTAAGGCATAGTCTACCCATGGGCCAACCCTGGTCCAACATGGGCGGGGCTCGCTACACCCAAATAGATCTATCACTCATGTCCCTCAGTCCTACAATGAGGATTGATGGCCTTAAGCGTTATGCCCACCACTCACATGATCTAAGTGTACCCTTCCTTAGCTAACCATACCAAATAATAATGTTTGTAAACAGTTGTAACATGTACTTCACCCCCGAAGTTATAAAACTGAAAACAGTTAAAGAAAAGGGGGAAACACAAAACTCACAGTCTTGCGTCTTCAATAATCGTAACTCGAACTTCTCCGGTGAACACGACTACCTACAACGTACTAATGTCTATTAGACGAATGGGCCGTGCCTTGACTTAGTGTTAACGTTTCTGAGTTACATTTCTTTTATGCCTTTGATATTATTCCAAGTTATATAATTATTGTCAAAATAATTAATATTTTAACTTAAATTATATTTATTAAATTTTGTAATAATTGTTAAACAATATATACTAACTTAATACTTCCCAAGTATTAATACTTGTATTTCTTTCCCAAGGATGTGGGTATCTTGTACACGTGTATTCGTACTCTTGTATTTGTATATATTGCCATGTCTTGGTGTTGTATTCCGGTGAGTATTTATACGTGTGAGAATACGTATTTTATTGTATTCATTAAGTATTCATGTACTTAAATTTATATTATACTTTTCGGAACATTATTTCTAATAAAAGTCCACCAATATATATATTTCCAAAAGATATATATATATATATTTAAGAAATATTACTTGGCAAAAATATTTGTAGTTCCAAAATAATATATTTTCAAGTCTAACTTAGAAAATATGTATAAACTTATTTTTATCCAAAAATAATGTATTTTAAGTTTACTCAAGAAAATATATATTTTTCCCAAAAATAATATATCTTCTAATAATTCCAAGTAAACACATATATACTGTTATTCACCAAAAATCATATATTTCCTTCTTGTCAAAATATGATATACTCTTGTGATAATCATAAAAATCATATTTTCGTTTCCTTGTGTCCAAAATATTATTTACCAAAATATACTTGCGAATTAAGTTTTGGAATATTTTGTAAGTTACATTTCTTGTTCGGTTTCGTCAATATTTTGTATGTAACTTATATACTTATTCCTTGAGATTTTGGTAATATTTTGGATGGTAATCCTTGGTATTTTGATGTGTTATATTATTTCAAGCCCTAAAATAATATAACTATTATACAAAGTATAGAAATAATCACACATATGTGTCTTCAATGTATATATATACTCTAAATATACATTTAGCCACTTTTATTTATAAAAACCAACCTCCAATACTTATATTTTTGTAACAAAAATTATAGCAAAGTTTATATGGAAATCTCATGGTTAAAACACACTTGTAAATATTTGTTTAAAATATTTCTCTAAGTGTTAATATTTTTAGAAAATTTTGCCATAGTTTCCCCTAAAAATGGAGGTTTCCATGCTTTCAAGCATATCATTTTCTTTTGTAAAATCATCACAATCAATCCACAATCAACACTAAACAACTTATACTTACCAATTTTGCCAAAATCATGCTTATTCCACTACTTCATGAACTTGAAAGTTTATGAAAATTTGTAATAACTTGGTAGTGTGTTTAGTGAGTTTAGTTACCCTTTAAAGAGTGGTTGTTTATATAAAAACATCATTCTTGCATGACTTAGATGTTTACAACTTGCAATCATGTTTTACAAAACGTTTCTTTATGAAATTTTCTTGTTACACAAGTGTTTCTACACTTGTTTAACCACCAAAAATAGTGTTTGTTTATATAAGAACCAAGTTTATATGAAACTTATGTTTTTAACTTGGTTTCTTTGAAATCCTTCATAAATATTTAGATCCATATGATCAACAACTCACTTTAATCTTGGTTTTTCAAGAAAACATTTTTTTTTTCAAGTTCAAGCTTTAAGTGTGGATGATCCATCATCCTACAACAATTTATACTTTCACATCTTGCTAAACTATGCTTTTAATCATGATTTAGTGTTTGTTTATATAAGAACCAAGTTTATATGAAACTATGCTTCTACAAACAATCAAAGATCAACAAGCATAACAACTAATATTCATGAAGATATCTTTACTAAACAAGCTTATATTCATGTTTACTTCATATGATTCTTTAGTGTTCTTGATATTTTTTATCATGATTCATCATTAACCACTAAAAATGGAAGTAACATAGAGTGTACAAGGATCTTACCACTAGCACAAGGCTAGGGATGATTCAAGAGTAGAAAGTGAGTGGATAAAAGCAAATAGAGAAGGTCCTTCAAGATCCAAAGCCACCAAACTCCTTAATCTAGCACCCTTGTATAATCTTGTAATGGTTGAAGGTTGAACAAAAATGGTGGATGTAACACCTCGAAAATTCGCGTCCTATAATGTGTTGACACGTGTCATATGTTTGAACGTGTGAAAGAATGTTATAGAAGGACTAAAGTTGACAATCATGGAAAGTATGTAAATATACAAGTTCTAAATGTCAACAGTGAATAAATATAGTGTACATTAACCCTACATGATGCTCATACCTTCAAACGAATAAATCATGGATCATACGAAGCTAAATATGAAAGAAAGTGAGAGATTACAAATTACAGGGGTTAAATGTGTCAACATGTTTAAGTTATACCTCTGAGTGACCTTTTAACAAACCCGAAGCTTTGTAACGTTTAATTATGCTCACTAGAATGCACGATGTAAGTTTCATAAAGTTTCGTTATCGTATGAGAAAGTTATGATCAAATTCGTATACAAGGGGTTAAAGCGTTAACGTTGAAAGTTATGACTTTTCGGGTTAACCAGAAGTGTCTAGGGACTTGGCAAAATGGGTATAAGTCCTAAAGCCCTTGTAGGTAAATAAGAAGGGGTCGAATTGCAAGAAAAATGCTTAGTTGACCTTTCGAAGAGCCAAGGGACAATATGCAAAAACATGAAAAAGTGAAATTCTGAAAATGAGGTCCAGGCGGGCCGCGTAAGAGATTAAGGTGTCTTACGCGGGCCGCGTCAGACACACAGTAACAGCAACATCATGTAGCAGCCTGTAAACGCGCAGAATCGACCCAAAACAGATATTTTCTCATCATGGGCGACCCCTAAGTGCCTCCTAGAACCTTAGGGACATGTGTTAACAATCAGGGACCAATGGTAGTGTTGTGTGTCAAAGATCTAAGTGTTCTTGAGCACTATATAAAGGACCAAAGTTGCAAACACTTCCTCACACCTCCCTTCAGCAATCTGATCATTTCTGGAGCTCCAAAGCAGGCTCAAGTGATCCCTAATCAAGCATAGGACCTTGGTAAGTATGCTTAACCTTTCTTAGTTAAGTTTTTGCTTAGTTTTAGCTTAAAAGTCAAACCGTCGTAATTAACGGTTGACTTAGCAATTAATCACTAATGGTTCAGTGATTAGTCGAATTGAAAGTAGTTATAAGTTGCTAATTATGTGGGTAATAAACCCTTAAAAGGGTTCCCCATGATTCCCACTCTAACTAGGCCAAATGTCGGGTCAAACTTGTTATTAAAAAGTCAACAGGATACTTATTTTCTAATTTATGCATGATTAGCAATGTAGAACACATACAACCTGTTTGATCATTAATATAACTTGGTAATTAGTGTAAAAACATGTCTAAACATGTTCAACCCGACAATTTACTGTTTAGACATGGTTCGGAACCGAAAGTCGCAAAGCTTTGACTTTTGCTTTGACTTCAGTTCTGACCCGTTATGGTATGTTTTAGAAATACCTTAGAGCTTCATTTGGACCAGGTTACATGCTAGTATAATCCTCTGTGATTATACACCATGGTTCATTAGTTAACCAATTAATACGCATGATTCCGTTAATTGCTCATATGTTGACCATTATGCCCTTTTCACCTTAAAACGTGATTTATGCAAATGTAAAAGAGTAGAAACTTTAATTACTGATATATAAACTTGCACCCAAAATGTGATATCAGTTGGAGGTGTAGATTGAGAGTTATGCTCATTAGCGTAATTAAGAAGCTTTATGTTAATTAAACGGCGTAATTAGCGTATAGCCTAGTTAAGCCTACTTTTGATATCAAAATCTTTACCCACTGATGTAATATATTATTTTAGGATTTTTGAAGATTTTTAATGAATTTTAGGCTGAGCATAACTTATAGTCGTAGGCTTAATCCGGTAATTGTCGGTTTTGCCCTTACGGGCTATAAAATGAGTTTTACATATCTAATCGACTCCAAACCTTTTGCTACTGATTACATATGATAAATAAATTATTTTAAGCCTTCTGGAATGATAAAAATATCAGCTTTATATATAGAACCCGGAAACGGCTTCTAATCGCCTTATTAAGCGTTTTTAGCGCATAGTATGTACTAAGACCACTTTTAAACATACAAGGGTGATACCTACTGATATTTTAGGTAAATTATAATATTTTAACAGTAAGCAAAAGTTTTTAAACTCAGACTTCAGTTTTGAGCTTTACGGCTTATGTGAAATTACCAAAATGCCCCTACGGTGCATAGCTTGGTTATAATTGATAAATTTCACATATATACTTTACCCTACTGTTATAACTTAGTAAAGTAAGTATTTTTGCTGATTATATCAGACCTGTAACTCAGGTTAATACTTATACTCTTTTATAACCTTGAAAATGACCAAACTACCCCTACGAGGCATAGTTTGTGTTTAATTCCGTTTCGGGCATAATAAAAGACATCTTACTGATGTCACAACATATTTGAAGCATATTAACTTAGGAAACCTGTATATGGCTCTTATGAATACCCGTTACGCTTATTACGCGTTCGGTTCGGTTTATGTAACTAGTTTGCATAAATTAGCCGAAACGGGTCAAACCTTATCGGTTTTATCTCAAAATCTAGAATGTGTATGAAATACCCATATTAAGCAAGTCTTCAAACTTGTCGGGTCTAAATCACATTCTATTCCGGTCTTCGCCTAATCGTGCGTTTGAACCGTATAATTAACCGGTCTAAGCTTAGGCTTAATTAAAGACCCGTTAACATTCTAATTGGTTATTTATACCATCATTCCAGACTAGAGCCTTCCGGTAAATTGTACCTACGCTTACTTAAGTAAATACGGCTGAGTTATTATAATTCTTGCTATTTAAGACAGGAGCTAGCTCAGGTAAATACTCTTAACTTATTTTCCCTATTACGGGCTTGGGATACGGTAATATAAATACCGCATGGTCAGGTATGGGATTCAAAGACCAATAAGTCGGGAAATCCAAATAACCTGTTTTAATTCGTATTGCTTGACTGAAACATTGGGGATTAATGCGACCGTGTCCTGGATATCCTTGACTCATTAAATTGCAATGGCCACGACCTAAGCACGAGGTGTAGGCATACACCTGACAGATGCCATATGTTTATTAATTAATTATACCTAATAAGGGATTCCCAATAAGGGAATAGTGGTGTGTCGGTTAATCATGAACCGGCATAGAACCGGGCCCCGTATGTAGAGCAAGTTATGTAAAACTGATAACATGAAATATAGTTTGTCCCAAGTATAAAAGATTAATTTTGCCTTGAGCATTTTAATCAAAGTGTCAAAACATCTTCGTGCCTTGAGCACATAAACTAATTTTCATAGACATTTTCAAATGAGTCGGTTGAGTGTATTTACCAGTGAAAACTGACGTATTTTCAAAAGTCTAAGTGACAGGTACAAGTACGTAATAGGCTGGAAGCTGCTCAGGACGTTAATAAGGAATCTTGCAAGTTCTAGGCATCTAAAGTCTGTTGAACAATATTTATGTTTTAAGATCCGCCTGTGGATCCTTTACTTTCCGTTGTAATACTTGATATTACTTTATATTCGGATTGTAATATAATTATCTTTTGCTTCCGCTGTGCATTTATATATTGTGTTGTTTGACTATTATGTTGCCAACCACGTCACGATACTCCCTACCGGGCCCACCGGTCAAATGTGGAAATATCGGGGTGTGACAGGTTGGTATCAGAGCCAACACTGAGTGAATTAAACGCTAGCCTTTTGTGTTTAATCTCAGTTACACAGTTGCACATTCTTGAGTCTAGACAAGAACATAAGACAAATTCTAATTCGTTTTATTTGTCCTTATTTGGTTCATTTGTTATTTTCTGATTAGCTCTTGCAGGGGCAAGTCATTTTTGTAGAAGTCCCGTTTAGGGCAACCATATACTTGTTTAAATTTTAAAGGAACGATTATATTAAAAATATCATTCCTATATTATAAAATCTACCATTATAATAAAATGGCAATATCTAAAAAGGACAAGACCTAGCTCATGTGTCATTTTAAGACAGGGCCAAGGCGGTAGTTCCACAATTAGATTCAGATCCTTGTTAACATTTCAATTTAGGATTTGTTCTGCGTTAAATATTAAAAGAATCTTAAAGGTAAAACCTAGCCTAATTGTCAATGCAGACATGGCCAAGATGGTAAAACCTAGCCTAAATGTCAATGCAGACATGGCCAAGATGGTAAAACCTAGCCTAAATGTCATTGCAGACATGGCCAAGACGGTAAAACCTATCCAAAAGATTCCAATCCCTGTTAACATCTGTAAGTATGTTAACATTTTTGGCAAACTGTGAATCGTTAAAGTCACACAGGCCATCTTGTAAAAAAAAAAAAAAAAAAAAAAAAGAGGGTTAATCTAAATTCCCTTATTTGAAATAATCATCCTTTAGTGATGTTTTGCTTACGGGCTATAATGTATTGTCCATTTGAGACACTAACATTGTGATCTTTATGATTCCTTGTCTAAGGTGGTGAGCTATGCTCAAGCCTAATAGTCTATATGATCAATGTGATCATGACTAATATCATCAATATGATGATCATATTATTAACATCCTTAGTGATGAAGTGCCTACGGGCTATACTTTATTATATTGTCAATACGACAATGACAGTTGTAACCATTATGGTTCCTGTCTAAGGTGGTGGGCTATGCCCAAGCCTCATAGTCAATATGATCAATACTATCATGACTACTATCATCAGTATGATGATTATTATTGTTTTAAAACATCGTTTTGTAATGTCAATCGATTTGCCTACGGGCCATATTGTATCGTCAATTAGGACAAAGACAGTGGTAGCCTACAACTCCCTGTCAAGAAAAGGCGTGAAAACGTTCAAGCCTAAATGCCTTGATTCTACAAAATCATGGTTTATAATTTAAAGTTGCCCTTGTGACTAGGCCTTTTGTGCTATTACAAAATTTGCCTCGATTCTCTGAAATCATGGCTTATAAATTAAACTTGTCCATGTGACTAGGCCTTTCGTGCCACTAGTAAAACTGTTATTGTTTTTATAATTAGGATAAGTTATAATATAAATCCTAAATAAATGTGATTAATAAATTAACCAAATATGGTCTCCGTTACCATGGTTAATGAATTGTCATAAAAGACAATTCCATAAGAAACTCCCAAGTAAACTATTGTCCTTGTTTTATGTAACAGTTCAATTAAATGGCTGGCTCAGATGAAATTAATAGCCACCCAGTGGAGAACAATGATAACGCCCGAATTAATTTAACGGGTGCTGAACTAAAAGCGTTAGTAGACGACGCAGTTACAAAGGCCTTAGAGCGGCAGTACGAAGAGTATAGTGGGACTCGGAGTAGGACCCTATCTACACCGCATTCGAAGCCTCCTTCTAAGAAGGATGAACCCAAGAAGGAAGATGACGAGCGTCACTCTTCTAATCATCACAGTGATCCGTCTCAACAGATCATACTGAATCAAGGACCCAGTGATAAGGGTTGCTCCTACAAGTACTTTGTTTCATGTAAACCCCGGGATTTCACTGGGGAGGAAGGAGCTGTAGATTGTATGACGTGGTTAGATGAGATGGATACAGTTGTGGATATCAGCGGATGCGCTGAGAGGGATGTGGTCAAGTTTGTGTCGCAATCATTTAAGGGTGAGGGCTTAGCCTGGTGGCGATCGTTGATTCAAGCCACCGGGAAGATCCCTTTGTACAACATGACTTGGGATCAGTTCGTTGCTCTTATCAAAGAAAATTACTGTCCTCAACTTGAAGTTGAGAAGATCGAGACTGAATTCTTGACATTAGTCATGGAGAACTTAGATTGTCAAGCATACCTTACAAGTTTCAACACCAAGTCTCGATTGGTTCCTTATTTGATCACACCGGAACCAAAGCGAATAGCTCGCTTTATTGGGGGTCTAGCCCCAGAAATAAAGGCAAGTGTGAAAGCATCGAGACCTACTACATTCAGGTCAGCGGCAGATCTGTCGCTATCTCTCACACTCGATGTGGTTAGAAACAAGGCTGCCAAGGCCTCTGAAGATGAGAAGCGTAAAAGGGAGGAGGATAACTCCCAGAATCCTAAGAAGAGCAAATCCGAGCTCAACAATAACCAACAGGATTCCAACAAGAAGCCTACATGCAAAGCCTGCAACAGAAGACACTGGGGACAGTGTCGATCAAACCAAAAGATAAAGCAATGTGGCATCTGCAAAAGAACTGGTCACCAGTCCCACGAATGTAGGGACATAAAGAATGCAAACTGTTACAGCTGTGGCGAAAAGGGGCACATCAGTACTAATTGCCCTGAGGCTGCCAAGGAAGGAGCAGCTAAGTCTGGGATGGATAAGAAAGAAAACGCCTAAACTAACGGTTGAATGCCAGAGACAGTGCATCCCAATAATAGCATTAGGTACGTCTTTACCTTTTAGCATCGATTGTATCTGCTCAGTATTTTACGTTAATGCAAGGGATAATAAACCTTTAGTAAAACATAAACTTAGCAAGCTTTTGATTACATTCATAAGAACTTCAGATATTAAAAATGAGGTATAATTTACCAATGGAATCTTTAATGACCCTCTCTCCTATCCTCGGAGATAATCTTTTCATAAGAATCTGGAGTACTCTTCCCCAAAAAGAGTACGACAATATATATTACCTTATTTTATTATTTTCTCATTATTTTATACCGCCTACGAATGCCAAACTATGTTGATAAGAGTTCCATACGAGGATTGGCGTATCCTAGTGTGTCCCATAGATTGCTTCCATGCCTGATCAGTATGGAGGTTTAATGCATGGAACCCCTGAGATATCCCAATGGTCATATTGTACTAAAGTCGACTAGTAGTATTCAAGGAAGATATCCAATATAAAATGTCCTTATAAGTATCTCTACTTAGGGCATCCTTGCATTTGTAAAGAGAATGTGTCATATATATATGACACCGACATCGATAGATGAACCAAGGCCTGAGAATACAGACATCTCTAACATCTCTGTGTGTGTCATGATTATCTTCTTTATAAGAATTACCATGTTTACCTTCTGAGAAGCAAGTGGATGTTAGGACGAACATCCCTCTTAGGGCTACAATTATTGTAAAAGCCTTATATCCGTTAGTACCAACGGAATAGGAAGAACTAAGAGCCAAATCGATAAGTTTTTAGAGACGGTTTCATAAAGCCAAAATTCGAAGTTCTAAGAACTCCGATTTATATAAATAAGAAGGACGGATCATCTTGCTTATGCATTGATTACCGCAACCCTATTTAGGAAACAATTAAGAATCGCTATTACCTGCCCAGGATCGTCGATTGGTTCGACTAGCTGTAAGGATTAGCTATTCTTTGAGATTAGTTAAGCAGTGGTTGGAATAACCATCTCACCATAAAATAAGTTTTTCTATAGCAATTATTATGTAAGTATCAAGACTACTCCTTTGGAGACCTTGTATAGATGGAATGTTAAACATCTATTGTTAGATAGAGAATTGGTAAGTCCAATTAACAGGATCTGAAAGTTGCCTAGGAAACAACAAATAAGATCATACAAATCCATTATCTATAAGTTGCCATTATTTCGGCAGAAAAGCAAGGATTAATGACGCTAGCAAACCTCCTAAATTCTTGTTAAAGAATAAGGTTCAACAATAGATATCACCCAGGAAGGGTGTGCTAAATTTGTTAAATTATCAAGCTAGTTAAGCTCCGAGTATATAGAATCATTCGAAGGAAATTGAATGTATCAAGATCAAATAGCTTACGAGCTAAGACCTAGTTAAGGGGCTTGGTGGAACGCGCAATGTGACCCACACTAATGATTTAGCGACGTGTCACCAATAAGTCGAAAAACGCTATCACATAATGATATGCATAACTATGATGGTATGAGCAACCTGTGTCGATTAAGGATCGACAGGATTAGAAGCTCCAAAAAGATACATGTGCCTATTATAAAGGTCAATTGTAGTGCCTTAGAGGCTCAAAGGTACTGGGGAAGATTAAGCCCAATATAAGGTAGAGATACTTCCTTTACTTTAACAAATCTCGAGGTCGAGATTTCTTTTAAGGGGGTGAGGATGTAACACCTCGAAAATTCGCGTCCTATAATGTGTTGACACGTGTCATATGTTTGAACGTGTGAAAGAACGTTATAGAAGGACTAAAGTTGACAATCATGGAAAGTATGTAAATATACGAGTTCTAAATGTCAACAGTGAATAAATATAGTGTACATTAACCCTACATGATGCTCATACCTTCAAACGAATAAATCATGGATCATACGAAGCTAAATATGAAAGAAAGTGAGAGATTACAAATTACAGGGGTTAAATGTGTCAACATGTTTAAGTTATACCTCTGAGTGACCTTTTAACAAAACCGAAGCTTTGTAACAGTTAATTATGCTCACTAGAATGCACGATGTAAGTTTCATAAAGTTTCGTTATCGTATGAGAAAGTTATGATCAAATTCGTATACAAGGGGTTAAAGCGTTAACGTTGAAAGTTATGACTTTTCGGGTTAACCAGAAGTGTCCAGGGACTTGGCAAAATGGGTATAAGTCCTAAAGCCCTTGTAGGTAAATAAGAAGGGGTCAAATTGCAAGAAAAATGCTTAGTTGACCTTTCGAAGAGCCAAGGGACAATATGCAAAAACATGAAAAAGTGAAATTCTGAAAATGAGGTCTAGGCGGGCCGCGTAAGAGATTAAGGTGTCTTACGCGGGCCGCGTCAGACACACAGTAACAGCAACATCAGGCAGCAGCCTGTAAACGCGCAGAATCGACCCAAAACAGATATTTTCTCATCATGGGCGACCCCTAAGTGCCTCCTAGAACCTTAGGGACATGTGTTAACAATTAGGGACCAATGGTAGTGTTGTGTGTCAAAGATCTAAGTGTTCTTGAGCACTATATAAAGGACCAAAGTTGCAAACACTTCCTCACACCTCCCTTCAGCAATCTGATCATTTCTGGAGCTCCAAAGCAGGCTCAAGTGATCCCTAATCAAGCATAGGACCTTGGTAAGTATGCTTAACCTTTCTTAGTTAAGTTTTTGCTTAGTTTTAGCTTAAAAGTCAAACCTTCGTAATTAACGGTTGACTTAGCAATTAATCACTAATGGTTCAGTGATTAGTCGAATTGAAAGTAGTTATAAGTTGGTAATTATGTGGGTAATAAACCCTTAAAAGGGTTCCCCCTGATTCCCACTCTAACTAGGCCAAATGTCGGGTCAAACTTGTTATTAAAAAGTCAACAGGATACTTATTTTCTAATTTATGCATGATTAGCAATGTAGAACACATACAACCTGTTTGATCATTAATATAACTTGGTAATTAGTGTAAAAACATGTCTAAACATGTTCAACCCGACAATTTACTGTTTAGACCCGGTTCGGAACCGAAAGTCGCAGAGCTTTGACTTTTTCTTTGACTTCAGTTCTGACTCGTTATGGTATGTTTTAGAAATACCTTAGAGCTTCATTTGGACCAGGTTACATGCTAGTATAATCCTCTGTGATTATACACCATGGTTCATTAGTTAACCAATTAATACGCATGATTCCGTTAATTGCTCATATGTTGACCATTATGCCCTTTTCACCTTAAAACGTGATTTATGCAAATGTAAAAGAGTAGAAACTTTAATTACTGATATATAAACTTGCACCCAAAATGTGATATCAGTTGGAGGTGTAGATTGAGAGTTATGCTCATTAGCGTAATTAAGAAGCTTTATGTTAATTAAACGACGTAATTAGCGTATAGCCTAGTTAAGCCTACTTTTGATATCAAAATCTTTACCCACTGATGTAATATATTATTTTGGGATTTTTGAAGATTTTTAATGAATTTTAGGCTGAGCATAACTTATAGTCGTAGGCTTAATCCGGTAATTGTCGGTTTTGCCCTTATGGGCTATAAAATGAGTTTTACATATCTAATCGACTCCAAACCTTTTGCTACTGATTACATATGATAAATAAATTATTTAAGCCTTCTGGAATGATAAAAATATCAGCTTTATATATAGAACCCGGAAACGGCTTCTAATCGCCTTATTAAGCGTTTTTAGCGCATAGTATGTACTAAGACCACTTTTAAACATACAAGGGTGATACCTACTGATATTTTAGGTAAATTATAATATTTTAACAGTAAGCAAAAGTTTTTAAACTCAGACTTCAGTTTTGAGCTTTACGGCTTATGTGAAATTACCAAAATGCCCCTACGGTGCATAGCTTGGTTATAATTGATAAATTTCACATATATACTTTACCCTACTGTTATAACTTAGTAAAGTAAGTATTTTTGCTGATTATATCAGACCTGTAACTCAGGTTAATACTTATACTCTTTTATAACCTTGAAAATGACCAAACTACCCCTACGAGGCATAGTTTGTGTTTAATTCCGTTTCGGGCATAATAAAAGACATCTTACTGATGTCACAACATATTTGAAGCATATTAACTTAGGAAACCTGTATATGGCTCTTATGAATACCCGTTACGCTTATTACGCGTTCGGTTCGGTTTATGTAACTAGTTTGCATAAATTAGCCGAAACGGGTCAAACCTTATCGGTTTTATCTCAAAATCCAGAATGTGTATGAAATACCCATATTAAGCAAGTCTTCAAACTTGTCAGGTCTAAATCACATTCTATTCCGGTCTTCGCCTAATCGTGCGTTTGAACCGTATAATTAACCAGTCTAAGCTTAGGCTTAATTAAAGACCCGTTAACATTCTAATTGGTTATTTATACCATCATTCCAGACTAGAGCCTTCCGGTAAATTGTACCTACGCTTACTTAAGTGAATACGGCTGAGTTATTATAATTCTTGCTATTTAAGACAGGAGCTAGCTCAGGTAAATACTCTTAACTTATTTTCCCTATTACGGGCTTGGGATACGGTAATATAAATACCGCATGGTCAGGTATGGGATTCAAAGACCAATAAGTCGGGAAATCCAAATAACCTGTTTTAATTCGTATTGCTTGACTGAAACATTGGGGATTAATGCGACCGTGTCCTGGATATCCTTGACTCATTAAATTGCAATGGCCACGACCTAAGCACGAGGTATAGGCATACACCTGACAGATGCCATATGTTTATTAATTAATTATACCCAATAAGGGATTCCCAATAAGGGAATAGTGGTGTGTCGGTTAATCATGAACCGGCATAGAACCGGGCCCCGTATGTAGAGCAAGTTATGTAAAACTGATAACATGAAATATAGTTTGTCCCAAGTATAAAAGATTAATTTTGCCTTGAGCATTTTAATCAAAGTGTCAAAACATCTTCGTGCCTTGAGCACCTAAACCAATTTTCATAGACATTTTCAAATGAGTCGGTTGAGTGTATTTACCAGTGAAAACTGACGTATTTTCAAAAGTCTAAGTGACAGGTACAAGTACGTAATAGGCTGGAAGCTGCTCAGGACGTTAATAAGGAATCTTGCAAGTTCTAGGCGTCTAAAGTCTGTTGAACAATATTTATGTTTTAAGATCCGCCTGTGGATCCTTTACTTTCCGTTGTAATACTTGATATTACTTTATATTCGGATTGTAATATAATTATCTTTTGCTTCCGCTGTGCATTTATATATTGTGTTGTTCGACTATTATGTTGCCAACCACGTCACGATACTCCCTACCGGGCCCACCGGTCAAATGTGGAAATATCGGGATGTGACAGTGGATGTGTATGGATGAGGGTTTGGCTGAGAGTGAGAGCAAAAGAAAGAGGAAGATGAGTGTGTGTTAGTGTGTGAAGAAATGAGGTTCTTGTTCCACCATACCATACTTATAACCATCCTAATGTAAATCCCTTGTGTAATATGTTACAAAAAGTAAAAACAAGATCTAATTTATTATTAAAATAAAATCTTGAAGCATGGAGGTGAGGTATGGTCGTCCCATAGGTAGGGGGGGTCTATGTGTAGGTTTAAACCTTTAGTTGCTTAATAGTTCAATTCCAATTGTTCATTACGTGTGTCAGTTATTAGATATTTTTAGGAGGTGTTATGATGTTCGGAGATCATAACTAGCTTGGAAACATTAAAACAGTGCTTCTAGTGTAAATTTGATGTTTCGGGTAGTGTCCGGTTGTTCGGTTGGATACTGGGTTGTTAAAGTGCTAAACTTGCAGTTTAGTGTTCTTTATGTTACCTTTTGTGACACTTTTAATTCCCGACACTTAGGAAAGCATTCAGGACCATTTTACCATGTTTCTACATAATATCACCTAGAAAAGCAGTTTTGTGGTCCTAACTTCCCTATACTCTATACTAGTGTAGTACTTAGTTTCTGGCTCATACTGGGCCTCAAAACACTGTCTGTCTATGTGCTGAGTTTTGTCAGCATTTGCCGATTTATCCGTTTACTGTGCTAACTGTGCTTTGTGCATCATTCAAGGCAATATAGCTTTCATGCAATATTGATATGACATTAAACAATGTATGATGCATATGTATGTGTATGGCAGTAATCAGAAAGCAGTTAATTTGTAATTCAGCACAGTCATTAAGCATTAATCAAGATTAATTAATTGTACGGATACCTGAATTTTTGACAGTTGTCACAAAAGCGAGCACGGGTGCATCGTAGAGCATTTTCTTAAGAGTTTGAAAGGCAAGTTCTTGTTCAGTTCCCCAAACAAAAGGCTTGTCTTTGTGCGTGAGGGAAGTAAGCGGAACAACGATTTTAGAAAAACCTTCGATAAATCGGCGATAATAACCCGCTAGTCCGAGAAAAGAACGGACCTCGGACGGCTTCTTTGGTGCAATCCAGCTTTTAACAGCTTCAATCTTCGTGGGATCGATGTGAATACCTTGTCTATTGACAATGTGACCGAGGAATTGAACTTCCTCTAGCCAAATTTCGCACTTGGAGAACTTGGCGTAGAGTCGATTCCCTTGGAGTAGTTCGAGAACCAAACGTAAATGTTGCGCGTGTTCGGCTTTCGACTTTGAATAGATCAGGATATCATCGATAAACACAATGACGAAGCGGTTAAGATAGGGTTTACACACACGATTCATCAGATCCATGAGAACCGCGGGTGCGTTGGTTAAACCAAAGGGCATAACGACGAATTCATAGTGGCCGTAGCGAGTTCGAAAAGCGGTTTTCGGTATATCTTCCTCTTGGATTCATAACTGGTGATAGCCTGAGCGTAAATCGATCTTCGAAAAACATGTAGCACCTTGCAACTGATCAAATAAATCATCGATTCGAGGCAGGGGATAGCGATTCTTGATTGTAAGCTTATTCAATTCCCTGTAGTCGATGCACATCCGGAACGATCCATCCTTCTTTTTGACAAAAAAGATAGGTGCACCCCAAGGAGATGTGCTAGGGCGAATGAAGCCTTTATCAATCAATTCCTGGAGTTGACTCGAAAGTTCATGCATTTCAGAAGGAGCGAGTCGATATGGAGCTTTAGCAACAGGATTAGCTCCAGGAATGAGGTCGATACGAAAGTCGATATCATGACTCGGGCGTAAACCAGGTAAATCATCGGGAAAGACTTTAGGAAAATCACGAACTACAGGCACCATATCTATTGCCTTCCCTTCCTTTTCCTCCGCTACTACGATGTGCGCCAAGAAAGCTTTGTATTCCTTGCGGAGATACTTGCTCGCTTGGATGCACGACATGAGTTTGAGATCTTTCAAGGGAGTTTCGCCATACACACAAAGTTGATCCCCATTAACGAGTGAGAAACATATCATTTTATCGAAGCAAACAACTTCAGCACGATTTTCGCGAAGAAAATCCATGCCTACTATGATATCAACACTACCAAGCTGCATCGGGATAAGATCGATAGGGAAGTCGTGATTGTTGAGTTCAAGGGTACAATCACGTTAAACAGAATTGACTGTGACGGTTCTTCCAGTGGCAATCTCAACGTCGAATGTCGTAGGGAGATGAGCGCGTTTACGTTTTAGGAGATTCTCGAATTCTAACGATACAAAACAGTTATCTGCTCCAGTATCAAACAAAAACGAAGCATATATACCATTGACAAGGAACGTACCATTGACCACATTGTTGTCTGCTTGGGCTTGGTGGGCGTTGATGTTGAATGCACGTCCGCGGGCCGCTGGCTGTTGCTGCTGCTGAGGATGCTGCTGTTGATGTTGTTGCGGCTGTTGCTGTGGCTCTTGCTTCACCACTCTGTTTGGGCAGACATTTGCAAAGTGGTTGGGATCACCACATGCATAGCAGGCTCTTGCGTGAGCAGAGGGGGCAGGAGCTCCTTGTTGGCCTTGAGGAGCAGGAAGAGGAGCTGGCAGTGCAGGAGCTTGAACTTGGGCTTGATGAGGACCGGTATGGCAGTTAGTAGTAAAGTGGCCGTACAGCTTGCAGTGAACACAAAATCAACAAGCGATCCCAACAGGATGATGATAGGTGCATGTTGGTCCCAGTTTGGACTTAAAAACTTCCTTTCATGTAATATGGCAAGTGATTTCAATAGATGTGAAAATAGTGTGCGGAAATAGAAATCAGACTTTCAAGAAACAAGACCTACAGAATTTTTAAGTTTATATCACTTTGAAACAAAACGGTTTACAAGGTGATTGTAAGATTATTATCCATTACAAATGAATACTTGAATTCTGAGGTGAAAGGACAATGGAGTTTGTAGTATGTATTGAATGCTAAGCTTAACTCATTGTTCTCTGCTTGATGAGCCTTCCATTTATAGACGGCTGGGATACATGAATAAACATTTGTTTATTCATGTATAAATCCTGCAAAAAGTAGCTCTTTGACATATTCATTGAATCCAACAATCAAGTTGCCTTTGTCATCATGATATCCAATAATGTCAAGTTGCTTCGGTTATTGTGACAGGATAGAAATGATTTTTAGATAAGTGGGGTTTTTATCAGAATTTCTCATAAACCACTTCATCAGAAATTCCGGTGAACAAATCATCAGAAAATCTGATGATTAGAATTATCAGAAACTGATGATATTTCATCAGAAATATCATCATATCCATCAGAAAGACCTTCTCTGATAATCTTCTTCAGCTCTTGATCAACTTATGATACTTTGAAGTAGATATTGTTCCATTCAGTTGTCCTATCCGATCTTCTTCATCTTGTTTTGATCTTCAGGACTGTTATCTTCTTCATAGATCAATTGATTAAAGCCAAAACTGGATCAGATCAGTGGATCCAGAATAAGCAGATTTTTATATTCAATCTTTCCCCTTGGAAGTGGCCCTAACAACTGATGACATCCATCCACTGATCCTCTACTACAACTGCTGTCTTTCAACAACTGCTAAAGACTGATGAAGATAAACACTGATGCTCAATCTACTGTCTTGGTTCAAGCACTGCTGAAGAAACAAAGTACTGCTGGAGTCACAACAGTGGAAGGAGAAACAGTAGTTAGTTTATTTCTTTGTAATATATTGTAATCAGTAGTTAGACAGCAGTGCTTGTAATAGATCAGTGGTTGTAGGTTGTTAGGAGGTTAGATGTCACTTTCATGGTTACGTCAGCAAAGATGCCACAGTGGTTTGCTCGTTCCTATAAATAGAACAGTACCTTGTACTGTTCTATTAGCTCTTTCATCACTTGTTTTCCTGTATGAACAAATTGTTGTGAGCTCAGGCTGAGGGGGAGTTTGTGATACATGCATGCAATTGTAATTGAAGTTTGAGATAAATTCAATCATTCGGTTCAATGATAAACTTGTGTGTTGAAAGCATTTCTCTTGTTTGATTGTGTGTGAAAGTTTGTTTCCATTTACATTCCGCTGCAATTGTTCTTGTTCATTTTCATTATTATCAAACGAAAACACAATCATAAGAAACTCAGATCCTAACAATTGGTATCAGAGCCAGGACAATCAAACTTGATCTAACAATCATTTTGACGTAAAAGTTCAGCTCATAATCGTTGATACTTATAATTGTTCGTTTTGTTGAAAAACAGAGTAAGGTTTAATCACGATCAAAGTTAATTAAACAGTACCTGTAAAACAACCAGGATGACGTCACAATCACAAGATGCTAACAATAACATCGGTTCACTTTTCAAACCACCCATGTTAAAATGAAATGAATACAACATCTGGGAGAGAAGGATGGGTCACATCCTTGCTCAACAGAATACCGGATGTTGGAGGTCAGTTGTTTTTGGACCACATGTTCCAATGGTACCAAGTGCTGAGGATCCAAAGAAGTTCGAACCTAAGAAAGTTGAGAACTATATAGATCTAGATTTTCAGAAATTTGAACTGGATGCCAAGGCATTTAGCATTGTTGCATCTGCATTACCCAATGAAATTTATGCTGGACTGTTACACTGTAACAGTGCCAAGGAATTATGGGATGCACTTAAGGAACAATTTGGGGTAACTGAAGAAGTAATTGAAAATAACAGGGAAATTTTGAATCAACAATATGAAACCTTTTGTCACATTAAGGGTGAAACATTAACACAACAGTTTGAGCGATTCAGTTGTCTCATTAGTGAGCTAAGACTTGTTAAAGTTGAATTTGCTAAGTCAACACAAAATAGCAGGTTTCTTAGATCACCGCCTGAAAAATGGGATACAATTGCTTTTGTAACTAGAAATTCTGTTGAGTTCAAAGATCTGACACTGACCCAGCTTCATGGTAGACTCCTGACCTATGAAAGGGAGTTAAACCGGAAAAAGAAGTTGCAAGAGTCTGGCAAAGTTGCAGATGACTACTCATTTGGCAACACAGCTCTTTTGGGTCAGGAAGAGTCTGACAGTAGTAAGGATCAGAGTTATGTTCATTTTATTGACATAACTGCTGGAGGTAACTTCAACTCTGATCCTCACTCATCCAATTATGCTTTCACAACAAATGGAGAAAGCCTGATCTCTGACAATTTGTGCTTTGAACTCAATGACCTTTAGCATTTTGATCCAGTTGATTTAGAGGAAATGGACATTTTGCACCAGCTTGCACTGCTAAGTGTTAGAACAAGCAAGTTTTACAAAAGGACAGGGAGAAAATTCCAAGGGTTTCATGGGAATTTAAAAGTAGGGTTGGATAAGTCAAAAATCAAATGCTACAAGTGCAACAGGCTAGGTCACTTTGCTAGGGAATGTAGGAATCAAACCAATGGATCTATTATCACTCACCCTAGTCCAAGACCACAAAGTAACCAAACCACTATGCAGTATTCCGATTATACCCCTCCTGCCCATGTAAACACTGCTCATTATGCAAACCTTGTTCCTGTGCATTATGTTCAAACCACTGTCCCACAAATTCAGTATGTCAAAGCTCCTGCCCCTCAGGTTCAAGTGCAACCAGTTGCACCACAACAAGTTACACCACCAGCAGTGGTTCAACTAGATCAGCAAAGCTTTTTCACCCAAGGCTTTGTTGACTGGAGCAGCTTACCTGATGAGCTAGGTGATGAAAATTTTGCACTCTATGCTACCAATGATGCTTCTAATGATAAATTTTGTTTTATGGCATTAGAGTCAATACCAGAAGGGCTGGAAACTGAAAAAGGACAGTCAAGTGCTGAAACAGTGGATGAAATTGCTGAAGCAGTGGTTACTACTGTTGCTGGTGAAATACTGTTGGGAGAAAGTTCAGAACCCCTGTTGGAACCACTGGTCCGAAGAAGAAGAGAAGAAACATGGTAAGAAGGAAGAGAAGGTGGCTGATGAGAAAGAGCATGTTTGTGATTGTGCCAAGATGGCTGCAGCTAAGGTATCATCCCAGGTTTTACAAAATCTGTGTTCAGACAAATGCATCATAGCATTTGCTAACATTAAAGATGTGAATGACAACCTTAGAGATAGAATTTTAAATGATGAAGTTCAATTTGAAAAGTCTTTAAAAGAACTAAAAATCAAATTGGCTGAAAAAGATAATGAAATCTGCATTCTCAAACAAGAGCAAAGCATAACCAAGGACCAACTCCAGACTATGATAGAAAAATATCATGCTTGCAAAAAGGAGTTGGAATCCACCCAAATCACTTGTGAAAAATGGGTGGAATCCTACAAAGGTTATGAGATCATGCTTGAAAAACAGCTTGAAAGCAATGTAAAATTTGGCATAGGGTTTAGAAAAAATGACCAAGTTGAAAACATTGCTGCAAATCAAGCTGGTTCTGTTGAAATCATACCAACCAACAAGAATGGCCAAGAAGTTAAAATAACTGACAAACTTGGTAACAAAATCACTTTGGAAAGACATGTGGGGTCCTTAACTTTTGAGGAAATTAAGAAATACCAATTTAAACCCACATGGTCTGATGAGTGTGACATTCTTGAAAATTTCAAACCAATGGACTTCACAACCACTGATGGTGTAAAAGCTCCTAAGGCCAAGGTCATTCCTCTTAAGGACATCCCAACAGTGGTTCAAAACTCTGTTCCAAAGGAGTCTGAAAAGAGGAAGAAAAGAGAAAAGATTAAAAACCTGTTTTGTGAGTTTTGTGAAAAGAAAAATCACTTGACCAAAGATTGTTTTCACTTAAAGGCTTATGATATAAACAAAACAAGTACCATTGTGCCTTCGTAGAGCTGCACCATCTGTGGTAAAAACAACCATTCTACTCAGCAGTGTGTGTACTTGAAATCTTTTGAGGTAAAAAAGGATGAGTACATGTCAAAAACACCAATGAGTTCATCACAACCATCTGTCAAGTTCACCAAGAATCAACCACTGTTTGTGCCAGTTCAAACAACTGTTACAAAACAGCTGAACCAAACCTCTATTAAAAGAGATGTTCAGGTGACTGATACACCCCCTGCTAACCAATACCAAAGAGGTAAGGGTCAACCACCATACCAAAGGATCCCACATGTTTATGAGGTTTACAAAAAACCTTCTAAACCAAGAGTGAACAAGCATCCCTTTGGTTATCAGCAGATGATAGGGCAAGACCCCCAACAGTGGTTAGAGAAAAACAGTCCCAAAACTGTCCAAACCCCTGAGCTAACCAATGTCCATCCACCTGAACTTAACATAGACACTGTTAAGACCCCATCCAAAGCCTTATTGGCTTTGGATATCCTAATTAACTAACCTTTTACTTGATGTGCAGGGAGCTTCTGCATGCTTAGATAGTCTTTGGTATGTAGATAGTGGAGGCTCCAGGCACATGACTGGATGTAGAGCCCTACTCAAAGATTTCAAAATCCATGGAGGGGGTGATATATCCTTTGGCAATAATAGTAAAGGGAAGGTAATGGGGTCTGGTACAGTTCAGTCTGGAAATGTTAAGTTTGAAAATGTCAATCTGATAGACAATCTCAAATTCAACCTACTTAGTGTCTCACAAATGAGTGATAAGGGCTATGGCTCATTCTTTACTAAGGAGTGTTGTAGGATTGTTGGACCAGAAATGGTTAAAAAGATTGAAGAAATAATAAAAAATGGAAAAACTCAACTTGTTGCTCAAAGAAGTGGCAATGTTTATGTAGTTGATTTGTCAAAAGAGAGCCCCAGGACTGATGCTTGTCTGTTCTCAGCTGCCTCTAACAAAGAGACAGAATTATGGCACAGGAGATTGGGGCACACAAATCTCAAGACAATCACTGCTTTTTCAAAACAGGGGTTGGTAAGAGGTCTTCCTCAAAAACTGTTCACCTGTCCTGAGCATTGTGTTTCCTGCTTAAAAGGAAAACAACATAAAAGGTCATTTAAGTCTATTGAAGAGTCCAAAACAACCAAGTGTCTCCAAATGCTGCACATGGATCTGTTTGGCCCAGTTAAAGTCATGAGTCTCAAAAAGAAAAGATATTGTTTGGTGATTGTAGATGACTTTTCTAGGTTTACATGGACTTATTTCTTACATTCCAAAGATGAGACTGCAGATATTTTGCATGACTTTGTTAAACAGGTTGAAAAGCAGTTTGACTTGCCAGTAAAAGTCTTCAGGAGTGACAATGCCACAGAGTTCAGAAATAGGGAGTTGGATGAGTTTTGTGTGTCAAAAGGAATTGTAAGGCAGTACATCATTCCATGGACAACAGAGCAAAATGGGGTTGTTGAAAGAAAGAACAAGACTTTGATTGAGGCTGCCAGAACCATGCTTGCTGATTCAGGTTTGCCATTAACTTTCTGGGGAGAGGCAGTAAACACTGCTTGCTATGTCCAGAACAGAGTTTTAATCAACCCAGGAATCAAAAGACTGCCTATGAACTTCTGTATAAAATCAAACCACTGATCTCATACTTTAAAGTATTTGGCTGCCCATGCTTTATTTTGAATTTAAAAGACTCAATCTCAAAATTTGCAGTAAAAGTAGACAGTGGATATCATTTGGGATACTCAACCACCGCTAAGGCCTACAAAGTGTATAACACAAGGACCAAAACAGTGGAAGAGACTTTGAATGTAAAGTTCCATGAACTTTCTTCAATGAAAATCCCTGCAAATCCTCTAGAATTGTTTGATCTTGATAAATTTACCTTTGAAAATGTTTCTGTCAAGACTAACAGTGCAGGTCCATCACAAAGTACACCATCAGACTTTGGATATGAAGTCATCATTCCACAACAAAAGTGTGCATAAAATGGTAGAGCAACAGATGTTCAAAACAACTGTCAAAGCTCAACCACTGCTACCTCAACAGTCGTTGACCAAAGTAGCCCTTTAACATCTGCTTCCACATCATCAAACACTGTTGATAAAGGTCCTCAAACAGTGGATAAAAGTCAACATGTTTCTACATCTTTACCACCTATTCCTCCACCTCCATTTGAAGCCATTGCTAGATCATCAAAGTCACCAGCAGTGGTTAGCTCAGATGATTCACATCTGCAGCCCTCACCACTTAATGCCATTGTTCCGTACAAAGGAGATCTAATCTTCTTGAAGTCTCATCCACCTGACCAAATCATTGGCAACATCAGTGAATGGGTGCTCACAAGAAGTCAATCCCAAAATATCTGTCTTTTTGCTGGTTTTCTATCTCTCCATCAGCCAGTCAAGTACCAAGAGCCACTGAAAGACAACATCTGGGTAGAGGCTAAGCAAGAGGAGCTCCAACAGTTTAAAAGACAACAAGTATGGGAGCTTGTACCACTGCCAGAGGGTGTGAGTCCTATTGGCACAAAGTGGGTCTTCAAAAACAAAACTGATGAAAGGGGCATTGTTGTCAAGAATAAAGCAAGGCTAGTGGTTCAAGGTTTCAGACAGAAAGAGGGCATTGACTATGATGAAACTTTTGCCCATGTGGCAAGATTGGAAGCTATTAGACTGTTCTTGGCCTTTGCTGTCAACCACAACATAAAGGTGTTTCAAATGGGTATCAAATGTGCATTCCTCTATGGTAAGATTCAAGAAGAGATATATGTTTGTCAACCTCCAGGTTTTGAGGATCCATTTAATCCAAATCATGTCTACAAGCTAAACAAAGCTTTGTATGGCTTGAAACAAGCACCAAGAGCCTGGTATGAAACTCTTTCCAACTTTCTTCTCTCTATTGGTTTCACAAGAGGTAAAATAGACAAAACACTGTTTTTAAAATGGAGAGGGAAACACTTGATGATTGTCCAAATTTATGTGGATGACATCATTTTTGGAAGCACATGTACTAAAATGTGTGAAGAGTTCAGACAACTCATGACAGCTGAGTTTGAGATGAGTGCAATGGGTGAACTACAGTGTTTCCTTGGTCTCCAAGTGAAACAACTACAAAATGGTACATTCATCCATCAAGGCAAATATGCCAAAGAACTTTTAAAGAAATTTGAGATGGATGATTGTAAACCATGTAGTACACCCATGGCAACAAATAAGCTAGTCATGACTGATGAAAAGGATGATTTGGTGGATCAAACACTATATAGAAGCATGATTGGGTCTTTATTGTACCTAACTGCATCTAGGCCAGACATCATGTTTGCAACATGTGTTTGTGCAAGATCCCAATCAGCCCCTAGGAAGTCTAACCTCATAGCTGTGAAAAGGATCTTCAGATACATAAAAAGTTCTCCCACACTTGGTATCTGGTATCCTGCTAATGGGAATGTTAAGCTTTCAGGTTTCTCAGATAGTGACTTTGCTGGATGTGATAAAACAAGGAAGTCCACTTCAGGAGGGTGCCAATTTCTAGGTGATTGCTTAATATCTTGGCAAAGCAAAAAGCAAGCAGCTGTTTCAACATCCACTGCTGAGGCAGAGTATATAGCTGCTGCAAGCTGTACAGCCCAACTGCTTTGGCTTCAAAAACAACTGCTGGATTTTGGTATCACTGCCCTAAAGACACCACTCATGTTGGACAGTCAGGCAGCATAAAATATCATCAAAAATCCAGTCTCTCATTCAACCACCAAGCACATTGACATCAGACATCACTTTGTGAGGGATTGCTATGAAAAAATGTTTGATTTCTCTGCATTATGTTCCAACTAAAGATTAGCTGTCAGATGTGCTAACAAAAGCATTAGACACATCCACCTTTGAAAGCTTGATCTCTAGGATTGGCATGCTAAACATGGAATAACAGGCAAAATCCTGTTTTTCTATGAATAAAAGCATTAAAATGTTTTCAGAAAATCAAAAATCCATCCTTAAAAATAGCTAAAAATGAAAATTTTCATTAATCCTTAAAAGTATGCCATAACCACTGTTTTTGGTTCAAACATCTGTTCTGTTCATTGCTATCCACTGCTGAAAGTCAACCTCTGTTCTCGCATTTCCTTGGTAATCATTGTTGATCAAACATCAGTGTTTTATCCACTGATAGGCTATCCACTGATAGTTTTAAAGTCACCTACTGCTGCCACGTCAGCATTCACTTCTTCCCCTTATAAACCCTGATCAAAACCCCAAACAGGGTTTTCACTGTCGAATCGAATTCAAAATTCCTTTCTCAAAGCAGTTATCATATTTTTCTCTCAAAATCACTCATCTTCTTCATCCGTTCTTCATCATTGTCAACTCGCAATGGATCTTCCACTCAAATCCCCACATAATTACTTGGGTCTACTTGAAAAACCAAGTCATACCGAAACCTTCAACTCTGTCATTGATGCTCTCTCGTCCTCAAAGTACAAAACTTTGTTGACTTGTGATGCTCCAATCTTCATGAAAACCTAACAAGAATTCTGGAAAAATGCTAAATTAGAAACTAAGGATAAAACGCCCTTAGCCATCAATTCTTCTATAAAGGGTGTTCCAGTCACAATAACACCTCAAACAATTTCAGAGGTATTTGAGCTCGATGATCTTCAAGGTAAAACATCTTTCCCTAAAACAGAGTATCAAAATTATTTCATTGAAAGAGGGTATGATGAACAAATGAAAAAGGATACCCTACAAAAGGGCAGTTTTCCACCTGCTACACGGTTTTTATTTCATGCTCTTCTTATGTGTGTGTCCAACAAGATCACTGCTTTCAATGAAATCACATTGAAGATTCAATATCTGGATTATGCTATCTTACTGGTGAAAATTTTAACTATTCCTAGGAAATCTTCAATTATCTTGTTACAAATGTTAATAAAAAGGCATTTTTGCTCTTTCCAAGGTTTTTAAGTTACTACTTTAATAAGAAATTTTCAAAAGATAACGCTCATGTCCTTATTCAAGGAGAGCCTTTTCAAATAAATAGCCTAACCTCTGAAACTTTTACAAGGCTGTCAAAAAATTCAAAAACACAAACAGAGGTTCCTGAGCAGGACTTCGGCAACTACCACTGCTCCTCAGGCACCTGCTGTTGAGCCCACTGCACAAGGTGATCATAGCGGCCAAACAACTGCTGTGAAACCACCACCTAAAACCACCAAAAGACTAAAACAGAAAAAAATCCCAAAAGCCCCCCAAACCTCATAAAAAGGTATCTCTGGAAGATGAGATCCCAGAGCAACTACTAGTGACAACACAAAAGTCACCAGAAACCACTGCTACTACTTCCTCACAGCAGATGGTAGAAAGATCTCAACCTGAGCCTCAAACTCCTCCTGCTTCTTCTAAAAAAGAACAGGTTGTAAGAACAGGGACACCAAATTATGATGCTCTGAAATCACTTAATTCCATCATCCACAGCCCACTGCCCGGGGCAAATTCGCTTTCTACACCTATCCTCACTTCTCAAATTCCCCCACAAACAAAACTTTTGTTGGATGCACTTGATTTAACCCAGACACAAACCAGTTCTTCTCAAACACCTGTTCATGAGAATATACCCCAACAAGTGACTGGGTCTGGTGTCTCAATCAGTGCTAACCCACCAACAACTGAGGAGGTTACACTGCTGGAAGTACAAGTATTTCCTATCAGTAGTTCAAGTGGAGCAGCAACTACAGGTGTTAAATCCACTGATTTACACCTGGCCAGTTGTTTCATCAATCAGACTCCCTTGAAGGTAATTTCCTCTCAAGCAACTCTGATATCCGCTGGTGTGTTTGTTCCAACCACTAGTTCTATTAAAAGGATGTCAATTGCTGAGGAAAGAACTCCCAGTACCGAGAACAATGGGCATCAGTGGATGACTTTTGGGAAACTTTCCCTAAGACAACTGCTGATACAACCACTGCCAGTGGGAAATTAGATGATCCCATTAACTTGGGTGATGGTTTAATGTACCGAGAATTGACAGAGAGGGTTAACAAATTGGACACATCTGTTGTAGACATCAAATCAATGCTGCAACAGTTGTTACAAGCACAAAAGGCAACACCCACTGCTGCACCAGCTGCAACATCTGCTCCTACTCCCACTGAGCTATGGAGTTTATTTCAACCTCTGCTTCACTAACAAAGGGCATATGCTGATCAGCAACATGAAATACAAGTTCAAAAGATCAGAAATATGATGGAAGCTAGGTTCATGGATACACAAGCAGACATAAAGGCAATCAAGGCCCACTTGCTAAAAACCACTGGTTCTGCTCCTCCTCCTATAATTTTTGTTGATAATCCTCCACCAGCTGATGCCAAAAAGGGGGAGAAAATGAAGCAGCTAAAGAAAAAGGGATATGAAGATGGTCTGTACATTGCACCAGATAAATCACGTATGCTTGCAGACATCCATAGGCCAGATGGTTCCAAAAAGATTGATGAATCCTTAAATGCTCTTGCCAATGAAAAGGAAAGGCTGAAAAGGGATTTGGAGGCAAAAGGAAAATCAAGGTTTGAGCAGGAGAAGAAAGTGTTTATGGAAATGGAAGGGCAGGGTACTTCTGAGCCGAAGGATGAGGAAAATCCATACCTTCTAGAATCACAAAACATACTACCAAACCTCCTAAAAGCTCCTCACATCAATCTTCCAAACCAACTGATGTTGGAACACCTGTTGTATCAACTGTTGTTGGTACTTCAGTAGTTTCAATAGCTGTTACCCAAACAACTGCCACCACTACTTCAACACACACTACATCCACTGCCCTACCTAAAATCACATCACCACCAAAAACATCCTCATTACCACCAACACCACCTGCCAAAAAGCAGAAGACATCAGGTGACACATCATCTGTTGTAATGACAACAGTGGTTGAAACACCAGTTGTTTCACCAACTGTTAGTCAACCACCTACCACTCAAATCACCACCACTCAACCCATCAACACACCACAAACCTCTCCTAAACCAAAAAGGAGAAGGATGATACTTAATGATGACACTTCACCACCACCACCACCAACATCCACACAACCACTGTCCCTTGTTACTATTCCAAACCCTGTTCCACTCTCTTCAGCACAAGTTCAAAAACCAATCACTGCCATTACTCCTGCAGGTGTCCAGTACCCATTAGATCTTCCAGCAGTTAGAGAGGAGATCAAATCCTTCTACTCTGAAGACTACCCTGCTAAAAGGAGTTTGCCATCTGTTCAAGGATATCCAAGGCCTAATAACATTGAAGAATACTTGAAGTTAAAGGCTCAACAAGCAGAGGATATCTCCAAAAGAAATACAGAAGGAAAATATGACAGAGAGATTCAAAGATACTACCAATATCTGCTAACCTAAGTCAAAACTTTGGAGCAGTTTTCAAAAGATCTCTGTCAGAGATTATCAGAAAGAGCTGATGAAACCTTGAGGAAAGACTATCTTGATAATATCATGGCTTACAAAAGTACAAGGCAGAAAGGTGCCAGTACAAAGAATAGACCATCAGTGAGCTAGAAAGTGAATCAGCCAGAATTCAAGATACGATAAAAAACAAGGTAAAACAGACTCCTCCAATCTGGGCAAAATTTAAGAAAAATGTACCAGAAAGAACTTTGCAGCTGAAGAGAATGAAAGAAGAGCTAATAACAGCTGATTTTGGGTCAAGGAACCAAGTGACAAGGTGGCCAGAGGATAAAGTGTTGACCAACTACAAAAGGTTGGAAGCATTAAGAAAGAAAAATCCAGATGTTCCTCAAAAGCCTGTTTACCCTGAAGCAGTGGTTCCAGCTAGGCCATAAAAGCTACAAATCAGGAGATCCACTGCTCCACCTACTGCCATCCTTTATCAAAGAAGGAGACAAAAGCAGATGGATGCAGAAACACCAGAAGATCTAGCAGCAGGGGATGACATTATAAAAATGGCCCTCAAGCAGATGATAGCAGAAAAGTCTGAAATAGCAAAAGATACAAATACTGCTGCTCAAAATGTTATAACCAGGCCACCATCTCCAAACTCATCAGCAATAAAAACTCTCCCAATAAACCCACTAGATTAAAAAATACTAAAGTGGAAATCTGACAAACAGACCCACGTATTGACTTTGATCAAATCCAGTGGTGAGGTGAAGAAAATATCAAGGGAACAAGCACTGGGCCTGGGTGTTGAAGATCTGCAAGATCTCCTTGATCTTACACTATGCAGGGATGAGGATGATACAGATTCCTTGTACTTTGAATTACAATTCAAAGGACAAGTCAGGGAATTGTTGATGAGGCAATAAAGATCCACAATAATGAAGGGTTTTGGCATTATCTGTTCCATGGGGAGATTGTTGGGATTGAACCCTACAAAGGAACAGTTGATAAAATCCAAAACTAGATCAGATCAGTGGATCCAGAATAAGCAGATGTTTGTATTCAATCTTTCCTCTTGGAAGTGGCCCTAACAACTGATGACATCCATCCACTGATCCTCTACAACAACTGTTGTCTTTCAACAACTGCTAAAGACTGATGAAGATAAACACTGATGCTCAATCTACTGTCTTGGTTCAAGCACTGCTGAAGAAACAAAGTACTGTTGGAGTCACAACAGTGGAAGGAGAAGCAGTAGTTAGTTTATTTCTTTGTAATATATTGTAATCAGTAGTTAGACAACAGTGCTTGTAATAGATCAGTGGTTGTAGGTTGTTAGGAGGTTAGATGTCACTTTCATGGTGACGTCAGCAAAGATGCCACAGTGGTTTGCTCGTACCTATAAATAGAACAGTACCCTGTACTGTTCTATTAGCTCTTTCATCACTTGTCTTCTTGTACGAATAAATTGTTGTGAGCTCAGGCTGAGGGTGTCACAGCCCCCGACCCGGTTTTACCCGTTTCAGGAGCCGCGGGACAGAAAACCCGTGGTATTGTTTATTTTGGCAGCGGAAAGTTTTAACAGGATCTTTTAAAATGAAAATGCCCAATTATTTTATTCCAAAATTTGGGGCAAACCCCGTAATTTACAATAAAGGAAATTTCACGAGGAAATTCCTTATTTTTACTAAAACATGTTTATTTATTTTATTTACTGAGCCACATTCTTCAAGCTGGGGTGCTACACTGCACGTATCTCTGGTTCATAGTAAATCACCTGAAACATGTTTTAAAAGGATTTTATCAGCGGGGAAATACTGGCGAGTCACTCAATTTTAATAAAACGACACTTAGTTATAGATTACAGCATAAGAGCGATTACAATGGCTACTATCTTATTGTTATCTGGCGCCGTGTCACACCCTGGTGACGATGGTTATACCACTATTGGGTTCTTTTACCCAAGTTGTGATGATTATCACAGTTAGGTTTCTTTACCTAACCGTGAGAAATTAGTAGTGTGCACAATACCCCACTTGTCAGTGATTTAAGATAACCACGACTTAATCCCTGTAATTATAACTTTTGAAAATAATTTGAGATTTAGTAAAACAGTTGATAAAAAGAGAATGACTCACATTGCAAATTTAGACGGGCAGAGTTTTGCCAATTGATTTTAGCCTGATAACCTAGTTAAATAAAAATGCACACGAAACTAGGTCAGTAACTTAATACAACATTTACGATAACTCACAAAATCAAAACCCTCACGACGAATGACAAAGTATAGCCCGAATTCGTGCAGCACTTAAACATCCATCAGATCGGTTTCAATCGATCGGACATTGTATCGTAACAGTGATCGAGTTAATACCCTTTATCGTAGCAGCGTTTTCCTACTTTGAATGTGATTTTCGAGCAGATAGAAAGTGATTTTGGAAAATTTCTCGCACACAGGTGAACTACCCATGCCTGTCCCATTTATAGCTGAAAATTGGGTTTTACGCGGCCCGCGTAAACCCTCACAAGACCCTTACGCAGCCCGCGAGGGCCACCTAGTCTACGTGTAGGGCTAGTGTGTCACGTGTAGGCCCGCCACGTGGCTGCCACGTGGCCTGGAACGCGTCCCGGTCACCACCTGATAATAGCTTGTTCGTTAATCAATCCTTGAAATGGACTAGGGTTTGTATGGTGTAGTATTGTGATCATCTATGTGGCTTGATGTTCATGAATTGGATTATATGTGTTACATGATGAATCATGATTATTGTTATGGGGTTTTGTGCGTTCATGTGGCTACGTGGGTTATCTGTTTGCATGATAATCGATGGTTTATGTGATGTAGGCTAGTGCTATACTTGTTTATGTTATTATAATATACATAGGAAATAAGATTATGATGTAGGGTTTCTTCTATATGTGTTATGAATATGGAAAACTGGTTATAGTAATGTATTGAGGTGAATCGAGAATGGATGCTAAAATATGTGTTGCAACAGGATGGGAATTATTATAATCAAGCCAACAATTCCTTCATGATGTGTTCTTTATAATTGAGATGATAAATGATATGTAACGTTTGTAACCCTTTATGTTAATGAATGAAAGTTTTATTTAAATATATTTATGAGTTCAATGTGATTGGTGGCTTGGATCCTGGTACGTCACACGCCTCGCGGGGGTTTCCGCATGTGGTATTTTTGGGGGTGTGACAGTTTGGTATCAGAGCCACTGGTTATAGTGAACTTGGTTTTAAAAAAAATGTTTTCATAAAACCAGACTATAACCGAACAGTTCTGAATACGTGAATACGACCATGACACTCAGCTCCAGATCACAAGGTTCGTCTCTTACATCTATTGTATACGTTGCATGGCTAGTGTACACTTGTTTATGATGTAGCATACGAACACACACTCGTCACTATAGTATAATTTCATGAGTTGCTTGTTTACTTGATGATGCGTTGATAGTATGCTGTAGTCTTTAGATTCCTGTGACCTTGTCATTTTGACAACCCCTGTTTGATATTCGAGTTTGAGGAACCATTTGACATGAGTTAGGAGGAGCTGAGATGAACATGCAAATCACAATATTATTGTGGGTGCACACATAATAATAATGTGGGGTGCATGTGAGTCCCAGTGAGGCTTAACAAGTGAAAAAAGGGTTCTGCTCTGTGATTCGATCAATGAGAAACGTAACAAATTTATAGGAGTCATAGTGGTGATTGTCTCCTACTTGAATGCGATCTTTCATTTCCCTTTGAAACCTTTCGAATCTCGATGCTATCGAGTATTACTTGAACACCCATTTGAACGCCTAGCGAACTGTGTAGAATGTTAAGTGCTTGTACGAACGTCCCTGAGTTGGATGTCGCAACGTCGAATGATTGGTTTATACCTTTCTCACTTCTCTTCGTTTGCTGGAACTCAATGAATTGACACATTAGATCCAGAAGTGCGATCACTTCTGCAACACTCTCGGAAGATACCATATAGTACTCAATCGAATCCTTAACCCTAGTCAGCAGCTTATGGGAGTCAACTCTTACGAATTAATCGGGGTATAAACGATGACAATTGACCATGGTGTGGAAAGTGTAACTGCTAGCACGATGAGTAGCACTTTAGGACGTGGCACGGAATGTGACAAGATGGACCCTGTTGAAGAAAGATCGTAGAGCTCCGTTTCAGGCAACGACATTAGAGACAACAATCATGGCAACAATAAGGTACTCGCACTTGTAACCAACAGAATGGAAATGGAGGTGCCAACAACATGGATTGGCCATTGTTAAATCAAGACGACAACAACCAAGGAAACGACGTCAGTACTGGAAATCCTCATAACGATAACAACAACAGTGGAAATGATACTCATGGAAGGGCATTTAGGATTGGTGTAAGCGACGCCAGAAAAAAAATTGCACCATGGTAGCTTGTATGGGTAGCTAATCACTTCGTCTCTGTTCTGTTCAACCCTGATACTCCTTGAAGCTGAATTTGTTGTGAAATCGGTTGATGGCAAATCAAATGAAACCTCATACGATTGTTGGGATGCCAACTCGGCCTTGTGGGACAAGTGTTCGACATCGACCTTCCTTCTACTATCCTTGATGTTTTCGATGCAGTAGATAGTGTGGACTGGTTATCTAGATATCGCGCAGATACACCCGGTGAGGAGAAAATTTTGAGTATCCCTTTCCCTGGTGGAGAATCGTCGTCTGACCTAAAGTGTCAGAGTGGTGTAGACGTTAGCATCATTTCAGCAATGGAGATCCATAAATGCCTACGGAGGAATTACTCCGCTATGTTAGCAACCGTTACTGATGTTAGGGCTAAGGAAAAAGAGGATCGAGTATCCACCAATTGTTCGTGACCCCTCTCGGTGTGCTACTCGAGGAGCTTTCGGGCTTACTTCCACAACTGTTAGGCAGAATCTCAGTTTGATCTCACGCCAGAGACAGCCCTAATTACTCGTACTTCTTACCGTCTTGCACTAGGAGGGTTACAAGAGCTGTCTAATCAACTACAGGAACTGTTGAACAAGAGTTTTGTCGGACCTAGCTCTTTTCGCGTCGGGGAGCCCCAGTTATATCAGCAAGGATAAGTTTTATCGTTGGACATGTGTACTGATTTTCGAGAACTTAACAAAGTGACAGTCAAGAACCGTTTGCCTCGACTCTGTATTGACAACCTGTCGACCAGTTGCGAGGGACAAGCTTCCATTCGAGGATTGATTAACGAACAAGCTATTATCAGGTGGAAGTCCAAGGGGAGAATGTTCCTGAACGGCATATCGAACGCAGTACGGCCAGTGCGACTTTGTACACCTTAATTATTGAGTTAATTAACGCACCAGCAGCTTTATGGACCACATGAATCGACCGTGTTTACTAACGACGTTTCGGATCATCACCAACTTTCCAGGAGAAAGGAACGGCATGGACGACATTTGTATCATATCTTAGAGCACCCGAGCGAGGGGCCAGTACACGCGAAGTCTGGTGAAGTCTAACTTCTGGATTCGAGAGGTACATTTTTGGTTAGGTAATCGACGAAGTGGGAATACACACGGATCTCGCTAAGATCCATTTCATTTGAAACTAATCGACACCAAAGAGTCCTTCGGGGATAAAGCAATTTCTTGGTTTCGCTAGAGACTATCGTAGATTCATCATGGGATTTTCGAGGATTGCGCGGCTTAAATCTCTTTAACACAGTAGGGTGCTGTGTATTCGTGGGAGACAAAACAGGAGAACGTCTTTTCAGCTTTTGAAATCCAATTCTACAATACACTGAGCAACGTCTTTACCCGAGGGTACGGGTACCACATGCGGATCTTCTGCAGGTGCCACAGTTAAGGTGTTGGCTAATTCCACCGCATCGTCAATTGTGCGGGGTCTCACAGCTTTGGCGATATCACGAATCTCGCTAATCAAACCCCAAATATAGCGAGAAATAAGTACCGGTTCTGGCGAAGCCAGGGTTGGTACAACTCTAGCATATTCGAAGAATGTTGAAGTATATCCTCGACAATCAACATCTACCATCCGGTGGTTTAGGAACTTATTTGTTATTTGTTCCTTTTTGTATTCGGGACAAAATTTTCTTTCCACCAATCTCTTAAATTCTTCCCACTTCATGGCATAAGCCAAATTACTTCCCTTGGCTTGTAGTACTATGTTCCACCATTCTAACGCTCCTTCTTTAAAAAGATGCGATGCGTACATGACCTTGTCTTCCTCGGCACATTTACTTATTTTAATTACTGCTTCAGTTTTCTCTAACTAACGCAGTGCAGTAGTTTCCCCCTCGTTGCCTGCAAATTCGATTGGTTTACAGGCAAGAAATTCCTTGTAAGTGCAACCAGGCGTTGCAGCTTTCATTTTCTTAAGAAATGGGGCTTGCATCACATCATTGTTATTATTGTTGCCGCCTCCATTTACACTGTTACTGAAATTGTCGTCGCGAGTACGTTTACTGGGAGTAGCTGGTGGAGGTTCACCTGGATTTTGGGCATCAGCAAGGATTGCTGGAATAGCATTGGCTATTCCCTGAGCAACGATATTTTCTATATCTTGCCTATTAAGAAAGTGATCCTCATTGTTTTACTCAGATTGGTTAACTTCGTTAACTGGCTTATTGACGGCGTGTTCCATCTGATAATTATTAATATATAAATTATTGGCACATAATAAACAACAATCAATTACAATAAAGCAATCACACATAATCATGTCAACACGTATAGCCAAAATTGTCGACTTTGCGACTTTCATATTATATATATATATATATATATATTAGTATGCATCGATACACACCCGTTATATTACAAAAGTTTTATTTTAAGTTATTTTACATAATTATATTTCTATTATTATTATTATTATACAAACACATTCGTCACCACCACCACAGTTGACTGGCCCTTCAGAAACGACGTTCCCTCTCTTCGTATTTCCATGTGATTTTCTCCCCTACTTCCCAAATTCTATTTCCTGCGTCCACCAGCTCCTCGCCATAGTAGCAGAGTTCAGCCAAGTTCTCTGTGCTCATAGGTGGGTTTGGTGAAGGCTCCGGGTCAAACTGGGGAAAATAGACGTTAGGGTTATTCATGAAATTCTGAAACTGCCAGTCACTTGTCCACCATTCCTCCAATTCACCGGGTAAAAGTTGGTGGCTGACAATAGGGTCTGGGATAGCAGGTTGCAGATTAACTGGAAGTTGTGATTCAGCAGAGTAATTGAAGAGGTTTTCATTGGCAGGTCCAATGAGGTCACAATTTGCCAGTTTGCGGTCAAGCTCCTCCCATGGTGGCATTTCCTGTGCTTGCCCTGAACTTTCTCCAATCTGCTTTCCATTGACTTTGTCTCTTGGGTCCTCAGTCTTTTTAACCTTCTGTGCAGCTGGCTTCTTCCTACGCCCACGTTTCCAGTCTAAGATTCTCCTTCTCTTTTTCGGCTTGGGTTTCTCCTGGGCCAGAGCCTGGAATTCCATAGGTTTTTCAGTATCGGCCAGATAACCGGAAAAGCCCCCGGAAATTTCCATGTCAGCAGAATAGATAGTGAGATTCTGAAGAGCTTCAGACAACTCATTCATGCTGTTAGGATATATGAAGAAACACACACAAACTTAAGTTAATATTTTATTCATCAGTTTAAATTTTCACATAATCACAAAATAGCAATTTGAAAAATTAAGTATTTCTAAATACTTAATTGGCTTAAATCAGTGGCTCTGATACCACCTTTTTCTGTCACGGCCCCTGACCCGGTTTTACCCGTTTCAAAAGCCGCGGGACAGAAAACCCGTGGTATTGTTTTTTTTGGCAGCAGAAAGTTTTAACAGGATCTTTTAAAATGAAAATGCCCAATTATTTTATTCCACAATTTGGGGTAAACCCCGTAATTTACAATAAAGGAAATTTTACGAGGCAATTCCTTATTTTTACAAAAACATGTTTATTTATTTTATTTACTGAGCCACATTCTTCAAGCTGGGGTGCTACACTGCACGTATCTCTGGTTCACAGTAAATCACCTGAAACATGTTTTAAAAAGATTTTATCAGCGGGGAAATACTGGCGAGTCACTCAATTTTAATAAAATGACACTTAGTTATAGATTACAGCATAAGAGCGATTACAATGGCAACTATCTTATTGTTATATGGCGCCGTGTCACACCCTGGTGAGGATGCTCATACCATTATTGGGTTCGTTTACCCAAGTAGTGATGATTATCACAGTTAGGTTTGTTTACCTAACCGTGAGAAATTAGTAGTGTGCACAATACCCCACTTGCCAGTGATTTAAGATAACCACGACTTAATCCCTGTAATTATAACTTTTGAAAATAATTTAAGATTTAGTAAAACAGTTGATAAAAAGAGAATGACTCACATTGCAAATTTAGACGGACAGAGTTTTGCCTATTGATTTTAGCCTGATAACCTAGTTAAATAACAATGCACACGAAACTAGGTCAGTAACTTAATACAACATCTACGATAACTCACGAAATCAAAACCCTCACGACGAATGACAAAGTATAGCCCGAATTCGGGCAGCACTTAAACATCCATCGGATCGGTTTCAATCGATCGAACATTGTATCGTAGCAGTGATCGAGTTAATAACCTTTATTGTAGCAGCGTTTTCCTACTTTGAATGTGATTTTCGAGCAGATAGAAAGTGATTTTGGAAAATTTCTCGCACACAGCTGAACTACCCATGCCTGTCCCATTTATAGCTGAAAATTGGGTTTTACTCGGCCCGCGTAAACCCTCACAAGACCCTTACGCGGCCCGCGAGGGCCACCTAGTCTACGTGTAGGGCTAGCGTGTCTCGTGTAGGCCCGCCACGTGGCCTGGAACGCGTCCCGGTCACCAGATGTCCTGTCGCGGCCCGTGTAGGCTTAGCCTTATGGCTTACGCGGCCCGCCAGAAATCCAGATTTCTTGTTTTCTTGGTTTTTCATGAGCACTAGGGTTTCAGGGGTCCGGGTTTTCACTTACGGGTCGTTTTTGGACATTTTTGCAGGTCCTTACAGAGGGGGAGTTTGTATGGGTAGCGAATCACTTCGTCTCTGTTCTGTTCAAACCTGATACTCCTTGAAGCTGAATTTGTTGTGAAATCGGTTGATGGCAAATCAAATGAAACCTCATACGGTTGTTGGGATGCCAACTCGGCCTTGTGGGATAAGTGTTCGACATCGACCTTCCTTCTACTATCCTTGATGTTTTCGATGCAGTAGATAGAGTGGACTGGTTATCTAGATATCGCGCAGATACACCCGGTGAGGAGAAAATTTTGAGTATCCCTTTCCCTGGTGGAGAATCGTCGTCTGACCTAAAGTGTCAGAGTGGTGTAGACGTTAGCATCATTTCAGCAATGGAGATCCATAAATGCCTACGGAGGAATTACTCCGCTATGTTAGCAACCGTTACTGATGTTAGGGCTAAGGAAAAAGAGGATCGAGTATCCACCAATTGTTCGTGACCCCTCTCGGTGTGCTACTCGAGGAGCTTTCAGGCTTACTTCCACAACTGTTAGGCAGAATCTCAGTTTGATCTCACGCCAGAGACAGCCCTAATTACTCGTACTTCATACCGTCTTGCACTAGGAGGGTTGCAAGAGCTATCTAATCAACTACAGGAACTGTTGAACAAGAGTTTTGTCGGACCTAGCTCTTTTCGCGTCGGGGAGCCCCAGTTATATCAGCAAGGATAAGTTTTATCGTTGGACATGTGTACTGATTATCGAGAACTTAACAAAGTGACAGTCAAGAACCGTTTGCCTCGACTATGTATTGACAACCTGTCGACTAGTTGCGAGGGACAAGCTTCCATTCTAGGATTGATTAACGAACAAGCTATTATCAGGTGGAAGTCCAAGGGGAGAATGTTCCTGAACGGCATATCGAACGCAATACGGCCAGTGCGACTTTGTACACCATAATTATTGAGTTAATTAACGCACCAGCAGCTTTATGGACCACATGAATCGACCGTGTTTACTAACGACGTTTCGGATCATCGCCAACTTTCCAGGAGAAAGGAACGTCATGGACGACATTTGTATCATATCTTAGAGCACCCGAGCGAGGGGCCACTACACGCGAAGTCTGGTGAAGTCTAACTTCTGGATTCGAGAGGTACATTTTTGGTTAGGTAATCGACGAAGTGGGAATACACACGGATCTCGCTAAGATACATTTCATTTGAAACTGATCGACACCAAAGAGTCCTTCGGGGATAAAGCAATTTCTTGGTTTCGCTAGAGACTATCGTAGATTCAAAATGGGATTTTCGAGGATTGCGCGGCTTAAATCTCTTTAACACAGTAGGGTGCTGTGTATTCATGGGAGACAAAACAAGAGAACGTCTTTTCAGCTTTTGAAATCCGATTCTACAATACACTGAGCAACGTCTTTACCCGAGGGTACGGGTACCACATGCGGATCTTCTGCAGGTGCCACAGTTAAGGTGTTGGCTAATTCCACCGCATCGTCAATTGTGCGGGGTCTCGCAGCTTTGGCGATATCATGAATCTCGCTAATCAAACCCCAAATATAGCGAGAAATAAGTACCGGTTCTGGCGAAGCCAGGGTTGGTACAACTCTAGCATATTCGAAGAATGTCGAAGTATATCCTCGACAATCAACATCTACCATCCGGTGGTTTAGGAACTTATTTGTTATTTGTTCCTTTTTGTATTCGGGATAAAATTTTCTTTCCACCAATCTCTTAAATTCTTCCCACTTCATGGCATAAGCCAAATTACTTCCCTTGGCTTGTAGTACTATGTTCCACCATTCTAACGCTCCTTCTTTAAAAAGATGCGATGCGTACATAACCTTGTCTTCCTCGGCACATTTACTTATTTTAATTACTGCTTCAGTTTTCTCTAACTAACGCAGTGCAGTAGTTTCCCCTTCGTTGCCTGCAAATTCGATTGGTTTACAGGCAAGAAATTCCTTGTAAGTGCAACCAGGCGTTGCAGCTTTCATTTTCTTAAGAAATGGGGCTTGCATCACATCATTGTTATTATTGTTGCCGCCTCCATTTACACTGTTACTGAAATTGTCGTCGCGAGTACGTTTGCTGGGAGTAGCTGGTGGAGGTTCAACTGGATTTTGGGCATCAGCAAGGATTGCTGGAATAGCATTGGCTATTCCCTGAGCAACGATATTTTCTATATCTTGCCTATTAAGAAAGTGATCCTCGTTGTTTTACTCAGATTGGTTAACTTCGTTAACTGGCTCATTGACGGCATGTTCCATCTGATAATTATTAATATATAAATTATTGGCACATAACAAACAACAATCAATTACAATAAAGCAATCACACATAATCATGTCAACACGTATAGCCAAAATTGTCGACTTTGCGACTTTCATATTATATATATATATATATATATATATATATATATATTAGTATGCATCGATACACACCCGTTATATTACAAAAGTTTTATTTTATGTTATTTTACATAATTATATTTCTATTATTATTATTATTATTACACAAACACATTCGTCACCACCACCACAGTTGACTGGCCCTTCAGAAACGACGTTCCCTCTCTTCGTATTTCCATGTGATTTTCTCCCCTACTTCCCAAATTCTATTTCCTGCGTCCACCAGCTCCTCGCCATAGTGGCAGAGTTCAGCCAAGTTCTCTGTGCTCATAGGTGGGTTTGGTGAAGGCTCCGGGTCAAACTGGGGAAAATAGACGTTAGGGTTATTCATGAAATTCTGAAACTGCCAGTCACTTGTCCACCATTCCTCCAATTCACCGGGTAAAAGTTGGTGGCTGACAATAGGGTCTAGGATAGCAGGTTGCAGATTCACTGGAAGTTGTGATTCAGCAGGGTAATTGAAGAGGTTTTCATTGGCAGATCCAATGAGGTCACAATTTGCCAGTTTGCGGTCAAGCTCCTCCCATGGTGGCATTTCCTGTGCTTGCCCTGAACTTTCTCCAATCTCCTTTCCATTGCCTTTGTCTCTTGGGTCCTCAGTCTTTTTAACCTTCTGTGCAGCTGGCTTCTTCCTACGCCCACGTTTCCAGTCTAAGATTCTCCTTCTCTTCTTCGGCTTGGGTTTCTCTTGGGCCTGAGCCTGGAATTCCATAGGTTTTTCAGTATCGGCCAGATAACCGGAAAAGCCCCCGGAAATTTCCATGTCAGCAGAATAGATAGTGAGATTCTGAAGAGCTTCAGAGAACTCATTCATGCTGTTAGCATATATGAAGAAACATACACAAACTTAAGTTAATATTTTATTCATCAGTTTAAATTTTCACATAATCACAAAATAGCAATTTTAAAAATTAAGTATTTCTAAATACTTAATTAGCTTAAATCAGTGGCTCTGATACCACCTTTTTCTGTCACTGCCCCCGACCCGGTTTTACCCGTTTCAAAAGCCGCGGGACAGAAAACCCGTGGTATTGTTTATTTTGGCAGCAGAAAGTTTTAACAGGATCTTTTAAAATTAAAATGCCCAATTATTTTATTCCACAATTTGGGGTAAACCCCGTAATTTACAATAAAGGAAATTTTACGAGGCAATTCCTTATTTTTACAAAAACATGTTTATTTATTTTATTTACTGAGCCACATTCTTCAAGCTGGGGTGCTACACTGCACGTATCTCTGGTTCACAGTAAATCACCTGAAACATGTTTTAAAAAGATTTTATCAGCGGGGAAATACTGGCGAGTCACTCAATTTTAATAAAATGACACTTAGTTATAGATTACAGCATAAGAGCGATTACAATGGCTACTATCTTATTGTTATATAGCCCGAATTCGGACAGCACTTAAACATCCATCAGATCGGTTTCAATCGATCGGACATTGTATCGTAGCAGTGATCGAGTAAATAACCTTTATCGTAGCAGAGTTTTCCTACTTTGAATGTGATTTTCGAGCAGATAGAAAGTGATTTTGGAAAATTTCTCGCACACAGCTGAACTACCCATGCCTGTCCCATTTATAGCTGAAAATTGGGTTTTACTCGGCCCGCGTAAACCCTCACAAGACCCTTACGCGGCCCGCGAGGGCCACCTAGTCTACGTGTAGGGCTAGCGTGTCACGTGTAGGCCCGCCACGTGGCCTGGAACGCGTCTCGGTCACCAGATGTCCTGTCGCGGCCCGCGTAGGCTTAGCCTTATGGCTTACGCGGCCCGCCAGAAATCCAGATTTCTTGTTTTCTTGGTTTTTCATGAGCACTAGGGTTTCAGGGGTCCGGGTTTTCACTTACGGGTCGTTTTTGGACATTTTTGCAGGTCCTTACAGAGGGGGAGTTTGTGATACATGCATGCAATTGTAATTGAAGTTTGAAATAAATTCAATCATTCGGTTCAATGATAAACTTGTGTGTTGAAAGCATTTCTCCTGTTTGATTGTGTGTGAAAGTTTGTTTCCATTTACATTCCGCTGCAATTGTTCTTGTTCATTTTCATTATTATCAAACGAAAACACAATCATAAGAAACTCAGATCCTAACAAAGTTGAATCTGATTTTCTTCAATACTTACAAATAAAGTTTCCTAACAGTTTCCCCCTAAATATTGTAAGAAAATGAACTATCTCATGAACAGAAAATTTCTAGACAGTGGAAACTTAAAACTTTACAAATCAAACCAGTTACTACTATTCTGAAAGCCAAATTACATGATGAAATGAAAATTTAAAGCAAATATGTTATTCAAAACAGCTTTAATTTCTTTAGCACATCTCCATCCTTTAATTTCTTCTTGTAAGAGATATACTTGTTGTAGATGTCATACATGTCTTTGTACCAGCTTCTTGCTTGAATCTAATCTTCAATCATATGTTCAATTTCCTTCCTTTGATTCTCTTTGTTCAATCCTGTTTTCTGAAGTTGTTCTTGTCTCTTGTTCATATCTTTCATAATAAACTTCAGAGTCGGATTTGAGTATTTGCAGATGTCAACACTTCTGAACAGAGCTTTGTTCTTCTCAAAATCTCTGTAGATTACACCATAGGTATGTCTGTCTTTTATCTTTGGTAGTTCAATGATGTCTCCAGATCTTGCATCTTCTATCAGCTTAGAGGGAATGTTTGTTTTTGGTGCACTGAGATAGACCTTTTTGTTGTGCACATAATCATAGTTTATGCATAGATCAAAGTCAGAAAAGCCATTCCTTCAAACAGCTTTATTCCAGCATTTGATATGCCCTTTAATGCTCTTCTGACTTCTTTGTTGTTTTTCTTTTCTTTTTCATACTGATCCTTCATGAACAAAATGTCCAAAGGATGTAATCTATCAGCAATTTCTTCATCAGTCACTTTTTCTTCTTCCCCATTTTCTTTGAGAACTGTGTATCTGTTCTGCACATAAGTTCCTCCAATACCATCAGTTCCAGTTTTTACTTCATCCACTTTCATGATTCTTTTTACTGGATTCTCATTGGTGTAGTGAATGCTTCTTGGACCTCTTTCTAATCTCTCTGCCCTTATAGCCATTCTACAAGGATTTGGTGGCCTTTCTGGTACATCTTCCTTTGACTAATAGTATTTCACCAGATTGTATTCAGGGAATATCATGATATCCCTGTCAATCTCTCTAACCATGACAGATTGAGTTTCAGAGATTTTTCTTTTGACAATCTGTAGTTTTCTTGAATCAGCTTCTTAGTCCCATCCATTCATTGTTTGCAGATTCATCAATTTACTTATGGCAGTGTCATCAGAAGAAGTTGGTTTTGGAACAGTTTGAGAAGTTATAAGTTTCAAATTTGTGACAACTTGAGGTTTTGAAGTTGCTAACCTTTTCAGCATTTCATCTTTTGAAACATTTGGAGGTGGACCCATTACATTGGTTCCAGCTTCGGTGATTGGTGTAGCAGATGATTGCTGTGGGGTTGACTTTGGAATTTCTTGGTGAGACCCTTCAACGGGAATTACCTTCATGATTTCTTTGGGATCCACTTTAGCCAATCTGGCAATGTTGAAGTGCATTCTCTTCATCAGATGTTGCACTTCTCCTAACAGATTTGAGTTTCTGGCTATGCTTTTCTGAACTTTTGTAAATTCAGTTTGAGCTTTTTTCTGCATGGCACCCCATTCTTTTGTCAGCTTCTCAAGGGCATCTGTGATACTATTGTTGCTTGCCCTTAGGATGGTGACTTCTTCCAAGACTTTGTTTGTATTGCTTGATTGGCTTGACTCCACAGCATTTGTAAATTATGTCTTGATCTTTTCTATTTTTGTGAAAATCTTCTGAATTTCTGATGCAGAGATGTTGGTTTCTGGTGCCTTTTCTTTTAACTTTTGAAGAGACTTTAGTGCTTCAGTGTTTCTTTTAGTTTGTGCCTTTATCACCTCCACTGATTCTGATAAAGTCTTCATATCTGCCCTTTGACCTTGTATCTCTGACAGCAACAAATCAAGCTTTTCTTCCACTGGACTTCTTTTGCAGGCTTTGTAAACATTTTCTAGGACAGTTTCCAAATTTTCTTGTGTCATGGGTGTTTCAGGGATATTTGGAACAAGAGATGTTCCTTCTAACATTCCGGCTGTAAACACATTTGCAGCTGTTTTGGAAATGATTGGATCACTTTTGGCTTTACCAAATTTTGGTGCAACCTTAAGTGTACCAGAATCATCTCCACCAGAGGTGAAAAACACATTTTCATCCTGAATTTCCTTATGTCCTTGAATTATATCAATATATGATTCTCTATAAGTTTTTGAGGTAAACAAATTACCTTTTACCAGATTTCCTTGATCAGTTTCCTGATCTCTATATGTTGAGATCTCAATCTCTTCCTCATTTTCTGATTCAGAGTTGAGATGAATGGAACTAGTAACCTCCTCATCAACATTAGGGTTTATATATTCTATCTTGTAAGAAACACTAATTGAATCTTCTTAGTTTGTTCTTTTTGAAGAAGTATCAACTAAAACTGTGTTTAAAAGAGATGTACCAGCAACCCGAGACTCATCATGATGTATGACTTCAGTGGCTTCATCTGTTGCTCCACCAAAGTGAGTTTCTTCATAATGTTGATCTTCATCATCTTCATGAGTTCCTCCAGCAATATGAGATTCTTCATAGTGTTGATGTTCTTTCTCTTGATGAATTTCAAACTCAAGATGAGTTCCAGCTTCAGGAATCTTTTGGCTCTCAGAATGTTCTGTCTTGTTTTCTGGTGAGTTTGTTATCATCAGAATTCCTTCTCCTCCTGCAGCCTCTGTTTCTGATGTTCAGGATTTCTCAACTTCTTCTTCTTCTTGTGATGAAGAGCAGTTAAAAACTTCTTTGCTAGGTTCTTCTGTTGGAGTATCTGATTTGGCAAGAAGTTCTTCATGTTGCAGTCTGTATTGTGAGTCTGGTGCAATGAGGCACAACATGATTTCTGGTAACTCAGGGATATCTTTGTCTGATTCTCATCCATGAGTGGCACTACAGGCTTTCATGGTATTTGAACTCCAGACATCTTCCAAAATTGGAATTTCTATGTTTCTTTCAGCAAAAGTTTCAGAAATAAAAATTGAAATAAACCTTGCGTATGGCAGGTGTGAGGTTATTCTTCCAGTTCTGGTAAGGATTGATCTTTTGAGTAGGTTGAAGATTTCTGTCCCATAATCAAGTTTGAACCAGGTTATGAGTCCATACATGATTAACAGAATAGCTTGACTGACTTGATCAGCTCCTCCTATCTTTGATGTGAGGCATTTGTTTAGCACTTCCATCATCACTTGCCAGATGGCTGGCATTTCATTTCTTCTTACTGCTCTAATTTTGTTAATTTTCTTGTTCTTGTAACCAAGCTCAATAATAAAGCTTCTCAAATCTTCTCTGCTTGGTGCTTCAATGTAATTTTCAAGAACTGGAAGTTCAAGCTATTCTCTTACCCTTGCGGGAGTTAATATTACTGAAACATTTCCCCACATATGAGCAGAGACCTGATTTTCTCCATCTTCACTGAAAGTGTGAACAAATTGCTGTAATAACTTTTCTAGTATGTCTCTTTCTTTTGTTAGTGCACTTGATATTGGACATTTTATGAGATATTCTATCAAAAGTTGACAGCTCTCATCATATTCCGAATGCTCTGTATTCATCAGCAAGTTATTTTCTTTCATTGGTAGGAATTCTGTGTCTTCAACAAAAGCTACATCATGTTGAACAATTGGGATGTTGAGGTTTACTTCAGCCATCGTTGAATTTTGTGAGTTAGGGTTCGAAATTTAGGGATTTTTGGATTTTGAGTGAAAAACAGGGGATATTGCGGTTTTAAGTTCTTGTGAAGAAGGTGAGTGATTTTTGAATTTCGGCTAAGTATGAGCTATATAGCGAGGGTTTTAGCAGAGATTTATGGGTTTATGGAGTTGAGGGGATATGAAACGTGCCATGTAATGGCGGTTAAAAGATCATTAATTATCTTTATTACTGTTAGAATGTGTGATGTGAAATTTGGTTCAGAATATAACCGTTGGATCGTGGGTATCAAGACATTTCATGATGGTTGATCGTGTAATCGTGGTTATGCCCTCTCAACTTGTAGTTTCTTCAATATAAAACTTTTTAAACTGAATTTTGATTGGAGAATACTATCGGTCATATGACACCTTTTCATTTATGTGGACCCCAGTTTGTTAATGGTCCAATCAGTTTTCTTCTTAATATTCCTCCTTTTTCAAAGTCAAAAATCCATTCTGATGATGTCATCAGAATTTGACCAGAAATTTTGTTAAGAATTTATATTTTCTTCTGTTTTGAATTTTGTTGACCTTTCACATGTGATCAACAGAAGTCAACAATTTTTAACAGAATTTCTTAATTGAAATTCCCCCTAAACTTGTGACCTCTTTCAACAGATTTTGAAGTTTCTCTTTTGATTGAATAAGAGGTGTACTAGTATCCTTTTTTTTAGATGAGAGGGAATGAGATGAGGTCAGTAGACTTACATATGATTTTCTGGTGGTATCCAAGTCTTTTGTGCTTTCTTCAAAGAAAGAAGAAACAAAGTCTTTTGAAAAACATTGAAATTGATAATTAACTTTTTCTGATATTTTCAAAAACTATATATCACTTTGAGGTTTTATCAGAAAATTTTCATAGAAAGAAATTTGAAGTTTTATTACCAGATTTCAGTCTTATGTTATCAGAACTTCAAAGTTTTGTGTCAAATGATTTGTTTCTGATGAACATATGCTTTTTTTTTAATATTTGACTTTACATCTATCTTTACCCATTTTTGTTTTTGCTTCCCCCCAATCCATGAACCAGAAAACAAAGCAACATTAGAAACATACTATATTAACATGATAAAAAAATATCTACAGAAACTAAGTTAAACAAAGATGATCTAATCAAGGTCCATCCCTTCTGCATGCTCCATCTCAAGGAGTAACCATAGTTCAGTCATCAAACCAGAATTCTGATCAGTAGGTATAAGCATGTTGAGATTCATGTTTTGTTGAAGTCTCATCTCAGCTCTGGGAAAACCTGCAGGAACACCTCCAAAGCCTAACTGACTTGTGATTCTCCTCATCAGAAAACGAGGATAAACCAAGAATGACTTGCCAGACCACATATTACTTGCAAAATCTTTTATTATGTAATAAGAGAAATTGTAAGGTGTGTCTAGTATGAGTGCTCGTATAGGCTCCATCAACCTATGGGAGGCTTCATGATGATTGATAATCTTCTTTGAGAAGCATGCTCCCATTTGTGTGATGAGATATTGCCATGGCTTGAAGAAACCATATTTGGTGATTGCTCCTAGAGGGTTTGCAGGATTGTAACCCATCAGCTCCAAGGTTTCATTTATCTGTGCCTTTGTGAACATCACAACTTTATTATCATCATTGAGTTGCAGAACCGTCCTGATGATATATTCAGTTACCACAATTCTTTGGTTGAGCATCACACTTTCGATAGCAATCTGTCCTCTACCCTCATATTCTGATAATGTTGCATTTTTCCAGAACATTTGAAGAATGTCTGGGTAGACCATTATGTGGGCTGTGAGGGCATATTTCAAACGACTTCCCATGATCAGGTTTAGTATGGTTTGGCATCCTTCCCATTGAGGACCCTGAAGGTTGGTCCTCAGTCTGAGGTTGTGATAAGGATGATGAGGAAGTGGGAAACGATCATCTTTGATGGTAAGCATGTTTTGAGAGTGTGAGAATGAAGAAGATGATGAAGTTGAATTTTCTAGGGTTTCCTAATGTGATGGTGACAGTCTTAGCTCAAGGTGATGATCATTTATAGTAAACTTGAAGTTTGCCATAAATGATATCTACCTACTTATAGATTTTGTTTCATCACAATCTTTGTTATTTAATTTCTTATCAGATGACATAAGGAATTTCTGAGATAAACTCTCTTTCATTTAATGATTTAGGCGGCTATTTTCTGATAATTTATCATGATTACCTGCCTATATGTCACTTCTATCTCCTTAATATTGATGAGGTGTATTGAATGAAGGAGAGAAAAAGCTTAACTACCATTAACGAGTTCTCAGAGAATTTTTTGTTTATGAAGCTATTAGCAAAAAAAATTCAATATTTAAATGATAAGAAATCGAAGAATAAAAAAAATCTACAAATATGTTTCCGCAAATATGAGATATGAATAAGGATGGTGATATGCATGAATTCGTTCTGATAATCAAGAATGATACAGATGTTTTAACAAGCTTTCTGATGTTTTATCAGAATTTCTAATGATTCATCAGATGTTCTGATGATACGTCAGATTTTATGATATTTTATCGGATTTTCTGTTGTTTCATCAGATTTATGATCTTATTCTTTGATTATCATCGAAACCAATTGTCAAGCATTTTTCGGGTAAAAAGGTTACCTGAAAACCTTTATCACAGAATTGACCACAACTCAGCAGATTGTACTTTAAGCCTTCTACATAGGCTACTTTCTCTATGGTCAAACATCCATACCTTATGCATCCATATCCCATAATCCTCCCTTTTACTCCATTCCCAAAATTTACCATTTTACCCAGTTTTGAAAAAAAGTTACTGAGTAAGCTCCTGTCCTCAGTCATGTGCTTGGAGCTTCCAGAATCGCAGTAGTAGATCTGCTGCACATGATAGTCCTGAAATGGAAAAATTAGAGGGTTTTTGGTACCCAGACTTGCTTGGGTACTCTTTCTGATGAGGTTTTAATCGAATTATTTTCTTTTGATGGTCTTTCATCAGAATATCTGTTATATGCTGAGCCATAAACAGATTTTTCATCTTTCTTTTGGAGATGGTGTTGAACAAGCTTCAGTATGTCAACACACATACAAGATTCTTTACCAGGATTTTCTGATATTTTTTCTTGTGATGGAATGAGTGGATAATTTTGAAACAATGAGTGAACTGTTTCTAGAATTTTTAAAGATTTTTGTTTGCATTCACTCCTTTTTGCTTTAAAGTTGGGTTTTTCAAAAGATTATTCAGAACTGGTTGATTTGCATGATTCAGAATCAGATTCTTATGAAAATTTATCAGAAATCTGATGTGTTGCTTTTACAAAGATGGTGGGTTTGGTTTCACTTGTTTTTACATATCCTAAACCCTCTCCTTTGTTCTTTGGTGTGGACTCAATAAAATTTATGAATTCCTTAGCTTGTTGAAAACCTCTTACATTAATTTCCTTATCATGAATTTTCTTGTAAAGATCTTTTCTTTCATTTTCGTAGAATTCAATTTTAGCTCTATGATCTAAACTTTCTTCTATCAGTAATTGGTTTTCAAGTATAATCTTATTCATGGTCCTTTGCAACTCATCAGATTTTTTACTATCTGATTTATGTTTATCTTGCAGATTTAGAAAATCTGACATAAGCTTGTTTAGCTTGTGTTCAAGATCAAGATTATCTAAATTTACCTTCTGTCCTGAAGTTTTTGGTAGTTCATCAGAAATTGCCATAAGGCAGAAATTAGCCATTTCTTCTTCTTATTCATCAGAAGAATCATCAGATAGCCATGTATCTGTGCCTGCAATCAAACTGACTTGATGTTGTTTCTTTGCTTCTTCCAGCTTCTTCTCATAATATGCAACATCCTTCAGTTTCTTGGTTTTGCATTCTGATGCATAGTGACCCCTTTGTTTGCATTTGTAGCACACAACTTCAGCCTTTCCCTTATCCTTAGATCTTCCATCCATCCTCCCTCTGTCACTTTTCTAGTATCTTTGGCCTCCTCCCCACAACCTCTGCTCAAATGTTTTAGTGAGCAGTGCAATTACTTCAGCAAAAGCTGAAAAATCTGATTATGTATCAGAATTTTCAAGATTTTGATTGTTTGAAGGTTGTGGATCATTGGTAGGTGTTCTTTGTGAGTTTGAGATTAAAGCTAAAGATCCCCCTCTTTGAATGGATTCTTCAAATATTTCTTCTTCTCTAGGGACCATAATGCTGTATAAGTCATGAAGACTCATATTACCTAGTTCTAAGGTTGAGGACAAAGTCATGGTTAGACTTCTCCATTCTCTAGGTAAGGCATCCAGAAAGTTTATATTTCTTTCATCATTTGATTTTGTTATCCCAAATTTCTTTAGCTCATTCAAAAGTTTTGTAAATCTTTGATATGTTTCATTTAATCTTTCATTAGGTAAGCTTTTGAATCTCTCATATGAGGAAACATAGTTTGTTCTTTTGTTTCTTTTCATCCTTTCTCCTCCTTCACAAAGATTTTCCAACTGATCTCATATTTCCTTAGCTGATGCACATGCATCAACTTATGAAAATATGTCATTAGGGATAGCCATTATTAAAAGTGACTTTTCCCTTTCATCTGCAGCCACCAGATCCTTGTCTTCTGGGCTCCAAATTGTTTCACTTTTAGGAGCCCGGGAGGCAGGGATTCCTGGTGATTGATCAGTTAATGGAATAGCTGGTATTTCAGTCATTGGTACATGTGGACCCTTTTCAATGGATTGAAACAGAGCTCGGTCATGACCATTAAGGAAATTGACCATCCTGATTTTCCATTGGGGGTATTCCTCTCTGACCAGAGTCAGAGGTTTAGACATTGAACCAATGTTAAAAGCATTATTCCATGTTTGAAAGCTGGCCAAGTTTAGAGAAAAGAAGATGAGCGATTGATCGTTTGAAAATGATTTATTCAATCTGCTCTGATACCAATTGTTGGTCCCAGTTTGGACTTAAAAACTTCTTTTCACGTAATATGGCAAGTGATTTCAATAGATGTGAAAATAGTGTGCGGAAATAGAAATCAGACTTTCAAGAAACAAGACCTACAAAATTTTCAAGTTTATATCACTTTGAAACAAAATGGTTTACAAGGTGATTGTACGATTATTATCTATTACAAATGAATACTTGAATTCTGAGGTGAAAGGACAATGGAGTTTGTAGTATGTATTGAATGCTAAGCTTAACTCATTGTTCTCTTCTTGATGAGCCTTCTATTTATAGACGGCTGGGATACATGAATAAACATTTTTTATTCATGTATAAGTCCTGCAAAAAGTAACTCTTTGACATATTCATTAAATCCAACAATCAAGTTGTCTTTGTCATCATGATATCCAATAATGTCAAGTTTCTTCGGTTATTGTGACAGGATAGAACTGATTTTTAGACAAGTGGGGTTTTTATCAGAATTTCTGATAAACCACTTCATCAGAAATTCTGGTGAACAAATCATCAGAAAATCTGATGATCAGAATTATCAGAAACTGATGATATTTCAACAGAAATATCATCAGATCCATCAGAAAGACCTTCTCTGATAATCTTCTTCAGCTCTTGATCAACTTATGAAACTTTGAAGTAGATATTGTTCCATTCAGTTGTCCTATCCGATCTTCTTCATCTTGTTTTGATCTTCAGGACTGTTATCTTCTTCATAGATTAAGTTGAATATGATTTTCTTCAATACTTACAAATAAAGTTTCCTAACAGTGCAAGTAGGGCATAGCGGGTGTGGGCCAGTATATGCACGCTTGGCCGGTGGTGCATTGGTCACTGGTGCCGCTACTTGGCAGTTCTGGTTTGGCTGTTGGGCAGGAGCAGCGGTAGGAGGAGCGGTAGTAGCTGCACAATTATTGCTGTTGTTGTTCTTGCGTTTCCGACGTGAAGACTTGGAGGCTTGCGGTGCGGTGGTTTCAGCGGTGGGAACAACGGTAACTTGATGGAGACTTTTGGTGGTTTTATCGAAGTAACCAGCCCGAACTCGCTTGTCATTAATCTCGGCAACGAGCAGGAAGGTTTCTTCAATAGTGGTTGTCTTGGTGGCTTGCACAAAGTCTGCAACACAATCCGGTAAAGCATGGATGTATTTCTTGTTGGTGATATCAGGAGTAGTGACTTGGCCGGGACAAATGATACTCGGCTGCTTAAAGCAGGCAGTTAGACCAACGTTGTCGCCACCCTCTTGTTTGATGTGCCAGAACTGGTCCTCCAGCTTCTGAAGCTCGTGGGGAGGGCAGAACTCCTTCATCATGATGTCCTTCAACTCATCCCACGTAAGCCCACAGGCTGCATCATTCCCTCGCTTGTTTCTTTCCGCAGTCCACCAGTCCAGATCCCTGGACTGAAAAACGCCAGTGGCATTAACAGTGCAAAGGTTATCAGGACAGCCACTTTGGCGCAGGGTGACTTCAATAGAATCGAACCATTGAAACATGGCTGTAGGCCCGTCTTCTCCGGTGAATTCTTTTGGGCCGCAGGCCTTAATCTGCTTGAAGCTAAAAGTAGCGCGGGGAGAGTCGGTCCTTGATTCTTCAGAGGACTTGCTAGCGTTCTCATTAAGCTCGCTAACTATTTGCAGAATGACCTTAGACATCTGCTTTGCGACTAGAGCAGCGATGCGTTTGTCCTCATGGTTTCGGCGAGCAGTTCGGGAATGATGCGATCCAAATGACGACATTGTCTGCAACAGACATCGTCATAGGACTCAGACGCGATTAAACCAGTATATCCTATAGTATCTTCTCGCACTGCTCTATATAAAGCACAGGAACACGTCTATTCACATAGTCACACGATCATGTAGGCACATAATCCATATAAGCATGTAAGCACATAAGCACATAGTCCAAGTAAGCACAAAAGCACATAGTCCACTACATTTTGCATGTATTCACCTACATATATTGCACATATTCACCTATCTTTCACAGCTGCGTAATGCGATCGAGAGTTGCGAGTGCGATTAGCGTGTAGCGATTGCGAGAGTTTCGCGATTTGTTAGCGTATTGAGATATGTGTACAGTGCGAGTTGTGCGCGAAATGCGAAAGCGAAAGCGTATAGATTACCAAAATTGAAACACATAAACACGTAAAACCACATAAAACACCTAAAAGTTCTCATAAAAGCGATAAATCACAGAGTCAGTGAATTGCGGGCTCAGAATCGAAACACATAAATTCGAGAATAGATTGTCTCGGCTGATAGACGTTGACTATCCAAAGTGATTCGACTATTCTCATGGACCTTGAGTACACGTTTTGACCTACTAGACTATGCTCCCTCGCCGACATATGGTGAATGGCACTCATCCTTCCGGTTATTCACGCAGCTCGGGTCATTGGAATCCATCGAGACTTTGGTGAGAGTTTTGTAAAACCACAATAGAGAATTGAACGAGTCATCAAGATTCGGGTTTCACCCCTAACTTCACATCTACATCCCTGTTTGTGAGATAGAATCTTGGGATAGAGAGGAAAATCTGCGTCGAAGTATGGATTTCACTCCTGATTCAACGCAAATTCTCGTGTTTGTAGTAAAATGGTGCGTCGAACCAGCGATTTAATCAAGAGTTTGCGGGTTTCACACCTAATCTCGACCAAATCACTTGCTTACGCGCGTATTTTTGAAAATTGTGAGTCTTGCCAGCCTTAGGAAAGGCTGACCTTGCGCGAAGAGGTAGTGTGTGATATCCGCGCAAGAGTGTAGTGTTCAGCGAGTTCGAGCGAGAAGAACAAGTAAGCTCGTACAAAACCCCTAGCGGGTTTGCACAAGTCGGTCTGTTGGTACTTAGACTATAGACTAGGTTGTTTCTAAAACATCGACCCGGATTAGGTCGAGTCTTGTCTAATTCCCTATAGTTATGGCTCTGATACCAATATATCACACCCCAACCGATGGCGGAATCATCAGGGCGCGGCACTGAGCGAAACAGATTATCCAGGAGAAATCCATAACAACTAAATTACCAGATAATTAACATTATGTCCCATACCATAACTCATCAAATAAAGCAGTTATTACATGCTGGCATGCCTATTGATCCTGTCATTGCTGACCCACCTATTGATGATCACCCAGTGGATGCTCCGTTGTTGGAGGGCGATCATGTCATTGCTGCTGATCTTGTTGATCCCCCACTTATTGCTGATGCACCAGTTGACCCTCTTGTTGCACCTCACCATGATCCTATGCCAGTTCAGTTTGATCGAGCACTTTTTGAGGCACAGATTGACCCACGAGATGAGCACGCCCAGCATGGGTGGATTCCTGCTGACGATGAGGTTCCACCTATTCCCCCTCAGATCACTGATACCCGTCACATTGATACCTCCTTTTCATTTCCTCGGTTTACACCTCCAGCGCGACCTGGAGAAGGTTCTTCGGCTCACCCTTTTGGACATGTACCGGTATCTATCCCTGCTATACCACCGTCTGCTACTTTTCCCCCTGTTTCTCCATTTTATGTGGCACCTTTTGATCCCACCAGTGAGCCGTTTCTCTGGTCGTCACCTTCTGTTATGCCACCGACCGACCCCTACCATTCTTTCCATATGGGGTATACTATTGAGGACGTTTTGATGTCTTTCGTCGCCCAGCACGAGGCACATACGCAGCGCATTCAGGAGCTTGAGAGAGCCCAGCCGCCGCCGTGTCAGTGCCAGGGTCAGACCCACTCTCCTTTGCAGCCCTCTCGACCTTTACCACCTGACTATGCTGCACGCCTTTTGGCACTTGAGCAGCAGGTTGCTTCTTGGTTGCGTACCCAGAGAGCCATGGAGGAGGACTGGCTCCATTTGCGTCGCTTGTTTTACACTCACTTTCCCCCTCCTCCACCGCCATCCGTGTAGAGCTCTTCAGTACCGTATGGGTAGACGCTGGTGAGAAGACGGCGATTGCTTTTGACTGCACAACATTTTTGGAGACTACATTATGATTTTGACTTTTGTTGATATGTATTTGATGTACTGACACTGATTTGATATAGTTTTTGGACTAGGGTGATGTAGCCCTTAGTCGACTGATGTTGTGTGTAACACTGTGATGTACTTGTACGCTTACTATGTGGTCTCAATATATGGCAATCGCAGTATTCTCATCATACTTGATGCTTGATTTGGTTATTTATATGTTGTAACATGGGATGTTGTGTGATTGATATGATTATAACATGAGATGTTATGTACTATTACTATCATTATATACGTACGCTACATTATGACCTGACTTACGTATTATAACATGGGATCTTTACTATGGCCTGACCAACGTAAACCATCTTTTAGAAGATGCCACCAAGACGTGAGACACGCATGCCCACCAATGAGGCAGAACTCCAACAAGTCATCGCTGCTGCCATCGCACAATACGCCGCTTCGCAAGGAGGACCCAGCGGAAGCAGCTCAAACAACAATGGCAACAACAATCCACCTCATGGTAATACTAAGTCGTTAAGACACACCATGAACTAATTGGATAACTATAGCAAAGATGCTAATGGCGTTCACATGTTACAATGTATGTGCAGGGTGCACCTACAAGCAGTTTCTAGACTGCAAACCAGTCAACTTTGATGGCACAGGAGGTGCTGTCGCCTTTGTTCGTTGGGCTGAGAAAACTGAATCTGTTCTTCGCATGAGCAAATGCGCACTAGATCAGCAAGTCACCTATATCTCAGGGCTATTCTTGGATGGAGCCCTCTCTTGGTGGAATTTGCAAGTACAGACACTTGGTGAAGCTGCTGCCTACGCGCTAACCTGGACCGAGCTGAAGGAACTTATGCGCAAAAAGTACTGCTCTCGCGCGGAAATCCAAAGATTGGAAACCGAGTTCTGGCATTTGAAAATGGAAGGTCCAAAGATCGCAGAATACGTTCAAAGGTTCCATGACTTATCGCATGTGGTACCCTACATGGTCACTCCGGAGTTCAAGCGGATTGAACGTTTCATTTGGGGATTAGCTCCTCAAATTATAAGCATGGTGACCTCATCCAAGCCTGCGAAAATTACTGAGGCAATCGATTTGAGCGTGGCTCTCACAGAGGAGGCTATTCGCCTGAACAAGTTTGGTGATGCTGAGACTAAGAAGAAAGAGACTCACGTCGAGTCATCAGGAGGTAATAAACGGAAGTTCTCGAACTTCAAGCAGGGCGCCAGTGTGGTGGTTAAGAAAGGAGGATCAGGCACGCTAGCTCAGGTTACAGCTAGTAGTGGAAAGAAAGGAAAAGGATATATGGGGACCCAGCCCAAGTGTAATACCTGCCAACGCCACCATACTGGCCATTGTAGTGTGAAAGTATGCGAAGCATGTGGAAAGCCGGGCCACTTGAAGGACACTTGTTGGGCCACTGCTGGCCAGGGAGGCCAGGGAGGATCCGGAAACAGAAATAACAACCGGGGTGGGAATGGAAATTGCCCACAAGGAAACAATGGAGGTAATGGGAATCGAGGCAACAATGTTAATCAAGCGGGCGCTGTGAATCATAACCAAAGGAATAATCAAGCTGGTGGAAACGGGCAAAGACTTGGATGCTTTAACTGTGGTGATATCGGGCACTTTAAGAGGAACTGCCCAGAGTTAAACCAAGCCCGTGGAAGAGTGTTTAATATTGAAGCAAGGGAGGCACGCCAGGATCCCAATGTTGTCACTGGTACGTTCCCTGTAAACCAACGCTATGCATCCGTTTTATTTGATACTGGCGCCAATTATAGCTTCGTGTCGTTAGAGTTTAAGAATATGCTTGGTTTAGCCGCTAATAAGTTAGATATCCCCTACTCAATCGAATTGGCTAATGGGAAGTTAGTAGAAGCCAATGAAGTAATCAGAGGTTGTGTGATCGAATTGGGAGAGCGTGAGTTTGCTTTGGATCTACTACTAGTCCAGTTGGGAAGCTTCGACGTGGTGGTAGGAATGGATTGGTTATCAAGCAACAAGGCAGAAATAGTTTGTCACGAAAAGGTCGTTCGTATCCCAACCGAAGATGGCGAAACAATTGTGGTTCACGGGGAGAAGCGTGATACGCCGTTAAGAATTATCAGCTGCCTGAAAGCGCGAAAGTGTTTGCAGAAGGGATGTGTTGCCTTCCTGGCACACATTGTGGATAAGAAGGCTGCTGAGCCGAGAATAGAAGACATCCCTGTCGTGAGGGAATATCCAGAAGTCTTCCCAGAGGACTTACCTGGACTGCCGCCTCAGAGACAAGTAGAGTTCCCCATTGACTTAGTTCCAGGCGCCGCGCCTGTGGCTAAGGCACCTTATAGACTTGCTCCGTCTGAGATGCAAGAACTGTCAACACAACTTCAAGAGTTGTTAGACAAGGGATTTATCCGACCAAGCTTCTCGCCTTGGGGAGCTCCAGTTTTGTTTGTCAAGAAGAAGGACGGTAGTTTTCGAATGTGCATCGACTACCGGGAGCTGAACAAGCTGACGATCAAGAATAGATATCCTCTGCCAAGAATTGATGATCTGTTTGACCAACTGCAAGGCTCAAGCTTTTATTCAAAGATCGATCTTCGATCTGGATACCATCAGTTAAGGATACAAGAGGAAAGTATCCCGAAGACAGCCTTCAGAACTCGTTATGGACACTACGAGTTCCTAGTTATGCCGTTTGGGTTGACAAACGCACCTGCAGTCTTTATGGATTTGATGAATAGAGTTTGCAAGCCGTACTTGGACAAGTTCGTGATTGTGTTTATCAACGACATCTTGATTTATTCAAGGACAAAGGCTGAGCACGAACAGCATCTAAGAGCTATTTTGGAGCTGTTAAAGAAAGAACAGCTATATGCCAAACTCTCTAAGTGCGAATTTTGGCTACGTGAAGTCCAATTCCTTGGGCACGTGGTAAATGGAGATGGAATCCATGTGGATCCAACCAAGATCGAAGCGATCAAGAATTGGGAAACGCCAAAGACGCCAACCGAGATTCGAAAATTCTTGGGTTTGGCTGGCTATTATCGAAGATTCATTGAGGATTTTTTCAAAAATCGCTCAACCATTGACGCTCCTCACGCAGAAAGATAAGAAGTTTGATTGGGAAATCAAACAGGAAGAAGCGTTCCAGATATTGAAGGATAAGCTCTGCAATGCGCCAATCTTAGCACTACCGGAAGGTACAGACGATTTCGTGGTATACTGTGACGCCTCGCGTCAAGGATTGGGTTGCGTGTTGATGCAACGCCAAAAGGTTATTGCTTACGCATCACGTCAATTGAAAGTGCACGAAAAGAACTATACCACACATGATTTGGAACTTGGCGCAGTGGTATTTGCATTAAAGATCTGGAGACACTACCTTTATGGTACAAAGTGTACAATTTTTACAGATCACAAGAGCCTACAACACATATTCAGCCAGAAGGAGCTGAATATGAGGCAAAGACGATGGGTTGAGTTGCTGAACGATTACGACTGCGAGATAAAGTATCATCCAGGGAAGGCGAATGTGGTCGCCGATGCCCTAAGTCGAAAAGAGAGGATCAAGCCCATAAGGGTTAGGGCTTTGGAGATGATTATCCGAACCGATCTTTCCCTGCGCATTCGTGCCGCGCAGAAAGAAGCTCTCAAGGAAGGAAACCTTGAAGAAGAATATCTCCGTGGGATGGAGAAGCTACTGGTACCAAACGAGGAAGGAACGTTATGTTTTGAGAAAAGGATTTCGGTTCCTTGGTTTGGAGGTTTAAGGAAAGTTATTTTTGATGAAGCTCACAAGTCGCGGTACTCTATCCACCCTGGAGTGGATAAGATGTACCAGGATCTCAAAGATTATTATTGGTGGCCTAGGATGAAAGGCGATGTTGCTGTTTATGTGAGCAAATGTTTAACATGCGCTAAGGTGAAAGCGGAATACCAGAAGCCTTCAGGACTTCTGCAACAACCCGAGATTCCCAAGTGGAAATGGGAACAAATCTCCATGGATTTCATTACAAAGTTGCCAAGAACGCCAAGAGGCCATGACACTATTTGGGTGATAGTGGATCGATTAACGAAGTCAGCACACTTCTTACCTATCAGAGAGAAGGATAATACGAGCAAGTTGGCCTAAATTTACATGAGAGAGATTGTCGCACGTCATGGAGTGCCACTCTCGATCATTTCCGATAGAGACGGAAGGTTCATATCAAGGATTTGGCAATCCTTCCAAGAAGCTTTTGGCTCGCAATTGAATCTGAGCACTGCGTTTCATCCGCAAACTGACGGTCAAAGCGAGCGAACGATTCAGACTTTGGAAGACATGCTGAGAGCATGTGTTATGGATTTGGGCGGTAGCTGGGATAAGCATTTGCCTTTGGTCGAATTTTCATACAACAACAGCTACCACACCAGTATTGGTGTCGCGCCATTCGAAGCCCTTTACGGACACAAGTGCCGATCACCCCTATGCTGGGCTGACGCAGGTGATAGACAGCTTGCTGGTCCCGAAATCGTCCAAGAGACGACAGACAAGATTGCGCAGATTCTAAAACGCATCGAAGCAGCTCGCCACAGACAGAAAGCCTATGCGGATCCAAACCGGAAACACTTGGAATTCCAAGTTGGAGAAATGGTCTTATTGAAAGTTTCACCCTGGAAGGGTGTGGCACGCTTCGGAAAGCATGGGAAGTTAAATCCGCGCTACATTGGTCCTTTCAGAATTTTGGAAAGAATAGGACTAGTAGCATACAAGCTGGACTTGCCTGCCGAACTCCATTCAGTTCACGATACATTTCATGTATCCAACCTGAAGAAAAGTCCAACTCAAGATACCATTGCCATTCCCATCGACGAGATTCATGTTGACGACACGATCCATTTCGTTGAAGAACCGGTTGAGGTTACGGATTGGAAAGTAAACAAGACCCGCCGGAGCAGTGTCAAGCTCATCAAGGTTCGTTGGAATGCCAGACATGGTCCTGAACACACCTGGGAGCGTGAGGACCGGATGAAAGAGAAATACCCCCACCTATTTCCTAAGAACCCTGCATCCACAAGCAGAACTTAAAATTTCGGGACGAAATTTTTCTAACGGGGGGAGAATGTGACAACCCTCACTAAACCAGGTATCCGTACGACTTAATTAATAATTAATTACTACTTAATTACTGTGCTTGTTTGAAATTACTGATGAACTGCTACTTGATTTCTGATACATGCATATACTTGCATCATACTTTACTTACCGTCACTACATTATTTACATGCTGAACCTTAGTGACAAACATGATGCACAAAAAGCACAGTAGTACTATAAATGGATAACCTATTGCACATGCTGATGAAGCCAGCATCAGGCAGACACTGCCTCTAAGGCCTGTATGAGCCAGAAATATTTTACTACACTAGTGGTGAGTGTAGGAATACAAGGGTTGTAGAACTGCGTCTCTAGGAACAAGTTACAATGACTGGATGTGCCTAAAACGTGCTCTAAGCACAAAACTCAGCACTTTACATAATAATTCAGCATTTGGCTAACTAATAAAGTGCCAAAACATGAGAAACATATTACTAGACACCTTCTAAAGTGTCGGAAATAAGTTGTGTCACTAAAAAGGGTATTAACGACACTTTAAAGCTTTGTTAAGCACTTTAACGGATTACTATCCAACCGAACAACCGGACTATACCCGGAACATGAAAATAATGTTAATAACATTACTTATCTTTTTCTGAGCCAGTTAGGGTCCCTGAATACCCTAACACCCACTGTAAAGCACAACACACTACTAACCGGGTTATTCACTTAACTTAACTAGATTAACCTAACTAATATCTAGTGATTAGTTGGATTTGAACCAAACTACCCCCCCCCCTTTACAAACCGTCCCCAAGAAGGGGGACACCCTTGTCCTTTTGTTGATTATTATAATCTTGTGCTTAATATCTAGAATACACAAAATCCAATGGTTAATTACCTTAAGCTTTGTCTACAAGTTCTAAGTTTAGCATAACATGTTCATCACAACACTCACAACACAACTCACACTCCTCTCTCCCCCTCTACAACTCTCGGCCGAACACCCCCTTTACATCCATCACATTTTCGAACTTCCTTTATCACATTCCAAGTTCACACAAGTGTTAAGGATCACCTACAAGGAAGCTCGGTGCATTCGGAAGGCGAAGGACCTCACTACCTTGCTTTTATCCTCTCATTTTGCGACTAGATTCTTCCCTAGCCTCGAGCTAGTAGTAAGTTGCTTAAATCACCTTCCCGAACTATTTTGAAGTGGTTAATATGATATGTAACGGTTAAAAGTCGCAAACATACAAGATGAAGCATAAAAGTCTACTAAAAACACTAAAAGTGATGGTTAAAAGCTCATATGTTGTGTAAATCTTGTAGTAATTGATTTGTGTAACTATTTGGACCCGATCTATGTTGTGGTAGCTCGGATCGTCATTTAACCCGGGTTGGTCATGACCTTGGATCATGACATAAGGTTGCTTTAGAAGTAACAAGGGTTAAAGGATGAAACTCTACCACACACGAATCATGAAATTGTGTAAAAGCGATTTAGCTTGTGAAATAGTGTTTAAAACTAGTAGATCTACGTATCTACAAGCGGTATTTTCAAAGGACCACGTGTCAAGAGAAAACACACTTTTAAAGACGGATCTTTCATAAACAAGAGTGATTTTAGCAAACACACAAGTGTGTAAATACTTGTGTAACACTAAGTTTCGACAAAATAACCATTTTTGTAAAAGATGACGAGAAGTTGTAAAAACGGAATTTCTCTAAAAACGAGGTTTTTACGAAATCGGATTGCTTTATATAAAGATCCACTAAAAGTAATGGAATTTACTTTATATTCTTGGATAAAACACAAGTTCATGTAATTTATGCGATATACATATTTATTTACTAGTTTGTTGTTTTGGACATTGTTTTGATTGAATGAAAAGAATGTTGGTTTGATTTATAAAAGAAAATGATACGCTTAAAAGCATGGCCACCTCCAGTTACAGAGGAAACTCTGGCGAAATTTTTCTAAAAACCTAACACTTAGAATTACTTTCACTATAAGTGTTAGAAATACTTTTTGACTTGTTTTCAAATTATAGATTTCGCCACGACTTTAATTACAAAACATCGGAGGTGGAATTTCACAAAATAAAACTTGGTAAATATATATTTAGTATATATTTTTCATAAAGTCACTTGATGTGTGTTTATGATTATTTTGTGAAAATGCTAGTATTATTTTTAGGGTAAAAATAATACTATCGAATGTTAACGGATCCAAAATAATACGAACGCCTCTACGATTAAAATATAAGATACACCGGTAATTATTATTACCACTCGATCGTTAAAACGTAACTTACGCATTTTAAGAAAATATGACTGAACGCGTATTCTTGTTAAAGTATTATTTTGAGGAAAATTATGTGTAATAGAAAATATTATATTTTTGAGAAGAATATTTATATTTTGGAGTTAGAAATAAAATATATTTTAAGTGAGACTTAATAATATATTTCGAAATTATACGAACGCACATGTATTAAATCCCCTATCCTTGGGAAGGAAAATGATTACCAAGTATACAGAATTTAAACACGAAATAGTTGTCTAACTATTTCCCGAAAACTTAAACCTTAAAGCTAAGGCACGGCCGTCCGTCTAATAGAATTAGTACGTGTAGGTCGTCACACAGCTGCTTGATCAGGAGACATACTTGGTAGAGACGCACCACTGTGAGTTCATGTCCCCCTTTTCTCTTAACTGTTTTCAGTTTTTAACTGCGGGGGTGAAATACATGTTACTTTGATTACAAGTACTTTATACATGGTATGGTTAGCGTAAGGAGGTTTACTACTTAGATCATGTGAGTGGGTAGGAGCAATATGAGGCCATTAGTCCTCATGGTAGGACCAAGGTACAGGAGCGGTAGATCTATCTGGGTGTAGCGAGCCCAGCCCCAGGCCAAACTAGAAACGGACCTCGGGGTGACTTTGTGCCCAACGCGCATAAATCTGCTAGGTTTGAGTCTCCTTATTTGCACTTCACATATATCAGTGGCCTTGCAATCCATTGGTGATCTCAATTCCCTTATTTGCTACATACCAGGATTATTTTTATACTTACAAAGGTTTATTTACTCACTTACACATGAACTCGCTCAACATTATTATTGATTTTTCAACTTACATGTATTTCAGGGAATTAAAGGATCTGGCGCGGTATGACACGTTTTCCCGCTGCACTAGTTACGAGGTCATCCGGGTTTAGGGAATGTGACTCTTTCCTGGACAAGTCACAGTCCTTAAACTATGCTTATGTTATGTTGTGTTTATTGAAAAATGTTCATGTCGTTAGGATGTGTTTCCGTTAAGACAACGTTGTTATATTTGGTTTTTAAAACTTAATCTAATGGATGATCTTGCATGATTTTATTTCATATAGCTTTGTTATGGTTAAGCTATGGTATTAAGAAGTCACACCAAATTAACCACGCTTCCGCAAAGCCAGGGTGTGACAGCTTGGTATCAGAGCTCTGATCATAGCGAACTAGGATTCCTTCTCGAGTCTAGACTATGATCACTAGGGCTCTCACGAAAACATTTTTACTGCATACCACTTAAGTCCAGATCCAAAACGTTTTTTTTTACAAACAAATGTTGAGCACATTTTATTTATTGTTTTTAGGCTCAGTCTTGGAGGCTGAGGCTCGGTCTTGGAGGCCGAGGCTCGGTCTGGGAGATCGAGGTAGTGGGCTAGTGGGACTAGGATAATTGGCTAGTGAGACTAGGAAGAGCAGTCTAAGAGGCTGGGAGGCTAGTGGGACTAGGAGAATTATTTGATTGCTTACTAGGTGACTTATGTGATTATTTGATTGTATGATTGACTGTTTGTGCAAGTTTGTGTTTATGTTACAGACACCATGGACACCTCTGGCACAGGTAACTCAGACACCACAGGACCTAGACCTATAGTATCAGATGACCTAGAGTTTTCAGAGCACGAGGTCCACACATCCGACGTTACTAGCACGGACGAGGACGACTTTCAGCCCTTTGCCTTACCTGATGGTGCTGATGAGCTCGCTGATGGCCCTTTGGCCGGGGACCTACCGTTAGTGGAGATCCCTGCTCCCATACCACTTGCTTCTTATCCTGCTTACGATTTGCTTCTCGACGCCGACGATGATGACGACGTCGATCTGTATGATGATGAGCCCTTAGAGGAGGATGTTCAGGGCGAGGCCCTTCTTGCTGCTGGTGATCTCTTGATGATCGCAGATGCTCCCGCCGAGGAGTCACCTGCTCACTCTCCGGTCCCAGACTCTTTCGAGTCTGTGGCCTTCGCACCTTCACACACCCAGAGTGCGCAGCACTTCTCACATGGATCAGATCCCGACCAGGCATCCTCTGTTGCCCCTATTCCTAGTTTTGCTTTCGACCACGATGATGTGGAGGATTCCGATCCTGTCTTTCCCCCAGGATTCGACTCAGATCAGGATATAGAGTTTATACCCATGGATCAGCCTATGGAGGATCCAGTCGACCCAGTTGACCCAGTTGATCCCATCGACCCTGAGTTTGATTTTGATATGGCCTTTGATGATCCCGAGCCTGCCATGGCCCTTGAGCCAGTGGCTGCTCCTGACCCAGTGCTTGAGCATGACCCTGCTCATGCTGGCATGGCTATTGATCCTGTCATTGCTGACCCACCTATTGATGATCACCCAGTGGATGCTCCGTTGTTGGAGGGCGATCATGTCATTGCTGCTGATCTTGTTGATCCCCCACTTATTGCTGATGCACCAGTTGACCCTCTTGTTGCACCTCACCATGATCCTATGCCAGTTCAGTTTGATCGAGCACTTTTTGAGGCACAGATTGACCCACGAGATGAGCACGCCCAGCATGGGTGGATTCCTGCTGACGATGAGGTTCCACCTATTCCCCCTCAGATCACTGATACCCGTCACATTGATACCTCCTTTTCATTTCCTCGGTTTACACCTCCAGCGCGACCTGGAGAAGGTTCTTCGGCTCACCCTTTTGGACATGTACCGGTATCTATCCCTGCTATACCACCGTCTGCTACTTTTCCCCCTGTTTCTCCATTTTATGTGGCACCTTTTGATCCCACCAGTGAGCCGTTTCTCTGGTCGTCACCTTCTGTTATGCCACCGACCGACCCCTACCATTCTTTCCATATGGGGTATACTATTGAGGACGTTTTGATGTCTTTCGTCGCCCAGCACGAGGCACATACGCAGCGCATTCAGGAGCTTGAGAGAGCCCAGCCGCCGCCGTGTCAGTGCCAGGGTCAGACCCACTCTCCTTTGCAGCCCTCTCGACCTTTACCACCTGACTATGCTGCACGCCTTTTGGCACTTGAGCAGCAGGTTGCTTCTTGGTTGCGTACCCAGAGAGCCATGGAGGAGGACTGGCTCCATTTGCGTCGCTTGTTTTACACTCACTTTCCCCCTCCTCCACCGCCATCCGTGTAGAGCTCTTCAGTACCGTATGGGTAGACGCTGGTGAGAAGACGGCGATTGCTTTTGACTGCACAGCATTTTTGGAGACTACATTATGATTTTGACTTTTGTTGATATGTATTTGATGTACTGACACTGATTTGATATAGTTTTTGGACTAGGGTGATGTAGCCCTTAGTTGACTGATGTTGTGTGTAACACTGTGATGTACTTGTACGCTTACTATGTGGTCTCAATATATGGCAATCGCAGTATTCTCATCATACTTGATGCTTTATTTGGTTATTTATATGTTGTAACATGGGATGTTGTGTGATTGATATGATTATAACATGAGATGTTATGTACTATTACTATCATTATATACGTACGCTACATTATGACCTGACTTACGTATTATAACATGGGATCTTTACTATGGCCTGACCAACGTAAACCATCTTTTAGAAGATGCCACCAAGACGTGAGACACGCATGCCCACCAATGAGGCAGAACTCCAACAAGTCATCGCTGCTGCCATCGCACAATACGCCGCTTCGCAAGGAGGACCCAGCGGAAGCAGCTCAAACAACAATGGCAACAACAATCCACCTCATGGTAATACTAAGTCGTTAAGACACACCATGAACTAATTGGATAACTATAGCAAAGATGCTAATGCCGTTCACATGTTACAATGTATGTGCAGGGTGCACCTACAAGCAGTTTCTAGACTGCAAACCAGTCAACTTTGATGGCACAGGAGGTGCTGTCGCCTTTGTTCGTTGGGCTGAGAAAACTGAATCTGTTCTTCGCATGAGCAAATGCGCACTAGATCAGCAAGTCACCTATATCTCAGGGCTATTCTTGGATGGAGCCCTCTCTTGGTGGAATTTGCAAGTACAGACACTTGGTGAAGCTGCTGCCTACGCGCTAACCTGGACCGAGCTGAAGGAACTTATGCGCAAAAAGTACTGCTCTCGCGCGGAAATCCAAAGATTGGAAACCGAGTTCTGGCATTTGAAAATGGAAGGTCCAAAGATCGCAGAATACGTTCAAAGGTTCCATGACTTATCGCATGTGGTACCCTACATGGTCACTCCGGAGTTCAAGCGGATTGAACGTTTCATTTGGGGATTAGCTCCTCAAATCATAAGCATGGTGACCTCATCCAAGCCTGCGAAAATTACTGAGGCAATCGATTTGAGCGTGGCTCTCACAGAGGAGGCTATTCGCCTGAACAAGTTTGGTGATGCTGAGACTAAGAAGAAAGAGACTCACGTCGAGTCATCAGGAGGTAATAAACGGAAGTTCTCGAACTTCAAGCAGGGCGCCAGTGTGGTGGTTAAGAAAGGAGGATCAGGCACGCCAGCTCAGGTTACAGCTGGTAGTGGAAAGAAAGGAAAAGGATATATGGGGACCCAGCCCAAGTGTAATACCTGCCAACGCCACCATACTGGCCATTGTAGTGTGAAAGTATGCGAAGCATGTGGAAAGCCGGGCCACTTGAAGGACACTTGTTGGGCCACTGCTGGCCAGGGAGGCCAGGGAGGATCCGGAAACAGAAATAACAACCGGGGTGGGAATGGAAATTGCCCACAAGGAAACAATGGAGGTAATGGGAATCGAGGCAACAATGTTAATCAAGCGGGCGCTGTGAATCATAACCAAAGGAATAATCAAGCTGGTGGAAACGGGCAAAGACCTGGATGCTTTAACCGTGGTGATATCGGGCACTTTAAGAGGAACTGCCCAGAGTTAAACCAAGCTCGTGGAAGAGTGTTTAATATTGAAGCAAGGGAGGCACGCCAGGATCCCAATGTTGTCACTGGTACGTTCCCTGTAAACCAACGCTATGCATCCGTTTTATTTGATACTGGCGCCAATTATAGCTTCGTGTCGTTAGAGTTTAAGAATATGCTTGGTTTAGCCGCTAATAAGTTAGATATCCCCTACTCAATCGAATTGGCTCATGGGAAGTTAGTAGAAGCCAATGAAGTTATCAGAGGTTGTGTGATCGAATTGGGAGAGCGTGAGTTTGCTTTGGATCTACTACTAGTCCAGTTGGGAAGCTTCGACGTGGTGGTAGGAATGGATTGGTTATCAAGCAACAAGGCAGAAATAGTTTGTCACGAAAAGGTCGTTCGTATCCCAACCGAAGATGGCGAAACAATTGTGGTTCACGGGGAGAAGCGTGATACGCCGTTAAGAATTATCAGCTGTCTGAAAGCGCGAAAGTGTTTGAAGAAGGGATGTGTTGCCTTCCTGGCACACATTGTGGATAAGAAGGCTGCTGAGCCGAGAATAGAAGACATCCCTGTCATGAGGGAATATCCAGAAGTCTTCCCAGAGGACTTACCTGGACTGCCGCCTCAGAGACAAGTAGAGTTCCGCATTGACTTAGTTCCAGGCGCCGCGCCTGTGGCTAAGGCACCTTATAGACTTGCTCCGTCTGAGATGCAAGAACTGTCAACACAACTTCAAGAGTTGTTAGACAAGGGATTTATCCGACCAAGCTTCTCGCCTTGGGGAGCTCCAGTTTTGTTTGTCAAGAAGAAGGACGGTAGTTTTCGAATGTGCATCGACTACCGGGAGCTGAACAAGCTGACGATCAAGAATAGATATCCTCTGCCAAGAATTGATGATCTGTTTGACCAACTGCAAGGCTCAAGCTTTTATTCAAAGATCGATCTTCGATCTGGATACCATCAGTTAAGGATACAAGAGGAAAGTATCCCGAAGACAGCCTTCAGAACTCGTTATGGACACTACGAGTTCCTAGTTATGCCGTTTGGGTTGACAAACGCACCTGCAGTCTTTATGGATTTGATGAATAGAGTTTGCAAGCCGTACTTGGACAAGTTCGTGATTGTGTTTATCAACGACATCTTGATTTATTCAAGGACAAAGGCTGAGCACGAACAGCATCTAAGAGCTATTTTGGAGCTGTTAAAGAAAGAACAGCTATATGCCAAACTCTCTAAGTGCGAATTTTGGCTACGTGAAGTCCAATTCCTTGGGCACGTGGTAAATGGAGATGGAATCCATGTGGATCCAACCAAGATCGAAGCGATCAAGAATTGGGAAACGCCAAAGACGCCAACCGAGATTCGAAAATTCTTGGGTTTGGCTGGCTATTATCGAAGATTCATTGAGGATTTTTTCAAAAATCGCTCAACCATTGACGCTCCTCACGCAGAAAGATAAGAAGTTTGATTGGGAAATCAAACAGGAAGAAGCGTTCCAGATATTGAAGGATAAGCTCTGCAATGCGCCAATCTTAGCACTACCGGAAGGTACAGACGATTTCGTGGTATACTGTGACGCCTCGCGTCAAGGATTGGGTTGCGTGTTGATGCAACGCCAAAAGGTTATTGCTTACGCATCACGTCAATTGAAAGTGCACGAAAAGAACTATACCACACATGATTTGGAACTTGGCGCAGTGGTATTTGCATTAAAGATCTGGAGACACTACCTTTATGGTACAAAGTGTACAATTTTTACAGATCACAAGAGCCTACAACACATATTCAGCCAGAAGGAGCTGAATATGAGGCAAAGACGATGGGTTGAGTTGCTGAACGATTACGACTGCGAGATAAAGTATCATCCAGGGAAGGCGAATGTGGTCGCCGATGCCCTAAGTCGAAAAGAGAGGATCAAGCCCATAAGGGTTAGGGCTTTGGAGATGATTATCCGAACCGATCTTTCCCTGCGCATTCGTGCCGCGCAGAAAGAAGCTCTCAAGGAAGGAAACCTTGAAGAAGAATATCTCCGTGGGATGGAGAAGCTACTGGTACCAAACGAGGAAGGAACGTTATGTTTTGAGAAAAGGATTTCGGTTCCTTGGTTTGGAGGTTTAAGGAAAGTTATTTTTGATGAAGCTCACAAGTCGCGGTACTCTATCCACCCTGGAGTGGATAAGATGTACCAGGATCTCAAAGATTATTATTGGTGGCCTAGGATGAAAGGCGATGTTGCTGTTTATGTGAGCAAATGTTTAACATGCGCTAAGGTGAAAGCGGAATACCAGAAGCCTTCAGGACTTCTGCAACAACCCGAGATTCCCAAGTGGAAATGGGAACAAATCTCCATGGATTTCATTACAAAGTTGCCAAGAACGCCAAGAGGCCATGACACTATTTGGGTGATAGTGGATCGATTAACGAAGTCAGCACACTTCTTACCTATCAGAGAGAAGGATAATACGAGCAAGTTGGCCTAAATTTACATGAGAGAGATTGTCGCACGTCATGGAGTGCCACTCTCGATCATTTCCGATAGAGACGGAAGGTTCATATCAAGGATTTGGCAATCCTTCCAAGAAGCTTTTGGCTCGCAATTGAATCTGAGCACTGCGTTTCATCCGCAAACTGACGGTCAAAGCGAGCGAACGATTCAGACTTTGGAAGACATGCTGAGAGCATGTGTTATGGATTTGGGCGGTAGCTGGGATAAGCATTTGCCTTTGGTCGAATTTTCATACAACAACAGCTACCACACCAGTATTGGTGTCGCGCCATTCGAAGCCCTTTACGGACACAAGTGCCGATCACCCCTATGCTGGGCTGACGCAGGTGATAGACAGCTTGCTGGTCCCGAAATCGTCCAAGAGATGACAGACAAGATTGCGCAGATTCTAAAACGCATCGAAGCAGCTCGCCACAGACAGAAAGCCTATGCGGATCCAAACCGGAAACACTTGGAATTCCAAGTTGGAGAAATGGTCTTATTGAAAGTTTCACCCTGGAAGGGTGTGGCACGCCTCGGAAAGCATGGGAAGTTAAATCCGCGCTACATTGGTCCTTTCAGAATTTTGGAAAGAATAGGACTAGTAGCATACAAGCTGGACTTGCCTGCCGAACTCCATTCAGTTCACGATACATTTCATGTATCCAACCTGAAGAAAAGTTCAACTCAAGATACCATTGCCATTCCCATCGACGAGATTCATGTTGACGACACGATCCATTTCGTTGAAGAACCGGTTGAGGTTACGGATTGGAAAGTAAACAAGACCCGCCGGAGCAGTGTCAAGCTCGTCAAGGTTCGTTGGAATGCCAGACATGGTCCTGAACACACCTGGGAGCGTGAGGACCGGATGAAAGAGAAATACCCCCACCTATTTCCTAAGAACCCTGCATCCACAAGCAGAACTTAAAATTTCGGGACGAAATTTTTCTAACAGGGGGAGAATGTGACAACCCTCACTAAACCAGGTATCCGTACGACTTAATTAATAATTAATTACTACTTAATTACTGTGCTTGTTTGAAATTACTGATGAACTGCTACTTGATTTCTGATACATGCATATACTTGCATCATACTTTACTTACCGTCACTACATTATTTACATGCTGAACCTTAGTGACAAACATGATGCACAAAAAGCACAGTAGTACTATAAACGGATAACCTATTGCACATGCTGATGAAGCCAGCATCAGGCAGACACTGCCTCTAAGGCCTGTATGAGCCAGAAATATTTTACTACACTAGTGGTGAGTGTAGGAATACAAGGGTTGTAGAACTGCGTCTCTAGGAACAAGTTACAATGACTGGATGTGCCTAAAACGTGCTCTAAGCACAAAACTCAGCACTTTACATAATAATTCAGCATTTGGCTAACTAATAAAGTGCCAAAACATGAGAAAAATATTACTAGACACCTTCTAAAGTGTCGGAAATAATTTGTGTCACTAAAAAGGGTATTAACGACACTTTAAAGCTTTGTTAAGCACTTTAACGGATTACTATCCAACCGAACAACCGGACTATACCCGGAACATGAAAATAATGTTAATAACATTACTTATCTTTTTCTGAGCCAGTTAGGGTCCCTGAATACCCTAACACCCACTGTAAAGCACAACACACTACTAACCGGGTTATTCACTTAACTTAACTAGATTAACCTAACTAATATCTAGTGATTAGTTGGATTTGAACCAAACTACCCCCCCCCCTTTACAAACCGTCCCCAAGAAGGGGTACACCCTTGTCCTTTTGTTGATTATTATAATCTTGTGCTTAATATCTAGAATACACAAAATCCAATGGTTAATTACCTTAAGCTTTGTCTACAAGTTCTAAGTTTAGCATAACATGTTCATCACAACACTCACAACACAACTCACACTCCTCTCTCCCTCTCTACAACTCTCGGCCGAACACCCCCTTTACATCCATCACATTTTCGAGCTTCCTTCATCACATTCCAAGTTCACACAAGTGTTAAGGATCACCTACAAGGAAGCTCGGTGCATTCGGAAGGCGAAGGACCTCACTACCTTGCTTTTATCCTCTCATTTTGCGACTAGATTCTTCCCTAGCCTCGAGCTAGTAGTAAGTTGCTTAAATCACCTTCCCGAACTATTTTGAAGTGGTTAATATGATATGTAACGGTTAAAAGTCGCAAACATACAAGATGAAGCATAAAAGTCTACTAAAAACACTAAAAGTGATGGTTAAAAGCTCATATGTTGTGTAAATCTTGTAGTAATTGATTTGTGTAACTATTTGGACCCGATCTATGTTGTGGTAGCTCGGATCGTCATTTAACCCGGGTTGGTCATGACCTTGGATCATGACATAAGGTTGCTTTAGAAGTAACAAGGGTTAAAGGATGAAACTCTACCACACACGAATCATGAAATTGTGTAAAAGCGATTTAGCTTGTGAAATAGTGTTTAAAACTAGTAGATCTACGTATCTACAAGCGGTATTTTCAAAGGACCACGTGTCAAGAGAAAACACACTTTTAAAGACGGATCTTTCATAAACAAGAGTGATTTTAGCAAACACACAAGTGTGTAAATACTTGTGTAACACTAAGTTTCGACAAAATAACCATTTTTGTAAAAGATGACGAGAAGTTGTAAAAACGGAATTTCTCTAAAAACGAGGTTTTTACGAAATCGGATTGCTTTATATAAAGATCCACTAAAAGTAATGGAATTTACTTTATATTCTTGGATAAAACACAAGTTCATGTAATTTATGCGATATACATATTTATTTACTAGTTTGTTGTTTTGGACATTGTTTTGATTGAATGAAAAGAATGTTGGTTTGATTTATAAAAGAAAATGATACGCTTAAAAGCATGGCCACCTCCAGTTACAGAGGAAACTCTGGCGAAATTTTTCTAAAAACCTAACACTTAGAATTACTTTCACTATAAGTGTTAGAAATACTTTTTGACTTGTTTTCAAATTATAGATTTCGCCACGACTTTAATTACAAAACATCGGAGGTGGAATTTCACAAAATAAAACTTGGTAAATATATATTTAGTGTATATTTTTCATAAAGTCACTTGATGTGTGTTTATGATTATTTTGTGAAAATGCTAGTATTATTTTTAGGGTAAAAATAATACTATCGAATGTTAACGGATCCAAAATAATACGAACGCCTCTACGATTAAAATATAAGATACACCGGTAATTATTATTACCACTCGATCGTTAAAACGTAACTTACGCATTTTAAGAAAATATGACTGAACGCGTATTCTTGTTAAAGTATTATTTTGAGGAAAATTATGTGTAATAGAAAATATTATATTTTTGAGAAGAATATTTATATTTTGGAGTTAGAAATAAAATATATTTTAAGTGAGACTTAATAATATATTTCGAAATTATACGAACGCACATGTATTAAATCCCCCATCCTTGGGAAGGAAAATGATTACCAAGTATACAGAATTTAAACACGAAATAGTTGTCTAACTATTTCCCGAAAACTTAAACCTTAAAGCTAAGGCACGGCCGTCCGTCTAATAGAATTAGTACGTGTAGGTCGTCACACAGCTGCTTAATCAGGAGACATACTTGGTAGAGACGCACCACTGTGAGTTCATGTCCCCCTTTTCTCTTAACTGTTTTCAGTTTTTAACTGCGGGGGTGAAATACATGTTACTTTGATTACAAGTACTTTATACATGGTATGGTTAGCGTAAGGAGGTTTACTACTTAGATCATGTGAGTGGGTAGGAGCAATATGAGGCCATTAGTCCTCATGGTAGGACCAAGGTACAGGAGCGGTAGATCTATCTGGGTGTAGCGAGCCCAGCCCCGGGCCAAACTTGAAACGGACCTCGGGGTGACTTTGTGCCCAACGCGCATAAATCTGCTAGGTTTGAGTCTCCCTATTTGCACTTCACATATATCAGTGGCCTTGCAATCCATTGGTGATCTCAATTCCCTTATTTGCTACATACCAGGATTATTTTTATACTTACAAAGGTTTATTTACTCACTTACACATGAACTCGCTCAACATTATTGTTGATTTTTCAACTTACATGTATTTCAGGGAATTAAAGGATCTGGCGCGGTATGACACGTTTTCCCGCTGCACTAGTTACGAGGTCATCCGGGTTTAGGGAATGTGACTCTTTCCTGGACAAGTCACAGTCCTTAAACTATGCTTATGTTATGTTGTGTTTATTGAACAATGTTCATGTCGTTAGGATGTGTTTCCGTTAAGACAACGTTGTTATATTTGGTTTTTAAAACTTAATCTAATGGATGATCTTGCATGATTTTATTTCATATAGCTTTGTTATGGTTAAGCTATGGTATTAAGAAGTCACACCAAATTAACCACGCTTCCGCAAAGCCAGGGTGTGACATTACAGACATAGATATCTCAAAGACAAATCATTGTTCCGACGACTCGAAATATTAATTGTTTGTTTCTAGACTCCCCTAAGCTTGATTCCAAACATCCAGCAAATAAATCAAGCATCCTAAACACCTGTCACATACGTTAAAATAGAGGTCAATACACATAGTGTAAAGGTGAGCATACAAGTTTAATAGTATAATAGATGGCGAAAGCGGTTTACGCATAACCAGCATGTAACACGTTGAAATGCGAAGTAAGTAGGTTATCGAAAATGAAATATGCACAGACGTGACTGCGAGTTGTAGAGTGCGCAACACATATCACCACTGTGACACGTGAAGAATACCCTTAACAACCCCCATCCATGACAGGTGCTGAGTCCGAACTATAGTACTATCGTTGCTAAGGTGTCAGGCAACAATCACTGTGTAAACATAACATACAAGCATTCATCGAGTAACACGTATAACATGCAGAGCGGTTAGCGTATAAAATGTGTTGCGTTGTGTGATCAATGTGATTTGTTATAGATAACGTATGTAACACCCAAAAGTGCGTTAAGCAAAAAAGGATCGAGTATACTCACAGAAAGTGTTTAACAGGTAAACACAGTCTTGGATTGAAGGGAGCGCTGAGAGGTTAGCCTGAACACAGTATGATAGTATAAGCATTTAACAGCGCGTAAAACAGTGCGTTGGAGTAACGAGGGACGGATAGTCATCCGATCGGATGACCTTCCGGACGGATGGCCATTCGCTCGGATGGTCACTCATTTGGGAAGGATGTATTTGTGTATGATGTGAACTTTGAAGTTTTCGTTGTAGCATTTTCAAAACTTAGAAGTGTTTCTACAATTCAGGTCATCCGGACGGATGGCCGTCCGATCGGGTGGCGATTCGCTGAAACTAACCTTCTTAATATTTTTGTGAAAATGGTTAAGTGTTGAAATGGCACAAGTCATCCGATCGGATTGTCGTTTGATCGGATGGCAATCCGATCGGACGGCAGTCCGTTCACCAACTTGTTCGTTTTGAAACTTAAGGGATTTGATGAGTTTTGAAAGTTTTGCGTTTGTACCGAGATGGTATGACCATGTGTTAAACAACGGAAATTCCACCAAGTCCAACTCGTCCGATCGGATGGGAATCACCCTGTCCGATCAGTTAACTGTTCTTGACGGTTGATCATATTCAACCCATGAATCGGTCATCTTCTCCGAGAGAAATCCATTCTCAGTCCAACACTTCGCTATAGAACGAGTAGAAGGTCTGAACGAGCTCGGATTCCATCAATTTTTATGTGAGAAGTTGAGAATGATGAAGAAAAGTGGAAATCAGTTGGAAAATGTTTAGATTATGGCGAAATCAGTGTTTAAACATGTTGAAATCTCTTAGATCTGAGTTGTTCTTGGTGAAATCAGTGTTTAAACATGAGAACCCATGATGGCATCATCCTAGAACAGCCCAAATCGGGTAGATTTCATGGTTAAAAGTTGTGATTTCTTGGTGAAAATGTTGAAGAAGTGTGTGTAGATCAAGAATGTACAAGATTTGGGGTAGAAACTTTCAAGAATCGTGAGAAATCGAGAGAAAAGAGGGCTGGAACGTGCTGGTCGAACGAGAGCTGCCACATCACATGAACAGTGATGCGACAGGTGCTATTTATAAGAGAAGAGGGGTTAAGGCGGGGCAATGTGATGGGTCGATGGGCGGTTCGATCGGATGGTGGGTGCGAGTTGGTTTTCGACTTTTAGTTTCGTGCGTTGAGCATTGCGATGCGTTGCGAGTAAGCGATGCGATAGTATTAAACAATAGTTACACAAATAACCTAACTAACATATAACCTAAACGTAAACCTTACAATTCGAGTTTGCGATGAGATTGCGTTGCGATAGAGTTGCGACTGCGTTTGTGATTAATCACCACAAAACAAATATAAACATGCACAAATAACACACAATAGCACACACACATAAAACAATATCCATAACATGCGATTCAACTTGCGATGCGATAGTGATGCGATAGCGGTGAGTTTAGCATTAAGTAGATTAGCGTTTAGTTATCATTATCGCATTGTTACATCCGCTAATAATAAAACATAGTTAACATATCATTAACTTCTATATCGATCATCGAGTTTCGAGAGTACAAGTGATGATTAAGCAAGGAATGACAGATCGAATTAGCAATCTTTTCTTCCTTTGACTTTGACTTTGACTTTGACTTAGACTCGTACTTTGACTTCAAAAAGTTAGGTTGTTACATGTGAGTTTACACATACAAGTGGTTAGGTGACCTTTATCCCACAAATATGGTAACCCCACCTCAAACACACATGTTCCCTCAAATGCGGTTAGGTGACCTTTATCCCACAAAGAGTTCCCAAGTGATTCGAATGTTGTATAAAAGGATGGTGTTTGACTTTTTTTATAAAAGGGGTTTTAAGTTTTCAAAATTCTAGTTTAGAAAACTTTATATACCATACATTTGCATGCATTCAAATTCATGGTACCTTAGTGAAAACAAATTTTTAAGGTTCTTTTAATAAAACCCATTTTATTATAAAATCATTAACCTTTAATAAAATATTTTACTAACCACTTTACTGATTTTTAAAGAACCAATTTTAAGTTTTTTATGGATTATTAGTTGTTAAGCAAGCGTATCCAAATATCATCCAAACAACCATAAATAAACAACCATATAAGCATAACACTTATTATCACAAAAAAGGTGCATAACCATAGCCAACTATTTTGACAACACTTGTTAGCCGAAACAAGTGTGCCAAAAGGTCCCTCCTAAGGGGTGAATATTGACACAAGAAATGTGTCGTTGAACACCCACTTGAACCCGCATCCAAATGCTTCAAGTCTTCCTTTTGTGTTGTGATTTCTCCACTTTCTTTGGGCTTCCAAATGGACTTTAAATCCAGCTCCAAACTCCTTTGGGCTTCAAAAAATGTGTTTTGGTTTATTGGGCTAAAATCTCATTAAGAACTATGAGGTCCTTTAGGCCCAAAATTGGCCCAAACCAAAAACCCATTTTTGTGTGCATCTTCTTTTACAACAAAGTATCCTAATATATTTTTCCTAGGAAAAGAAATGCAACTAATCTATTTACTTACATACCAAATGAAAATAAATAAATTACACAACTTTACAAATGGAAGAACAAAGACATTTAATTATTACAACCCATTGAATCATCAAATATAAATCACAACACAATCATTCAACATATTCAAACACAAGGTTATGGCTAGGTTCTGAACACCCAAATATACATCCACATATGTATATTATTCAAGACCAAAATGGTTCCCTTTTTACAACCTACATTTTTGGCCAAGAATGAAAAACCGAAAAGGTGGGTTTTTGTCCAAACAAACAAATAATCCAAATGACATAAGTTTTCAAGATTCCTTTATGCATGTAAGAGAAACATCTTGAAAAACAAAAGGAGAACCATGGTTAAAATTTTCGGCCATATGGTTTCTCCAAACCCAAAACCCGAAAATTTCAAATCCTATGAAGCATGCACTCATATAAGCGGCTCTTGATGCCATTGTTGGGTTTTTCACATGTTTATCAAAGTCATTTTATCCATATAAAATGAAAACGCAGCGGAATCATTATTTAAACATGTCACTTACTAGATATAAAAACCCTTTTATATGAAAAACCAATAACCCGGATCCATATATGAACATGCATGTTATCAAAACACAATCATAGGGTGTTTTAGAATACTACCTTTCAAATAGAAAGGAGTCTTGAAGAAGATGATGTTTCTTAATGGTAGCCTCCAAACAAGAAAGCCTCAAGCTTGCATACCCCAAGCCTCCAACAAACACCTTTTGATTTCTAGGATTTTCACTTATGAACACCTCCTTGGAACCCCTCTTAGCCGAAAATTATGGACAAGAAAAGAGATGTTCTTGCACTTGAATTAAGTTATGGAAAATGTGTGAGAGAATGTGTGTTATAATAATCAAATCAACTGTTGATCTTTTTTGAGATATTGCATGCAATTCTATTGGTGAAATCCCACCTTGGGAAGCCCATAAGGGGGCCGACCATATAGGCCTTTTTATTAAAAAAAATTCAAAATTTTCTTTTAAATTAAGTCTTGTATTATTTTATAACTTTTTATAAAATATAACATACCATGTTACAAGACTTTATGCAATATCTCACAACCTTTTAAAATGTTATTTAACCCACTAAATAACAAAATAAAATATTCTCTCAAAATAAACTAACCATATAATTTATTAGTTTTTCAAGTGCAATTATTTAGAAAACCAATTTCTAAATATTCTAAGTGTTAATATTTATTTGTTTGATCATATCATAAATAAATATTATAGGTGTTTGTCTAGCTTGTTATTGGGATGACCCGACTTGGATCATAACGTACTAGCCACGTCAATTTAATATGTATCTTGGGCATACAGAGTCCAACAGTTTCTACTTATGCTCGGGCCTTAAAGTAAATCTTAACAAGTTGGGATATCTATGGAGTAGGCGTGGATGAGGCAGAGATTGAAAGAATGGCAAACATACTAAATTTGTAACACCCCGAATTTCATATATTATATATGAAAGTTAGTTATAACTTAGTAAGAATGGATTTTTACAAATAAAACACAACTTCCCATAGTATAAGGGTCAAAGTAGTACAACTTGAAAGATTTTACTTATAACATTATTAAAAACCCAAACACACACACTGGTGTGTGTGTGTGTGGGTGTCGACCGTAGCAGGAGAAGAGAGGGGAAAACCCTCAAGCTTAACAAATTCAACAAATTGAAGATGATTCAAGGACAAATTCGAATGCATGTCTTTAATTTCTCAATCATCTAAGTATCCTCAACCCTAGGTAAGTTAAATTATATGATTTGATGATCTTGATGAATTGGGTTTTTAACCAATCCGTGAAGATGTATGAAATTAGAATGATAGTGAGTTAGAATCATCTCATGAAACATGAATCATGCTTGAAATTCTAATTATTTTGATGTTTTGATGAAAACCCACTTGTAGTTGTAATGTTATGAAGATGATGATGCTAAATGTGTTAAATTGAGTATAATTATTATATATGAAGTTAGATGTTGTAGATTATTATTATAAGAATCTGATGTAGGATGAAGGTTATGTGAAAATTAGTTGAATTTCATGATTTTGATATGAAGTAGTAAGATTATGCATAATATACTTGTACACTATGCCTTGTAGATAGTACGCACACAACGTGTTCGATGAAATGCCTAGGCTGATTAAGTTAAGTTTTAACTTGAAAAACATGTTGAATTGATGAATTAGCATGAGAATGAAATTGTATACGGTTAATTAACGCCATAAGAAATAATTGAAGTGTGCGTATGCAATGGATATTGTGAAAGCTAAACGTGAAATGTTGCACCCTAGGGGCGAAGAAAGAAGAAGGTACAAGTCAACCCAAGGCGCTAGGAACGCGAGATCACGGTAAGTTCCTTTGAACTTTGTCTATCCTTAATGTAAATTTACGAATGTTAGTCTCCTTATATAAATTCTAGTTCGAAAGTGGTAGTGTAAAACATGGTAATTTGATGTGTTGAACATTTAAGGAATGGTTAGAAAAAAAATGAGAAAGTAAAGGAATGTTATGTAGTCGAACCGTATGAACGGGTCGTACTAATAGAATGTATGTTGGAATGTTATGTAGTCAAACCATATGAACGCGTCGTACTAATAGAATGTGTGTTGGAATGTTATGTAGTCAAACCGTATGAATGGGTCGTACTAATAGAATGTATGTTGGAATGCTATGTAGTCGAACCGTATGAACGGGTCGCACTAATAGAATGTATGTTGGAATGCTATGTAGTCGAACCGTATGAATGGGTCGTACTAATAGAATGTATGTTGGAATGCTATGTAGTCGAACCGTATGAACGGGGTCGCACTAATAGAATGTATGTTGGAATGTTATGTAGTCGAACCGTATGAACGGGTCGTACTAATAGAATGTATGTTGGAATGCTATGTAGTCATGAATGCTAGTACCTTACATAAAACTTAGTTAAAAGTAGCATAGTGGAACATGATCGAATTGATGTGGTGAATATAGAAGGAATCGCTTAGAAAATGAAGTAGTAATGTATGTGGTATGACCCGTTTTGAATGGATCGAAATGGGTTGAAAGTAAGACGGTAAAACGGATTAAGTAAGGACTTGATTGTAAACGGGTCAAAAATGATGAAATTGTATCAAGTATGTATGATATAAATTGACCCATTGTAAATGGGTTAATAAAGACTTGTATGATGAATAGCGGTGATGGTTGAGCATTGGCTCGTTACTAACGGGTCAAATGGGTTGCATGTATGAATGTTAATGAGATGTTGGAAATGAAAGGGAGTAAATGGAAATAATGCTAAAACAGAAAGAATGGTTACAACAAGGATTGTTAACAAAATGGTAATTTTGTTAATGGGTTGAATAAGGATAAGTAATGAATGTTATGGGTTTTATTTGGTATAATGAATTAACGAATGTTTTGATGTTGTGTATGTTAGGTAAATCTCATCGAACACACTACAACTCATGCACAAAAATGCGCTTCCGTATAAGTTTTGTGTCAAATGGGTCAAAACTCTCTTTTGGTTTGTAAGATGTTCTTTTGTATTTAAGGTCATATATAAATAAATTAGTTGATGGTTATAGTTAGTTAGTTTTCAACTAATGTAGTTTAAAAGTTATGATGGTCGTAAATGTCATAATTAGTCGTAAAGGGTATTTTCATGAAATTGTATGTGCCAAAATGAAAGTTTTAAAGTTTTAACATTTTTAAATGTCGTTTTGACCATATGTAAAATTGGACGTCACAAGTTGGTATCAGAGCCAAGGTTTGAGGGATTCGAGCACAAGTCGGAGTGCTTGAACTCAAACTGATAGCTCGCGCGATGGTGTGTTCCCTCCAAGGCCGCAAATGAGGTAAACATTTAAGTTTCGGCAAGGATAAGTAGGTATGATGTAATATTAGCAAAAAGATTTAGCTTGGTGGTTGGAAGTGTTAGAATAGGGATCAATACGGAGAGTTACGGGGCTCGTATGGTCGGATATGGACTCGAAAAATGAATAAAACAGCTGAAATAAGTCTGCAGCATTTTTGACAGCCGGGAGGGCGTCGCCGACGTCGGCATGGTGCGTCACCGATGCGACCACCTTAGTCGACGCCCAAACCCACTGCCGACAGAGCTTTTGGGCCGGCGACACTTTTGAGGTGTCGTCGCTGACGGGGTGTCATCGCTGACGGGGTGTGTCACGGCCCCCGGTCCGGTTTGACCCGGTTCAGGAGCCGCGGGACAGAAAATCCCGTGGTATTTATTTACTTGAGTTGACAGCGGAAGATTTTAGCAGGATCTTTTTAAAACTGAAAATGCCCGATTATTTTATTTCATAATTCGGGATAAAACCCCGGTAGTTTACAATAAGGTGATTTCACTGGGAAATCTTTATTTTACAAAACATGTTTCTTTATTTATAGGATAAATTACATTTTTCGTCCTTTATGTTTATGTTAGCTTGCAATGGATACCCTTTAACTTCAATAATTATAGTCACAGTCCTTTATTTGTAAAAACCATTACAATATACGTCCTTTAGCACTAACCTGGTTAAAATTTTCAGTTAAATCTATCCACTTAAGGGCAATTTAGTCTTTTAACTTTATTATTTATAGTATTTAATAAGAAAATATAACTTTTAAAACTTATAAAAACAAATATAAATACCCCTTTATCCCCCTCTCTTTTACCACCACTATCCACCACCGCCTGCCACCGTCTTCATCATCTACAATAACTACCAGCTCATCACCACATTAAAAGCAACCCCAAATTTATGAGTTAATATAAAAACATTAACACTCACAAAATGAAATCAATATTTGCCAACTACTTCAACCATGTGTATGCTCACAGTTTAACACTCACAGAATAATCAAGAATCTTTTGAAATTCCAAAGGTAAATACAACAGTTCTATTAAAACTCGGAATTAGTAACAGAAATATTATCATACTTGATGCTAATAATCTTTCCCATAACATCGATCCCCTGTTTCAACGCACCATTTATAGTCTCTGGCATGTGTTACCTCTGCTGATCACAAGACGCACCGAAGAAACCCCACCCAGTGTTAGTTGTTTTCTGGAAACACCCATTTCTCAGATCCGTACGTTTCGCGGCCAGATTTGGTAGATCTGATGCGACAAATATCACCACAACAGGTCGTCTCCAACCTGCTGCGACCCTCGAAGCCCATCAGATTTGTGTAAGAACACCGCCGCCGAAGTTGGGTCGGATTTGGTGGTGTGGTTACAGGTACTCTCCAGAGATAGATGGAGGCTGGGAGTAGAGTGATGGCGTTCTAGGGTGAATTGGGGAATGAGGAAGATGATTTTGTACTTGTACATATTTGTTTTTTTGTTTTATTTATAAGGAAATAGTTTAAATAAAAACGTGAAATGACCATAATACCCTTAAGTGAATAGACCTAACTAAAAATTTTAACCATGTTAGGGTTAAAGGACGTAAGGTGTCATGAGTTTTGCAAATAAAGGATTGTGACTGTAATTATTGAAGTTAAAGGTTATCCACTGCAATTCAATACAAACATAAAGGACGAAAAGTGTAATTTACCCTTATTTATATTGAGCCACTTCCTTAAGCTTGTAGTGCTTCGCGGCACTTTTGCTGGATCACAACAAATCACCTGAAACATGTTTGAAAAAGGTTTTGTCAGCGGGGAAATACTGGTGAATCATTCTTTTTACTAAAAACGACGCGTTGTTATAATTTATAGTATTAAGAGCGATTACAATGTTTATACATATCAACCATCTACCCACGGTATTTATCACTCGACCACCTATTGGCTATCTCGTTGTCCAATGGTGTCTGTGATTATGGTCATATCACCCCTTGGCTAACCCGTTGTCCAATGGTGACGGTTATCAAGTATTGTATACAAAACCCCACATACCGGCTGTAATTTGTAGATTTCAAAGACTTAATCCCTGTAATTATAACTTTGAAAATAAACATGATTTTGAAAGAAATTTGGTAAAAAGAGAATGACTCACTTTGCAGATTTAATACGAGCAGAGTCTAGCCTACTGATTAGCCTTGTTAACCTAATTCAAATAACAATGCACACGAAAACTAGGTTAGTAACTTTAATCCAACTTTTTACGACAACTCACGAGATCAAAACCTTCACAACGAATGACAAAGTGCGATACTTAAACATCCATCGAATTTTACGATGAATGACAAAGTATAACCCAAATTTGAGCAGCACTTAAACATCCATTGGATTGGTTCTATCGACCAGACATTGAATCGTAGTAGTGATCAAGTTATTACCCTGTATCGTAGCAGAGGTTCGGTATTAAAACTACTTTTGAATGAAGCAGTGTATAAGTGGGTGTACGTAACGGATTTTAGCGTCGAAACATGCAAACTGATCAAGTCCCAGGCCAGGGGTTTTATAGCCCGATTTGGACCCTCCCGCGAGTCGCGAAGGGATCCTCCTCCCCTGTCGCGAGTCGCGGGGCATACCCCCTAGCCTAGGGTTGCTTCGTGTCTTGTATAGCCTTGGTGAGTCAACAATTTTCGAATTTATGCGTTTTACAACCGTTTCAAACAGATAAACATAATTAGGGGAATACCCCTCTTGAGTTTTAGGGGCCCTGATCCTGATTCCGATTGTTCTGAAAATTGTAGGGTTTATGCAGAATTACTTGGGGGTCTTAATTAGGGTTTCCTATTGGACAAAATAAAATAATAAATAGGACTTTTGATGAGAGTTGTTACATCCTCCCCACCTTAATAAAAATCTCGTCCTCGAGATTTACTAGAATAAATGAGGATACTTTCGCTTCATCTCCGATTACAGCTCCCAGGTGTATTCGGGTCCTCTCTTTGATTCCCATTTGACTTTCACAAGCACTAGTCGCTTGTGTTTGAGAAACTTGATCTTTTTGTCTTCTATCTGTAATGGCTTCTCAACAAATTTTAGCTTTTCATTTACCTCTACATCTTGAAGAGGTACTACCAGGGATTCGTCAGATAGACATTTCTTGAGATTGGATACATGAAATGCGTCATGTACTCCAGATAACTTTTCTGGTAGTTGTAAGCGATAGGCAACTGGTCCTATACGTTGGATCACTGAAAATGGTCCTACGTATCATGGACTTAGCTTTCCTTCGTTACCGAACCGTACTACTCCTTTCCAAGGAGAAACTTTCAAGAGTACCCTATCTCCGACTTGAAATTCCAGTGGCTTGCGTCGATTATCGGCATAACTCTTCTTGCGATCTCGAGCAGTTTTCAGTCTTTCCTTGATCTGAGTGATCTTGTCGGTGGTTTCTTGCACAATTTCAGGACCGGATAATTGACTTTCTCCTATTTCTGCCCAGTAAACCGGAGTTCTGCATTTGCGTCCATACAGTGCTTCGAATGGGGCAGCTTCGATACTTGCATGATAACTATTATTATAGGATAATTTGATCAAAGGTAGGTGGTCATCCCAGTTTCCACCAAAATCTATCACACATGCTCGGAGCATGTCTTCCAGTGTTTGTATCGTCCTTTCACTTTGCCCGTCTGTTTGAGGATGATATGCCGTACTTAAATTTAGTCGTGTTCCCATTGCTTTCTGGAAACTTGTCCAGAAATGGGAAGTGAAACGACTATCCCTATCCGATACAATAGAGAGTGGAACTCCATGTAAGGATACTACTTCGTCTACATACAACTTTGCTAACCTTTCCATGCTAAAGGTTTCTTTCATGGGTAGAAAATGAGCTGATTTGGTTAATCGGTCCATAATTACCCAAATCGCATTATTACCTTTTCTGGTTTTGGGCAACTTAGTAACAAAGTCCATTTTTATGAGCTCACATTTCCAAACAGGCATTTCTAATTGTTGTAGTAGTCCCGAAGGTTTCTGGTGTTCTGCCTTAACTTGTGAACAAGTAAGACATTTAGAAACATATCTAGCTATGTCCTTTTTCATTCCTATCCACCAGAAATTATTTCTTAAATCTTGGTACATCTTGTTGTTTCCTGAGTGCATGGTATACCTAGATTATGGGCTTCCTCTAAGATCTTATTTCTTAATTCTCCCTGCTTAGGTACCCAAATCCTTTTCTTATGAAATCTCCAGATTCCATCAGCTCCTTGCTCCAATTCCTTTATTCTTCCTTTTATTCCTTCAGCATCATCCTTGATTTCTATTTCCTGAATATTCTTTAATTGTTCCATTAAGTCTAATTGTAAACTTAATCTAAGAGCACGAACTAGTCGTTGTTTTTCATGATACTTATGACTTAAGGCATCTGCAACTACATTTTCCTTTCCTTCGTGATACTGAATATCACAGTCGTAGTCGCTTAGTATTTCCATCCATCTCCTTTGTCTCATGTTTAATTCTTTTTGCCCAAATATATATCTTAAGCTCTTATGATCTGTATAGACAGTAAATTTACTTCCGTACAGATAATGTGTCCAAATCTTAAGGGCAAAAATTATGGCTCCTAACTCTAAATCATGAGTTGTATAGTTTTCCTCGTGCTTTTTCAATTGCCTTGATGCATATGCAATTACATTCTTGCGTTGCATAAGCACACATCCCAATCCCAGTTTTGAAGCATCACAGTATACTTCAAAATCTTCTGTTCCTTCCGGTAAAGCTAAGATTGGAGCATTTGTTAACTTATGCTTTAAAATCTTAAAAGCCACTTCTTGCTTAGGTCCCCATTCAAACTTAACTGCTTTACAGGTTAGCTTAGTTAATGGTACAGCTATCTTAGAAAAATCCTTAATAAACCGTCTATAATATCCGGCTAAACCTATAAAACTTCTAATTTCCATAGCTGATTGAGGAACCTTCCATTTGGTGATTGCTTCTATCTTAGCAGGATCTACGTGAATACATTCATGATTCACCATGTGTCCTAAAAATTGCACTTCCTCTAGCCAAAATTCACACTTCGAGAATTTGGCATAAAGCTTCTCCTTTCTTAACAAAGTTAAGAGTGTATGCAAGTGCTGACAATGCTCGTCCTGACTTTTGGAATAAATAAGTATATCGTCGATGAAGACAATTACAAATTTATCCAAATACGGTTTACAGATTCTATTCATCATGTCCATAAATGCTGCAGGTGCATTCGTTAATCCGAAGGGCATGACTGTAAACTCGTAATGACCATACCTAGTTCTGAAAGCAGTTTTAGGTATGTCTTCTTCTTGTACCTTTAATTGATGATATCCAGAGCGCAAGTCTATCTTAGATAAGTATCTAGCTCCTTGAAGTTGATCGAAAAGATCATCAATCCTAGGTAATGGGTATTGATTCTTAATTGTAACCTTATTCAGTTCCCTATAATCGATACACATTCGCATCGAACCATCCTTTTTCTTTACAAACAACACTGGTGCTCCCCAAGGGGATGAACTAGGTTGTATGAATCCTTTACTTAACAATTCATCTAATTGTTTCTTTAGTTCTAGCATTTCTGTGGGTGCTAACCGATAAGGTGCCTTGGCTATCGGTGTAGTTCCAGGAATTAAATGAATTCTAAATTCTACTTCCCTATCTGGTGGTAATCCTGGTAACTCTTCTGGGAATACATCTGTGTATTCTGAGACTACAGGAATCTCCTTAAGTTCTTTATCCTTAGTACTAATGATTACTGAAATCATATATACTATTCCTTGCTTTCGTTCATAACTAGCAACTTTCATTACTGAAATTAACTTCATGGGTTTACGTGGCTTATCTCCTGTAATCACGATCACTTCTCCGGTGGGTGCCCGAATCTCTACAGAGTTCTTATCACAAAGGATTCGAGCATGGTTGGCTACTAACCAATCCATTCCTAACACAACATCGAACCCAGCTAAATTCATTGGTAATAGGTTTGCATGAAATTTATGACCTGAAAGTTCTATATTTTCTTTTTGCAAAACCTTATCTATGTTAATAGAATTCCCATCTGCTGTTTCGACTGTAAAAATCTGCCTAAGGTTGGTTAAGGGTAAGTTAAGAGCTTGGCAGAATGAAGTATTTATAAAACTTTGGTTTGCACCAGAGTCAAATAATACTTTTGCGTAAACGTTGTGAACTAGGAACGTACCAGCTATCACATCTGGAATGAGTTCTGCCTCCTGAGTAGTTAATTGGAATGCTCGAACATTCTTCTTGGTAGCTCCGTCGGTCGGTTTGGCTTTATTGTCTACTGGTTTGACCAACTTAGGGCATTCTAGTTTGAAATGCCCAGCTTCTCCACAGTTATAGCAGACCCTTATTTTCTTTCTGCAGTCTTCTTCACGATGTCCTACAACTTTGCAAAAGTTGCAGGTTACATTGCATTTTCCAAAATGTTTCTTTCTGCAATTCCTGCAGAACGGCGGAGTTGAGGATTGCCCGGTTCCTTTCTTCTTGAAGTTGCTATTATTACCCACACGAAATCCTTGGGTAATTTTCTGAGCTAATTCCTTCTTCCGGTTTTCATCTCTTGTGCGTACCAGCTCGTCAGTTAGGGAGTTAGCTAATTCTACTGCATCGTCAATAGTGCGAGGTCTCGCAGCTTTAACGATATTACGGATTTCACCAATCAATCCCCAAATATATCGAGAAATAAGTACCGGTTCTGGCGAAGCCAGTGTTGGTACCACTCTAGCATATTCGAAGAATGTCGAAGTATATCCTCGACAATCAACACCAATCATTCGATGGTTTAGGAACTTATTCGCCATTTGTTCCTTTTCATATTCGGGGCAGAATTTTCTTTCTATTAGTTGCTTAAATTCTTCCCAACTCATGGCATAGGCCGTATTTCTTCCTTTGGCTTGAAGTACCGTATTCCACCATTCTAGCTCCCCTTCTTTAAAAAGATGCGACGCATACATAACCTTGTCTTCCTCAGCACATTTACTTATCATAATTACTGCTTCAGTTTTCTCCAACCAGCGCAGTGCCGCAGTCGCCCCTTCATTGCCTGCGAACTCAGCAGGTTTACAGGCAAGGAATTCTTTGTAAGTGCAACCAGGCGTTGCAGCTTTCATTTTCTTAAGGAGTGGAGCTTGCAACCCGTCATTTTCATTATTAATATGTTTACCGCCTCCGTTTATACTATTACTAAAATTGTCGCCTTGTGTGCGTTTGCTATGAATACTTTGTTGAGGTTCAATAGGTTTCTGGGCAGCAGCAAGGATTGCTGGAATAGCACTGGCTATTCATTGAGCAACGATATTTTCTATATCTTGCTTAGTCATGAATTGATTTCCCTGATTTTGCTCAGATTGATTAACTTCATTAACTGGTTCATTAGCAGGTTCCATCTGGTAATTAATATATATATATAATTTATTAGTATAGAGTAAATAGCAATTATACACCAAACAATCATACAAATTTCACAACACACATATATATATCCAAAATTATCGATTCCTCGATTTCCCTTTTTATATATCATATTATGCATCCGTACACACTGTTATTTTATAAAGTTTTATTTTTATTTTACAAGATTATATTTTTATTACTATTATTATTATTATTATTATTATTATTATTATTATTATACAATCACAGCTACGTTCTCACACCATCCCTTCTGCTGATATTTCAGAAACGACTCTCCCTCTCGTCGTACTTCCAGGAGATTTGCTCTCCCACCTCCCGAATCCTATTCCCTGCACCTATCAACTCTTCGCCAAAATGGCGGAGTTCAGCTAAATTTTCATTGCTCATTTGTGGGTTTGGTATAGGTTCTGGGTCAAACTGAGGGAAAAAGGTATAAGGATTATTAAGGAGGTTTTGAAACTGCCAATCATTAGTCCACCATTCGTCCATTTCTCCTAAAGGTTGGGTATGGATTAAAGGTTCTGGGATGGCTGGTTCCAAATTTATTGGAAGTTGAGTTTCGACAGGATAAGGGTAAAGGTTGGTATTGATAGGTCTAATGATATCACAGCTTGCCAATATGCGATCCAACTCCTCTTGTAATGGCAACTCCTCGACTTGTTTAGAACTTTCCCCAATTTCCATTTCTACTTGCCTAGAACCTTCCCCGATCGCAATTCTTTTTCCTTTATCTATGGGATTCTCTATTTTGGGAACCTTTCTAGTTGTTGGTTTCCTCCTGCGTACACGCCTCCAACCTACAAATCTTCTCTTTTTATTAGGCTTTGGTTTCTCCGAAGGTGGAGCGTGGAATTCCATAGGTTCTTCCACATCGGGTATGTAACCAGTAAAGTCTTTGGAAGCTTTCACTTTCACCGGATAGAGATTGAGATTCTGAAATGCTTCAGATAACTCATTCATGCTGTTTAGCATATATGCAAAAAAATGCTAAGTTAAAATTTTATAACAAAATTTCACATATAACCTTCAAGTATTATTGCATACCGTGTGACTAATTTAATACAAAGGACAACTGAAAATTAAAACATACTAGGGTTTATTGTAAACTTATTTATTTACTGGGTAAAGTTTCTGGCTTGTAAGTGATATGGGTGCTAGTACTGGGTCAGGGTATTTAAATGTTAGCATTTACTACTACCGTAGCTAACATATAGAGATCTGCCCATTTTTCATCTAATTCGTCTTCCCATGGTGGATTACTGCCTAGTTTCTGGATTTCCTTATTACTCCTCAATTCTTTTGGTTGTGATTTCTTTATTTTCTCTTGACTTTTCCTAATAATCAAACTTCTTTTATTAGGAGAAAGTGGTTCCTCATATTGTGCCTTTCGAACAAATATTCCTTCCTCAGTATCTGTTGGGTATTTTGAGGATGAAGTTCCTTTTTTCTTTCGGTGAAGTATCTAATTTATGGTAGATATCCGAAAGTCTTTGCTTACCCATACTGTAAACAAATATTCAAATAATAAAACACGTAATCACAAAATGGCAATCAGTAAAATTAAGTATTTTCTAAATACTTAATTGGCTTAAATCAATGGCTCTGATACCACCTTTTTCTGTCACGGCCCCCGGTCCGGTTTGACCCGGTTCAGGAGCCGCGGGACAGAAAATCCCGTGGTATTTATTTACTTGAGTTGACAGCGGAAGATTTTAGCAGGATCTTTTTAAAACTGAAAATGTCCGATTATTTTATTTCATAATTCGGGATAAAACCCCGGTAGTTTACAATAAGGTGATTTCACTGGGAAATCTTTATTTTACAAAACATGTTTCTTTATTTATATTGAGCCACTTCCTTAAGCTTTTAGTGCTTCGCGGCACTTTTCCTGGATCACAACAGATCACCTGAAACATGTTTGAAAAAGGTTTTGTCAGCGGGGAAATACTAGTGAATCATTCTTTTTACTAAAAACGACACGTTGTTATAATTTACAGTAATAAGAGCGATTACAATGTTTATACATATCAACCATCTACCCACGGTATTTATCACTCGACCACCTATTGGCAATCTCGTTGTCCAATGGTGTCTGTGATTATGGTTATATCACCCCTCGGCTAACCCGTTGTCCAATGGTGACGGTTATCAAGTATTGTATACAAAACCCCACATACCGGCTGTAATTTGGAGATTTCAAAGACTTAATCCCTGTAATTATAACTTTGAAAATAAACATGATTTTGAAAGAAATTTGGTAAAAAGAGAATGACTCACTTTGCAGATTTAATATGAGCAGAGTCTAGCCTACTGATTAGCCTTGTTAACCTAATTCAAATAACAATGCACACGAAAACTAGGTTAGTAACTTTAATCCAACTTTTTACGACAACTCACGAGATCAAAACCTTCACAACGAATGATAAAGTGCGATACTTAAACATCCATCGAATTTTACGATGAATGACAAAGTATAACCCAAATTTGAGCAGCACTTAAACATCCATTGGATTGGTTCTATCGACCGGACATTGAATCGTAGTAGTGATCAAGTTATTACCCTGTATCGTAGCAGAGGTTCGGTATTAAAACTACTTTTGAATGAAGCAGTGTATAAGTGGGTGTACGTAACGAATTTTAGCGTCGAAACATGCAAACTGATCAAGTCCCAGGCCAGGGGTTTTTTAGCCCGATTTGGACCCTCCCGCGAGTCGCGAAGGGATCAACCTCCCCTGTCGCGAGTCGCGGGGCATACCCCCCTAGCCTAGGGTTGCTTCGTGTCTTGTATAGCCTTGGTGAGTCAACAATTTTCGAATTTATGCGTTTTACAACAGGTTTCAAACAGATAAACATAATTAGGGGAATACCCCTCTTGAGTTTTAGGGGCCCTAATCCTGATTCCGATTGTTCTGAAAATTGTAGGGTTTATGCAGAATTACTTGGGGGACTTAATTAGGGTTTCCTATTTGACAAAATAAAATAATAAATAGGACTTTTGATGAGAGTTGTTACAGGGTGACCAGGTGTCGCCGACGCCGCGGTCTGCTCCACTCCGCTGTTTTGCTTAGTTTTCCGTATCTTTGGATCCCCGTACTTCCCGAAGGTACATTTTATAGCCCCATGATGTAATTATAAGGCTTAATAAACCATGTAAGTTCAAGAATGATAGATGAAAATGGTGAAAGTCTAATGTATGGTATGGGGCGTCATGTAATGAAAGAACGATTATTAAGTGTTAGTTTGAAATATATATTGAAGCAAATAATGAATGAAATGACTTTGATGAATAGAGAATGAAAAACATTTAAATTGGATATGTTTATGTAGATGGCGGATGATAGGAATGCTAACAATGATGATCTAACTCGACCAGAAAAAAAAAGATAGAATGATAAGTATGATCAAACCTAGAAAGTATTGAACGTGAAAGTATGATAGAATTGCGAGTGTAGTATGGATTCTACGGATGAAAAACTGGTCCAATAAAAAGTAGATGTTAGTAGAACGAAAATTTTAAAGGAAGATATTTATATGGGGATGCAACACATGAAACATAATGTAAAATGTAGTGTTGGAATACAACACTTGAAGTTGAATATAGTAAAGATATGTTGATAGTTAACCGTGGTAGACCCGAAACGGGATATACGAGTAAGTGTAAAACTGATGTGTGCAAAATGCAACATATAAATTACATCAATTGTGGCATAAAACTAACCCTTTTTTAGTACTAATGTTGGAAAAAGTGTGCTTTTGTCTTCCTTTTGTATTTTCAGGATTAAATGAGCTCAAATTAACAAAAGAAGCAAAAAGGCAACTAAATCTAACATAAATACAAGAAAAGGAACAAACGTGACATGCCCAACCCCACGAAAGCATCTTCCCAAGCAAAACAAGAGAATAGAAGGCTGAACACGCCCCGTGCTCAGTGAACACGGGGGCGTGCCCAAGTGTCAGCATAAAAGACAAAGTTGTAGAAGCTTCCATCGCCCACCACGGGGCCGTGCTCAGCGGACACGGGGCCGTGGTCAACTATAAGATTCACAGAATCCAAGCAAATCTTGATAGTACAGATATGCTTCTGCACACGGGGTCGTGCCTAGCGGACACGGGGCCGTGGTCAACTAATACAGACAAAAGCAATTAATGAAGACAGAGAAGGATGTGGACACGGGGCCGTGCCCACTGGACACGGGGCTGTGCCCGAGCTTCTGTTCAGCCTATAAATAGGAGTGCTTGGCTCAAGCTCAAACCATCCCTTGGCACACCACCTCTCTCACACTTCACCCACCACCCACCACCACCATAACACCATCATCCACCACCATCATCCATTGTCCATCATAGAGTGTGTGAGTCGTCTCGGGATCCAAGATTGATCGTAAGAGTTCTTGACAATCAAGGCCATGTTTGCCTAAGTCTCTTACATCACTTGGTGAAGACAAAGTGTCTCGTGTAATACTTTTTATTTTTAATCTTTTTGCACTTTTTAATTGGTTATGTATTAATGACTTTAATAACTAGTTTCTTATGTTGAAGGTGATTCTTCCTTATCGTTTGTCCGTGGTGTCTTGGCATTATTTTACTGTCTATATAAAATAAAAGATTTTCACCATTCATATCTCCACAGTCTATATGGAGGTATGTTGGCTACCTGGTCGGGGGTTAAGGGAACGGTTTGGTAAGAGTCTTGCCATTGTTCAGTGTATAGATCCTGCAATGGACCTGGGTCAAATTTAGTAGGACCTCCTTCAATACTTAACGGTATTGGATGGAGGGGGTCCAAACTCTTTGATCCCCTCATAAGTTAAGCTACTATTAAAACTTTAACCCGGCTACTTAGGACTGTATCCCTGCTGACTCAGACTACTTAGCCGAGGGTAACGTCGCCTTCAAAAGAGGGGCCTACCACATTATGCATTAATAACTTAATTAATTATCTTTCAATAATCCGACCCTTTAGGATTGTATCCTTGCTGACTCAAACTACTGGGTTGAGGGTAACGTCACCTCCAAAAGAGGGGCCTACTACAATAACTAAGATAATCTCTTAAATAGTGCAAAAGTGCGGAAATAATCAAAGGTTACACTAAACACGAGTCGGAGCCAAGTGATTCATCTTGTCTATCTGTTTTTACTTTTATTTTTATTTTTCAGCATTTTAGTTAGTTTTTATTTTCTTAGTTTAAAAAACATTTTTCTAAACTTTTGATTTGATTAGACGTTGAGGATAAACCGGTACTAAAAGCTCTTGTGTCCTTGGACGACCTCGATATCTTACCAACACTATACTACGCTCACGATGGGTGCACTTGCCCATATGTGGGTTTAGTGTTAGTAAATATCGTGTTTTATAAATTTAAAACTTGGCTAAAGAAAGTGTAAAAAGGGCTTAAAATAAACATTAAAACCATAACACACTTCACGCACATCAAGTTTTTGGCGCCGTTGCCGGGGACACAAGTATTTTAAGAAAGTTAGGAATCCACGGCCTAATCTTTTTTCTTATTTTTCAATTTTTTTAGGATTTTTCTTAGTTTTTCAGCTTCTGCAGAGCTCAGCACGGGCCGTGCCTGGTCGGACACGGGCCGTGCCCAGCAGTGTTACTGGCAGTTTTTATTTTCCGAGTTACAGAGAGCTGAGCACGGGGCCGTTTCGGTGCAACACGGGGCCGTGTCCAACTCCCAGTAACAGAGATCCGGAAAACAATCACTGTATCTCCGACCACGGGCCGTGTTCACTGAACACGGGGCCGTGGTGAACCTTCTGACCAACGTTCTTTTCTGTTTTTATTGCAGGACTTGGAACCCAGACGCCACATTTGAACTTCTTACGTAGTGCATGAGCTCCAGTTCTAGTAAAGACATAAAAGAACCTCTAGAAGAACCCGAACGTTTTCTCAGAAAAAGACTTAAAGCTAAAAACCAAGAGAAAGTTTCGGGGGACCCACCTCCAATGGCGGACCAACGTACTCTCATGGATTACCTACGGCCCACTGTAGGTAATCTCGGCGCCGCTATCAATGCACCGAATGTCGAAGCCAATAACTTCGAACTTCGGCCACATTTGATACAAATGCTTCAAAACTCCGCAACCTTTCATGGGCTTGCGGACGAGGATCCCCATCTACATATTACTAATTTCTTAGAAATATGTGATACCTTTCGGATCAATGGAGCATTAAACGACGCCATCCGCCTTCGGATGTTTCCATTTTCACTAAAAGACCGAGCTAAGGCTTGGCTTAATACCCTCCCAGTTGGCTCCGTAAACACCTGGGATGAACTAGCCCAAAAGTTTCTATATAAGTATTTCCCTCCTGCTAAAACGGCTAAATTAATGACTGAAATTAATACATATTCACAAGAAGATGGGGAATCCTTATATGAAACTTGTGAAAGGTTCAAGGAGCTACTAAGAAAGTGTCCTCATCACGGTCTTGCGGTATGGCAACAAGTATCCACTTTCTACAATGGGTTGTTGCCACACACAAGACAAACACTTGATTCTAGCTCCGGGGGACTTCTAGGTAATCGTCGCCCAAATGAAATATATAATCAAATTGAGGAAATTGCTCAAACCAATTTTCAGTGGCACACTCCCCGAGGCAATAAATCTATTGCCCCGGGCGCCCATAAGGTTGATGAAAGCACTTCTTTACAAGCTCAAATCGAGGCCCTTTCAACAAAAATAAAAAAATTAGAAATGGCAAAAACGGCCTCGGTTATGGCTTGTGAGGGGTGCGGTGGACCACATGAAAATTGGAGTTATATGAAAGAAGTAGATGATCAAACGGAAACGGTAAACTACATTGATAATAGACCTAGGCCGTCGGGTCCACCAACGGATACCTACAACCAAGGATGGCGTAACCACCCAAACCTTGGTTGGAGAGATCCCAGCAATAGTAGTAACCAACAAAACCAACGAACTAACTTTCAACAACCACAAAACTTTTCTCAACAACAAGGTGGACAAGAAAGGCTTGAAGATACTGTATCTCGCCTCATCTCCGACACCAAAAAGAAAATCTCGGATCGATTTCAGCAATTGGAATCGAATTTTAGAAATCAACAAGCTAGCATTCAAAACATTGAAAAACAATTAAATCAAGTAGCTCAAAATTTCTCCGAGAGACCACAAGGCGCTTTACCAAGCAATACCGAAACCAACCCAAAGGCACAAGTGCATCTCATCACATTGAGAAACCGAACCGTGGGTCCCGAGGAGGCTCCAGTACCGCCAACTGAAAGAAGCCAATCCAACCAAACCATGACTCCACCTGCGACCCAACCAGAAAAGGCTTCTTTACCAAATCAAGAGCCCACCAAGACTCCTTCGGTTCCATACCCCGGTCGGTTAATTCGTCAAAAGACCGATGAGCAATTCGCAAAATTCGAAAATTTACTAAAACAATTGCATGTTAATATTCCTTTTATCGAGGTCCTAACCCAAATGCCTAAATATGCAAAATTTATGAGGGACTTCCTCACTCACAAAAGGAAAATTGAATCATTGCAATTAGTTAACTTAGGCGAAGAATGCTCCGCCTTAGTACTCAACAAACTCCCATAAAAGAAAATTGATCCTGGAAGCTTCACGATCCCTTGCTCGATTGGGGAATCCCCCATTCGTAATGCACTAGCCGATCTTGGGGCTAGCATTAACCTCATGCCCACATCAATGTTCAACCGTCTCGGCTTAGGAAAAACGAGCCCTACAAAGATGAGCATACAACTAGCCGACAGATCCGTCAAATTTCCACAAGGTGTCGCTGAAAATCTATTGGTCAAAGTCGACAATTTCGTCTTCCCGGCCGACTTTGTCATACTAGGCATGGAAGAAAACACCGATGTCCCCCTCATCCTCGGGAGGCCATTTCTAGCTACCGCCCAAGCAGTGGTGGATATGAATGACGGAACACTAACATTGAAGTTTGGGGACGAGGAAGTGAAGTTTGGAGTTGGAAAAAGAGTAGAAGACGAAGACCCGGTCAACTACATGAAGGTCATAGACTCAAGCTTGGATGACGCTCTACGACGGTGTAACATGGGATGCAAAGCATCCCACTTGAGTAACATATGACCAGGCTTTGGGTCTAGCCAAGGACCCTTATAAACGTGGCGCACCACAGAGGGATTCCGAGGAACTATCCTCAGTTTAGTTTAGATTAATTTTTATGTTTTCTAGTTAGTTTTAATTTTCAGGAATAAAACACACTCGGGATGGCAAATGAAACAAGGGAAACTTGAACCAGCACCCCATGCAGGAAAACAGGGCCATCCGACAAAATTTCTTCATTACAGCAAGTTCAGCACGGGCCGTGTCCGGCCAACACGACCCCGTGCTGCACAGTCTGCAGAAATGACCCAGTTCAGGTAAACTGGACACGGGCCGTGTTCACCCAACACGCCCCCGTGTCCAGGCTTCTGTTTCTTTTGTTTAACTTTCGGTTACTGGCACCTGAACACGGGGCCGTGCCCGGACAACACGGGGCCGTGCCCGGACAACACGGGGCCGTGTCCAGGCGCCCAGTAACACAATTTTTTGCTTTTTCACACCTTTTACACATTCAATCAACCTAAAAACTTATTTTTGGGACACATTGAGGACAATGTGTAATTTAAGTGTGGGGGGGATGCTAAAACCTTGAATCTTGCAAGTCCTAATAACAAGCCTTACACAAAACTCTATTGGAACCGCTAATCACCCCAAATTTTTTCAAAAATTTTCATTTTTTTACTTATCTAGGTTTAATTTGGGAATTTCAAAAATTCTAAAAAGGTTATATTTTTACAAATTTACAACCGATAGCGTCGTGATAAAAAGAACCAACATAAGAAAATTATGAAAAGGCATGACAAGCTTAGTTAAAATTTAATTATATATACTTGATCACATTAAAACTCATTCCCACAAAAGTGAGTTTTGAGCCTTTATTGAGCATACAAATACATATCTTTAAATTAAATGCTCATTTTTCGTTTATTGTGTGAATAGCCGCTTGGTTCTTACAACTCTAGAACTTGCCACGACGATACATTCCCGGTCCTTACCAACTTAAACCCGAGTAAGTAAATGATGGAGGCATTAGGACTAACCCTTTTTATTTCTACACCATTATTTTCTTTTTTACCACCTACCCAAAATCCCCCTAGTTAACCCCTTTGAGCCTAAACCTTTTTATTTCTTAACCCAAACCATACACCCTTTCACCCACCAAAACCTTTTTATTTTTAACCCTTTATTTTAGTAACAAGCTCGGTTTTTAGTATGACTTCCAAAAAAAAAAATGATGATGAAGCAAAAGAAATAAACAAGCAAGTTCATCAAAAATAACTTTGTTTGAATTATGGCTTCATCAAAAATAAAAAATTGCAAAAATAAAAAGCCTTACGAAAACTGATGCTTTTTACGCTTTTCGCCCTTTTCTACTAACCACTAACCCAACCACCTACCCTTAACCCAAGCCTAACCCTTCACCCAAAAGTCCTCTTGATATTTACAAATGTATATAGTTAAAAAGGAGGAGGATTGATTGCTTGGAAAGCCTATGGTAGGAGTAAGTTCCATGCCGCTCTCGAGTGATTCACTAAAATACATCTTCGGCCGAGTGTTGAGTGATCCCCCGTGAGGTATGTGAACTTGTATATAAATAGAATTTTAAAGAGGCATGTTATGCCCTAATAAGTAATTTATCTTATGAAAAGTTTTAAATAAATCATGACGAATAGGATTGTAAATAAATAAAAATAAAACGTAATAAAGAATCTTGGAAATCCCGACACTCTATGACAAGCCCAAAAACCTTCTCTTCTACACATTCCATTTGGGAGTGTAAAGCCACATTGTAAAGAGTTTTGCTTGAGGACAAGCAAAGATTCAAGTGTGGGGGTATTTGATGTGTGCAAAATGCAACATATAAATTACATCAATTGTGGCATAAAACTAACCCTTTTTAGTACTAATGTTGGAAAAAAGTGTGCTTTTGTCTTCCTTTTGTATTTTCAGGATTAAATGAGCTCAAATTAACAAAAGAAGCAAAAAGGCAGCTAAATCTAATATAAATACAAGAAAAGGAACAAACGTGACATGCCCAACCCTACGACAGCATCTTCCCAAGCAAAACAAGAGAACAGAAGGCTGAACATGCCCCGTGCTCAGCGAACACGGGGGCGTGCCCAAGTGTCAGCATAAAAGACAAAGTTGTAGAAGCTTCCATCGCCCACCACGGGGCCGTGCTCAGCGGACACGGGGCCGTGGTCAACTATAAGATTCGCATAATCCAAGCAAATCTTGATAGTACAAATATGCTTCTGCACACGGGGTCGTGCCCAGCGGACACGGGGCCATGGTCAACTAATACAGACAAAAGCAATTAATGAAGACAGAGAAGGATGTGGACACGGGGCCGTGCCCACTGGACACGGGGCCGTGCCCGAGCTTCTGTTCAGCCTATAAATAGGAGTGCTTGGCTCAAGCTCAAACCATCCCTTGGCACACCACCTCTCTCACACTTCACCCACCACCCACCACCACCATAACACCATCATCCACCACCATCATCCATTGTCCATCATAGAGTGTGTGAGTCATCTCGGGATCCAAGATTGATCGTAAGAGTTCTTGACAATCAAGGCCATGTTTGCCTAAGTCTCTTACATCACTTGGTGAAGACAAAGTGTCTAGTGTAATACTTTTTATTTTTAATCTTTTCGCACTTTTTAATTGGTTATGTATTAATGACTTTAATAACTAGTTTCTTATGTTGAAGGTGATTCTTCCTTATCGTTTGTCCGTGGTGTCTTGACATTATTTTACTGTCTATATAAAATAAAAGATTTTCACCATTCATATTTCCACGGTCTATATGGAGGTATGTTGGCTACCTTGTCGGGGGTTAAGGGAACGGTTTGGTAAGAGTCTTGCCATTGTTCAGTGTATAGATCCTGCAAAGGACCTGGGTCAAATTTAGTAGGACCTCCTTCAATACTTAACGGTATTGGATGGCGGGGGTCCAAACTCTTTGATCCCCTCATAAGTTAAGCTACTATTAAAACTTTAACCCGGCTACTTAGGACTGTATCCCTGCTGACTCAGACTACTTAGCCGAGGGTAACGTCGCCTTTAAAAGAGGGGCCTACCACATTATGCATTAATAACTTAATTAATTATCTTTCAATAATCCGACCCTTTAGGATTGTATCCTTGCTGACTCAAACTACTGGGTTGAGGGTAACGTCACCTCCAAAAGAGGGGCCTACTACAATAACTAAGATAATCTCTTAAATAGTGCAAAATTGCGGAAATAATCAAAGGTTACACTAAACACGAGTCGGAGCCAAGTGATTCATCTTGTCTATCTGTTTTTACTTTTATTTTTATTTTTCAGCATTTTAGTTAGTTTTTATTTTCTTAGTTTAAAAAAACATTTTTCTAAACTTTTGATTTGATTAGACGTTGAGGATAAACCGGTACTAAAAGCTCTTGTGTCCTTGGACGACCTCGGTATCTTACCAACACTATACTACGTTCACGATGGGTGCACTTGCCCATATGTGTGTTTAGTGTTAGTAAATATCGTGTTTTATAAATTTAAAACTTGGCTAAAGAAAGTGTAAAAAGGGCTTAAAATAAACATTAAAACCATAACACACTTGACGCACATCAAAAACATATGACAAAGGTGGTAGCATGTGATGGTGTAAGTAAATATATCTATAGAAAGATGTTGTGGTAATAAAAGATTCTAACGAAAGAAGCATGCACTGGATATGTCACGAATTAGACGTGTAGTGATCGACTCGTGAGGATCAGAATGGATAATGGGCTAAGATCTTGATGGATGATTTAAGTACCGACAAGGGTAGAAATGTTTGAAAGAAATAATAAAATAATAGTAAGTATGTCCGAATTGAAACGAGGTGAGAATGTAAAGACCTCGACGTGAAGAGAACTAATAAACTTAGCGGAAGGATGCTCACGAGCAGAAACTCATCACAGATGTGCCTAGCGAGCGCGTGTAAGAAGGAAAAGAGGATGTAAGATACTCGGGTAATCGAAAACATTCCATAAAAAAATGGAGTGTGTAAATGAATAACTAGAAAGAAAGGTAGAATACAAATGTGTAAAAATATCAAGAAAGAGACATAGATTTTGAACGTTCGAAATTTATACACGAATTATAAGAATGAAAGGTATTGGCCCAACATGTAAGCATAGTTACCTATTGGACTTATTAGTAAATGATTCAAAAGAAGCGGGATGGCTAATAGGTTGAGACCCTAACAACTGGCTTATTTTTAACAAAAGAAAGATAATTCTTGCAAGGCATGACAAGAACAACATTTACAAGGGTATGTCTAAAATTAACAAGGAAGTGCAAATGTGTGAATTAGTCCATACTGTGGGGATGGAAAGGGCAATGACCAAAAGTCATGAGTTTTAATTAACGAAGTTGAACATGTAATATGGTTGGGAAGTAAAACATTAATTTGTCATAGTAAGGTAGATAATTAGATATTGCGTACGAAAGAAATTTGTGAATGTTTGAAAACACAAGCAATTAATAGGAATTGAGTTACTAAGTGTCGGTGGCGTATATATATATATATATGTATACACATATATTGGTAGTCAGAATTTTACGTCACGAAGGGGGCGATTAGGAAAAAATGATGATAATAATAATGGAGGGATTGAGTAGTAGGCTCATGATAAGCATTATCGTTGCTAATGGTATAGTGAAGGAACAAGTATGGTTAGTAACAAAGCAGGATAAATGCTTAGAATGCAAAATTTAAAATAATTATAAAGAATTGTATGGAATATTTGAAAGGTTAACGTTGAAGGAAGTTAGAATGAAAACATTAGAATGCATAACTATTAGAAATGGTGAAATGTTACATAAAGAATGATTAGGTGGAATGTGGCATAAAAGATATTTTGCCACAAGTGAGCCTTGCAAAGAATGTAAGACAGGATTACGCAATGGCAAGAAATTTTGGACTAAGTGAGTAAATAAATGGATATTTGAATAAATCCTACCCCTAGTTGGGTTTCCTAACACATGTGAGGACTTATTAGAAGGTAAACCTCTCGAGAAATGTCACGAGTTAGCCTACCCCTAGTTGGGTTTCCTAACACATGTGAGGACTTATTAGAAGGTAAACCTCTCGAGAAATGTCACGAGTTAGAGTTTGTATTGTGACATATGTGCCTCTACGACCACCATACAAATACAAAACCAATGAAATCTTGTGTTTCATACTTGGAATTTGTATAAATACGTGTATCATTTGCACATACCAATTCTTCTTCAATTTCGAGCTTTAAATCACTTTCAGGAAAGTTATACGCGAACTGATGCGTAAACGTAATCAGTTTAATGAGAAAAACACTCCGGAATAGTTAAATAGGCTTAACATACCATAAATAACCTTTACATAACTTAGAAATAAGTTTTGGAGGGTGTGGTGTGTCGAAAACAAGTTTATTCGATCACAGGGACTATTTACGTCAAACTGTGAAACTCTGGCGAATCGTATAATAACGAACATTTTGGAACTTGATCATAAGCTAAACATACCCTAAATATCCTTTACATAGCTTAGAAATAGGCTTTGAGGGGTTCGTTATGCGAAAATACGCTTATTTGATCAATGGGGACTAAAAGCGTCAAAAAGTGCATAAGTTTGCATTTACGCGCATATCTTACGTTCTGAGCATATCCGGACATCCAAAATTTTTTGTAATCATTAAAATATTTTATTTTAGTGATTGGAATGCAAAAATACCATTCGTCACGTAATTTGGATCGTTTTTCGCGTCCGTTTGTGTTTCGTCATAATTAGCCGAATAACGTGACCGTACAACCAAACGAACTGACATCCGAGATGTTTTCAAGCATATTTCATGGCCCCTATACTTTGACATCTTTATTGAGCCTTGAAATAGGTTAACAAGGTTTAAACGCGTCAAAAATGCAATAAATAGTGTGCAGGGACCTGTTTTGTAAAATTCTGAAACTAGCAGCCTAGCCGTAGCGCTGCGCGACGCCTAAGGGCTCTTCCTATATATAAGTGCTTTTAACACATTACATGTCATTGCGTTATTTAGATCACTTGGACAAATGTTTTCAAAACGAAGTTACAACTACAAGGTTTTCTTAACGATATAAACCATACAATGTTTACTTTCAACAACGATTTACTACTTGGGTTACAAAGACAAATGTTTTCAGTTAAGATTCATGGCTACAATGGTTTTGGTTTACAGATATATCAACTTGTAAAGGTTGATAGAAACATACTGCAATATCAAACTCTTTTGTTTTCAAGGTATACACTCGACAACTCTTTTAGTTGGACGAGGTATTTCAATATGAACTCAAGGCCATGAATCTGACGCACTCACAAAACCTATGTCTCGCCGGCATTTTTATGCTGACGTATTTTCACATATGTTTCAGGTACCCTAGTTTGATGATGTTTGATGATGATTATGACGCATGCTCACATAGGAATGGACGAGGCCTTCGTGAATTAATAACAATGAAGGACAAGACAATATGTTCATGTTTTGTTTTTAATATTCGAGACAATGTAATAAAATTGATTCAATAAAACAAAACTTCAATCCATGTTTTGTGAAACAATGATTCTGTTACGACATTTCCGCCACGATTTGTTGTTTTAACGCAATCGGGGTGTGACAGAAGAGTTGGAATCAGAGCTTATGGTTATAGGGAATTAGGTTATTAGTAATGCTTTGACCTAGACTATAACCTTCCTAGGACCCTAACACAAGTTGTCTTGTGTTTAGTCTTAAAAAAAATACCATTTCCTATCTTTAGGTGACAACTACAACAAGAACACGAATTACAAATCCGATTTGAAAACTAATCATCTCCTCGTAGATGATTTATTATAAGGTTTTGAACCTTCAAAGTTTTCAAAATCTCGTCAAAGTTTGGGTCTTATTAAAGTGAACACGTTCAATTTGGAAGGGTGGGTGCCTGTATCCCGAGTTTTCTGTCTAAGGCTAGAGTGTTCGTACAAATCCACATAATCAGACCAGTCACTCTTACCTGGGAACTCTTGGGGTGAGTGTCCACTTATAGGCTAAAGCATGTCTTCGTGATACATTATAAGGACCTATTTACTTTGTTCAGCCTCTGTACGTCATTTGTTTGTTCGAGGTAACGAATGATCGCCTTCCTTATGTTTCATCGATATCTTGATACCTCTTTTTGTCCATCCAATTGTTAATCTCACTCGTTTCTCGTGTTTTCTTGTTCTTTTTAGAAAATGCCACCTAGACGCGATCAAACTGAGAATGCTGCCCTCGCAGCCATAATCGTTCAGCAGATGGTTGTTGTGCTTCCAAACCTCATTACCCAGATAAACCAAGCGAATAACAATAACAATGCTCCGTGTAACTTCAAAACATTGAATTCAGCTAAGCCATCGAAATTTTCTGGGTCTCAAGAAGCAAATGCACTCCTACAATGGTTCGAGAGTCTGGAAAGCACATTCAGACATGTTCAGTGTCTAAATGAGCGAAAGGTTGAATTCGCATCTAGTGTTTTTGAGAAAGGAGCTTTAACATGGTGGAATGGCGTGATGAGAGATAGGGGTGGCGATGTGGCACTGGCTCAAACCTGGGAAGAGCTTCGAGCTCTACTGATGAAGAAATTCTGTCCTCATCATGAAATCAGGGCACTGGAAAGGGAATTCGACGATCTTAAGCAAGATAGTGGTGAACATCGAGCCTACACGGATCGATATGAGGAATTAAGTCTGTTATGCCCAACCATGGTTATGCCTTTGGATAAGGCAATCGAAAAGTACATTGATGGCCTCCCTGACTCAGTACAAGACATTGTTACTGGTAGCAACCCTACTACAGTTAGACAGGCCATTGAGCTATCCGCTACCCTGACTGAATCACAGATCAGGAAGGGTAAACTTTTCCGAAAAGGCGACAAGAAACCAACCGATGAAATGAAACCAAAAGATAAGCAGACTGAGTCCTCCAAGAAGTCAAAGAAGCGTAAGGCTTCTCAGAACTTCGTCGTGGTTGCTCAAGACGATCAAGTTGTCCCTAACCTACCAGCTCAACCCCCTGCTAAGAAGCCATACAACGGAACTGCACCTTTGTGCAACCAATGTAACCTTCATCATCATGCTAGTGTGCAATGTCGCAAATGCCTAAATTGTGGACTTACTGGTCATACAGCTCGGGTTTGCCGAGCTGCAGCTGCACAAAATCAAGCTGACAACAATCCTGCTCAAGCTCATTTTCCACCAGGTTCTTGCTACAACTGTGGCGAGATGGGCCATTTCAGAAACAATTGCCCAAAGCTTGCTAATGCAAATCCAGCACGTTGATGAGCATTCGACTGAATGGAAGACGATGCTATTTAGAAACAATCGAACTTTATGTACTATTTTCTTTTGTTATCCAAGTCTATGAAACAGTTATTTTGGTTTTTCGGGTAAAGAGTTATTTTGGTTTTTCAATAAATCTTTATTTGCATTACGATGTATGAAAACAAGTGTGGTTACATGTATGAACGATATATTCCTACGATACCGATACCAAGGAACTGTGTTCCTTGCGAGACAAACTACTCTTGTAGTTCTTCCATTTTTGTGATCGCTCGTGATCTCTACGAAAATCTTAAGTACTCGTTTCTCCGAAGAAACGAAGTACAAGGTGCAAGTTACAACCCTGGACAAATACCCAAAGTACCACTTTAAATCCTTAATAGGATACCCAAGGGTACTTCCGTAAGCCTTTGATTGGTCTTCCATATCATATCTTCCCGACTTCACGATATTTTACACAGCATATGATTTCAAAAGATTATGCATGTTTTCAAAAACCTCATACATGTTTTCAAAATCATCTCACATGATTTTAAAACATTTCATAACAATGTTTACTTAATATACTTAGTACATGATTTCAAAAACATTACAAAAGGTTTTCAAAAACATATTCTTAACGTTTCCAAGCATAGCTTTCAAAAACATTTTGCTCATATGTTGTCTTAACATACGTATTACACGATTTTCAAGAACACTCTGCTTAGTATGCTGACTTAGCATGCTTAGCACCAAAATTTCAAGGATCCATTTGCTTCATATGTTGTCTTAACATATCTAGCACCTTGATTTCATAAACACTATACTTCGTATATGGTCTTAGCATACTTAGTACAAGGTTCCTAAACTTTTCTCTCTATACGAATTCTGAATCCTTATAGGATCTTCTTCATAATTAGATCCTCGTGGATGTTCAAAGCACAAAATCAAAGTCCTTAATTGGATTCTTTGTGTGCTTTAATACGAATGTTACGATTCTTTGTGAACGAAATCGAATCCTTATAAGATCATCCTATCTTTATAGATAGATTCTTGAGGATGTTTAAAGTACTAGTTGAAGTCCATTGATTTAATTCCTGGTATACTTTAAATGCACATGTACAAATCGACGACGAGTTAATAACAAGTTAATAACAAATTGATAACGAATTGAAAACCAAGTGAACAATGGTGTGACTATTATGTGCTTACGTGTTTATGTGTTGATCTAATCAAAGAAACTCTATGGTAATCTAGTCAAAGTTATCTAAAGATTGTTCGACAAATTCTATCCCCTACACATTATAAAACAAATTGTGCGGACTGTGCAAGGAATTACGTAATTATGGATGCATACATAATTATGGATTTTAGTACACAGAAACCACAGCAAGTTTTGTCATGTATCAACATAAATAAGAAACTAAAGTTAACTCTATTCGTTTCCATTTCTGATGAAGTACCCACTGAGGAAAAATGAACTAGCTGTTCATTTTTCACTTCTGAAAGAAATATCCGCTGAGGGAAATGAATAATCTATTCATGAACTGTGTTCATTTTCATATCTTATGAAGTACCCCCTGAGGAAAATGAATTATCCATTCATTTTCGCTTCTGAGAAATACCCACTAAGGAAAATGAACAAATTCATTTTCATTTCTGATAAAGTGCCCACTGAGGAAAATAAACCATCCGTTCATTTTCGCTTGTGAAGAAATACCCACTGAGGAAAATGAATTGATCATTTATTTTCACTTCTAAAGAAATACCCACTGAGGAAATGAATAATCCTGCATTAATATTGTCATTTTCATTTCTAACGAAGTACCCACTGAGGAAAATGAATCATTCATTCATTTTCACTTCTGAAGAAATATCCATCGGGGAAATGAATATCTTTTTCAATTATCCTTCATTTCCACTTCTGACGAAGTATCCACTGAGGAAAATGAATCATCCATTCATTTTCACTTCTGAAGAAATATCCATCAGGGAAATGAATATCTTTTTTCAATTATCCTTCATTTCCACTTCTGACGAAGTACCCACTAAGGAAAATGAATCATCCCTTCATTTTCACTTCTGAAGAAATATCCATCGGGGAAATGAATATCTCTTTCAATTATCCTTCATTTCCACTTCTGACGAAGTACCCACTAAGGAAAATGAATCATCCATTCATTTTCACTTCTGAAGAAATATCCATCGGGGAAATGAATATCGTTTTCAATTATCCTTCATTTCCACTTCTGACGAAGTACCCACTGAGGAAAATGAATCATCCATTCATTTTCACTTCTGAAGAAATCTCCATCGGGGGGAAATGAATATTCTTTGCGACAATCCTTCATTTCTACTTCTGACGAAGTAATCCACTGTGGAAAATGAATCATCCATTCGTTTTCTCTTCTGAAGAAGTAACCATTGAGAAACGAACAACTTATCCATTCCTTCATTTCCATTTCTGATAAAAGTATCCATTTGAGAAAATGAATTACCCATTCATTTCCGCTTTTAAAGAAATACCCATTGGAAATGAATAACCTATTCATCTTTCATTTCCACATCTGACGAAGAACCCATTGGAGAAAGTGAATCATCCATTCATTTTCGCTTCGAAGTATATCCACTGGGGAATGACAAAGTTATGCCTTACATGGAAATCTGTGTTGGGTTACTCTATGAAAATAGATAACACCCTAGATTCCATGCAAGACAATTGTTTAACACAACGTTACAGACAGACTCCTACGAATAAATTTCGGGATGAAATTTCCTAAAGTAGGGGAGACTGTGACATCTGTGCCTCTACGACCACCATACAAATACAAAACCAATGAAATATTGTTTTTCATACTTGGAATTTGTATAAATACGCGTATCATTTGCACATATCAATTCTTGTTCAATTTCGAGCTTTAAATCGCTTTCTTGAAAGTTATACGCGAACTGATGCGTAAACGAAATCAGTTTAACACGAAAAACACTCCGGAACAGTGAAATAGGCTTAACATACCATAAATAACCTTCACATAACTTAGAAATAAGTTTTGGAGGGTTTGGTGTGTCGAAAACAAGTTTATTCGATCACATGGGCTATTTAAGTCGAACTGCGAAACTATGCCGAATCGTATAATAACGAATATTCCGGAACTTTATCATAAGCTAAACATACCCTAAATATCCTTTACATAGCTTAGAAATAGGCTTTGAGGGGTAGTCTTTGAGGGGTTCGTTATGCGAAAATACGCTTATTTGATCAATAGGGACTAAAAGCGTCAAAAAGTGCATAAGTTTGCATTTACGCGCATATCTTACGTTCTGAGCATATCCGGACATCCAAAATTTTTTTAATCATTAAAATATTTTATTTTAGTGATTGGAATGCAAAAATACCATTCGTCGCGTAATTTGGATCGTTTTTCGCGTCCGTTCGTGTTTCGTCGTATTTAACCGAATAACGTGACCGTACGACTAAACTAACCGACATCCGAGATGTGTTCAAGCATATTTCATGTCCCCTATACTTTGAAATCTTTATTGAGCCTTGAAAATATGTTAAAAGGGCTTAAACGCGTCAAAAAATGCACTAAATAGTGTGCAGGGACCTGTTTTGTAAAATTCTGAAACTAGCAGCCTAGTCGTAGCGTTGCACGACGCCTAAGGGCTCTTGCTGTCGCGCGAAGCGACGGCCCTATCTGGGAAGAAACCTTGTTTCAGCAACTGGCTTGAATTTTAGGGTCTTTTATGCAAATTTTTCAATACTATGGACTGGTTTTAAGCTCCCATTGTATTAGAAACCATGTTCCACAAGTGTATGGCCAAGATTTAACCTCCTAACACTTGGAATGATCTTGTTAATCCAAACTTACTATAAATAGACATGGGTTCTTCACTTCATTCCTCACAATTGATTCAAAATCTGCTCTAAGTTGAAGTTAAGGCTTCATACCTGAGTGTTTTGGATCAATTCTTCTTAGCTTGGACCCTTTGTAAGCTTCTTTCATGCTTGTTTATGTTTTTCAAGTGTGAAAGTCAAACAGTGTTTGACTTTCTACTTTGACCATGAATTGGTCAACACAAAGTTCGTTCGAACTTTGCAACGTGAGCGTAATCACGATGGTTATAGTCCCTTGTGACTGTACCTACTGATTACCACGTCGATTAGTCGAAGTCACGAGTCAAAGTTTCGGTCAAAATACGTGTTTAAGCGTATTTTGCGTCGAAGCTATTTTCGGGTATCAAAACACTTTGTTTTGATATCAAACTTGTTTTCTAACTTAGTTAAACATGTTTTAACATGTTTAACTCGTCACTTTTAGTCTAGTGCTTGTATAGGGTCGTAGGTCAAGCGGTCTTGACAACCGCTTAGACTTTCGAACCCCGTTTGGTCGATCATTAGGATCCGACCAAGCATATATTGTGACCATAGTTGTATAGGGAATAACCTTCCGAGGTTATACCTTATGGCCACTTAGTTTAATTAGTTGTTATGATATGTAGTTTATATGCCTTAGGAAAATGACCAAAATGCCCTTTTCATGCATAATTTGTATTTAAGCATATGTAACCTAAATTTTGTCACTTAAACTGATTATGCAACATATTTAAACATGTTAGGGCATATAATACTTGTCATAGGACTAGTTAGGCGTCTCAAACGCGCATTTGCGCGAACGATGCGTTAAAGTGGCGTAAGCTACCTTAATAGGTCGTAACGGGTCGTAAGCACTTAGGATAGGTTCCGATTTAGAATGCAGGCTTTGTTAAACCATGAGTTCCAATACTCATTTGGTTTACGAGACCTCATTCTATCCGATCTCCCGATTTAGGTGTCGATTTATTAACTTAGAGATCCGATTACTAGGTGCTATTTGATTTCCTTGGTTTGCCCGAGCTTTGTTAAGTTCAATTAGTCGAGGATATCTTTGCACTTCAATGTGAGTACATAGTTCCCCTCTTTTACCATTTTCAATTGTTTTGGGGTGTTTCATATGTGCTAAACGATTTCGAGTTTCCTAAAACGAATGCTATGGTTTATATTGAACTATTTGAACCACTGGAACTATCTAAACTATGTGAACTAATTGAACTATTTGAACCATTGGAACTATCTGAACTAAGTGAACGATTTGAACTATTGAACCACTGGAGCTATTGAACTATGTGAACTATTTGAACTGTCTGAACCATTGGAACTATTTGATCTATGTGAACTATTTGAACTATTTGAATGATTGGAACTGTTTGAACTATTTGAACGATTGGAACTGTTTGAACTATTGAACGATTGGGTTATGGTAAGTGATTAGGTAACAGGGCGGGTGTAATATGATAAAAGCATGGTGGATACGCCGCTGGTACTTCCTATATATAAGTGCTTTTAACACATTACATGTCGTTGCGTTATTTAGATCACTTGGACGAATGTTTTCAAAATGAAGTTACAACTACAAGGTTTTCTTAACGATATAAACCATACAATGTTTACTTTCAACAACGATTTACTACTTGGGTTACAAAGACAAATGTTTTCAGTTAAGATTCATGGCTACAATGGTTTTGGTTTACACATATATCAACTTGTAAAGGTTGATAGAAACATACTGCAATATTAAACTCTTTTGTTTTCAAGGTATACACTCGACAACTCTTTTAGTTGAATGAGGTATTGCAATATGAACTCAAGGCCATGAATCTGACACACTCACAAAACCTATGTACTCGCCGGCATTTTTATGCTGACGTATTTTCACATATGTTTCAGGTAACCTAGTTTGATGATGTTTGATGATGATTATGACGCATGCTCACATAGGAATGGACGAGGCCTTAGTGAATTAATAACAATGAAGGACAATATGCTCATGTTTTGTTTTTAATATTCGAGACAATGTAATAAACTTGATTCAATAAAATGAAACTTCAATCCATGTTTTGTGAAACAATAATTCTGTTACGACACTCCCCGACGTTTCCGCCGCGGTTTGTTGTTTTAACACGGTCGGGGTGTGACATGTATACGTAAGGATTCTTGGTTCGTTTTATAGGACAACCCTACGAGGTAAAGTATAAACAAATTATTGAATGAATGGTTATACCTAGTTTTATGTAACTCATACGTGGAATGGAATGGCATGTGTAATAAGCTTATAATCTCGTATGTAACGGAACTTTAATAGGTGTATAGGTAGAGTTATCCATTGTGGCACGATGTTAGGTTTTTGCCTTTGTACTGTAATGTTAGAAGGACTGATGTATGTATGACAGCTATGGAATGTGATAGCGTGTATAGTTGCGTATAACACCTTGGGTGTAATATGAGTTACATGAATATAAGTATTGATACACGATTATATTGGTTGTGTGATTAAAGCCTTATGTAGGCCCTTATAACCAAGGGATAGACGGTAAGAGGGGTTGGAACAAGATAGTATATACGCGAGTTGTATAAATGTATGCATTGAATTGCGGTTAACCATGCAGATATGATATATTATCAATGAAAGAAATATTGGTCTTGGGTAAAGATCACACTTAGGTATTACAAGAAAAGTGTGATCAGAATTACCAAGCCAGTGACATGAAAGAAATTTTGCTTGATATTAGCCCAGAAAAGGGTGGGGTGTATGTAGAAGCTAAATAGTTAGCAACTATTGAATGGTTTTTGACTTGTGATTTTGTGTGAATAAATAGGAATGAACAAACATGAATATTATGATAATTGTTTCCCTAAGAGGGTGTTAGAGGTAAGTGGGTATGCATAGTCTGACACACAAGTTTTAAGAAAACCAGCTCGAACGTATGAACGTTGATCATGGAATAATGTAACAGGATCGTATTGAATCATACAAGACTGAATTACCAATTGTCTTGGGCAAGTGTAAAGTGGTAGTGACCAATTCGTCATGATGGGTGATCGGATGAAAAATGGTTGTTGAAGTTCGAGGTATGTACTTACGAAGGAATACGAGTAGACTTCTCAGAATGTATGAAGCAGGTTTCGAGGACGAAACCTTCTTTAAGGGGGTAGACTTGTAACACCCCGAATTTCATATATTATATATGAAAGTTAGTTATAACTTAGTAAGAATGGATTTTTACAAATAAAACACAATTTCCCATAGTATAAAGGTCAAAGTTGTACAATTTGAAAGATTTTACTTATAACATTATTAAAAACCCAAACACACACACTGGTGTGTGTGTGTGGGTGTCGACCGTAGCAAGAGAAGAGAGGGGAAAACCCTCAAGCTTAACAAATTCAGCAAATTAAAGATGATTCAAAGACAAATTCGAATGCATGTCTTTAATTTCTCAATCATCTAAGTATCCTCAGCCCTAGGTAAGTTAAATTATATGATTTGATGATCTTGATGAATTGGGTTTTTAACCAATCCGTGAAGATGTATGAAATTAGAATGATAGTGAGTTAGAATCATCTCATGAAACATGAATCATGCTTAAAATTCTGATTATTTTAATGTTTTGATGAAAACCCACTTGTAGTAGTAATGTTATGAAGATGATGATGCTAAATGTGTTAAATTGAGTATAGTTATGATATATGAAGTTAGATGTTGTAGATTATTATTATAAGAATCTGATGTAGGATGAAGGTTATGTGAAAATTAGTTGAATTTCATGATTTTGATATAAAGTAGTAAGATTATGCATAATATACTTGTACACTATGCCTTGTAGATAGTACGCACACAACGTGTTCGATGAAATGCCTAGACTGATTAAGTTAAGTTTTAACTTGAAAAACATGTTGAATTGATGAATTAGCATGAGAATGAAATTGTATACGATTAATTAACGCCATAATAAATAATTGAAGTGTGCGTATGCAATGGATATTGTGAAAGCTAAACGTGAAATGTTGCACCCTAGGGGCGAAGAAAGAAGAAGGTACAAGTCAACCCAAGGCGCTAGGAACGCGAGATCACGGTAAGTTCCTATGAACTTTGTCTATCCTTAATGTAAATTTACGAATGTTAGTCTCCTTATATAAATTCTAGTTCGAAAGTGCTAGTGTAAAACATGGTAATTTGATGTGTTGAACATTTAAGGAATGGTTAGAAAAAAAATGAGAAAGTAAAGGAATGTTATGTAGTCGAACCGTATGAACGGGTCGTACTAATAGAATGTATGTTGGAATGTTATGTAGTCGAACCGTATGAACGCGTCGTACTAATAGAATGTGTGTTGGAATGTTATATAGTCGAATCGTATGAACGTGTCGTACTAATAGAATGTATGTTAGAATGCTATGTAGTCGAACCGTATGAACGGGTCGCACTAATAGAATGTATGTTGGAATGTTATGTAGTCAAACCGTATGAACGGGTCGTACTAATAGAATGTATGTTGGAATGCTATGTAGTCGAACCGTATGAACAGGTCGCACTAATAGAATGTATGTTGGAATGTTATGTAGTCGAACCGTATGAACGGATCGTACTAATACAATGTATGTTGGAATGCTATGTTGTCATGAATGCTAGTACCTTACATAAAACTTAGTTAAAAGTAGCATAGTAGAACATGATCGAATTGATGTGGTGAATATAGAAGGAATCGCTTAGAAAATGAAGTAGTAATGTATGTGGTATGACCCATTTTGAATGGATCGAAATGGGTTGAAAGTAAGACGGTAAAATGGATTAAGTAAGGACTTGATTGTAAACGGGTCAAAAATGATGAAATTGTATCAAGTATGTATGATATAAATTGACCTATTGTAAATGGGTTAATAAAGACTTGTATGATGAATAGCGGCGATGGTTGAGCATTGGCTCGTTACTAACGGGTCAAATGGGTTGCATGTATGAATGTTAATGAGATGTTGGAAATGAAAGGGAGTAAATGGAAATAATGCTAAAACGGAAAGAATGGTTACTACAAGGATTGTTAACAAAATGGTAATTTTGTTAATGGGTTGAATAAGGATAAGTAATGAATGTTATGGGTTTTATTTGGTATAATGAATTAACGAATGTTTTGATGTTGTGTATGTTAGGTATATCTCATCCTTTATAAAGGCGAGCCTGGATCGAACACACTACAAATCATGCCCGAAAATGTGCTTCCGTATAAGTTTTTGTGTCAAATGGGTCAAAACTCTCTTTTGGTTTGTAAGATGTTCCTTTGTATTTAAGGTCATTTGTAAATAAATTAGTTGATGGTTATGGTTAGTTAGTTTTGAACTAATGTAGTTTAAAAGTTATGATGGTCGTAAATGTCATAATTAGCCGTAAAGGGTATTTTCATGAAATTGTATGTGCCAAAATGAAAGTTTTAAAGTTTTAACATTTTTAAATGTCGTTTTGACCATATGTAAAAGTGGGCGTCACAAAATTGTAGAAAACGTACAATGCCGTTCAAATTCCTAGGATTAACCATAGGTGCAAATATGAAAAAAGTGAAACATTGGAAACCTGTTATTGATAACTTCAACAAAAAGCTATCGGCATGGAAAGCTAAGTGCCTATCGTTTGCCAGAAGAATGGTGCTAGCAAAAGCAATGATGGGGGCATTGCCAAGCTACTATTTCTCAATATACTTGGCACCAAAGAAGGTCATAAACACATTAGAGGCAATTCGTAGAGACTTCGTTTGTGGTAGAAAAAATGGAAAGTATAAAATACGGTGGATTGCATGGGGTAAGATGACAAGACCGAAACTGTATGGCGGATTCGGATTAGGCGACCTGAGAAGCGCAAACCTTGCGTTCATGATAAAATGGTGGTGGAAATATAAGTCGAGACCGGAGGAACTATGGGTGAAGGTTATAAAGGCGGTACACGAAAGCAAGAGATGTTATAAATTTATACCGTTTAATAAGAATTTTGCAGGTACATGGAAAGACATTGCTGATGCAGGAAAAGAACGGGGAAAGCTGGGAATTATAGCAACAGAAGTGCTTGCAGCGGAGGTGGTGAGTGGAACTACAGTGAAATTTTGGCTAGATAACTGGACTGGAGGCAGATCATTCAAGGATAGATATCTGGAGCTATTTAAAATTGCAACGAACAAACAAGCAAAAGTAGCGAAATGTGTGACAAGACTAGAGAATGAAAATTAATGGAGCATTGCATGGGCTCGGCCACCAAACTCGGACGACGAACGGGCCCAATGGACTAGTATGTTGCAGCAACTCAATAACGTAAAACTCAAGACAGGGGAAGATCCATGGGCATGGAACGCAAACGATATAGGTGAATTCTCAATGAAGATCGTCAGAAAGTATATAAACAAACAAGACGGAGTCAGAAACGAGAAAGAGTGGAAGCACTGGAATCACTCGGTTCCACCAAAGATAAACTATTTTACATGGAGATCGACGCTAGAGAGGATTCTGGTGAAATCAACACTAACTGGAAGAGGCATACCAATAGAAAATCCGACATGTTTAAGGTGCCAAACACAAGAGGAATCGGCTGCGCACATAATCTGTGAATGTATCAAGTCAAAGTCAGTATGGAGGAATATCCTTGTTTGGCTTAAACTACCTATGGTCAACGAATTTAGATCATGTATGCCGCAACCCCCGCCCCCTTATCTATCCCGGGAACGGGCGTCCGCGAACATTCGTTTGTGGTGGTATCAGCTATTTTAATTATTAATTTGGCAGCGGAATTTACATCAGGATCGTAGTTAGGAAATGTTTATCAGAGTAAAACCACCATATTTTATATTAATAATCACATGGGTAAACCCAAGTTTCTTTATTACAATATGTTTATAGGGATAAACCCTATTTTATTGAATTTAAAACATCGTCTTTTTGGTAACTTTTATAGCCACATTTTTCCAAGCCGTCAGTGCTCTCCAGCTGGCTTTTTACTAATTGGCTGTCACATTGTGTTACCTGAAACGCGTTTTAAAAACATTTGTCAGTGGGAAATACTAGTGAGTGAATCCCAGTTCAATCAAGAAACATTTTATCAATTAACATAGTATTGAGAGCGATCACATTGTTTATTTCTACACAATTACTCATTCAGTACTGTCAATCCTGACTGGTGGGTCATATTACACATTGGCTAACTCGTCGTCCAATGGTAACGTGTTCCACATTTTGTATACAAAACCCCAACATACTGGCAGTAATTGAAGAACTACAAAGACTCAATCACTGCTTAATCATATTGTAAAGCATTTAAGGTATTGTAAAACAGTTCACAAAAAGGTTTACAAAAAGTGGATAAACTCACATTGCTGTTTTAGACTTCTTCTAGGGTTTCCTGGTATTAATCTATAATTTACACAAATGTACATATGTTAGTATAATAACCCTTTAATTATATTAATGATACCCGCACGTGGCGGCCCGCCTAAAACCCAATTTTCTTGTTTTTTATTTATTTTTAATGTTATAACGTATTTTGGGCTCGGTTTTCACATACGGGGTGTATTTTAAGACATATGGGGGTATTTAAAATATATTAGGGTGTTAGAAAAATATTCGGGAGGGTTGTTATATCCTCCCCACCTTGTTTTAGAGCTCGTCCTCGAGGTCTACTGGAACAGGTGTGGGTATTTCCTTTGCATTTCTAATTCAAGCTCCCATATGTATTCTGGTCTCTTTTGGAGTTCCACTCCACTTTGACTAGAACTAATCTTTTATGTTTGAGATTCTTAACTTTCCTATCTTCAATCTGTAGAGACTTTTCCACAAATTTTAACTGCTCATTTACCTCTATATCTTTAAGAGGTACTATTAGTGACTCATCAGCTAAGCATTTCTTGAGATTAGATACATGAAATACATCATGTATTCCTGTCATTTCCTCTGGCAGTTGCAGCTGATAAGCTACAGGTCCTATTCTTTTAATAATCTTGAAAGGTCCAACATACCTGGGACTTAGCTTTCCCCTTTTGATGAATCTTACCACTCCTTTCCAATGAGAGACTTTTAATAATACTTTATCTCCTACTTGAAATTCCAATGGTTTTCGCCTGTTGTCAGCATAACTTTTCTGTCGATCACGTGCTGCTTTCAGTCGTTCCTTGACTTGAATGATTTTGTCTGTCGTTTCTTGTACTACCAGGTCCAGATAGTTGCTTTTCCCCAATTTATGCCCAACAGACTGGAGTTCGGCACTTTCGTCCATAAAGTGCTTCGAATGGTGCAGCATTTATACTTGTGTGATAACTATTATTATAAGAAAATTCTATCAATGGTAAATGATCGTCCCAATTACCTTCGAAATCAATTACACAAGCTCTAAGCATATCCTCCATTGTTTCGATTGTCCTTTCACTTTGTCCATCTGTTTAAGGATGATAAACTGTGCTTAGATTCAACTTGGTTCCCATTGCTTTTTGGAAACTTGTCCAAAAATGAGAGGTAAAACGACTATCTCTGTCAGAAACAATTGATAGAGGAATTCCTTGTAAACAAACTATTTCATTTACATACAATTTAGCTAATTGTTCCATACTAAAAGTTTCTTTCATTGATAGGAAATGAGCTGACTTGGTTAGTCTGTCTACAATCACCCAGATTGTATCGTTACCTTTTTTGTTTTGGGTAATTTAGTAACAAAATCCATTGTTATCAATTCTCATTTCCAAATAGGCATTTCTAATTATTGTAACAAACCTAAAGGTTTCTGATGTTCAACTTTGACTTGTGAATAGGTTAAACACTTAGAAACATAGGCTGCTATATCCTTTTTCATTCCTATCCACCAGAAATTCTTTCTTAAGTCTTGATACATCTTATCACTTCCAGGATGCATCGTATATTTAGACTTATGAGCTTCTTCTAATATAAGGTGGCGTAGGTTTCCTAATTTAGGTATCCACATTCTTTTCTTATGGAATCTCCAAATTCCATCTGTTCCTAGTTCTAGTTCCTTAATCATTCCTTTTAGTTTTTCAGTATCATCCTTGATTACTGATTCTTGTGCTTTTCTAATCTGCTCATTTAAATCTACTTGTAGATTTAATTTAAGAGAACGTACTCTTCTTGGCTGTTCGTGATATTTTCGACTTAAAGCATCAGCAACTACATTTGCTTTTCCTGCATGATACTGAATATCACAATCATAATCACTAAGTAGTTCCATTCAGCGTCTTTGTCTCATATTCAATTCCTTTTACTCAAAAACATATCTTAAACTTTTATGATCAGTGAAAACAGTAAACTTACTACCGTACAGGTAATGTCTCCAAATCTTAAGAGCAAAAATTATAGCTCCAAATTCTAAATCATGAGTGGAATAATTTTCTTCATGATTCTTAAGTTGTCTGGATGCATAGGCTATAACCTTTTGTCGTTGCATCAATACACATCCATAACCTAATTTAGAAGCATCACAATAGATTACAAAATCTTCAGTTCCTTCTGGTAACGCTAGTATGGGTGCATGGGTTAATCTTTGCTTAAGGATTCTAAAGGCTTCTTCTTGTTTTAATCCCCATTCAAATTTAATAGATTTACAGCTATTTTAAATCTATCCCGGGAACGGGCGTCCGCGAACATTCGTTTGTGGTGGTATCAGCTATTTTAATTATTAATTTGGCAGCGGAATTTACATCAGGATCGTAGTTAAGAAATGTTTATTAGAGTAAAACCACCATATTTTATATTAATAATCACATGGGTAAACCCAAGTTTCTTTATTACAATATGTTTATAGGGATAAACCCTATTTTATTGAATTTAAAACATCGTCTTTTTGGTAACTTTTATAGCCACATTTTTCCAAGCCGTCAGTGCTCTACAGCTGGCTTTTTACTAATTGGCTGTCACATTGTGTTACTTGAAACGTGTTTTAAAAACATTTGTCAGTGGGAAATACTGGTGAGTGAATCCCAGTTCAATCAAGAAGCATTTTATCAATTAACACAGTATTGAGAGCGATCACATTGTTTATTTCTACACATTACTCATTCAGTATTGTCAATCCTGACTGGTGGGTCATATTACACATTGCTAACTCGTCGTCCAATGGTAACGTGTTCCACATTTTGTATACAAAACCCCAACATACCGGCAGTAATTGAAGAACTACAAAGACTCAATCACTGCTTAATCACATTGTAAAACATTTAAGGTTTTGTAAAATAGATTATAAAAAGGTTTACAAAAAGCGGATAAACTCACATTGCTATCTTAAACTTCGTGTAAGGGTTTCCTTGGATAAAGCTATAATTTACACAAATATACATATGTTAGTATAATAACCCTTTAATTATATTAACGATACCTTCCCCGAGATGGTATTCCAACAACTACGTCGGGCAGAACCACGACAGTTGTTACGGAACCCTAAATCAATCGGGCAACGTATCTAATACGAAACTGGGGTTATAATACTTACAACGGAGCAGAACCTCGCTAATTAGGGGGTATTATACTCGAATATTATGCCTATTAAGTGAGAATTCGTTGAGAACGAAAAGAATTGAGCGACGGAAAATGAAATCCCGAGGCCTTCTTATATAGGGCCTGATTCTGGGTTTCTCGCGGCCCGCGTAAGGTGTAACCCAAGGGTTACGCGGCCCGCCTAGTAGTCCGGGTAGGGTTTAGGTTGTCCGGGTCATTGTATAGGGTTGCCGGGTGTTGGGCCACGTGGCGGCCCATGGTCGTGCCAGATTTTACCAGGTCACGGCCCGCGTAAGGGTTAAGAGGAGGGTTACGCGGCCCGCCTAAAACCCAATTTTCTTGTTTTTTATTTATTTTTAATGTTATAACGTATTTTGGGCTCGGTTTTCACATACGGGGTGTATTTTAAGACATATAGGGGTATTTAAAATATATTAGGGGGTTAGAAAAATATTCGGGAGGGTTGTTTTAATGCAGTGGACTTCTAAAGTATGTGAACGGCTTAAAAAGGATCAAAGGATTGGAAGAAAGTAATCAACGTGGTATTTCAAACTACAATATGGAATATATGGAAGTCACGAAACAAGAGAGAATTCGACGGTATTACCCGAACCGAAAATAACATACTAGAAGCAATAATGTCGGATAACTTCATATGGCTAAAGAGCAGATCAAAGTTTCAAGATATCGTGTGAGAGAGATGGGTAGACTTCTGTAACAACCCGTACTTCGGTTGTTTCTATTTTTATCGTATTCCTTTCGTAAATTCTTGTACTCTCGAGATTTGATTAACGCTATGGGTTAAACTATACTTTAAATGCATATTACAACGCTTATTTAATCACAATTGTCGCATTTAAATGTTATTTATAACGCTTGTTACTTAAACGCTTATCCCAACGCAAACTCAATGCAAACTCGAAATGTGGATTTATTTATATCATGTGTGCTATTTGTGTGATTACTTGTTTAGAATGTTATGTGGTTATCAACGCAACGCTTACACGCTCAAACGCTCACTCGCAATTCGATTTAACGCAACGCAACGCTTAACAAACAAACCAAAGTTGGAAAACTAACAAACGCGAGCTTGGCCGTCCGAATGGGCCATCCGCCCGGATGGAGCCATCCGGACACAGCCATGCGCACACCGCCTTAACCCTCACCCTTACCTATAAATAGGGGACTTGTGTCTTCATTTCAACCTTTTAAGCTCTCATATCCGCTCCCAAGCTCTCTGACGCGATTCAAGACTTTTGTAAGTTTTTTCCTTCAATCTTCTTCAATCTGCACCTCTATTTCACTTATATTCCATCTTCTTCGTCATAATCACACTCACGCACGCACACACATACTTTAACTTTTTCTAAAAAACCCTTGATTCCAGCAACCTCGAAGATGGTTTCCACTCGTTTTTCTTAGGCAAACTATTGTGGAGCATCATTCAATCAAGATAGGATCAAGTTATGAAAGATTTCAACATTTTCGCAACTTGTTCATGAATTTTCTTTGATTTTTATAAAACATCGGTGGAATTGGGACTCCATCAGACTCTCGACTCGTTCCATGGTCAAGAGCCGACTCAGAAACTGATTCCTACCAAAGAGATGGACCGACTAACGGGTCGAACATGAATCTTCAAAAAGAACAGAACATCCGATCGAATGGGCAAAGCCCATCCGTCCGAATGGACTGGGCTTGGTGTTTTCCGTTGTTTGAATCCGTCAACATGTCCGTCTCCGTTAACCAAAACCGTTGTTTAAGAAAATTTTTACAAAAACTTCAGCTCAGCCCATCCGTCCGAATGGACAATGTCCATCCGTCTAGATAACCTGACCCTGACGATTTTCGTTGCTTAATTCTTGTTACCACGAATGCTAAAACGTTTTTAATCAAAACTTCAAAGATTTTAACGATTCACAAACAACCATAGACCATCCGCCCGAATGGGCCATCCGTCCGAATGGAGACCATCCGCCCGAATGGAGCCCATCCGTCCGGATGGACCAGCCCCATCCGTTTGGATAGACTGTTGGACACTTAACTCGCTTTTTACCCCACTCGACACTCTGATTTCGACCATGTCAGCACTTGGAAGACTTATGTTCTGTTCCCGTACGCAGGCTGATCCGGCGCTCCCGTCAATCCAATCCAGATTGTGTTTACTTGATAAACACACACTGTGAGTATACTCGAACCCATTTTCGTTTAACGCATTCTTGGGTGTTACATACGTTCTCTATCAAAACACATCACACAACGCAAACACTTTACAACGCTAACCGCTCTTGCATGCTATACGTGATTTGTTGAATGGTTGTTACTATGCTCACGCAGTGTTACACTAGACCGCCTTTAGCAACGATAGTACTATAGTTTGGACTCAGCACCTGTTGTGAACAGGGGTTGCTAAGGATCACATTACTTTACTTCACGTGCTCGCTTCGGTGAATATGTGTCGCGCATACTCTACATCGCAGTCAAGTGGTTAGGTTGTATCATTATTGATAGTTACATGCTTCGCCCGTTATATGTACATGCTGGTTATGCGTAAACACTTTTTATACTATATAGAGTTAATTACACAAATGGGTCTTGTGGTTTATACCTAATTTCGCCTTTGGGTACTAACTTTTTATTTTAGCAGGTTTAGGTTTTATGATTTCAATTTTGTAACACCTTTGGGTACTAACACCAAAATTTGTTAATTAATGACTAAAATACCCCCCTTGCATTTTTTTTTAGTTTATCAATGTAACACATTTGTGTACTAACACCTAATTTTATTTAAGTTTAAATCAATTTTACAAAATGTATTTATTTTATTATTTTCATCTTTTTATTATATCTCTTAATTAAAATAAAATCTATTTTTTTCATATTTTTATTAAATTTCTTATTTAACATAAAATCTACTTGTTACACTAGTATTTTTTTAAATAGATTTTTTAAATAAAATCTACTAGCTATATATTTTTATGTAAATGAAATTTCTTACTCGTTTTCAATTTTGGATAGATATGATTGATAATAATAAATATTTTTCATGTAAAAAAATTTAAGCCTTTTTTTAACTCGTTTTTTGTTCATTTACATTTTGCTATTTTAGAAAGATATTTAATTTACATAAAACTATATACTTAGGTATTTTAGATAAAACTATATAGCTAGGTATCTTAGATAAAACTAAAAAAGTTTAAGCCTTTTTTAAACTCGTTTTTTTTTATTTTGTAAAAAAAAGATATTTAATTTACATAAAACTATATAGCTAGTAGATTTTACTAGTGTAACTAGCAGATTTTATGTAAATTAAATATCTTTCGAAAATAGTAAAATGTAAATAAACAAAAAACGAGTTTAAAAAAAGGCTTAATTTTTTTACATGAAAAATATTTATTATTATCAATCATATCTATCCAAAATTGAAAACGAGTAAGGTTTACTTATTTAAAACGAGTAAGAAATTTAATTTACATAAAACTATATAGCTAGTAGATTTTATTTAAAAATCTATTTTAAAAAAAAATACTAGTATAACAAGTAGATTTTATGTTAAATAAGAAATTTAATAAAAATATGAAAATAAAAAAATAAATAGATTTTATGTTAATTAAGAGATATAATAAAAAGATGAAAATAAAAAAATAAATAGATTTTGTAAAATTGATTTAAACTTAAATAAAATTAGGTGTTAGTACCCAAATGTGTTACATTGATAAACTTAAAAATATGCAAGGGTATTTTAGTCATTAATTAATAAATTTTGGTGTTAGTACCCAAAGGTGTTACAAAATTAAAACCATAAAACCTAAACCTGTTAAAAAAGTTAGTACCCAAAGGCGAAATTAGGTATAAACCACATGACCCATTTGTATAATTAACTCTACTATATATATGGAAACTTGTGTACTCACCTTTACTTTATGTATTGACTTTTATTTTAACGTATGTGACAGGTTGATTGGATGTTATGCTGCAAACAAGTTAGGAAGTCTAGAAACTCACCAAATAAAATGTGAGATGTCGGAATGGAATTTGTTTTTTAGACTGAATATCTGTAATGACTGTTTTGAATTATTTGTTTAATAGTATGGGATATTAAACCTTATAAATATTGTCATTTAATAGTTGTTATGGATTCTCTTGAACAATCTGTTTCGTTTAGTGCCACGCCCCGATTATTCCGCCATCGGTTGGGGTGTGACAACTTCAATATAAGAGATATAGTGAGATAATCAGATCAATGTAATTAGGGGTGTTTGTTTTTCTGCACTTTGTATTTTCTCTTTGTACTGTTTCTATCGGGTTTTTACAGCATTTGCTGGTCCTGTTCTATTAATCATAGAATCTCAGCGTTCAAAAAAAAAGTTAAAAGTTTATTATGACCATTGTTTTAACTAAACAAACGGTGGTTATAAAGTTCTAGACGTTTTCTAGGCTTGCAAAAACTTACTTGGTATCATCACTGAGACTTTTATTTCAACTATGGTTAAAATTAACAGAGTATGTCAACATATCAATAGTTATTCATTTAAATTGTCTTCTTTAATCATTATTTGTTTCCACATCTTTGAATATTAAAGATTAACTTTAGAATTTTGTTACTTCAATTCAATAAATATTATATCATAATATCTACTCTAAGAACCTTAATTCTAATACTTTTACACTTAAAGTATGTTTTATAGTAATTAATTATAAAATAAGGGTAGCGGAGAGTTTATTGAGGAACACTAAAAATTGGGGAATCGGGGAACACTCTTAAAAATTCAACTTAACATGTTAAAATTCAACTTTTAAAAAAAAAATTCAGCGTTTTTCCTTATAAATACACGTAGAATCATTTTTAATAAAAAAATCAAAAACTAAAAATATAAAAATAAAAGTGTAAAAAACAGTTAAAAAAAGGCTAAAATATATTTTTTTTTACAAAAATGATTTTCTTATTGGAATAGTTTCTACCCATTTTTATAAGAAAAAACGCTGAAAAAAATTTTAAAAATTAGTTTTTAACATTTTAAGTAGATTTTATAAGATATTTTTATTTTAACTATTTTTAACATTTTTTTTATATTTTTAGTTTTTTATTAAAAATGTTTCTACATGTATTTATAAGGAAACACGTCGAATTTTTGTTTAAAAAATTGATTTTTAACATCTTAAGTTGTTAAGAGTGTTTCTTGGTTACTCATTTTTTTAGTGTTCCCAGTGAACCTTACACTATAAGTGTAAATATATATTTTTTTTCTAAAAACATATGATTTTCTATATTTTAAAAAAAGACATAATTAATTCCACCAAGTATGAAATTAAAAATTAGAGTTTGTCCGTTCAAAATTTCAAATATGAATAAAAAGTGGTTTTGGAAAACGATATGTCGGGTCATCCAAAAAGATTATTTATTTGGTATTCAATTGTTTATATTTTACGAAGACCAAATTAAACTTTTTTATAAAAACAAGTACACACACGTATGACATATATAATATTCATCGTCGGTATCAGTAATATTTTTTGCTTTTTTCTTGAGAGAAAAAAAAAAACAAATTCTGTTAATTTATTTTAATAAATAAACAAACAAGTATCAAATCTTGTAGAAATTATAGATGAGGGGATGAATCAATAGCTGTCTGACCCGAGTGAAGGCCGCCCAAAGTTGACAAATAAATCCCACGTGCGATATTACACTTTCGTCATGTCGGTAAATATTCTAACATGGTAACGAGAAAATTTAGAGAAAATCATTAAATATACCAAAATTATCATTATCAGTATAATAAAATCTCAGTTTTTTAAACAAACAATATAAATCTCATTTCAACCATAGCCTTCATAGCCCAGTTGGTTGAAGGCCGGTTTGGTCTCCTAGAGGTCACCGGTTCGATTCCCGCTTGTGGCGAAAGGGGGTAGGACACCCGTGCGCAATGATGGTGACTAACCCACCGAGGGGGGTTTGATCCTGAGCGTCACCCCGGTTTTCATCCGCCTGTTTCTCCAGCGAAGCTACTCGTGTGGAGGCAGCACGGTTTTCCGGGGGAACGCCATCCAAGTCTGATACCGTACGGGGCCCGATAGAACATCGTCGGCAGATCTTGGCTGGGGAATACCGTCTTTGACGGGGTTCAGTGACAATGGGTCACTCATAAGAAAGTCACCGTTCAAAAAAAAAAAAAACCATACTTGTCAGGTTACATTAAAACACGGGCAACAAGTTGCGTCGTCACCCCTTTCTAAATTTCAAACTCTAATCTACCAAAGACAAAACCCTGCCCCCTGGGGCTGAACAATTGTTGTGGATGACCCGTTGGACACTTGTCTGGAAGTAGATAGCTTCGCCTTCTAGCGCTAGGGAGCCAAATGCGTCAAAGGCAAAGGGGAAAAAAACATGTTGGTTCTCTTCACAAGCTTTAGCGTGCATATCTACTTTCTTCGATTCTGCCTTTCTTGTTGCTTGTCTCGCTACAAACTCGTTTCCCTTAAATCAACCAGAGGGGAAACCCCCATGAGGTCCACACAAACATGTTTCCCCCTAGCCCAGCCAAACACGAGCAGATCCGCTGGTCGCAGAGCAGATCTCCCTTTCATAGGGTCCGTGAGGAAATTCACAAGGGCCTCTAGGGGTGTTCATCGGGTTTTTTCTTCGGGTTTCAGGTTTTTCAGGTCGGGTTGTTCGGGTTTTTGTCTAGGAAAAATTGACTCGATAACCGACCCATTTAAAGTTCGGGTTAGTCGGTTTGGGTAATTGGGGTTCAGGTTCGTTCGGGTCGGGTTGTTCGGTTTTCAGGTTTAGATGTAAAATGAAAAATTAATATTTTTTTTTACAAGATATCATCAAAATTCATATTGCTACTTTAAAAATATCATTAAAGTTCAAACATTATTTGACAATATGCTATTATAATATTTAAAAGTTCCAAAACTTAAGGTTTCGTATATTCAAGACTTCAAACCGAAACCTTCTACAAGAAAAAAATAATAAAAAATGTTCGGGTTTTTTTCGGCTTTCGGGTTTCGGGTTTTTTTGGTCGGGTCGTTCGGGTTTTTGGTAGGGAAAAGTGACCCGATAACCGAACCAGTTAAAGTTCGGGTTGGTCGGGTTCGGGTTTTTGGATATTCGGGTTCGGGTGGCTTTGAATTCGGGTCGGGTCTTAGGTTTTGGATAAAAATGAACAGCCCTAGGGTCCTCTTTCTGTGAAAGCACCGGATCGATGACGAACATCAAACATTGCACTTGATTCAAGACATGAAGAACAAAATATGAAGAACAAGATAGAAATACGTAGAAGATGAACCCTTTATATTGAATCAGTCATCACAGATTACATACCAAAGGAGTAAACATCATCTACAAGCTGGTTTAGATCACAAAGATCTAAACCCTAGCTTTCTCTCACTAACACATAGTCTCTCTCTCTAGGATGTGCACACCAGGAGAAGGGAGAGAGGTGCACACAGCTTCTTGATCGATTTTCTTGTCTGTGGATTTATGGATGGATGCCCTAATCCTATACAACACATATATATAGAATAGGGACAAAAAATCGGACAAACAAATCTACACAAAACCCTGACTCTTGTCCCTAACATAAACCTCAGACAATTTTCCTAGCCACAAAACTTGGACAAAGTGTCCCTAGGATAAAGTTGGGACTATCTTTCAAGACTTGTACAATAAAGACCCTAACAATTGGAAAGCATGCACTTGTCACCCAAAGTTCACTAACAAACTCCCCTTGGTCTTCATGTGGTCTTGAATTCTTCATTATCGTTGACTTTAACTTGGACTTCTGCTTTGATTGATACAGAACTGATAAGCGACAGTTACCCAGCAGGAACTGCACTTACAGTCTCCCCCTTAACTGTTGCATCAGTTATGTGTGGCATCGACAATCTTCAGTCACGGGATACTGCACTTACAGACTCCACCTTGACTGATGATATCATGGCTGCATTCAACTTTGGCTGAGACTTGATCTTTCTGGCAGAGCACAGCGATCTTCAACCCTTCTAATAAAAGACTTGCTGACGATCACTTAATGTCGCTTTGAGAAACCCGAAGAATCCAACATCAAACACTGTAGATCCTCCCCCTCAAACTTCTCCCGAATCAAGTTAACGCGAACCGACCTACAACCACATGTAAGAATATCGCTCGATACATTAATCTTCAAACTTAACCGGTAAAAGAACGAAACGTCGGATTTCCAATGCCTAACACAAACACTTCAAATTTCGCAAAGACATGAAGCTCAGTTCGATAAGTTAATAACAAACTGAACTTTGTAAAAGTACATCCACCATCTTGATCAGAGGTCTTCAACCCTTCATGTATGATCTCATCTCGTCACGAATCTTCATGAATCAATCTCCTATCTTCACGAATCCCCTGAATCCCCAATTGCTTTCATCTCCGACCTTCCCCTCAATTCAAGAAGCCCCACATTATTTCGAGACCAGAACTAATCTTCTCTACTCTAAATAGCAACTTAATAAGGCTCAATCTTCAACTAGTCATCAACCGAGAATTCAGCTTCATCATGTCAACACTTGATTAATAACATAAACACACGTGACAAAAACTCCATCACACACGAGCTATTTCACGCACAAGCTTTATCTTTACAAAGAAAACAGGAACTTCAAAAGTTTTACTCCCCCTTTTTCTTTGTAAACTCTACAAAAATCCAAGCAAGTCTTATTCTCTTCACCTCCTCACTTGATCCGGACAACATAAGTACCATAAAACTTTTCCATAATCCGAAACCGACTTCAAGTTTCCAAACTACACATAATTCTGACTCTTAGTTAGTTATCCGGTACCCCAGGTAACCCGAAATAACTAGAAAAACTCGGAACATGCACAACTCGAAACTTCCGAACTACACAAGCTTCTAAACTTAGTTAAAAATCCGGTACCCCAGGTAACCCGGAATTCTAGAAAATTCGGAACTCGTAAAACCCGAAAGCTCTTGAAACCTCGGATCAGGTCATCTGAGCAGTATTTAGAGTACAAAGGAATGCGAAACAAGCAAGGGAATAAAGGAAACTCTGAAGAAACCCGGAACAATAAACTCGGGACTAAAGTTCGGACTTTAAAAGCTGTGAACATCAGACTGTTGTTGTTAAAACTCGGAACAATGAACTGCTTAAAAGTCGGAACATCAAAACTCGAGACTTCGGATCTAACACACAGTTAATCAGATATAAACAAAATAGATTCAGAACTCGGAGTTTAAAACACGTAAAAAACTCGGAACTAACACACATTGAATCAGATCTAACACACAGTTAATCGGAACAAGCAAAGGACTTATGAAATTCGGGCCCTCTTGTAAAAACTCGGAGTTGAGATCTTTGTTTTAAAAGTTCTGAATAAAACAGAATCAAAAACTCGGAATTCGGACCCTCTTGTAAAACTTATGAAAACTCGAAACAGTCATTGCACTTGTAAAAATTCGGACCCTTGTAAAACTTATGGAAACTCGGAATACAAGTAAATAGGTTCAAGAACCTCGGAACATTATTCTGAAACTGAAACTCGGACATGGTGTGAACAAGATAAAAGCTCGGACCTAATAATCTTGAAGCTCGGACATATTAAATGAACTCAGACTCAATACAATATAAAGAAACTCGGACAAAGAGAGACAAACTCGGAACTGATTTAAGTTCTAAAACTCGGACTACCAGGATTAGTGGAGTTCTAAAACTCAAACTCGGACTAAAGTCCGAAGTTCTAAAACTCGGAGACACTACAGTCATGTTAACTCGGAGACTAACAAAACTTCAATACTCGGACCCATATACAAAATCTTCAAGGCTCGGACAGAAGAAAAGTATAAAACTCGGACATGGTGAAGATCAGTCTCCGGACTTTCTCCCTAGTGTGACTTCACACTAGTTCACCAAAACCCCGGAAACAACAAACACAGAGTTTTAAAAACTCAGACAAACCTTTTTGGATCAAAACCCTAGATCTCCAAAAACCAACACAGCCGACGAACAGCTTCATTTTCTTCAAGTTTTCACCAGAATCTTCAAGTCTTCAGGATGTTTGGCGGAAACAAACATCAAATCAAGAGCAATGGTGATTCGGAAGGCGGTTAGACCATTCCGAATCGGTAACCATGCTCTGATACCACTGTGAAAGCACCGGATCGATGACGAACATCAAACATTGCACTTGATTCAAGACATGAAGAACAAAATATTGAACAAGATAGAAATACGTAGAAGATGAACCCTTTATATTGAATCAGTCATCACAGATTACATACCAAAGGAGTAAACATCATCTACAAGCTGGTTTAGATCACAAAGATCTAAACCCTAGCTTTCTCTCACTAACACATAGTCTCTCTCTCTAGGATGTGCACACCAGGAGAAGTGAGAGGGGTGCACACAGCTTCTTGATCGATTTTCTTCTATCGATTTATGGATGGATGCCCTAATCCTATACAACACATATATATAGAATAGGGACAAAAACTCGGACAAACAAATCTACACAAAACCCTGACTCTTGTCCCTAACATAAACCTCAGACAATTTTCCTAGCCACAAAACTTGGACAAAGTGTCCCTAGGATAAAGTTGGGACTATCTTTGAAGACTTGTACAATAAAGACCCTAACAATTGGAAAGCATGCACTTGTCACCCAAAGTGCACTAACAAACTCCCCTTGGTCTTCATGTGGTCTTGAATTCTTCATTATCGTTGACTTTAACTTGGACTTCTGCTTTGATTAATACAGAACTGATAAGCGACAGTTACCCAGCAGGAACTGCACTTACACTTTCTTAGCCGAAATCCTAGCTTTTCTCAGGATGTCCCACAAAACATCTCGTACCCAGTAATGCCGATATTTGAACCCAGGGAGCTCTTTACAATGCACTGCGTGCTCCCCGTATTTATCCTTACAACCTGTATGACATATCGGGCAAATTTCATCTTGTAACGCCTCGCTTTTTGTAACTTTCCTTATCTAAAAAGTTTATTGTACTTTCCATTTATGGAAACTTGTATTCCTTTGTATTCGTACTTCACCTCAAACGTTGTAATCCAAGAATTGAATCATAATGAAAATTCCACATTTTATATACTTGTGTTATTCATTATTCATAAATACTTGTCGATTATTCATATTACATACATACCTGATACTTCTTACATACAAAATTCATGTGTATTCATACTTGTTATACATACAAAATACATCTATACATTCCTTTATTTATGCACAACACTTATACATTGCACTCATACGCTTAAACGCTTAAAGCCGTCAAAATCTAGCAAAATTGGACCTTGGGCTTTTGGACCTAGCACTTTCGTGCGAATGGGCCTGGCCCAGTCGTACGAAGCGCATCCGCCCTAAACTGCCACTTCGCCTATAAATACAAGTCCATCTCCTTCACTTCAAACCTTCAACACCCGAAATTCTCTCTCGAGCCAACTTTGAGTTGTTTATTCAGATCATTGTCTCATTCATTCCTAAGTGAGTTTTAGCTCACCAAGTTCTAATTTCATCTTTACACTTCTATTTTCTTATGTTTTATCAACTCTTTTTTTTACAAAGATTCTTCACAAATCTCCGTTTAGTTTATCAGATCTGTCATGGCAGCTGATGTAAACACTCAACTCAGTTGAGGACCAAGATGGAAGTGAAGTTAATCTTTCAAAAAACTTTTCACAAACTTTCTGACTTCGAACTCAGCTGGATCTGAGGTTCTACGAGCTCACAAGTTAAGTCAATACATGTGGATTCAATTTGAGCCAATTCTAGTTGAGTAGGTAATCAGTTCAAACAAACCCGAACTGATTTTACCTAGAAACTGTCCAGTTCTCCGAAGGGCAAGCTCACTCGTCCGAGAGGGACATCCCTCTCGTAATAAAGGGACTCTCGGTTGGCACGAATGCAACTGTTTCTCCAAGTTCCGTCGATTCTAAGTGTTGAATGACTGTCCAGATCGCTATTTTCAATATAGTTGAGTCTGGAACATCAGAGTGTGTTCTGTGGGAACCTTGGTTTCCAATCAAGATCCACCACCTCACTTAACTCGTGTAACGAACACCTAAACAATCTCCTAGACCTAGAACAAGTGAACCTCGTCCAGCCTCCGACACTTAGTTAATTCTTTCTATGTCGTGTTGGCACACCTGGGTTGTACATTGTTTGGTTGTTTGGTTTATTTACATTATGTCTTTCATTTTCGTATTCATGACCAACCGATCAGTAACCAAGTTAACTAATTTGTGCTTTGGTGAACTTTAATGAGGTTTAAAACCTCCAAGCATGACTTCTATGAACCTTCAGATTATTCTGGACTAAGTAATATACTATATAATAACTAGTACACTTAACAGAAATCACGAACATAACTGCTTAATAGTTAAGACGTTCAAACGAGACTCAGTTCATCCAGATAGTCCCTTCGTACGAATGGCACTTTCGTACTCCTGTCAAAACTACGCTCACGGGATTTCTACTGAAGATTTAGCAAAACTGTGAGTATACTTGCATTCCCTTTTTTCAATTTCACACTTTGGCTGCAACATGTTAACTTATAAACCTACACAGTTCCACTTAGACTTTATCAAAATGCACAACAATCCAATACATGCATGCATACGTTATACTTGATACTTTAATCCGGGTTTATACGTTTTATGTTGAACTTGTCCTTAACTTCGTACGAGCCTACCGTTAACAAGTATAGTGCTATAGGAGTAACGCACCGCCTGTGAATGTGGGGTCATGTTAAGTCTTTTACTTGCGTTAAACCTTGGGTTGACTTGTTTGCTCACATGCCAGTTTAATGTTAATCTTGAATAGCTAGCTTACCATGTGGATTCGTTTAAAGTTTATTTACTATGCTATGTATCAAAACTGGTATACTCGCCAATACGTTGTATTGAACCATGTGTTTTTAACATATTGCAGGATGATGATGAATTAAAACTGGACGTAGCGACGAGGCCTTAGATACACATCTAGAAATCTTAGATTAAAATTGTTGTATCAATTTTTGTACTATGTTATGTTGTAATTTGCTTTGTTGTATTTGAGTTTCCCTTATATTGTAATTTGACAATTGTTTTGCAATGAAATAAATCGCTTTTACTTAAATTCTAATGTCACTTTTAGCGTTATGTGTAATGAGCAATCTATTTCGTCTCACTCCGATGTTTCCGCCATTTGGGGTGTGACGGATTGGTATCAGAGCCATAACTATAGGGAATTAGGTAGAATTGCATGATTTTGACCTAGTCTATAGTTTAAGTGCCCAAAATAGACTTTTCCGTGCGAACTGGACTACCTCGTACGAAGTACACCTCGCTTCGTGCGAAGTTAACAGTCCACTTCGTGCGAAGTGAACTGTTAGCTTCGTGCGAAGTGAATTGTTGCCTCGTGCGAACTGGATAGTTTTTTATGCTTAAAAACGCTTAAATTCTTCCTACTTGCTTCTATCTTTTCCTTTTGTCTTAATACTTACAAAATGTCTTTCCTAAGACACTTACACAATACATGTTGAAGACTTGAAGACACTCATAATACAAATGAGACGAATCACCAAAATAGGCTTGAAACCCACAATTTGATGAATGACTCTCAATCCGCTTATTCTATTTTGCATGAAATTACACCATCAAGTTAGGAGTGAAATCCATATCTTGATGGTAAATTTCCAATTCAAATTCTAGTGGATCCTCGTCAAAGTGTCGCAATTAATTTTCTTGACTCGACGAGTACCAACCGCACTTAGGGTACGATGTTGTCAAGTAGGGGTGAAACCCACATCTTGTCAACTAGTCCCATTCCTCGATTTTCAATCCCGCCAAAGCTTCGATTTTCCAATCGATTTGGGACGTGTAGTAACTGGAAGGGTAAAATACCGTTAATCGCTTCTCGACGAGAGTATTTTACTTATAGGCCAAAACACGTTTCCCTAATTTGAAAGGACTTTCGATTCACTTTGGAATAGTCGAAGTTTCTAAACCCGAAACAATCCAATGCCTTATTGAGCCTCTCTTTTATGTTATCTCAAATTCTATGTGTTTTAATATTTGTTACCTCGTTCAATTCAAAACCGATGCACAAATCGCACGTCTCTCGCAATCAAAAACATTAATAATTCCCGTGAACAAACTAAATATATACTCTTTTATGCATTCATGCGTGTTTATACTTTCTGAATACCTGTTAAATTCATGCAAATTATGTGAATCATACGTGATACTTAAATGCTTATACATGCAAAATGATATTTTGAATTATGATCAAGTCTCATCTTTTCCTTCTCTTTCGAACCTTTAGATGTCTTCCCCAAGCTAAACTCAACCAAGAAGTCGAAGAAGTCACGATCTGGTTCGAAAAAGGGTTCCAACAACAACAATGAGGGCACGTTATCCAAGAAAGACATCGTGGGACTAATCGCTGAACAGATGGCCGAGCAAATGGCCAGAGTTATACCCGACATCATGAGCAAAATTCAACCCGTTATTGAAACCCCTAGTGCCTCCGTCGATTCCAAGGTAGAAACACCTAAGACGACGTTCCTGTTCAAGCAGTTTATGGCTTGCAAACCCTTAGAATTCACTAGCAAAGAGGGCGCTACCGCATTATTTCAGTTGTTCGATGCCATTGAACTGACCTTTCTGCAAAGCGGTTGCCCTGACAACCTTCGAACCCTCAACGCAACAGGAGTGTTCCGATCGGTGGCCCTCGATTGGTGGACTTCTGAGTGCAACACACGAGGGAATGATGTAGCCCACGCCCTACCCTGTGCTGAATTGAAAAAGCTAATGATGGATGAGTTTTGTCCTCCCCACAAACTTCGGAAACTAGAGAATGAATTCTGGAATCTGAAGCAAATCGGGGATGATAACGCTGGCCTCACTGCCCGATTCAAACAGATAATCATCTTGTGCCCTGGCCAAGTCGACACTGTTGACAATGACATCACCAAGTACATCCATTGCCTCCCCACTTCGTTTCTGAACCTCATAGAGTCAGCTTCACCTAAAACCCTCGAGGACACCTTTTGTTTAGCAGCCCGACTCAACAACAATTGTGTTATTCATGGGACTTCTGATAAGGTTCCAAAGTAGAACGTGCACCAAGACACAACTGATACTACTGTTGAACCCTCCCCCTCGTAGTCATCCAAGGAAAACAATAGCAAGAAGCGGAAGGCTTCAAGCCAAAATTGTGCGGTCGTCACTCCGCCAAACCCCAAGCCACTTCAATCAGTCGCTGCTACTCCACACCTTGAACTATAACGCAAAGCCTACACTGGGACTCAACCCAAGTGTAACACTTGTCTTTACCACCACCCAACCAACGCACCATGCATTTTATGCACAAACTGTGTCGCAACCCCCGCCCCCTTATCTATCCCGGGAACGGGCGTCCGCGAACATTTGTTTGTGGTGGTATCAGCTATTTTAATTATTAATTTGGCAGCGGAATTTACATCAGGATCGTAGTTAGGAAATGTTTATCAGAGTAAAACCACCATATTTTATATTAATAATCACATGGGTAAACCCAAGTTTCTTTATTACAATATGTTTATAGGGATAAACCCTATTTTATTGAATTTAAAACATCGTCTTTTTGGTAACTTTTATAGCCACATTTTTCCAAGCCGTCAGTGCTCTCCAGCTGGCTTTTTACTAATTGGCTGTCACATTGTGTTACCTGAAACGCGTTTTAAAAACATTTGTCAGTGGGAAATACTGGTGAGTGAATCCCAGTTCAATCAAGAAACATTTTATCAATTAACATAGTATTGAGAGCGATCACATTGTTTATTTCTACACAATTACTCATTCAGTACTGTCAATCCTGACTGGTGGGTCATATTACACATTGGCTAACTCGTCGACCAATGGTAACGTGTTCCACAATTTGTATACAAAACCCCAACATACTGGCAGTAATTGAAGAACTACAAAGACTCAATCACTGCTTAATCATATTGTAAAGCATTTAAGGTATTGTAAAACAGTTCACAAAAAGGTTTACAAAAAGTGGATAAACTCACATTGCTGTTTTAGACTTCTTCTAGGGTTTCCTGGTATTAATCTATAATTTACACAAATGTACATATGTTAGTATAATAACCCTTTAATTATATTAATGATACCCTCCCCGAGATGGTATTCCAACAACTACGTCGGACAGAACCACGACAGTTGTTACGGAACCCTAAATCAATCGGGCAGCGTATCTAATACGAAACTGGGGTTATAATACTTAAAACAGAGTAGAACCTCGCTAATTACGGGGTATTATACTCGAATATTATGCCTATTAAGTGAGAATTCGTTGAGAATGAAAAGAATTGAGCGATGGAAAATGAAATCCTGAGGCCTTCTTATATAGGGCCTGATTCTGGGTTTCTCGCGGCCCGCGTAAGGTGTAACCCAAGGGTTATGCGGCCCGCCTAGTAGTCCAGGTAGGGTTTAGGGTGTCCGGGTCATCGTATAGGGTTGCCGGGTGTTGGGCCACGTGGCGGCCCATGGTCGTGCCAGATTTCACCAGGTCGCGGCCCGTGTAAGGGTTAAGAGGAGGGTTACGCGGCCCGCCTAAAACCCATTTTCTTTGTTTTTTATTTATTTTTAATGATATAATGTATTTTGGGCTCGGTTTTCACATACGAGGTGTATTTTAAGACATATAGGGTATTTTAAAATATATTTGGGTGTCAGAAAAATATTCAGAAGGGTTGTTATATCCTCCCCACCTTGTTTTAGAGCTCGTCCTCGAGGTCTACTGGAACAGGTGTGGGTATTTCCTTTGCATTTCTGATTCAAGCTCCCATGTGTATTCTGGTCCTCTTTTGGAGTTCCACTTCACTTTGACTAGAACTAATCGTTTATGCTTGAGATTCTTAACTTTCCTATCTTCAATCTGTAGAGGCTTTTCCACAAATTTTAACTGCTCATTTACCTCTATATCTTTAAGAGGTACTATTAGTGACTCATCAGCTAAGCATTTCTTGAGATTAGATACATGAAATACATCATGTATTCCTGTCATTTCCTCTGGCAGTTGCAGCTGATAAGCTACAGGTCCTATTCTTTTAATAATCTTGAAAGGTCCAATATACCTGGGACTTAGCTTTCCTCTTTTTATAAATCTTACCACTCCTTTCCAAGGAGAGACTTTTAATAACACTTTATCTCCTACTTGAAATTCCAATGGTTTTCGCCTGTTGTCAGCATGACTTTTCTGTCGATCACGTGCTGCTTTCAGTCGTTCCTTGACTTGAATGATTTTGTCTGTTGTTTCTTGTACTATCTCAGGTCCAGATAGTTGCTTTTCCCCAATTTCTGCCCAACAGACTGGAGTTCGGCACTTTCGTCCATAAAGTGCTTCGAATGGTGCAGCATTTATACTTGTGTGATAACTATTATTATAAGAAAATTCTATCAATGGTAAATGATCGTCCCAATTGCCTCCAAAATCAATTACATAAGCTCTAAGCATATCCTCCATTGTTTGGATTGTCCTTTCACTTTGTCCATCCGTTTGAGGATGATAAGTTGTGCTTAGATTCAACTTGGTTCCCATTGCTTTTTGGAAAGTAGTCCAAAAATGAGAGGTAAAGCGACTATCTCTGTTAGAAACAATTGATAAAGGAATTCCATGTAAAGAAGCTATTTCATTTACGTATATTTTAGCTAATTGTTCCATACTGAAAGTTTCCTTCATCGGTAGAAAATGAGCTGACTTGGTTAACCTGTCTACAATCACCCAGATTGTATTATTACCTTTTCTCGTTTTGGGTAGTTTAGTAACAAAATCCATTGTTATCAATTCACATTTCCAAACAAGCATTTCTAACTGTTGCAATAAACCCGAAGGTTTCTGATGTTCAGCTTTGACTTGTGAACAGGTTAAACACTTAGAAACATAGGCTGCTATGTCCTTTTTCATTCCTATCCACCATAAATTCTTTCTTAAATCCTGGTACATTTTATCGCTCCTTGTATGTATCGTATATTTAGACTTATGGGCTTCTTCTAATATGCAATGACGTAGGTTTCCTAATTTAGGTACCCATATTCTTTTCTTATGGAATCTCCAAATTCCATCTGTTCCTTGTTCTAATTCCTTAATCATTCCTTTTAGTTTTTCAGTATCATCCTTGATTACTGATTCTTGTGCCTTTTTAATTTTTTCATTTAAATCTACTTGTAGATTTAATTTAAGAGAACGTACTCTTCTTGGTTGTTCGTGATATTTTCGACTTAAAGCATCAGCAACTACATTTGCTTTTCCTGCATGATACTGAATATCACAATCATAATCACTAAGTAGTTCCATCCAGCGTCTTTGTCTCATATTCAATTCCTTTTGCTCAAAAACATATCTTAAACTTTTATGATCAGTGAAAACTGTAAACTTACTACCGTACAGGTAATGTCTCCAAATCTTAAGAGCAAAAATTATAGCTCCAAATTCTAAACCATGAGTGGAATAATTTTCTTCATGATTCTTAAGTTGTCTGGATGCATAGGCTATAACCTTTTGTCGTTGCATCAAAACACATCCATAACCTAATTTAGAAGCATCACAATAGATTACAAAATCTTCAGTTCCTTCTGGTAACGCTAGTATGGGTGCATGGGTTAATCTTTGCTTAAGGATTCTAAAGGCCTCTTCTTGTTTTAATCCCCATTCAAATTTAACAGATTTACAGGTTAGCTTAGTTAAGGGAATGGCTATTTTAGAAAAATATTGAATAAATCTTCTATGATAACCAGCTAATCCTAAGAAACTTCTAACCTCAGTTGGTGACTTTGGGGTTTTCCATTTAGTAATCGCCTCGATTTTTGTTGGATCGACATGAATTCCTTCATGATTGACTAAGTGTCCGAGAAATTGTAACTGTTCTAACCAAAACTCACATTTTGAAAATTTAGTATAAAGCTTTTCTTTTCTTAATAAACTTAAAAGTGCGTGCAAATGCTTTGCATGTTCCTCTTTACTCTTAGAGTAAATGAGAATATCATCTATAAAGACAATTATGAATTTATCCAAATATGGTTTACATATTCGGTTCATCATGTCCATGAATGCAGCTAGGGCATTGGTTAAACCAAATGGCATGACAGTAAATTCATAATGACCATACCTTGTTCGGAAGGTGGTTTTAGGAATGTCCTCTTCCTGTACCTTTAATTGATGATATCCTGACCTTAAATCCATTTTTGAGAAAAATCGGGCTCCTTGTAACTGATCAAACAGATCATCAATTCTTGGTAATGGATACCGATTCTTAATTGTGACCTTATTCAATTCACGGTAGTCAATGCACATACGTATTGATCCGTCCTTCTTTTTAACGAATAAGATCGGCGCTCCCCAGGGTGATGAACTTGGTTGTATGAATCCTTTCTCCAACAATTCATCTAATTGTTTCTTTAGTTCTTGCATTTCTGCAGGTGCCAAACGGTAAGGTGATTTGGCAATCGGTGATGTCCCTGGTATTAAATGGATTCTGAATTCAACTTCTCTATGTGGAGGTTGCCCTGGTAATTCTTCTGGAAATACATCTGAAAACTGAGATACTACTGGGATATCCTTTAAATCTTTTCCTTTAGTGTAAGTGATTATAGAAATCAAATACACTAATGATCCTTTTCTTATATAACTTGTTGTTTTCATCACAGAGATGAATTTAGTGGATCGAGAGATTTTATATCCTTTAATTGTGATCTTTTCACCCTTTGGTAAATTTACTTGTATCAACTTTTGATCACACTAAATACTGGCTTTATTGGCTATTAACCAATCCATTCCTAATACTACATCAAATCCTGCAAGATTCATGGGGTAAAGGTTTGCAATAAATTTCTGATTTAGAATTTCTATTCTTGCTCCCTGCAAGATTTTAGAAATTCTAATGGTTTCACCATTTGTTGTTTCTACTAAACATTCTTGTGGAAGTTTAGTTAATGATTGGTTGAGAAGTTTGCAGAATGATGTATTAATAAAACTTTGGTTTGCACCAGAGTCAAATAATACTTTAGCAAAAATATCATTAACTAAAAATGTATCAGTGATCACATCAGGGATCATTTTTGCTTCTTCTGCAGTCAGAACAAATGCTCTAGCATTTTTGGTATTCTTGTTGTTTGTAGCCGGATCTAATTTTGGACAATTAGGCTTGATATGACCTTGTTCTCCGCAGTTGTAACATATCCTGTTGTTAGCTTTCTTCCTGCAGTCTTCTTCCTTGTGTCCCGATATTTTGCAAAAGTTACAGTATATGGAGCATCTTCCTGAATGCTTTCTTTTGCAATTCTTATAGTAAGGTGTAGAGGTAGAACCTATATTTTTCCCACGGTTAAAATTTCAAGAACGAAATTCTTGTGTAAGCTTCTGGGTTAGGTTCCTCCTTTGATCCTCTTCTCGTGTACGAATTAATTCATCTGTCAAGGTATTGGCTAGTTCTACGGCTTCTTATATGGTTTGGGGTCTAGCTGCCTTGACTACATGCCTTATCTCCCCGATTAATCCCCAGATGTAACGGGAGATTAACACTGGTTCGGGTGAAGCAAGGGTTGGCACGATTCTAGCATATTCAAAGAATAACTTAGTGTACCCCTTACTATCTACACCAGTCATTCTAAGGTTTAAGAACTTGTTTGCTATTTGTTCTTTTTCATTAGGAGGGCCGAATTTCCTTTCTACCATGTTTTTAAATTCCTCCCATTCCATATTGTAAATTCTATCACTTCTTCTAGACTGAAGGATAGTGTTCCACCATTCTAGTGTTGAATTCTTAAATAAATTGGAAGCAAACATTATCTTATCTTCTTCTACACACTTGCTTATTCTTAAGACTGCCTCAGTCTTTTCTATCCAGCGTAGGGTTGCAATGGCCCTTTCGTTGCCCGAGAAGTCCATTGGTTTACAAGACCAGAATTCTTCGTAAGAACAACCGTAAGACACGGTTCTTCTTCTTTTGGGAATGGGCATTTGAAATACAGGTCCATTGTTTATGTTGTTTTCAGGTCCAGAGGGTCGCTTGCTATCATGTTTACTTTTATTTTCTGCTTCCCTAACCGTTTGAATAATATATGGCATCGCATCTATTATTCCTTGTGCGACTATGTGTTGGATAGCACTGTTGTTCACTTGGTTTCCATTGTCATGATTCAGATTATCATTATTCAGATTATCATCATTCTGGTTTTCCGGGTTATTATCCAGATTCACTTGATTCACTTGGTCGGCCATCTGAATTTTAAACATTGCCAATTATTAATATTACAAAATAATTAATAGTTTAGGCAACAACCACACAATATACACATTAGTCAAAAGCGTCGGGCTTTGCGACTTTACTCTTTTTATATAGTAGGCGTCAAATACACACTAAAACAGGAATTAAAATTACAATACTACTATGCCTCATTAACCACAAAGTGGTCTATACTACGATAGATTTATTATTATTACACATATATTTTATTTATTTTATTATTATTATTACCAACTTCACTATCACCTTCACGGATATGGATTCCTCCCGAAATCCATATGACGCTCGTCGTATTTCCATACGAGTTGCTCTCCTACATACCTCATTCTCTCACTACTTTCTAATATTTCTTCTCCGAAAGTTCGGAGTTCTTGCAAATTCTCTGCACTCATTAGGGGTGCAGGTGCGGGTACTGGATCTAGGTACAGTGGTACTGGATTCTCCTGAGGGTACGGATTTTCTAAGATCTCCCTAATGTATTCATCATTGTCTTAGTAGGGATCTAGAGGGTCCAGACCTAGATACGCTGCTAAGTTCGGCAAGGTTTCTTCGTTTAAATTGTAGCGTGGCACAAAATCCCTAAGATCATCAAACCATGGATCATAATTTGGGTCTAAGGGATTAGGGACTGGAATCCTAGGTATTTCCTCAGGGTTGAAATCATGCTTTTCTACCTCCATTGGTTGAGTGGGAATCAAAGGTAAGGGTTGTGGGGCTACTAGTTGTTCCAGACTTGGGTTGGCAGCAGTTGTAGCTAGGATATGGAAATTGGTTAAGCTCCTATTAAGCATATCCTGTGTATGGGCATCTGACTCTCGCTTAGCGGCTGCTAGAACTCTTTGCTGTTGCAACTTTCGCATTCTTTTCCTACGCGCAAAGGCTTCCTTACTGAACCATCCTCTCTTTTTCTGAGGGAATGGCTCTTCAGACTGAGCTTTAAAGGCAAACATCCCTTATTCCTGATCAGCGGAATACCCATAGAGGGTAGGCTGAGAAGAGGTACCTTCACTCTTAGGTGAATTGGACAACTGACGATACACGTCTGAGGGTCCTTGATCACTCATACTGTAAACTAACAAATAGTCAAATAACACATAACAATAAATTACAGATATTTACGTATTTTCAAAATTTATTTCCTAACAATTTAAATAATATATTGATGTCAGCAGAACACTCCCGTGGCTGAATCAGTGGCTAGGCTCTGATACCACCTTCTGTCGCAACCCCCGCCCCCTTATCTATCCCGAGAACGGGCGTCCGCAAACATTCATTTGTGGTGGTATCAACTATTTTAATCATTGATTTGGCAGCGGAATTTACATCAGGATTGTAGTTAGGAAATGTTTATCAGAGTAAAACCACCATATTTTATATTAATAATCACATGGGTAAACCCAAGTTTCTTTATTACAATATGTTTATAGGGATAAACCCTATTTTATTGAATTTAAAACATCGTCTTTTTGGTAACTTTTATAGCCACATTTTTCCAAGCCGTCAGTGCTCTCCAGCTGGCTTTTTACTAATTGGCTGTCACATTGTGTTACCTGAAACGCGTTTTAAAAACATTTGTCAGTGGGAAATACTGGTGAGTGAATCCCAGTTTAATCAAGAAACATTTTATCAATTAACATAGTATTGAGAGCGATCACATTGTTTATTTCTACACAATTACTCATTCAGTACTGTCAATCCTGACTGGTGGGTCATATTACACATTGGCTAACTCGTCGTCCAATGGTAACGTGTTCCACATTTTGTATACAAAACCCCAACATACTGGCAGTAATTGAAGAACTATAAAGACTCAATCACTGCTTAATCATATTGTAAAGCATTTAAGGTATTGTAAAACAGTTCACAAAAAAGTTAACAAAAAGTGGATAAACTCACATTGCTGTTTTAGACTTCTTCTAGGGTTTCCTGGTATTAATCTATAATTTACACAAATGTACATATGTTAGTATAATAACCCTTTAATTATATTAATGATACCCTCCCCGAGATGGTATTCCAACAACTACGTCGGAAAGAACCATGACAGTTGTTACGGAACCCTAAATCAATCGGGCAGCGTATCTAATACGAAACTGGGGTTATAATACTTAAAACAGAGTAGAACCTCGTTAATTACGGGGTATTATACTCGAATATTATGCCTATTAAGTGAGAATTCGTTGAGAATGAAAAGAATTGAGCGATGGAAAATGAAATCCTGAGGCCTTCTTATATAGGGCCTGATTCTGGGTTTCTCGCAGCCCGCGTAAGGTGTAACCCAAGGGTTATGCGGCCCGCCTAGTAGTCCGGGTAGGGTTTAGGGTGTCCGGGTCATCGTATAGGGTTGCCGGGTGTTGGGCCACGTGGCGGCCCATGGTCGTGCCAGATTTCACCAGGTCGCGGCCCGTGTGAGGGTTAAGAGGAGGGTTACGCGGCCCGCCTAAAACCCATTTTCTTTGTTTTTTATTTATTTTTAATGATATAATGTATGTTGGGCTCGGTTTTCACATACGAGGTGTATTTTAAGACATATAGGGTATTTTAAAATATATTTGGGTGTCAGAAAAATATTCAGAAGGGTTGTTATAAACTGCAATTGGTTTGGACACTTTGCCCCTCAATGCCACAAACCACTCACTAATCAAAACCAAGTCGTTGTAACCCAGAACCCTGCCCCTAACCAAGCCTAACCGCAAGCCAAAAATGGTCGGGTGTGTTAAAAATTTGGTGATCCGAATCACCTCGCCAATGCTTGTCCTCAACGCGCCAACAACAACAACCAGCAATAGCAGCAACCTCACAAGCTCGAGGCAGAACATTCGTCATCACCGCCGCACAAGTGCAAAACGCCAACGACGTCATAAACGGTACATTTCTCGTCAACAATGTCTATGCTTCTTGTTTATTTGATACTGGCACGGATAAAAGTTTTGTATCCGTTGAATTCGAACCTATGCTTAAGTGTAGATGATCTAAGTTGCCTAAATCGTTCGCTGTCGAAGTCGCTAATGGGAAATCCGTTACTGTCGATTCCGTTCTTTCTAAGTGTTCCTTGAATCTCAACGATCATACGTTTCCAATTGACCTCATACATATGCAAATGGATAGTTTTGACATCATAGTAGGCATGGATTGGCTTAAGCGAGTTCATGCTGAAGTCGTTTGTTCTCATAAGTTCATTTGTCTTCCCCTTCCTAACGGTGATTCCTTACACGTCTATGGAGAGAAACCTTCTAAGGGTCTCAAGCTTACCTCCTGTACTCAAGCGAACAAATACTTGCGCAAGGGTTCTTATGTAACAACCCGCACGTTCGTGCTTGTTACTCTCACTACACTCGTTACGCCTAGCACCAGAGGTTCAGATCATAATGTAACAACGTCACTTACAACGCTATTTCGAATATATTCGCATACTTACAACACGCAATATCGCACATCACAACGCATACACTAACGCTAATGATGACATTGCGTGAATAGCTAAGTTGTTCCCATCGATTGTCGTAAAGCGTCGGAAACGCTAACGCAACCTCAACACAATTACTTATGCTATGACCTATTATATAATAATAATAATAATAATAATAATAATAATAATAATAGTAATAATAAAGGCATTGAAACTTGTCGAAACGCGCACTCGCTGGCACACGCAACTCAACTTATCGCACTCAAAATGCAAACACAAGATGTGGTTACTTACGTATTGTTTATACTATACTATTATCTATATAAACTAGCTTGAATGTGTAAACGCTCACTCACAACCCGATTAAACGCAACGCAACGCTCAACGCACGAAACGAAAGTCGGAAAACCAACTCGCACAAGCCGTCTGATCGAATGAACATCCGGTCGAATGATCATCCGAGATCGACTGACCATCCGACCCGCTCACCTCTACCGCCTTAACTTCTACTTCGCCTATAAATAGGACCATGGTGTCTCATTTCAAAACTTTGGTTCTCTCCTCCGACCAACTCGCTCCCAAGACGCCTTCAGTCACTTTTCATCCCGATTCAAGGCTATTTCGTAAGTGTTTCTCTTCAAATCTTGTACAACCTTCATCACCGCACACTCCTTCATCGTTTTCTCCATCAAAACCACTGTTTTCCTTCTTGAAATCATCCGATTTGGACATCTTGAAGGTGGTTCTCACTCGGTTTCTTGTGTAAACTGAAGTATGACGTCACCTCATCAAGAACAGTTCAGATCTAGAGGATTTCCGCACTACTCAACACGAATCTTATCAAGTATTCAACATTTTACAACTGATTTCGACTCCCCTTAACTTTTCTATACAAAACCGATGGAATCTGGACCCGAACTGACTCTAGACTCATCCCTTAGTCTAAAGCAGGCTTGAAAACGGATTTCCACAGGAGAGATGACCGACTAACGGGTCAGACGTGAAACTCCATCAAGAACAAGGAAACTGACCGATTGGGGTGATTCCCATCCGATCAAGCCAGCTGCACTTGGGGTATTTCCGTTGTTTGACAAGTCGTTCCGCCGTCTCCGTTAAACTCGAACTTCTAAACTCAGAAATTTTACAAAGTTTTCAAAATGACGGATTACCCAATCGAATGATCGTCCGATCGGATGACCATCCGATTGAATGACCATTCGATCAGGTGATCTGTCTTTTTAAACTATTCCATGTGCAAAACAACTTAGCGAAACTTCAAACTACCAAACTCTCAATCGAATAGGCATCCGATCGAATGGCCATCCATCCGGATGACCATCCGATCGAATGACTTGATTTATTCTACAACGAAAACTTCAAATGTTCTAACACAATTTTCAACAGAACACTCACTCGAATGGCTATCTGATCGGATGACCATCCGATCGAATGACTATCCGTTTGAGACATCTGTCCTTCTAAAAACTATCAAAACACTCGCACTCATTCGAATGGTCAACCGTTTGAATGGTCATCCGCTCGGATGACCATCCATCTGGATGACCATCCGATCGAATTGGTTATCACCCGTTCGACCCACCATTCGACACTTCACTCTCCGACACTCTGTTACGCGTTGTTTAACGACTTATGCTACTGTTCACAGGCTAACTCAGACGCGCCCTCATCAATCCAATCCAAATTGTGTTTACTTGTTAAACACCTACTGTGAGTATACTTGTCCCCCTTTTAAACGCTTTAAACACACTTTGGGGTGTAACATATGTTCGCTATAAAAAACACAACACTTAACGCATTTACAAACGCTAACCGCACATGCATGTTATACGTGATTAGTTGAATTATTTGTTGCTATGTTTACACAATGTTACGTGCCGAACTACCTCTAGCAACAATAGTACTATAGTTTGGACTCAACACCTGTAGCGACAGGGGTTGCTTGGGATCACATCTCACACTACTTCACGTGTTCGCAGTGGTGAACATGTGTTGCACAATCGCATACTCTACAATGCAGTCTCGTGGTTAGGTTGTTTCATTGTCGATAGCTTATTTGATTCGCTTATTATGTGTTACATGCTGGTTATGCATAAACGCTTAGCATACTATTAATTATACAAACTTGTATACTCACCAATACTTTCGTATTGATGTTATTTTAACGTATGTTGTAGGTTAATCGCAGACTATCTCGAAATCAAGCTAGGAAGTCTAGAAACTCACAACAAATCTAGGTTGTCGGATTTGTATTGTTTGAGAGAACATGAAATCTGTATGACTATTTACTGATATATTGTTTATTAGTATGGGATAATGAACGCATTAAATATTATCACTAAATAGTTGTTATGGATTCTCTTGAGCAATCTGCTTCGCCTAGTGTCGTGCCCCGATGATTCCACCATCGGTTGGGGTGCGACAGATTGGTATCAGAGCCATAACTATAGGGACTTAGGAAAGACACGACCTAGTCCGGGTTTTGATGTCTTAGAATTGACCTAGTCTATAGTCTAAGTATCACCTTTGAACAGCTGGTCTGTTGCTTCGTGTGGACCCAGTAGGGGTTTTGCACACGAACCTACATGCTGTTATACTCTCATTCGAACTCGAAAAAACTACATCTTCGTACGAACTCCCGCAGATACAACTTTGTACGAAGGAGCCTTTCTTAAGGCTGAAAACATACTTTTGCCTTTCCTAAGGCTAATATGTTACACACGCTTGACGATACTCGCATAACACCAACGAGTGAACAGGTCGAGAATAGGTGTGACAACCAAAAACTCTCGATAAGATCGCTCACTCAGGGCATTATTCTTAGCACGAGAACCTTCCGTTGAGTTAGGATTGATATCCACATCTCAACGGAAATCTCCATTTTCATCCAGTGGAACTCCCGAATTTATTCGGTGAGCACCACCACAGCTAGGAGCGAAGTTGTTAAGTCAGGGGTGAAACCCGCATCTTAATAACCCATTCCACTCCCTAAAATGGTTTTCAAAAGCTCTCACCAAAGTCTCGACTGTACTAACGACTCGAGCCACGTAATGGCCTGAAGGTTGAGTGCCGTAGCCGCATCCCGGTAAGGGCAGAGTCCATTAGGCCAACGCGTGTGCTCGAACTTGTTAAGATAGTTGAATCGCTTTGGGTAGTCGATGTCTAACACCCCAGACGCTCCATCTATTTTAAACCCGCAATCGCCGATTTTTACGCGTCAACGAATTTTACGAGTTTACGATTTTATGCTTTATTCATTTTTTGACTTTACCACTTTATCAATTTATCACTTTTCGTTCCCCGCTTATTACGCACAACTCGAACAGCCATCGCAATCTAAAACAAAAGCCGAATGTTCGCAACAAAACTAAAGACTAACGACTCGCTCTCTCTTCATCACGTCCTCGCGTTATCTATACAGACATATATGTATGTAAATATATATATATATATATATATATATATATATATACGATTACACGTGTTATACGTGGGAACTTAGGAATTTCGTGTCTCCTATATGAATACGTATTACTATACTACCTGCAACAAGTTTTAAACGCGCTCAATCGCATCGCATACTCGAAATCTTTATGATCGAATCTCACTCCAAATCTCTCTTCGTTTAGATGTCTTCAAACAATTCTACCCCGAGACGTGAAGCCAAGAGTAGAGCCAGACGAAGCGCCGATAAGAGGATCGCCTCACTCGTGGCCAAGGAAGTGGCCAAGGTCATTCCTCAAATAGTTGCATAGGTTCAATCTCTCAGCAACTCTCAAAACTCGGAAGACTCTAAGACCTACACGCCGCAGTCTACTTTCCTCTACAAGCACTTCAAAGCCTGTGGACCAATGGTTTTCACAGGTGAAGGAGGTGTATCTCAACTACTCCAGTGGTTCGATGCCATCGAGGTTGCCCTTCGCCAGAGTGGGTGCCCCGAGCATTTCCGTACTACATGCGCTACCGGAGTATTTCAATCATGAGCGCTCGACTGGTGGACAACCAAACGTACCAAACGTGGGATCCATGCAGCTTACGCTCTCTCCTGGGATGTGCTGAAAGAGCTCATGAAGAAAGAGTACTGCCCTCCCGATGAAGTCCAGAAGTTAGAAAATGAATTTTGGGAAATCAAGCAAGTTAAAGGTGACAACGCTGGCCTCACAGCAAGGTTCAAACAACTTAGCATCATTTTCCAAGCCAAGTTGACACTCCCGAAAAGGCTATCAAGAAGTACATTTGTGCCTTGCTTGAGTGTGCGGGCGATTTTGTTGAAGCTGCAAAACCTGCTACCATCGAAGAAACCTACCGTTTGGCCGCAGAGATCAACGACAAGCAAGTCATGGAGGGGTTCTTCTCCAAGAATCCTACCAAGAAGGCTAACCAAGTTATCACCGTGTCATCTGACGATACTACCGAGTCGTCCGATGACGCCACCGACTCATCCGATAACGACACGTCACCGCAAGCGAAAGAACCCGAATTTCAATTGCTCAGCAACAGATTCACACCAAATAGTTTTAAACCCCGAACCTATCCAAGCAGTCCCAGTTCGCTCGAAGAGCGCCTACACCGGAACTCATCCCCTGTGCCTGAAATGCACCTATCACCACCAGCCAGGAGCCGACTGTCGCTATTGCGCAAATTGCAACTGTCTTGGTCACCGTACCCATCACTGCCGCACAGGGCCATGAACTTAAGGCACGCTAGCACACCTCACACCGCCAATGCAGCCCACAGTTCCGGCAGCAACCGCAATACTAGCAGGAGTCTACAACACCAAACACCAACCAGGCTTAGAATAATGTTGTAATGATGCTATACTCGATGAAAACTCTTGTGTACTTATTCTATTACTCGATGCAACGTTGACTCTCTCTCTCTCTCTCCCTCATTCTTGCACTTAGTCTAAGTTCGCACAACACAGTAATACTAATACTATATACTATATCACGAAATAATGTGTTTTACCCTCATAAAGCGTCCTTGAGATAAGTTGCGATAAACGTGCAAGGAACAACTTAATCACGGGTGCACACGGGATTATTTTGGCCAGTGCACAGAGATCTTAGTAAGTTTCAAAGACGCCGTAACGTTAAAAGCATGGTTTGGAAGCGTCTTAGCCATGTCGACAAAGGGTGACACCTATTCACGATGTTCGCACTACTTCGACCCCCACTCTCATTGCTAACTGAGTTGTAACCAACTTCGCCGCTCAGTTTACTGAATCTCCCTCCCGAACTTGGTCCAACTGCTAATCACTTGGACCGGGGACGCAAAATTTATCCGTACCATATCGACACGCACGACATTGCTTCACGGGACAGAGGCAATATGGCTAAAACATGATAGATACGCCACTGGTACTTCCTATATATAAGTGTTTTAACTATATTAACAAACTTTTGTGGAAAGGTGCCATGTGGGGCTCGACGCTAATTAAAACTTTTGTACTGTTAAAACCTTTTTGTGAAAATGAAATTTTTCCTACAAACTTTTTCAATGTAAATTTTCTGAAATTTTTTAATAAAAACCCTTTTTAGACAAACAAAACTCTCTTGTAACGTTGGCTTAACAATCGACTCAAGTTAACACCACGTCAAAAGAAACTTTTCGTAACTCAAAGTTTTCTCTTGATAACTCAACAAAACCTTTTCGGTAACGCTGGTGTGAACATCGACTCAGTTCAATGCCACACCGTACGAAAATTTTCCTAAAACCAAAACTTTTCCTTAAAATCTCATTTCCATAAAACTTTTCGAGAACTCAAAACACTTTTGTATCGCTAACTCGTGTCATCCTCCAATCAAACGAATCGCCCTACTCATCGTTTTCCCCATGTTATTGAGACGCTCTCTCTAGTCAATCCTCGATCAATCGCTCGTTTGCACTCCGCTTACCTTAAGGCCTTCGTCGCTCGTCGTTTTTTTTTTCGCTCAGCGCCAATCGCTCGCTTACTCCAACGCTTTTATCGCTACTCTCACTCGCATCAATCCTTGTGACCCTCCTTGTGGATTAATTTTGGGACAAAATTTCCTAAAGTATGGGAGATTGTAACAACCCGCACGTTCGTGCTTGTTACTCTCGCTACACTCGTTACGCCTAGCACCAAAGGTTTAGATCATAATGTAACTACATCGCTTACAACGCTATTTCGAATATATTCGCATACTTACAACACGTAATATCCCACATCACAACGCATACACTAACGCTAACGCAAACGATGACATTGCGTGAATAGTTAAGCTGTTCCCATCGATCGTCGTAAAGCGTCGCAAACGCTAACGCAAACTCAACGCAATTACTTATGTTATGACCTATAATATAATAATAAAAGAAATAATAAAGGCATTGAAACATGTCGAAACGCGCACTCGCTGGCACACGCAACCCAACTTATCGCACTCAAAACGCAAACACAAGACGTGGTTACTTGCGTATTGCTTATACTATACTATTATCTATATATACTAGCTTGAATGTGTAAACGCTCACTCACAACCCGATTAAATGCAACGCAATGCTCAACGCACGAAACAAAAGTCGGAAAACCAACTCACACAAGCCGTCTGATCGAATGACCATACGGCCGAATGATCATCCGACCGGATGACCATCCGATCGGATGGCCATCCGATCGACTGGCCATCCGACCCGCTCACCTCCACCGCCTTAACTTCCACTTCGCCTATAAATAGGACCATGGTGTCTCATTTCAACACTTTGGTTCTCTCCTCCGACCAACTCGCTCCCAAGACGCCTTCAGTCACTTTTCATCCCGATTCACGGCTATTTCGTAAGTGTTTCTCTTCAAATCTTGTACAACCTTCATCACCGCACACTCCTTCATCGTTTTCTCCATCAAAACTACTATTTTCCTTCTTGAAATCGTCCGATTTGGACATCTTGAAGGTGGTTCTCACTCGGTTTCTTGTGTAAACTGAAGTATGACGTCACCTCATCAAGGACAGTTCAGATCTAGAGGATTTCCGCACTACTCAACACGAATCTTAACAAGTTTTCAACATTTTACAAATGATTTCGACTCTCCTTAACTTTTCTATACAAAACCGATGGAATCTGGACCCGAACTGACTCTAGACTCATCCCTTAGTCTAAAGCCGGCTTGAAAACGGATTTCCACCGGAGAGATGACCGACTAACTGGTCAGACGTGAAACTCTGTCAAGAACAGTGAAACTGACCGATTGGGGTGATTCCCATCCGTCAAGCCAGTTGGACTTGGGGTATTTCCGTTGTTTGACAAGTCGTTCTGTTATCTCCGTTAAACTCGAACTTCTAAACTCAAAAGTTTTACAAATTTGAAAAACGACGGATTACCCAATCGAATGATCATCCGATCGGATGACCATCCGATTGAATAACCATTTGATCAGGTGATCTATCTTTTTAAACTATTCCATGTGCAAAACAACTTAGCGAAATTTCAAACTACTAAACTCTCAATCGAATAGGCATCTGATCGAATGGCCATCCGTCCGGATGACCATCCGATCGAATGACTTGATTTATACTACAACGAAAACTTCAAATGTTCTAACACAATTTTCAACATAACACTCACTCGAATGGCTATCCGATCGAATGACCATCCGATCGAATGACTATCCGTTTGAGACATCTGCCCTTCTGAAAACTCTCAAAACACTCGCACTCATTCGAATGGTCAATCGTTCGACCCACCATTCGACACGTAACTCTCCGACACTCTATTACACGCTGTTCAACGACTTATGCTACTGTTCACAGGCTAACTCAGACGCGCCCTCATCAATCTAATCCAGATTGTGTTTACTTGTTAAACACCTACTGTGAGTATACTTGTCCCCCTTTTAAACGCTTTAAACACACTTTGGGGTGTAACATACGTTCGCTATAAAAAACACAACACTTAACGCATTTACAAACGCTAACCGCACATGCTTGTTATACGTGATTAGTTGAATTATTTGTTGCTATGTTTACACAATGTTATGTGCCGAACTGCCTCTAGCAACAATAGTACTATAGTTTGGACTCAGCACCTGTAGCGACAGGGGTTGCTAGGGATCACATCTCACACTACTTCACGTGTTCGCAGTGGTGAACATGTGTTGCGCAATCGCATACTCTACAATGCAGTCTCGTGGTTAGGTTGTTTCATTGTCGATAGCTTATTTGATTCGCTTATTATGTGTTACATGCTGGTTACGCGTAAACGTTTATCATACTATTAATTATACAAACCTGTATACTCGCCAATACTTTCGTATTGACGTTATTTTAACGTATGTTGCAGGTTAATCGCAGACTATCTCGAAATCAAACTAGGAAGTCTAGAAACTTAAAATAAATCTAGGTTGTCGGATTTGTATTGTTTGAGAGAACATGAAATCTGTATGACTGTTTACTGATATATTGTTTATTAGTATGGGATAATGAACGCATTAAATATTGTCACTAAATAGTTTTTATGGATTCTCTTGACCAATCTGATTCGCCTAGTGCCACGCCCTGATGATTTCGCCATCGGTTTCGGTGCGATATCTTACGCCTTTCTTGCCCACGTTGTGGAAAAGAAGGATAAAGGCTCAAGTATAAGTGACGTTCCCGTCGTTTGTGACTTTCTTGATGTTTTTCCTAACGATCTCCCTGGTCCTCCACCTGCTCGTTCTCTTGATTTTCATATCGATTTAGTGCCTGGCGCTACGCCTGTAGCTAAGTCTCCTTATCTTCTATCACCCTCGGAAATGCAAGAGCTATCGAGCCAACTTCAAGAGCTTCTTGATAAAGGCTTTATAAGCCCTAGTACTTCTCCTTGGGGCGCTCCTGTTCTGTTCGTCAAGAAGAAAGATGGATCTTTTCGGATGTGCATTGACTATCGTGAGCTCAACAAGCTTACAGTCAAAAACCGATATCCTCTTCCTCGCATTGACGATCTCTTCGATTAATTACAAGGCACGACATGCTTTTCCAAGATTGACCTCCGTTCTGGTTATCATCAGCTTTGAGTCCTCGAAGAAGATATACCCAAAACCGCTTTTCGTACACGTTATGGTCATTATGAGTTCGTGGTCATGCTCTTTGGTTTGACCAACGCACCTACGGTTTTCATGGATTTGATGAATCATGTGTGCAAAGCTTTTCTTGATCGTTTCATGATCGTCTTCGTCGACGATATTCTCATCTACTCCAAGACCCAAGAAGAGCACGAGCGACACTTGCGTCTTATCCTTCAGCTTTTACGAGCTGAACGTCTTTACGCCAGATTCTCCAAATGCGAATTCTGGTTAAAAGAAGTTCAATTCCTTGGTCACACCGTCAACGAACTTGGTATTCACGTTGACCCTGCAAAGATTGAAGTTGTGAAGAACTGGATTGCTCCTAAATCTCCGTCTGAAATCTGTTCGTTCCTTGGTCTAGTTGGTTACTATCTTCGTTTCATTTCAAACTTCTCAAAGATCGTCGTTCCTCTTACTTCTTTGACTCAAAAAATAAACCTTTTGTTTGGGGTCCTAAACAAGAGGAATCTTTCCAAACGCTCAAGGACATGATTTGCAAGGCTCCATCCTTACTCTTTCGGATGGTAACGATGACTTCATCGTGTAATGCGATGCATCTAACCAAGGTCTGGGTTGCGTTCTTATGCAGCGGGACAAGGTTATCGCTTACGCCTCGAGACAACTCAAAATACATGACAAAAACTACACGACGCACGATCTTGAACTTGGTGCAGTTATTTTTGCCTTGAAGATATGCCTATACGGGACGTATAGCGTTACATCAAACTCAGTGTCTAACTCATGTCAGTTCTGGTTTGGTTGCTCCTATACGCCGCGTACAAGCCTATACGTGGCAAATAATAGGTCTTGTATATGACTCTTGCCTCATATATGCCACGTATAGGCCAATATGGGGAGTATATAAGGTGTTTTTTTTACAAACATTTTATACAACATTAATCGTTTTAGCAAACTTTTATAAAAATAAGTTTTCTATTATAAATAAATAAAAATAATAAGTATAGGATATGATACAACACCTATATAGGCCTATACGAGAATTATATTATACATTCTATGATACGATACGATACAATAAGATGCTATAGGATACGATACAACACCCGTATAGGCCTATAGGTGTAGTATATGTCCCGTACAGGACTATAGGTGTGATTTCTGTCCCGTATAGGCCTATACAAACCTATACGAGACTTATACTACATAATACGATAGACCTATAGGTGTAATATACGTCCCCTATAGGTCTTGTATAGGCCTATAGGCCTATACGAGACCTAAACTACACATGTTATAAATAATATGATTTTTGTATAATTAATATTAGTGTTATTATAATTATGAGAAAAGTGCCCGGATAGTCCCTGTGGTTTGCCCATTTTTCACCTTTAGTCTCTAACTTTCTAAAATTACAGCTATAGTCCCCAACTTTTGCAATTTCGTTCCCGGATAGTCCCTAGCGTAGATGGAGGTTAGTTTTCTCAGTTAAGTGGGTGTGAAATTACTAATTTACCCTTACTATAAAACAAAATAGAACATTATAAAAGGTGGTCCACCATCCTCATCTTCATTACCCCAACCCAACCTAGCCCCTCCTTTCCACCGTGAATCACCCTTTCACCACCACATTCCGCCTCTCATCACCCCGATCCTCACCATCCTTCATCACCTTTACCGTTTTCTATTTCCTGTTGTTCACGGTGAGTGTTAATCTGGGTATAGATCTTGTGTTTTTCGAGTTCATAGCTATGGTTTCATTTTATCTGATGGGTAAAAAGAATAAAACGCCACCACCTAAGCCTCCCCTATTCCATTTCTTAAGATCTGCTCAGAAAAAAAGAATATCTACATAGTAAGGAAGCGGATCTGGATGGATTGTGTGAAAAGGCAGAGATTCGTGGTATGTGTCGATGTAAATTTACATCCAATAGATCATTGCAATCAAGTTTAATATGCACCTGAGAAGTTCAATTCATTTAAACAATGTCAAGGTGCAAAATTTATACACAAACCATAATGCTAAAGTGAAACATAGTAAGTATAACTGGCCGAGAAGATGATTTAAAACAATTAGAGGAAACAAAGTAAACTGGCTAACATCATGAACCGGAGAAGATGATTTGTGCGATCGTCCTTCAACCGGCTAACATCCTCCTTAACCGGAGCTGAGGGTGGGTTGGGGTGATGATGAAGAGAATGGTGGGCCCCACTTGATTTAAATATATTTCTTTTTACATTTAAGTTATTTTTTTAATAATAAGGGCACTTTAGTAATTTCACATCCACTTAAAACCAAAAACTAACCCACATCCGCGCTAGCGACTATCCGGGAACGAAATTACAAAAGTTGAGGACTATAGCTGTAATTTTAGAAAGTTAGGGACTAAAGGTGAAAAATGAGCAAACCACAGGGACTATCCGGGCATTTTTCTCTATAATTAATATGATGTTTTTATAATTAATATTAGTGTTATTATAATTAATATGAGGTTTTTATATTAATATTAATGTTATTGATATTAGTATGAGTTTTTTATAATTAATATTAGTGTTATTGATGTTAAAAAAAAAAGAAAACAAAAAAATATATAAATATACGCCGTGTACAGGGCAAGACTTGACGTGTAGTGTGGCCCAAAAGACCATTTTAGACATGTGATGCCCATAGTCTAGCCCTAACTCAGGGTATACCAGTCTTTTAAACAAACCCTAAACGCATAGTCTTGCCCTGTACGTCCAGTCTTGATAATATGAGTTTTTTATAATTAATATTAGTGTTATTGATCTTAAAAAAAGAAAAAAAAATATACGCCTAGTACAGGGCAAGATTGGGCGTCTAAGGTGGTCCAACAGACCATTTTAGCCCTGTGTTGCCCCTAGTCTAACCTTAACTCAGTGGTATAATAGTCTCTTAAACAACCCTAGACGCTCAGTCTTGCCCCGTACGCTAAGTCTTGCCCCGAAGTTTAAAATTAAAAAAAAAAAAGAAATGGCAAATTACCATTTTAGCCCAGAGGCACCCCCAGTCTAGGCCTAACTCAAGGCTAAAATGGTAATTTGCCATTTATAAAAGTGTTTTCTTAAAAAAACTTTATATACATACACCTCATACAGGTCTATATGAGACATATAAGAGAGTAAAAAAGACCAATTTACCCATGCGTACAACCCCAAATCAGGGGTAAAATGATCTTTTTCGTCTATACGCCCCGTATAGGCCTATACGAGACATATAAGACAAAATATGACATAATCAGAGATTTTCTTGGAAACTGAAAAAGGTTATACGTGACATATAGGCCTATACGAGGCGTATACGAGGGTGTGTGAATAGGCACTTGGGTGTGTGAATACATAGACCCTATTATATACAAAAAAACCTTACTTATACAATAAGCTTAGCATATCAACGTTTCACTATAGGAGGTAAGTTTCAAGGTATCATCAGCATATAAAAACCATCTTATATCTCTAAGGACTAATAAATGGTAATGCCGGTGAAACAAAGGTTTAGAGAGCTTTGACTCTCCGATCTACCAACCTTTTAGAGAAAGTCGTCTCGGCAACCTACCTTGTAGCGACTACTCGGTGAGTACTCGGCCTTGGAAACCTTGTTTTACAACCATGGTAGACCCTATTATATACAAAACCTTACTTATACAATATGCTTAGCATATCAACGTTTCACTGTAGGAGGTAAGTTTCAAGGTATCATCAGCATATAAAAACCATCTTATATCTCCAAGGACTAATAAATGGTAACGCCGGTGAAACAAAGGTTTAGAGAGCTTTGACTCTCCGATCGACCAACCTTTTGTTATTGAGAACTTAATGTCAATTCCTTTTTTTGTAGTTTAACCTCTATATTTGTAGTTAGAGTAGTTAAGGTGAAGGTAAAGAATGGCAGCAACAATTTAGAATGCTACAAAAAAGATGCTTAAAGAAAAATGTTATTGGAACACACCTAATAATGCTTCAATCAACCATTTCATATAACATCTTATTGCAACTAAAACGCGTCATCGCTAGACTTTTCGTAAGTCTACACGTACGCAATCGCACCTTCACTAAAATCTATATCGCATCGAAAACGTTATTCATCTTGATGCTTTAACGCTTAACGCAGCCGCTTATCGCTCACCGCTATTCATGTATCGCTTTTTCGCTTATCGCGTATCGGTTATCGCTTTTCGCTGTTCGCTACTCGCCTAACACACATCGCTTATCGCTTTTGACGTTTATCGCATATCGCCTATCGCTCCTCACGTATCGCTCTCGCTCCTTACATATCGCCCGTCGCTTATCGCTTAACGCCTATTGTGTGTCGTCTACCGCTTTTTACTTATCGCGCATCGTTGTTCGCTTATCGTGTACCGCTTTTCGCTAATAGCTTATTGCTTTTCGCTCACTGCCCCTCGCTTTTCGCACTCGATGTTCGCACTACTTCGACCCCCACTCTCATTGCTAACTGAGTTGCAACCAACTTCGCCGCTCAGTTTACTCAATCTCCCTCCCGAACTTGGTCCAACTGCTAATCACTTGGACCGGGGACGCAAAATCTATCCGTACCATATCGACACGCACGACATTGCTTCACGGGAAAGAGGCAATATGGCTAAAAAATGGTGGATACGCCACTGGTACTTCCTATAAATAAGTGTTTTAACTATATTAACAAACTTTTGTGGAAAGGTGCCATGTGGGGCTCGACGCTAATTAAAGCTTTTGTACTGTTAAAACCTTTTTGTGAAAATGAAATTTTTCCTACAAACTTTTTCAATGTAAATTTTCTAAAAATTTTTAATAAAAACCCTTTTTAGACAAACAAAACTCTCTTGTAACGTTGGCTTAACAATCGACTCAAGTTAACACCACGTCATAAGAAACTTTTCGTAACTCAAAGTTTTCTCTTGATAACTCAAAAAAACCTTTTCGGTAACGCTGGTATGAACATCGACTCAGATCAATGCCACACCGTACGAAAATTTTCCTAAAACCAAAACTTGTCCTTAAAATCTCATTTCCATAAAACTTTTCGAGAACTCAAAACACTTTTATATCGCTAACTCGTGTCATCCTCCAATCAAACGAATCGCCCTACTCATCGTTTTCCCCATGTTATTGAGACGCTCTCTCTAGTCAATCCTCGATCAATCGCTCGTTCGCACTCCGCTTACCTTAAGGCCTTCGTTGCTCGTCGCTTTTTTTTCGCTCAGCGCCAATCGCTCGCTTACTCCAACGCTTTTATCGCTACTCTCACTCGCATCAATCCTTGTGACCCTCCTTGTGGATTAATTTTGGGACAAAATTTCCTAAAGTATGGGAGATTGTAACAACCCGCACGTTCGTGCTTGTTACTCTCGCTACACTCGTTACGCCTAGCACCAGAGGTTCAGATCATAATGTAACTACATCGCTTACAACGCTATTTCGAATATATTCGCATACTTACAACACGCAATATCCCACATCACAACGCATACACTAACGCTAACGATGACATTGCATGAATAGTTAAGTTGTTCCCATCGATTGTCGTAAAGCGTCGCAAACGCTAACGCAAACAACGCAATTACTTATGTTATGACCTATAATATAATAATAAAAGTAATAATAAAGGCATTGAAACTTGTCGAAACGCGCACTCGCTGGCACACGCAACTCAACTTATCGCACTCAAAACGCAAACACAAGACGTGGTTACTTGCGTATTGCTTATACTATACTATTATCTATATATACTAGCTTGAATGTGTAAACGCTCACTCACAACCCGATTAAACGCAACGCAACGCTCAACACACGAAACGAAAGTCTGAAAACCAACTCACACAAGCCGTCTGATCTAATGACCATACGGTCGAATGATCATCCGACCGGATGACCATCTGATCGGATGGCCATCCGATCGACTGGCCATCCGACCCGCTCACCTCCACCGCCTTAACTTCCACTTCGCCTATAAATAGGACCATGGTGTCTCATTTCAACACTTTGGTTCTCTCCTCCGACCAACTCACTCCCAAGACGCCTTCACCGGAGCCGTTACCGAACATCACCATGAGGGTGGGTTGGGGTGATGATGAAGAGAATGGTGGGCCCCACTTGATTTAAATATATTTCTTTTTACATTTAAGTTATTTTTTTAATAATAAGGGTATTTTAGTAATTTCACATCCACTTAAAACCAAAAACTAACCCCCATCCGCGCTAGGGACTATCCGGGAACGAAATTACAAAAGTTGAGGACTATAGCTGTAATTTTAGAAAGTTAGGGACTAAAGGTGAAAAATGAGCAAACCACAGGGACTATCCGGGCATTTTTCTCTATAATTAATATGATGTTTTTATAATTAATATTAGTGTTATTATAACTAATATGAGGTTTTTATATTAATATTAATGTTATTGATATTAGTATTAGTTTTTTATAATTAATATTAGTGTTATAGATGTTAAAAAAAGAAAACAAAAAAATATATAAATATACGCCGCGTACAGGGCAAGACTTGATGTCTAGTGTGGCCCAAAAGACCATTTTAGACATGTGATGCCCATAGTCTAGCCCTAACTCAGGGGTATACCAGTCTTTTAAACAAACCCTAAACGCACAGTCTTGCCCTGTACGTCCAGTCTTGATAATATGAGTTTTTTATAATTAATATTAGTGTTATTGATATTAAAAAAAGAAAAAAAAATATACGCCGCGTACAGGGCAAGATTGGGCGTCTAGGGTGGTCCAACAGACCATTTTAGCCCTGTGTTGCCCCTAGTCTAACCTTAACTCAGTGGTATAATAGTCTCTTAAACAACCCTAGACGCTCAGTCTTGCCCCGTACGCACAGTCTTGCCCTGAAGTTTAAAATTAAAAAAAAAAGAAATGGCAAATTACCATTTTAGCCATGAGGCACCCCCAGTCTAGGCTTAACTCAAGGCAAAAATGGTAATTTGCCATTTATAAAAGTGTTTTTTTTAAAAAAAACTTTATATAACATACACCTCATACAGGTCTATACGAGACATATAAGAGAGTAAAAAAGACCAATTTACCCATGCGTACAACCCCAAATCAGGGGTAAAATGATTTTTTTCGTCTATACGCCCGCCCCGTATAGGCCTATACGAGACATATAAGACAAAATATGACATAATCAGAGATTTTCTTGGAAACTGAAAAAGGTTATCCATGACATATAGGCCTATACGAGGCGTATACGAGGGTGTGTGAATAGGCACTTGGGTGTGTGAATACATAGACCCTATTATATACAAAAAAACCTTACTTATACAATATGCTTAGCATATCAACGTTTCACTATATGAGGTAAGTTTCAAGGTATAATCAGCATATAAAAACCATCTTATATCTCTAAGGACTAATAAATGGTAATGCCGGTGAAACAAAGGTTTAGAGAGCTTTGACTCTCCGATCGACCAACCTTTTAGAGAAAGTCGTCTCGGCAACCTACCTTGTAGCGACTACTTGGGGAGTACTCGGCCTTGGAAACCTTGTTTTACAACCATGGTAGACCCTATTATATACAAAACCTTACTTATACAATATGCTTAGCATATCAACGTTTCACTGTAGGAGGTAAGTTTCAAGGTATCATCAGCATATAAAAACCATCTTATATCTCCAAGGACTAGTAAATGGTAACGCCGGTGAAACAAAGGTTTAGAGAGCTTTGACTCTCCGATCGACCAACCTTTTGTTATTGAGAACTTAATGTCAATTCCTTTTTTTGTAGTTTAACCTCTATATTTGTAGTTAGAGTAGTTAAGGTGAAGGTAAAGAATGGCAGCAACAATTTAGAATGCTACAAAAAAGATGCTTAAAGAAAAATGTTATTGGAACACACCTAATAATGTTTCAATCAACCATTTCATATAACATCTTATTGCAACTAAAACGCGTCATCGCTAGACTTTTCGTAAGTCTACACGTACGCAATCGCACCTTCACTAAAATCTATATCGCATCGAAAACGTTTTTCATCTTAATGCTTTAACGCTTAACGCAGCCGCTTATCGCTCACCGCTATTCATGTATCGCTTTTTCGCTTATCGCGTATTGGTTATCGCTGTTCGCTACTCAGCTAACACACATCGCTTATCGCTTTTGACGTTTATCGCATCTCGCCTATCGCTCCTCGCCTATCGCTCTCGCTCCTTACATATCGCTCGTCGCTTATCGCTTAACGCCTATTGTGTGCCGTCTACCACTTTTTATTTATCGCGCATCGCTGTTCGCTTATCGTGTACCGCTTTTCGCTAAAAGCTTATTGCTTTTCGCTCACTGCCCTTCGCTTTTCTCACTCAATGTTCGCACTACTTCGACCCCCACTCTCATTGCTAACTGAGTTGTAACCAACTTCGCCGCTCAGTTTACTCAATCTCCCTCTCGAACTTGGTCCAACTGCTAATCGCTTGGACCGGGGACGCAAAATCTATCCGTACCATATCGACACGCACGACATTGCTTCACGGGACAGAGGCAATATGGCTAAAACATGGTGGATACGCCACTGGTACTTCCTATATATTAGTGTTTTAACTATATTAACAAACTTTTGTGGAAAGGTGCCATGTGGGGCTCGACGCTAATTAAAACTTTTGTACTGTTAAAACCTTTTTGTGAAAATGAAAATTTTCCTACAAACTTTTTCAATGTAAATTTTCTGAAAATTTTTAATAAAAACCCTTTTTAGACAAACAAAACTCTCTTGTAACGTTGGCTTAACAATCAACTCAAGTGAACACCACGTCATAAGAAACTTTTCGGAACTCAAAGTTTTCTCTTGATAACTCAAAAAAACCTTTTCGGTAACGCTGGTATGAACATCGACTCAGTTCAATGCCACACCGTACGAAAATTTTCCTAAAACCAAAACTTTTCCTTAAAATCTCATTTCCATAAAACTTTTCGAGAACTCAAAACACTTTTGTATCGCTAACTCGTGTCATCCTCCAATCAAACGAATCGCCCTACTCATCGTTTTCCCCATGTTATTGAGACACTCTCTCTAGTCAATCCTCGATCAATCGCTCGTCGCTTTTTTTTCGCTCAGCGCCAATCGCTCGTTTACTCCAACGCTTTTATCGCTACTCTCACTCGCATCAATCCTTGTAACCCTCCTTGTGGATTAATTTTGGGACAAAATTTCCTAAAGTATGGGAGATTGTAACAACCCGCACGTTCGTGCTTGTTACTCTCACTACACTTGTTACGCCTAGCACCAGAGGTTCAGATCATAATGTAACTACATCGCTTACAACGTTATTTCGAATATATTCGCATACTTACAACACGCAAAATCCCACATCACAACGCTAACGATGACATTGCGTGAATAGTTAAGCTGTTCCCATCGATTGTCGTAAAGCGTCGCAAACGCTAACGCAAACTCAACGCAATTACTTATGTTATGACCTATAATATAATAATAAAAGTAATAATAAAGGCATTGAAACTTTTCGAAACGCGCACTCGCTGGCACACGCAACTCAACTTATCTCATTCAAAACGCAAACACAAGACGTGGTTACTTGCGTATTGCTTATACTATACTATTATCTATATATACTAGCTTTAATGTGTAAACGCTCACTCACAACCCGATTAAACGCAACGCAACGCTCAACACACGAAACGAAAGTCTGAAAACCAACTCACACAAGCCGTCTGATCGAATGACCATACGGCCGAATGATCATCCGACCGGATGACCATCCGATCGGATGGCCATCCGATCGACTGGCCATCCGACCCGCTCACCTCCACCGCCTTAACTTCCACTTCGCCTATAAATAGGACCATGGTGCCTCATTTCAACACTTTGGTTCTCTCCTACGACCAACTCGCTCCCAAGACGCCTTCAGTCACTTTTCATCCCGATTCAAGGCTATTTCGTAAGTGTTTCTTTTCAAATCTTGTACAACCTTCATCACCGCACACTCCTTCATCGTTTTCTCCATCAAAACTATTGTTTTCCTTCTTGAAATCGTCCGATTTGGACATCTTGAAGGTGGTTCTCACTCGTTTTCTTGTGTAAACTGAAGTATGACGCCACCTCATCAAGAACAGTTCAGATCTAGAGGATTTCCGCACTACTCAACACGAATCTTATCAAGTTTTCAACATTTTACAACTGATTTCGACTCTCCTTAACTTTTCAATACAAAACCGATGGAATCTGGACCCGAACTGACTCTAGACTTATCCCTTAGTCTAAAGCCGGCTTGAAAACGGATTTCCACCGGAGAGATGACCGACTAACGGGTCAGACGTGAAACTCCGTCAAGAACAGTGAAACTGACCGATTGGGTGATTCCCATCTGATCAAGCCAGCTGGACTTGGGGTATTTCCGTTGTTTGACAAGTCGTTCTGTTATCTCCGTTAAACTCGAACTTCTAAACTCAAAAGTTTTACAAATTTGAAAAACGACGGATTACCCAATCGAATGATCATCCGATCGGATGACCATTCGATCAGGTGATCTGTCTTTTTAAACTATTCCATGTGCAAAACAACTTAGCGAAACTTCAAACTACTAAACTCTCAATCGAATAGGCATCCGATCGAATGGCCATCCGTCCGGATGACCATCCGATCGAATGACTTGATTTATACTACAACGAAAACTTCAAATGTTCTAACACAATTTTCAACAGAACACTCACTCGAATGGCTATCCGATCGGATGACCATCCGATCGAATGACTATCCGTTTGAGACATCTGTCCTTCTGAAAACTCTCAAAACACTCGCACTCATTCAAATGGTCAATCGTTCGACCCACCATTCGACACGTAACTCTCCGACACTCTATTACACGCTGTTCAACGACTTATGCTACTGTTCACAGGCTAACTCAGACGCGCCCTCATCAATCCAATCCAGATTGTGTTTACTTGTTAAACACCTACTGTGAGTATACTTGTCCCCCTTTTAAACTCTTTAAACACACTTTGGGTTGTAACATACGTTCGCTATAAAAAACACAACACTTAACGCATTTACAAACGCTAACCGCACATGCATGTTATGCGTGATTAGTTGAATTATTTGTTGCTATGTTTACATAATGTTACGTGCCGAACTGCCTCTAGCAACAATAGTACTATAGTTTGGACTCAGCACCTGTAGCGACAGGGGTTGCTAGGGATCACATCTCACACTACTTCACGTGTTCGCAGTGGTGAACATGTGTTGCGCAATCGCATACTCTACAATGCAGTCTCGTGGTTAGGTTGTTTCATTGTCGATAGCTTATTTGATTCGCTTATTATGTGTTACATGCTGGTTACGCGTAAAAGCTTATCATACTATTAATTATACAAACTTGTATACTCGCCGATACTTTCGTATTGACGTTATTTTAACGTATGTTGCAGGTTAATCACAGACTATCTCGAAATCAAGCTAGGAAGTCTAGAAACTCAAAATAAATCTAGGTTGTCGGATTTGTATTGTTTGAGAGAACATGAAATCTGTATGGCTGTTTACTGATATATTGTTTATTAGTATGGGATAATGAACGCATTAAATATTGTCACTAAATAGTTTTTATGGATTCTCTTGACCAATCTGATTCGCCTAGTGCCGCGCCCTGATGATTTCGCCATCGGTTTGGGTGTGATATCTTACGCCTTTCTTGCCCACGTTGTGGAAAAGAAGGATAAAGGCTCAAGTATAAGTGACGTTCCCGTCGTTTGTGACTTTCTTGATGTTTTTCCTAACGATCTCCCTGGTCCTCCACCTGCTCGTTCTGTTGATTTTCATATCGATTTAGTGCCTGGCGCTACGCCTGTAGCTAAGTCTCCTTATCATCTATCACCCTCAGAAATGCAAGAGCTATCAAGCCAACTTCAAGAGCTTCTTGATAAAGGCTTTAAAAGCCCTAGTACTTCTCCTTGGGGCACTCATGTTCTGTTCGTCAAGAAGAAAGATGGATCTTTTTGGATGTGCATTGACTATCGTGAGCTCAACAAGCTTACAGTCAAAAACCGATATCCTCTTCCTCGCATTGACGATCTCTTCGATTAATTACAAGGCACGACTTGCTTTTCCAAGATTGACCTCCGTTCTGGTTATCATCAGCTTCGAGTCCTCGAAGAAGATATACCCAAAACCGCTTTTCGTACAGGTTATGGTCATTACGAGTTCGTGGTCATGCTCTTTGGTTTGACCAACGCACCTGCGGTTTTCATGGATTTGATGAATCATGTGTGCAAAGCTTTTCTTGATCGTTTCATGATCGTCTTCATCGACGATATTCTCATCTACTCCAAGACCCAAGAAGAGCACGAGCGACACTTGCGTCTTATCCTTCAGCTTTTACGTGCTGAACGTCTTTACGCCAGATTCTCCAAATGCGAATTCTGGTTAAAAGAAGTTCAATTCCTTGGTCACACCGTCAACGAACTTGGTATTCACGTTGACCCTGCAAAGATTGAACTTATGAAGAACTGGATTGCTCCTAAATCTCCGTCTGAAATCTGTTCGTTCCTTGGTCTAGTTGGTTACTATCTTCGTTTCATTTCAAACTTCTCAAAGATCGTCGTTCCTCTTACTTCTTTGACTCAAAAAGATAAACCTTTTGTTTGGGGTCCTGAACAAGAGGAATATTTCCAAACGCTCAAGGACATGCTTTGCAAGGCTCCATCCTTACTCTTCCGGATGGTAACGATGACTTCATCGTGTAATGCGATGCATCTAACCAAGGTCTGGGTTGCGTTCTTATGCAGCGGGACAAGGTTATCGTTTACGCCTCGAGACAACTCAAAATACATGAAAAAAACTACACAACGCACGATAATTAATATTAGTGTTATTAGTGTTATTATAATTATGAGAAAAGTGCCCGGATAGTGTTATAAATAATATGATTTTTGTATAATTAATATTAGTGTTATTATAATTATGAGAAAAGTGCCCGGATAGTCCCTGTGGTTTGCCCATTTTTCACCTTTAGTCTCTAATTTTCTAAAATTACAGCTATAGTCCCCAACTTTTGCAATTTCGTTTCCGGATAGTCCCTAGCACCGATGGAGGTTAGTTTTCTCAGTTAAGTGGGTGTGAAATTACTAAATTACCCTTAATATAAGACAAAATAAAACAAAATAAAACTTTATAAAAGGTGGTCCACCATCCTCATCTTCATTACCCCAACCCAACCTAGCCCCTCCTTTCCACTGTGAATCACCCTTTCACCACCACATTCCGCCTCTAATCACCCCGATCCTCACCATCCTTCATCACCTTTACCGTTTTCTATTTCCTGTTATTCACGGTGAGTGTTAATCAGGGTATAGATCTTGTGTTTTTCGAGTTCATAGCTATGGTTTCATTTTATCTGATGGGTAAAAAGAAGAAAACACCACCACCTAAGCCTCCCCTATTCCATTTCTTAAGATCTGCTCAGAAAAAAATAATATCTACATAGTAAGGAAGCGGATCTGGATGGATTGTGTGAAAAGGCAGAGATTCGTGGTATGTGTCGATGTAAATTTACATCCAATAGATCATTGCAATCAAGTTTAATATGCACCTGAGAAGTTCAATTCATTTAAAGAAATGTCAAGGTGCAAAATTTATACACAAACCATAATGCTAAAGTGAAACATAGTAAGTATAACTGGCCGAGAAGATGATTTAAAACAATTAGAGGAAACAAAGTAAACTGGCTAACATCATGAACCGGAGAAGATGATTTGTGCGATCGTCCTTCAACCGGCTAACATCCTCCTTCACCGGAGCCGTTATCGAACATCACCATGAGGGTGGGTTGGGGTGATGATGAAGAGAATAGTGGGCCCCACTTGATTTAAATATATTTCTTTTTACATTTAAGTTATTTTTTTAATAATAAGGGCATTTTAGTAATTTCACATCCACTTAAAACCAAAAACTAACCCCCATCCGCGCTAGGGACTATCCGGGAACGAAATTACAAAAGTTGAGGACTATAGCTGTAATTTTAGAAAGTTAGGGACTAAAGGTGAAAAATGAGCAAACCACAGGGACTATCTGGGCATTTTTCTCTATAATTAATATGATGTTTTTATAATTAATATTAGTGTTATTATAACTAATATGAGGTTTTTATATTAATATTAATGTTATTGATATTAGTATGAGTTTTTTATAATTAATATTAGTGTTATTGATGTTAAAAAAAAGAAAACAAAAAAATATATAAATATACGCCGCGTACAGGGTAAGACTTGACGTCTAGTGTGGCCCAAAAGACCATTTTAGACATGTGATGCCCATAGTCTAGCCCTAACTCAGGGGTATACCAGTCTTTTAAACAAACCCTAAACGCACAGTCTTGCCCTGTACGTCCAGTATTGATAATATGAGTTTTTTATAATTAATATTAGTGTTATTGATATTAAAAAAAGAAAAAAAATATACGCCGCGTACAGGGCAAGATTGGGCGTCTAGGGTGGTCCAACAGACCATTTTAGCCCTGTGTTGCCCCTAGTCTAACCTTAACTCAGTGGTATAATAGTCTCTTAAACAACCCTAGACGCTCAGTCTTGCCCCGTACGCTCAGTCTTGCCCTGAAGTTTAAAATAAAATAAAAAAGAAATGGCAAATTACCATTTTAGCCCTGAGGCACCCCCAGTCTAGGCTTAACTCAAGGCAAAAATGGTAATTTGCCATTTATAAAAGTGTTTTTAAAAAAAAAACTTTATACACATACACCTCATACAGGTCTATACGAGACATATAAGAGAGTAAAAAAGACCAATTTACCCATGCGTACAACCCCAAATCAGGGGTAAAATGATCTTTTTCGTCTATACGCCCCGTATAGGCCTATACGAGACATATAAGACAAAATATGACATAATCAGAGATTTTCTTGGAAACTGAAAAAGGTTATCCGTGACATATAGGCCTATACGAGGCGTATACGAGGGTGTGTGAATAGGCACTTGGGTGTGTGAATACATAGACCCTATTATATACAAAAAAAACCTTACTTATACAATATGCTTAGCATATCAACGTTTCACTATTGGAGGTAAGTTTCAAGGTATCATCAGCATATAAAAACCATCTTATATCTCTAAGGACTAATAAATGGTAATGCCGGTGAAACAAAGGTTTAGAGAGCTTTGACTCTCCGATCGACCAACCTTTTAGAGAAAGTCGTCTCGGAAACCTACCTTGTAGCGACTACTCGGGGAGTACTCGGCCTTGGAAACCTTGTTTTACAACCATGGTAGACCCTATTATATACAAAACCTTACTTATACAATATGCTTAGCATATCAACGTTTCACTGTAGGAGGTAAGTTTCAAGGTATCATCAGCATATAAAAACCATCTTATATCTCCAAGGACTAATAAATGGTAACGCCGGTGAAACAAAGGTTTAGAGAGCTTTGACTCTCCGATCGACCAACCTTTTGTTATTGAGAACTTAATGTCAATTCCTTTTTTTGTAGTTTAACCTCTATATTTGTAGTTAGAGTAGTTAAGGTGAAGGTAAAGAATGGCAGCAACAATTTAGAATGCTATAAAAAAGATGCTTAAAGAAAAATGTTATTGGAACACAACTAATAATGCTTCAATCAACCATTTCATATCACTTTTCTGTCATATGCAACACAACTAATGCTTTAATCCAACCACAACCGCAATAACAACACAATCAACGTGTAATGTCAACACAACCTAAAGTTTCTTTATCTCAAAGCATCAAAAGTGTGAAAACCCTATAAAAATGAACTAGTTTGTCTTTTACAAAACTTTTTTGCATTTTCTTTGATTAGTTTAATTATTTAGCACTTTATTTGATTTGAAGTTAATCGTTATTTCATTATTTTATTTTATTTTATTTTTGTAGTGTAAGACCGGTAAAAAAAAGTAACTGAGAGTAAATTACAAGTTTGTCCTTTATGTTTGTACCAAATTGCAGGCGGTATCCTTTGCCTTTAAATTTGATGAGTTTTGTCCTTAACGTTTCAAAATCCTGCACGTTATGTCATTTAGCCATAACTCAGTCAGATTTTTTAGTTAAATATTGTCATGTGACTTGTACATAAGGGCATGTTTGTCATTTTATCTTTCAGGGGGCTATTTTGCAATGAATTATTATTCAGAAACTATTTGGTAAAACACCGAAAAATATAAAAACTCTCCCTCCACCGTCTCTCTTCTCTCTCTCTCTCCTCTCTCTCTCTCTCTCTCTCTCATCACTTCTCCCTCATTAAAAATGGAAAAACAAATAGATGCGCAACACAATACAACCGTCTGTCGATCCCTTGTAATATTGTTTCTAGACATGATTAGAAAACCAAATCAAATAAGTTGATTCAGAAATTAACTAATTTACTTTTGTAGTGATGGTCAATTACAAGAATGTTCCTCAATAACTATACGGTCTTAGTCAATGGACAATTACAAGAATGTCCCCTCAATATCTGTTCTTACCACTGTTTGATTTATGTTCGGATCAGAAGCTTCAGTTGAATTAGTGTAACATCATAATTAGTAGATTCTGGAACCTAGGGTTTACAGGAAGCGATTACGATTGTGTTTAGAGATCTTGCGTTGTAAATTTGTGGAATGCTGGTTGAGATCAGACGTTTATGAAACGATTTTGCCCTAATTTTGTTTGAAATTTGTGTTAAGGATCTTGTGTGGTTATTGAAATGATTTAGATTCTGTTTTAGTGTAACTGTGAAGAAGGAATTTGAAAGGAAGAAGCAAAATATAGATTCTGTTATAAGATGTTCATGAATTTATGCAGTTTGTAGTTAGTTGCCTCACAAAATACACAGTTGTAGCATTAATTCCATATTTTCATCAGATTTTAGGTAAATAGTGTTCCTTCTGTGTTCGATTTGTGTTGTTACTGCTGTTTGATTGTTATTTGGATCAGAAGCTTCAGTTAGATTAGTGTAAGGTAAAAGTAAGATCATAATGAGTAGATTTTGGAACCTAGGGTTTGCAGGAAGTGATTATGTTTGTGTTTAGAGATCTCATGGTGTAGATTAGTGGAATGTTGTGGAAGTTAATTGTTTGATTGAGTGAGATCAGAAGTTTAGGAAGCGATTTTGCCCTAATTTTGTTTGAAATCTGTGTTAGGGATCTTGTGTGGTTATGGAAATATTTGAAGTTTGAAACCCTGTTTTTGATTGTTGAAAATTGAGGATTTTGAATATTGAAAATATCTGATTGTTATCGGGTCCTATTAAATCCACATGGTATCATCTTATTCTCACATGGTTGATACGGGCCGTATAAGGTTATACGGATACGGCCCGTATAACCTTATACGGCCCGTATCAACCATGTGAGAATAAGATGATACTGTGGTCGTATATATATTATACGACGATGATATACGGCTCGTATATATGTATACGACCCGTATACAATGATTTTCATTTTTTTATTATTTTATTACTATTTGACGCGACGTATTATTACTCGATTCACGTGTGATTAGACGTAAGATTCTCCGATTCGATGTTATATTCCTCGAATCTCGTGCGAGTTATGTGATTAGACGTTAGATTCCTCGATTCGCGTGTTAATCATTTGAAACGATGTAATATTCCGTAAAATTCTCTATATAAACGACACTAATTTCATTCATTTTCATTCAACTTCTATTCGTTTCTTCTATTTTTCTCTGTATTCAAATTATTTACGTTATAATGTCGGGTTGGGGTGACATTTTTAATGTGTTTGGTAACGAGGCGAATCAGGGGAATGAAGATAACAAAGCGGGCATGTTTGATCTGAATGCTCCGTTCGATCCCATTTTTGCGTCTGGTTCAGGTCAGGATACTTGGGGTTTGGATGTCATTCAGCCTAATTATGCTGGTTATTATCCATCGCAACACCCGGTTAATTTTGAAGCCCCTCCTGTTAGTGTTGGACCGCCGACTGATAGTTCTCATTCTTCTCCCATAAGTTGTGGACCGCCCGAGGGTCCAAATGCTGAAGTGGAACGTACTGAGTTTCAAAACAAGGAGGTATAACATTTAATTATACGTTTATTTGTTGTATGTTAACTATTTTAGTGTTTTTACGTTTGATGTTGTTTTTATTAAAATCTTAGATTAGGGTTGCTCAACGGGTCGTGTTCGCGGGTTGGTGGGTTCAACCCAACCTGAACCTGAAAATTTTACACAAACCCGAACCCGACCCGAACTCGAAAATCGTATCATATATAAGAACCCGAACACGACCCGAAGTTTCATGGGTTGACCAGAACACGACCCATTAAAGCCGAATTTTTTTATTTTTTTTTCTAAAATTAATATATTAAAGTTAAAATTTACTTAAAAAACACAAATATATATACATATATATATATATATAGGGGACCGCTAGAATGAGAACCACCCCGAGTTATGAGAACCGCGAGAACCACACCATCCGGGCCGCGGTTGACCAAATTTTTTTTTACAACTAGATGTGTGTATTATAAACACATTCGTAAAAAAAAAAAAATTTTAAAAAGGCCGAGGGGGTAGTTTTTTACACCACAAGTTTGGTGTAAAAAAAAACAAAAAAAAAAAAAAAAAACACCAACCCGTTAATTTATATATATTGTAAAAAATATATAATATAGTATAAATGTGTAACGGGTCAACCCGTCATCCCGACCAATGTTGACCCGAACCCGACCCGTTAATCCAAACGGGTTCGCAGGTTCAAGCTGAAACTGACCCGAACCCGTTTATACTAAAACTAAACCTGGGTTAATCATTTGAGTTAATCATTAATTAACACATATAAGTGTTTCCATTAGAAATTCGCTAGCATGGATGAATTGATAGACTGGTGTAGAGACGTCGGACGCGTAAATGGCTACGCCCTCGTCACCAAACGCACCATCTACAATAAACCCCATAGTTGTCAGCCGGTAAAAATTTGGCTTACGTGCGATTGTGCCGGCAATTACAAATCAACAGCGACGGTCAGACGCAGCGGGACTAGGAAAGCCGGTTGCAAGTTCCAACTGGTCGGGACATACAGAAAGAGGTTAGGTTACTGGGATCTAAGGGTTGAGGAAGGTAAACATAACCACGAACCATTTCTGTATCCAGAGGGTCATCCGTCCCTAATGAGGCTGACTCCATCGGAAGAGAGGACGGTGGAGCAAATGACGCATCAGAACATCAAACCACGAGACATTCTTGCTGCCATTAAAGAACAGAACCCCCATAATGTCTCAACAAGAAACACCATATACAACGCTCGAGCCAAATTGGGTCGAATGGAACAAGTCGGCGAGACTCCAATGCAGATACTTTTTGACCGGTTGGAGAAGGTTGGGTTTGTTTTTTACCATAGAACATCTCAAAACGGCGAACGGGTCGAGGATGTTTTCTTCATCCACCCGGAGTCGAACATGTTGTGGCGCGCTTTCCCGCATGTGTTGCTTATAGACGCCACCTACAAGACGAATCGGTACAAAATGCCTCTAGTCCAGATTATCGGTGTTACATCAACGTTGATGTCGTTTTGCATTGCTCATGCGTTCGTAAGCCACGAGAAACAGGAAAACTTCACATGGGTTCTACAGAGGTTGAAACACTCATTAGACAGTGTTATGGAACCCCGTGTAGTAGTAACGGATAGAGATCGCGCCCTAATGAACGCATGTGCAACCGTGTTTCCCAGGGCTAGACATTCATTGTGTAGGTGGCACATACAGCAAAACATCTTCAAACATTGCAGGAAAAGCTTTAAAACAGAGGATAAATGGGAGAGGTTTCTTTTCAAGTGGGGCGAGCTAATTAAATCAACGACCGATCATGACTACAACTACTGGTACGAGCGAATACGATCAAACTTGCCACCCAAAAAAACCGACGGTAAGTTTTATATAATTTTTGTTTAATAATCGTATTTATTTGACTTGTCTTAACTGCACTTGACTTTGATTACAGAGATTATGAACTATTTGGATTCAATCTGGTTACAACCATATAGAGACCGGTTTGTTTCGTTCTGGAGCGACCAACATCTGAACTTCGGTCAACGTACAACGAACAGGGCAGAGGGTCAACATGCCCTTTTGAAACAGTACCTAGGCGACTCTAATTACACCCTGGAGAAAGTGGTACCACTTATCGATAAGCTCATAATAAACCAGGTGACAGAAATCAAAGGCAGCATTGAAACAAGCAGGAGCCGAACATTGGGTCATCATAACAAACCAATATTTAATCTCCTACTAAAGAAGGTTTCACATGCCTGCCTAGAGGTGATATCAGACGAAGTAAATGAAATAGAAAAATTAAAGTTATATAACCGTACATGCGCGTGTCGTTTGTATACAAGCAGTGGGTTGCCGTGCGCGTGTCGGTTGGAAGCGTATATAACGAATGGTAATACATTATTCGACCAACCACATTTTATAATCATACCCTCTCATCACGCAAAATCTTATTGACGTTTTATGTTGTTTGTTGATATGTTCCTTAGGTCAAATGATCCCGTTGGAGATGATAGACCCTTTTTGGAGAAAGTTAAATTTGGACTCCATAGTGGAACCGAGCAAGGTGGACACTTTCGACTTAGACGGCGAATTTGCGCTTCTCAGACAACATTTAAGTGCTCAGCCGAGAGAACTCAGGAAAAACTTTATTCAAAAGATGAAGGAGTTGGTACAACTCAATAAGACAAAGCTTAAACAACCAGTTGTGCAAAAAAACACACGGGGTCGTCCAACTTTAAAAGCTCAGCAACAAAGGAAGGATGATTCGTTTACGGAGCCTTCAAGACACAGCTTTTTAACAACGCAGGACCAGTATAGTGATTCAAAAGATGGGTTTCGCACACAAGATGAGTTTGGCACACAAGAGTCAAATATCGAACCTACCAGGCACAGCTCGTTTGTCGAGTCACAAAGTTATTGTACTGAAACACCTATGTTCTTCGGCGAGATTGCGAAAGGCGCTAAGAATTCGAAAACGAAAAAGAAGGTCGCAAAATCAAAGGAAGAGCCACCAGACTTACCTTTGCTGCCTGTCGGACAAGTTAATATGTTCACGCACTTCAAAAAGTTCATTCCACCGTGCTTCTATCCACACCTCAGTCACATACAAAATGTGCAGGGTGATGGTAATTGTGGGTTTCGATCTATAGCGGTCGGCTTATCGCTTAAAGAGTATCAGTGGCCGTTCATACGGGAGCAGCTTCATGATGAGTGCAACCGGTTCCACGAATTATGGAAAAATATAAATGGACCTCAGTATCAAGAAGTTCTGGAGTCATTAGTTTGGTCAAAAGACCATATAGACGGAGCACCTCAACATAAGTGGCTACAAATGCCATTCACGGGGCTTCTGATAGCAAACCGGTGGAATGTCATTTGTCTCTTATTAAGTGACCTTGGTTGTGCTTCATTTTTTCCCATGTTCAGAACAGCCGAAGAAAGTATTCCGCATCGGACAGTCGCGCTTGTACATGTACACAGGAACCATTTTATTCACGTCAGATTAGAAGGGGAATATCCAATGCCAACCCCATCAGGATACTGGCGACAACCGACACGGAATACGCCAGCAGAAAGTTGGTATCACTATTACAAGGAACGTATTGACCAATATAATACGATCGTTGATGAATATAGGACCAGGGATTACATAGATTTAGGTGGCCTATGAATATAAAATGTTATTTGCATGTTTTGACAATTTGTAATGATCAACATACACGTTATATAAATGTTTTGGCAACTTTTTGAGATTGAACTTGAAAAAATGTTTAAACGAATCAATTTGCATGTTTTGACAATTTGTAATGATAAACATACACGTTATATAAATGTTTTGACAACTTGTTGAAATTGAATTTGAAAAAACGTTTAAACGAATCAACGTTAACGCATAACGACCGTATTTTCGTCAGTTCCGCATATAGTAATTGAAAAAAAATGAAAAAAACTGAATTGTATACGGGTCGTATAAAAATATACGCCTCGTATACTGTGATCGTATATTAAGTATACGACAGAATTAAAATAAATTAAATCACTGTATACGGGTCGTATACTTTTATACGGCCCGTATACAAAAAAAAGGTCGTATAAGTTTTATACGACCTCATTTCCACCATACGGCCTCAACTTTCCACCAAAAATTCTCTCGGATCGTTCTTGGACAGCGTTCTTCGGCGTTTTTGGCGTTTTCTTCTCGTTCTTCCTATACGGTACGTTTTCGTATAGTGAACTTTTAAATTACGTAACATGTTAGATTATGGTCTTGTATAGTAAAGCGTAGATAGGCGTAACGATTACGATTGTATAATTCAATTTGAAAAAAAAAATTGAAACAGGAAATTGTAAATGATTATTATGTGTATACGGTCGTATAAATTGTATACGATCGTATAATGTTTGAATATTCAAAAAATATACGATCGTATAAAATTTATACGACCGTATACACTTGAATAATCAAAGGTTATACGATCGTATACATTATATACGCTCGTATAATGTTTGAATATTCAAACATTATACGCTCGTATATTTATATACGGTCGTATAACGTTTGAATATTCAAACATTATACGCTCGTATATAATGTATACGGTCGTATCCTTGTTGAATCTTCAAACATTGTACGAGCGTATATCATATGTACAGTACGTTCGTATACAAGAACAGTATTCGTATAATACGTTAACGATAATCGTATAGTGATTGCTAAGTTGTAATTGTTATTTGTTACAGACGATATGGCTGAGTCATCAGCAGCTGCTGCGGCCCGTAGAGGTCGAGGTCAGGGTCAGGGTCGGGACCGTGGACGTGGACGTGGACGTGGACGTGGACGTGGACGTGGACAGGAGGAGGAGATTGTGCCCGATTTTACTGAGACGGGGCAGTTTGTTAGAGATATCCCCCGAGGTACGGTTGCCTATAGGGTTTTGGGCAAATTACGGGAGATGGTGCTGGATGCGCCTCGGACCATAGATTTTTAGTTTTTGACAGATATTGGAGCGATTGGTCGGGTCCGGGAGCTCATGCCAGCTAACTCCCCGTGGGACCGCTTATTTGATGCCGCCGCAGAGCGGGCCCACAGGGAGATTACTTTAGAGTTTTTATCTACCTTTACATTTACGGACACCCGGGGTGGGGGTTTTCAGCATTTTTTGACGACAGACGCCGTAACTTTTACTATTTGCGGCAAGCCTCAGAGGATGACACTTCCTCAGTTCGCTGTTGCCTTGGGTCTGTACTCACAGGATGACTCAAGGTCACGCGCATTTTTTGATGCGCCAGTCAGCACGTCCACTGACGTGTTGTGGCCGTATTGGAAGAGTATTGGGTTTGGGGAGTTAACGAAACCGAAGGCACGGGCGACTGATCTTTACGACCCGTTACACCGATACCTACATCGGTGTATCGCCGTGACGATCGCCGGTCGTCATGATAGCAGGGAATGGGTCACCCAAAGTGACCTATTCTTCTTGCACGACTTACTTACCGGCGGGAGGGCCAACTTGGCGTACAAGTTGGCCGCATATCTCGCCGAGTACGCTTTTAAGCGAACCTCTTCCCACATCAGCGGTGGGGCCTTCGTCACCCGTCTGGCGAAGGGTTACTTGCGCCTCCTGACCCCGCAGGTGGCAAGGGATATGACGCAGACACGCCAGCTTGACAGGGTTGGGAGGGACACAGCCCTATCGATGGGTTTGGCTCGCGAGGTCGAGGGAGGGCAGCTGGTTTGGGCTTATGGTGTGGGTGAGGGACCCCGTGGAGAGGGTGGTGATGAGGAGGGAGACGAGGGAGAGGGAGACGAGGGCGAGGGCGTGGGAGAGGGAGGCGATTGAGAGGGGGTCGCTCATACTGCCGATCGATCACAGGTAGTTGAGGAGGAGTTACGGGGTGATCGCCCGTACGTTCGACGCAGCGTGAGACAGCGTGTGATGCCTCCACCGGGGGTGGAGGAGAGACTCGTTCAGGTCGAGTCGGCTGTAGCTGCAGTCAGAGGGGATTTAGCTGCAGTCAGAGGGGATTTAGCTGCAGTGAGAGAGGATGTACAGTGGATGGTCGTGGCGATTGTGGCTATGCATTCTGCCGCGCCCCTACCTCCACGAGCTGGCGCTGCACCACCACCACCGCCGTAGCTGCTTATTGTATTATTATTTTTTTTTGTTATTTTACGTTTGAAACTTTGTAAAAGTTTATCTTTTTTTTTAGATGTAAAACATTATAACTATTAATCTTTTGTTTAGATGTTATGTTGTTTGTTTAATAATTGTTGTCATAGTTTATCATAATCATATCACATATTTATCGTTTTACATAGTGGAAACTTACTAAACATTATAAATACGTTTAACTAGAAACTCGTAACATAATCCGATATATACAATACTATTTTAAAATTTATAAAACTTATTAAATGGTTTCCCGATTGCAACAAAAATTAACTTTTCTATACATATTTATCGTTTTACAAAGAGAAAACTTATTAAACATAATAAATACGTTTAACTACAAACTCGTAACATAATCCGATATATACAATACTATTTTAAAATTTATAAAACTTATTAAACGGTTTCCCGATTGCAACAAAAAATTAACTTTTCTATACATATTTATCGTTTTACAAAGAGGAAACTTATTAAACATAATAAATACGTTTAACTACAAACTCGTAACATAATCCGATATATACAACACTATTTTAAATACAAAAATTTATTAAACGGTTTCCTGATTGCAACAAAAAAGTTAACTTTTCTATACGAGCTATACGGGCCGTATAACATTATACGGCCCGTATACATATTCCAAAACTAAAAACCCTTGGCAAACCTTCGAAACAAAATTATGCAAATATGTATACGGCCAGTATATAACTATACGTCCCGTATACATATAAAAACAAAAAAAACATTCCACCGCATAAAAATCTGTGCATAAACATTCTATACGGCCCGTATCATTTTATACGGCCCGTATAGATATAGGGATGTGAAAATAAGATTATAGGGGATGTGGAAATAAAACAACCCTTGTTATTTAGTGGGGGAGAAGTGATGAGAGAGAGAGAGGAGAGATAGAGAAGAGAGAGAAAGAAGAGGGAGAGTTTTTATATATATTTTTTTTTTAATTTTTCAGTGTTTTACAAATAGTCCCTGAATAATAATTCATTGCAAAATAGCCTTCCTGAAAGTTAAAATGACAAACATGCCCTCATGTGCAAGTCACATAACCATATTTAACAAAAAAATCTGACTGGGTTAGGGCTAAAGGACATAACATGCAGTATTTTGAAACGTTAAGGACAAAATTCTTCAAATTTAAAGGCAAATGATACCGCCTGCAATTTGGTACAAACATAAAGGACAAAACTTGTAATTTACTCTATAAAAAAATCTATTACGCCCACTAGAATGTAAAGTTCGTGTTTCGAGACCATCTGGATAGAACTAGAAAGATAAAATGTTGATTTCTAGTTTGGTTTCCGAAACATTGGTCATATTTTCCACAACGGGTTTTCTTTTGTTTTTTTATAGAGCGAGAAGGATTATTTATCAAAACCGGGCCAGCAAGGAATTGTAAAACCTGCACAAACAAAATTGCGTACCTATATATCTTACAATGAAATCATTCCATCTCACCCGGTTAATGTCTTTAAACTTCGAACGGCTTTTAAAGCATACATAAGTAAACAATTTAATTTCCTCCACCGTCTTTTATACCAGTATGAAATTGGAGTTGAACTCCTTGCCTTTCAAACGTCCATAACGTAGACAAAACAATTGCACTAATCATCTTTCTCCGTAGCTTGGATCCGTGTGGAGTCCGTACCCACTACAAAATTTGTTGAAACGAGCCAATACCCTCCGGGATAGGAAGCTTTAGCCAGACGAAAACATGCCACCAGATTGGTCGGGCCCATAAGCAATCATGTAGCAGGTGCACCGTAGTCTCTTGGGCAATGCCGCAGTGGCGGAACTAGAAGAAATATCCAGGGGTATCCCAATTTTTTTTTAGTGTACATTTATGGAACGAAATTTTTTTACCTACATTACGGGGCAGGGTCGATCCTGAAAATTCAAGTGCAATGGCCGAGCCAAAAAAAGACCCTTAGGCCTTACCGAATTAAATTTATAAACTAGGTTTTTTTTCATATTATTAATATTTAGGTTAACGAATCAATATTGAGCATTTCACATTTGAGCTAGGCTTTATGAATTAATATTCGCAATAAGTTTTTAAGTTTTAGATTGGGCTAGGTTTATTTTTAATTTTTAGATCGGACTTGCATCATTATCAACATTCGGAGTTTTTCATTCGGAATTGTATCATCATCGCCAAAATTTTGAATAACCTAACAAAATTCAAAATATCGAAACATAAACTAACCAAGAAATCAAATTATCAAAACAAAAGAAGAAAAGAATACTCACAAACGATCTGTGAATTTTGATCAGTCGATGTTGGTTCGAATTTTGATCAGTTCTGCGACTGCACTTCTGCTTCTGCTTGTTCGAAAATCAAAATTATGATCAGTTCTGCTTGTTCGATTTTTCGATCAGTCTCACACAGGTCACACTTTGTCGAATTTTGATCAGTTTATGCACTTTGTTACTGCTGATATTATGGAGTTCAGATGCTTGTGCCTTGTACGACGTTTGGTTTCCACAAATATGTTGTCGCACCCCTGCCCCATATTCAAAGGGTTATTATTTGTTTGGGGCTAAAATATTAGTTGTGTTGGGACTTGGGTGTCACACTCCAACCGATGGCGGAAACATCGGGGTATGGCACTGAGCGAAACAGATTGTCCAGAAGTTTCCATAACAACTATCATTACCAATCAATTTGTAATAACATATCCCATACCATGTCTCAAAAGGTAAACAAATTATTATAGACAAATCTAGGCAAATAGTTCTATTCCGACAACTCATATTTAAATAGAGCAGTTGTTTATCTGCTTCTAGAGACCCTGGATCTAATTTGTACAGACAACTATTTGTTGGCCTCTAGAGCCTTATTCTAGCCTCGATTTCCTAGCAGATGTGTATCCTAAGCACCTGTCACATACGTTAAAATAAAGTCAATACATATAATGTAAAGGTGAGCATACAAGTTTGATAATAGCATATAGAGTTCGAATTCGTTTACGCACAACCAGCACGTACACATAGTGAAATGAGGCATGTTAGTTATCGACATAGATCCATCGATACCAATGACTGCGGGTTAACTGCCTAAGGCAATTCGCAATACATGATTACCACCGTAATCCATGCAAGTAATTGTCCTTAACAACCCCTGCGAAAAGGTGCTGAGTCCAAACTATAGTACTATTGTTGCTAAGGCAGGTAGACAGCATTCCATGTGTAAACAAAACAACAAGCATTCATAAGCCACGTATAACATGCATTAACGGTTAGAGTTCAAATAGTATTGAGTAGTGTGTTGATTGTGATTTGAATATTCGTAACGTATGTAACACCCAAAAGTGCATAAAGCAAAAAGGGATCGAGTATACTCACAGCGATGATGGATTGAAGGGAGCGCTTAGAGCGGAATTAGCCTGATTAGAATGATAACGTAACGATAAGTGACGCGTACAACGATGCAAGGTGTAAGTGGCTCGGACAGTAACTCGGTCAGATTGGTAATCCGATCGGACGGTCCAGTCGTGCGGATTGATAATCCGTTCGGATGGTCATCCGGTCAGACAGGTTGTCCGGTCGGATGACTATTCGAGTGGATTGTTTCTTCCTTTGATGTGTTTGTGTATGATGGCTTGTCCTTTGAAGTTTTCGTTGTAGCATTTTGAAAACATTAAAGTATCTCTACCTTTCAAGTCGGTCGATCGGTCGGTCAGTCGTGCGGACGACAATCCGGTTGGATTACTCATCCGGTCGGACGGTGACTCAATTGGCAAGGTTACTTTGTGAGAGCAATCCACAGCAGGTTGTCACTCGGTCGGATTAGTAATCCGGTCGGGTGACATCCTTAGTGTATTGAAAATTGAAAATTGTTCGAGTGTTTAAGTCCAGGTATCTCATGATTCGAAGAGTAATCCGGTCGGATTGGTAGTCCGATCGGATAGCAATTCATTCAATACTCAAACTTAGATAAAGTTGGTTAAGTGTGGGACCCAAGGTGTAATCCGTTCGGATGACCTAGTCGCTCGGGTGGCTTATCCGTTTGGACGGTAGTCCGGTCGGATAGCACTCCATGCTGGTCGTTCTGTTCGTCTTTCACTTGGCCGTTTTGATTGTTTGTTGCTTTTATCGAGACGCTTTTGACAGCGTGTTAACCAACAGAACTCCATCTTGACCCAAGCAACCCGATCGTCCAGGAATCACCCTAGTCCGACCAGTTAACCCGATCGTTTGCCTTCCCATCGGACTTTCACAATAGGAATGCGAGAGCGTCTGAGCTGCTTGATTTGGCGATCCATGATTTCGATATGCTTCGCCACGAAGTGTAGTGTTTAGTTCACTTGCAGGTCCTCCAATGGAACATGTGAGTCGTGGTCGGCCAGGCACTTTCTGAGGTTTGAGACGTGGAAAGTCGGGTGGACGTTACTAAGTTCCTCCGGTAGTTCGAGTCTGTAGGCGACTTTTCCGATCCTTTCCAGAATCTTAAAAGGTCCAACATATCGAGGCGCTAGTTTCCCTTTCTTGCCGAATCTGACCACACCCTTCCAAGGTGATACCTTTAGGAGTACGTAGTCGCTAACGTCAAATTCAAGGGGCTTGCGTCGTCTATCGGCATAACTTTTATGTCGATTTCGAGCTTTCGTTAGATTGTCTCGAATTTGGAAAATTTTGTCTGTCGTTTCTTGCAATAGCTCGGGACCGGTTAATTGCGAATGCCCGATCTCGTGCCACACAATAGGCGATCGACATCTTCTTCCGTATAAAGCCTCGAATGGTGCCATTTGTATGCTGGAATGATAACTGTTGTTATACGAGAATTCGACTAACGGCAGGTATTTATCCCAATTACCACCGAAGTCTATGACACACGAACGGAGCATGTCTTCAAGAGTACGAATCGTTCTTTCAGTCTGACCGTCGGTTTGAGGGTGGAAAGCGGTACTTAGATTAAGCGATGTACCGAGAGCCGTTTGAAACGTTTCCCACAGTCGTGAGGTAAACCGAGCATCACGATCATAGATGATGTCACGAGGCGTCCCATGATTACAAATGATCTCGTCGGTGTAGATTCGGGCTAATCCTTCTACCTTGTAGTCTTCCCGTATTGGCAAGAAGTGAGCCGATTTGGTCAGTCGATCAACAACAACCCAGATGCTATCATGACCTGATGACGTGTGCGAAAGTTTTGTTATGAAGTCCATAGCTATACTCTCCCACTTCCACATAGGGATCGGTGGTTGCTCGAGTAAGCCAGAGGGTCTTTGATGTTCAGCCTTGACTCTTGCACATGTCAGGCACTTCCCAAGATAGAGAGCAATATCCCATTTCATGCCCGGCCACCAGTTCTTGTAGCGAAGATCCTGGTACATCTTGTCGGCACCGGGATGCATAGAATACCGGGATTTGTGGGCTTCGTCCATCAAAATCTGTCGCAAATTGGTCCGTTTAGGGATCCAAAATCGGTCCAGAAAGTGGAATATTCCATTTGATTTACTCACAAGCTGGGCTCCATCGTGGTAGATTCTTTCCTTCTTCAGAGTGCGTTCATTAAAACATGCATGTTGGGCTTCGCGTATGAGGGTTTCGAGATCATATTGGGCTTGAACATTCCGAGTGCTGAGCAAATAATTCCGTCTGCTGAGAGCGTCGGTAACAACATTCGCTTTGCCTGGGTGATAACGAATCTCACAGTCGTAATCGTTGAGAAGTTCTACCCATCGGCGTTGACGCATATTAAGTTCTTTCTGATTAAAGATATGTTGTAGGCTCCTATGATCGGTGAAAATCGTACACTTGTTACCATACATGTAGTGTCGCCAAATCTTTAGCGCAAAAACAACTGTTCCTAGCTCGAGATCACAGGTTGTATAGTTCTTCTCGTGGATTTTGAGCTGACGAGATGCGTAAGCTATAACCTTGTCCCGTTGCATGAGGACACAACCGAGACCGAGGTTGGAAGCATCACAATAGAGAATGAAATCGTCGTTTCTGTCGGGCAATGTGAGAATAGGAGTATTGTAGAGCATGTGCTTAAGGGTTTGGAAAGCAGACTCTTGTTCGGTTCCCCAAACAAAAGATTTGTCCTTGTGCGTGAGAGCGGTAAGCGGCACAGTGATCTGTGAGAATCCTTCGATAAATCGTCGATAATGGCCCGCTAGCCCGAGAAAAGAACGGACTTCAGACGGGTTCTTAGGTGTAATCCAACTCTTAACGGCTTCAATCTTCGCAGGATCGACGTGAATACCCTGACTATTAACAATGTGACCCAGAAACTGAACCTCCTCCAACCAAAATTCACACTTGGAGAATTTGGCGTAGAGTTGATTCCCCCGGAGTAACTCGAGAACCAAACGTAGATGTTGCGCGTGTTCGGCTTTCGATTTGGAATAGATCAAGACATATTCGATGAATACGATGATGAAACGGTCGAGATATGATTTACACACGCGATTCATCAGATCCATGAAAACCGAGGGTGCGTTAGTTAAACCAAAGGGCATAACAACGAATTCGTAATGGCCGTATCGAGTGCGAAACGCGGTTTTGGGTATATCCTCCTCTTGAATGCGTAGTTGGTGATAGCCTGAGCGTAGATCGATCTTCGAGAAACACGTAGCACCTTGTAGCTGATCAAACAAATCGTCAATTCGGGGTAGGGGATAGCGGTTCTTGATAGTTAACTTATTCAATTCCCGATAATCGATGCACATCCTGAATGACCCATCCTTCTTCTTGACGAAAAGGACTGGCGCGCCCCAAGGAGAGGTGCTCGGGCGAATGAAGCCTTTCTTAAGTAATTCCTGGAGTTGGTTTGAGAGTTCACGCATCTCGGACGGAGCGAGTCGGTAAGGAGCTTTGGCAATAGGGTTGGCTCCAGGAATGAGGTCGATGCGAAAGTCGATATCACGACTTGGTGGTAGTCCGGGAAGATCCTCAGGAAAAACGCTAGGAAATTCTCGAACCACAGGAACGTCGTTTACTTCCTTCTTCTCTTTCTTTTCCTTCTCCGCTACTACAATATTATCCAAGTAAGCTCTGTATTCCTTGCGGAGATACTTGCTAGCTTGGACACATGACATGAGCTTGAGACCCTTCGAAGCGGTTTCACCGTAGACACATAATAGATCGCCATTCGCGAGCGAAAATCGAATCATCTTATCGAAGCACACAACTTCGGCATGGTTTTCGCGAAGAAAGTCCATGCCTACTATGACATCAAAACTTCCGAGTTGCACCGGAATGAAATCGATTGGGAAGATGTGATTGTTGAGCTCAAGAGTACAATCACGGAGAACAGAATTAACAGCGACAGTTCTTCCAGTAGCTACTTCAACATCGAACGTCGAGGAGAGTCGGGAGCGTTTACGACTAAGGAGCTTCTCGAATTCGAACGACACAAAGCAATTATCGGCTCCAGTATCAAATAAGCACAAAGCATAAATACCATTCACAAGGAACGTACCATTGACCACGTTGTTGTCGGCTTGGGCTTGGTGCACGTTGATGTTGAAAGTTCGTGCGTGTGCTGCTTGTTGCTGTTGCTGCTGGTGTTGCTGCTGCTGAGGCTGCTGCTGCTGGGGCTCTTGCTTCACAACCCTGTTTGGGCACATGTTGGCGAAATGGTTAGGATCGCCACATGCGAAGCAGGCTCTGGCGTTGACCGCGGGTGCCGGAGGAGCTTGCTGACCCTGAGGGGCGGTGACAGAGCTTGATGAGCAGGAGCTTGTCGAGCACGGCAGTTGGTAGTGAAATGGCCGTACATATTGCAATGAGCACAGAAACGGCAAGCGATGGTAGTCGGGTAGTGGTAGGTACAAATAGGGCAAAGCGAGTATGGCCTAGTGTATGCACGCTTGGCAAGCGGTGCATTTGCCACAGGCGCCGCTACTTAACGCTGTTGGGCTGGTACAACTTATATTGGTGCAGCAGTGATCGCACAGTTCTTGTTGCTGGAGCTGTTCTTTCTCTTGTTCTTCCTCTTGTTGCTCGATGCGGTGGTGGTTTCAGCAGTTGGTGCAGCAATGGTAGCTTGATGCAGGTGCTTTGAAGTTTTATCCCAGACACCAGCCTTGACCCGCTTGTCGTTGATTTCAGCGGCCAGTAGGTAGGTCTCTTCGATCGTTTTAGTCTTAGCCGCTTGCACGAAATCTGCAACACAATCAGGCAGGGCTCGGATGTACTTCTTGATTGCCATGTCAGAAGTCTTGACTTGGTCAGGGCAGATGATGCTGAGTTGTTTGAAGCGAGCAGTGAGAGCAGTATTTTCACCTTCCTTCTGCTTTATGTGCCAGAATTCATCTTCTAGCTTTTTGTGCTCATGAGGAGGGCAGAATTCTTCCAGCATGACCTCCTTGAGTTCATCCCATGATAAACCATAGGCTGCATCGTTTCCCCGCTTGTTTCTTTCAGCTGTCCACCAGTCTAATGCGCGGGACTGGAAGACGCTGGTAGCGTTTAGAATGCGGAGGTCGTCGGGGCAACCACTCTGTCGTAGTGTGACCTCAATGGAATCAAACCATTGGAACAATGCTGTAGGGCCTTCCTCGCCAGTGAATTCCTTTGGCCCACAAGACTTGAATTGCTTGAAATTGAAGGGGGCTTTGGTGGTAGCTTTAGGAGCTTCGGTTCGCGACTCCTCAGATGATTTGCTGACGTTCTCGTAGACATCACTCACAGCTTTTGCTACTTGTTTAGCGATGATAGCAGCAAGACGTTTGTCTCTCTTTTCTTGACGAGAAAGGGATGGGTGGCGGGATCCAGATGACATTGTCTGCAACAGACATCGTCACAGGATTCAACACAACGTATTCGAATCTCACCTCACACGTCTACTACTTACTAAAGCTTAGGAACACGCAATGTAACACGTATCACATAAACACATAGGCACATAATCACAGATTCACATAAACACAAAAGCACATAAGCACGTAGAGCACAGAATCACAGAAGCACCTAATCATGTAGTCACAAGAGGCAGTCAGAATACAGAAACCTATCATGCACAGTTCGCGAGTATTCGAATATAGCGATCGCGTTTTAGTATATCGAGTAGCGTAGTATTAGCGTACATCATAGCATAAGGTCATCCACAACTTAGCGATTTGTCGGCGTTTTGGGATAGAAATGCAGTGCGAGTCGTGTGTGTCGATCGAAGTGAAAGAAAAAATCGAGTAAATCTCCAAAATTTAAACACATAAACAGGTAAACACACATATGAGCACATAAAATCAACGAATCATCAGAGTCAGCAGTTGCGGGCTCAAAATTGAAACACATAAAAATCGAGAAATGGATTGTCTTCGGCTATTAGACTTCGACTAACCAAAGTGTCTCGACTATTCTCAAGGACTTGTTGTACACATTTGACCTTCGGGGTGGTGCCTTTGCCTCGATTCTTGGGCGTTGGGCACGCATCCCGTTAGTCATATTGTGACTTCAGGTCATTTGAGTTCGTCGAGACTTTGGTGAGAGTTTTGTAAAATGAGCGGAACAAGTCGTCAAGGTTAGGGTTTCACCCCTAGCTTAACAACTTTGTTCCCGTTTTTAATAAAATAGAGGAGATTATTCATCAAAATACGGATTTCACTCCTGATTTGGCATAATTCTCCCCGTTTGTAGATAAAATGCGGGTTGATTAGCAACTTCAGTCGAGAGTTTGCGGTTTTCACACCTAGTATTGACTTAGTTGCTCCTTTATAGTTGAAAATTCGAGTGCAGTGATAGTGTAGCATAAGCGAGAATAGCGAGAAATAGCAAGCTCATACATAATCCCTAACGGATATGCACAAGTCGGTCGGTTGGTTCCTAACTATAGACTAGGTTTCTAAGATATCGACCCGGACTAGGTCGAGTCTTGCCTAATTCCCTATAGTTATGGCTCTGATACCAATCTGTCACACCCCAACCGATTGTCCAGAAGTTTCCATAACAACTATCATTACCAATCAATTTAAAATAACATGTCCCATACCATGTCTCAAAAGGTAAACAAATTATTACAGACAAATCTAGGCAAATAGTTCTATTCCGACAACTCAGATTTAAATAGAGCAGTTGTTTATCTGCTTCTAGAGACCCTTGATCTAATTTGTACATACAACTATTTGTTGGCCTCTAGAGCCTTATTCTAGCCTCGATTTCCTAGCAGATGTGTATCCTAAGCACCTGTCACATACATTAAAATAAAGTCAATACATATAATGTAAATGTGAGCATACAAGTTTGATAATAGCATATAGAGTTCGAATTCGTTTACGCATAAACAACACGTACACATAGTGAAATGAGGCATGTTAGTTATCGACATATATCCATCGATACCAATGACTGCGGGTTGACTGCCTGACGCAGTTCGCAATATATGATTACCACCGTAATCCATGTAAGTAATTGTCCTTAACAACCCCTGCGAACAGGTGCTAAGTCCAAACTATAGTACTATCGTTGCTAAGGCAGGTAGACAACATTCCATGTGTAAACATAACAACAAGCATTCATAAGCCACGTATAACATGCATTAATGGTTAGCGTTCAAATAGTATTGAATAGTGTGTTGATTGTGATTTGAATATTCGTAACGTATGTAACACCCAAAAGTGCGTAAAGCAAAAAGGGATCGAGTATACTCACAGCGATGATGGATTGAAGGGAGCGCTTAGAGCGGAATTAGCCTGATTAGAATGATAACGTAACGATAAGTGACGCGTACAACGATGCAAGGTGTAAGTGGCTCGGACAGTAACTCGGTGGGATTGGTAATCCGATTGGACGGTCCGGTCGTGCGGATTGATAATCCGTTCTGATGGTCATCCGGTAGACAGGTTGTCCGGTCGGATGACTATTCGAGTGGATTGTTTCTTCCTTTGATGTGTTTGTGTATGATGGCTTGTCCTTTGAAGTTTTCGTTGTAGCATTTTGAAAACATTAAAGTATCTCTACCTTTCAAGTCGGTCGATCGGTCGGTCAGTCGTGCGGACGACAATCCGCTCGGATTACTCATTCGGTCGGACGGCGACTCAAGTGGCAAGGTTACTTTGTGAGAGCAATCCATAGCAGGTTGTCACTTGGTCGGATTGGTAATCCGGTCGGGTGACATCCTTAGTGTATTGAAAATTGAAAATTGTTCGAGTGTTTAAGTCCAAGTATCTCATGATTCGAAGAGTAATCCGGTCGGATTGGTAGTCCGATCGGATAGCAATTCATTCAATACTCAAACTTAGATAAAGTTGGTTAAGTGTGGGACCCAAGGTGTAATCCGTTCGGATGACCTAGTCGCTCGGGTGGCTTATCCGTTCGGACGGTAGTCCGGTCGGATAGCACTCCATGCTGGTCGTTCCGTTCGTCTTTTACTTGGCCGTTTTGATTGTTTGTTGCTTTTATCGAGACGCTTTTGACAGCGTGTTAACCAACAGAACTCCATCTTGACCCAAGCAACCCGATTGTCCAGGAATCACCCTAGTCCGACCAGTTAACCGGTTCGAGACGGTTGTTCTTGGTTAACCTGAAATCGGTGGTCTCGTAAGTAGAATCCAGATCTTGAACTAGCACAACACTAAGAAAGAGTAGGAGACTAGAACAAGGCCCGATTCTATCGGTTTTGAGTGTGTTGAGTGTAAAAGAGTTGAAAAAAAGTTAGAATCCATCTTTCAATCCTTTTTCACTATGTTTATGTTTAGATCTATGCAAGATCTTTGTGTATTTGCGTGGAAACCGTTTAGATCTAAGTTGTTCTTGGTGGGTTGAGGCCAAAACATGAAGTTCTTCAAGAACACATGATGACGTCATCCTAGAACACCTCAATTCTAGTGATTTCACGGTTAAAAGTTAAGATTCAAAAGATAGAAAGGTGTAGGAGTGCGTGTAGATTAAGAAAGTACAAGATTTAGGACGAGATCTTACCGGGATTGAGAGAAATCGAAGAAAAGGTGAGGAGCACGAGCTGGTCGGACAGAGAGTTTCCAAAAGTAGAAAGAATGAAAGTGACATGGGTATTTATAGAGTTACCCAAAGAGGAAAGTGTGAGCCGGTCGGATGACATCTCGCCTGTATGACCCATCCGGTCGGATTGTCATCTCGGTCGGACAGCACATGGATCCGGATCAAGTGGCAGCCCGGTCGGATTGGCAATCCGGTCGGATGGCACTTGGTTCGGATGTTCGGCGCGACGATTTTTTGAGGTTTCGATTGTAATTGCGAGCGATGCGGTGCGATAGATTTTCTGTTACACCCCTTTCTGCGGCAGAAGCACGAGGTGTGATCATGAAAGGTTCTCATTGCATACGAAAGGTAAACGTACTACATGCTCGTAAAAATAACATCAATGCCAAACATTTCATAACTTGAAAACATAAGTTTAGTGTTTACATCACGAGATAGCATAAAACATTGTCTTGAAAGTTTACAACTTTATTTAAAGATAAACATAGACGACATCCAAGAGCATGAGTGAGACCGCACGCACATCCACTTTTAGTTACCTGAAATACATGTGAGTTTTGGAGAAAAAAACGTCAACAAAATGTTGGTGTGAATTCATGCAGTGATTGTTTTAAATGTTTAAATACTTGAATGAAAACATGGTATGTAACTTGTAGAATGTATGAATGTTTGAATGTAACTTGTAAAACGTATCTGTAACTGTACTATGAATGTTTGAATGTATTTGTAACACGTATCTGTAACTGTACTATGAATGTTTGATTGTATTTGTAACACGTATCTGTAACTGTAACTCCGTACTATGAATGTTTGAATGTGTGAGGTCGCTAGTGGTTTGCAAGGCCACTAACATGTGTCATGACATAGGAAGCCACCAAACCTAGGCATTTTTGTCGACTTTGACTGAGACACAGAAGCACTCATTGGTAGAAGTAGGCCAAGAGTGGGGTTGCCTGAAACCCATTAGATCTAACCTTTTGTTCCGCGGTCTGAATGTATACGTTGATTAATGGTGCTTATAGTACCCTATTCGAGACATGATCTAGAATGTTTTACTTGAATGTTTTTGTACCCATCGTACTATTTGTAAACATTGTAACATTTGTAACATGTATTTCACCCCCGAAGTTTATAAAACCAAACACAGTTAAAGAAAAGGGGGGAAGCATGAACTCACAACTTTGCGTTCCTTGCGTCGTAAACTTCACCGGATTAGCTTATAATGCGTCGTGACCTAAACGTGTTTTATTATCGCCAGTCACTAGACTTGTTTCGTACAAGCACAAGTCACTATCTTTTGTATTTGTATTGTTGTGTTAAAAATATTTTATATTTTTAACTAAGTATCTTACTTATATTATTTTCTCAAAAAATAATATAAGTATCTTGTGTTTTGCACCCGAATTATGTATCTTGTATGTTGTATGTGTATTTTTGTGTTTTTACTTCTCAAGAGTATTTAGTGTATTTTCAAGTCCTAATACACTAGCACGTATAACACATACTACATACACTTAGCACAAAGTTTGGTGATCAAATAATATATATATTTTTCTCAAAAAAATATACATACTTAATGTCAATTTTTAACTTTGAAGAAATCATTGTTTCTTAACTCACAAATTAGGGAAGCCTTGGTAAATACCTTGGTATACATTTTTAGGGAATAAGTTTCTCAAAACTTATATATTTTTCTAAGTGTCAAAATTTATAAAAATTTTGACAGAGTTTCCCCTAAAAATGGAGGTTTCCCATGTTTTCAAAACATGTGTTTATTTTCTTTTAAAAAAATCATCATCAATCATCAACAATATACACTAATTTCTCTATTTCATGAACTTGAAAATTTATAAAAATGTGTAGTAACTTACTAGGGTATTTAGTAAGTCTTGTTACCCTTTAAAGTGTGATTGCTTCTTTAAAAACTTCATTTTTAAAGAATATGATTCTTTACAACTTATGTTCATGTTTTCTAAAAATACTTCTTCTTGTATTTTTCTTGTTACACATGTGTATCTTTACTTTATTAACCACCAAAAATAAGGTTTATTTGTTTAAGAACCAAGATTAAGTAAAACTTGTATTTTTAACTTGGTTCTTTTGAAAAACCACTCATGGATATTTAGATCTACATGTTTATCATCTTACTTTGGTCTTTATTTTTAGGAAAACATGGTGTTCCTTCAAGTTCATGATCTTTTTGTGGATGATTCATAATCTTTAACATGTTCATCCCCTTATCTTGCTAGATTATGTTTTTAATCATGATCTAGCAAGATTGTATAATGATCTACATCATTTCTACCAACAAACAATAACCAACAATCATAACAACTCATGTACATCAAGTCTTCTTCATATTTAAAGCTTATGTTCAAGTTTCACCTTCATGTTTCTTAGTGTTTCTTTAAGTTTATCAACATGAACCTACTTTAACCACTTAGAATAGATGTAAAATAGCAAGATCAAAGTTCTTACCACTAGCTCAAGGCTAGGGATGATTAAGTGAAGAAAACAAGTGGTTAATAGCAAACGAAGGAGGTTCTTGAACTTCCGAAAGCTCCTAGCTTCCTTGTGCACCTTCTAACACCCTTGAGTATGCTTGGAATTGGTTGAAGATTAATGAATGATGGTTATGGTTTCGGCCGAAGGTAAGCAAGAGGGAGAGAGGTGTGTGTGTGTTTTGATGGGTGTAGGAAATGAAGTTATGGTCATGTGGGTATTCTTATAATCCAATTCTAGGCCTTAACCTTTGTATAATATGTTCACAATATGGAAACAAGATCAAATAAAATATGCAATTAAAATCCCATGTGGGATTATGTCTCCCAACCGTCCAACATTAGGGGGGGGGGGGGTAAGTGTAATATTTCCAACTACTAGTTACATGTTTTAGTTGAAATGTAATGGTATTAGTTAGGTAATTTGTGTATTTAGTGTTTAGGAGGTGTAATATGATATTCGGTGACCATAACTAGCTTGGAAATATTAAAACAATGCTTCTAATAATATTTTGATGTTCCGGGTTATGTCCAGTGGTTCGGTTAAATACCGGTTCGTTAAAGTGCTAAATTGCACCGTTTAGAGTCCTTTAAGTACCCTTTTGTAATACTTTCGATTCCCGACACTTAGGGAAATATTCTGAATGATAAGTCATAATTTTTGCATACTGTTTTAGTGTCATAATGCTGATTATAGCTGAATTTAAATAAATTCTGCACTTAAAGTGCGTTTCGGGTGCTTTTTAGTGCGTATTTTAGCTTCCGGATGATATATATGTAAACCCTTGTATGTACTCTTGGGTTTTAATGTATTCTTGTCATTGGGCCTACACCTAGGCTCCAATTCTATTGTCTAACTGCTTTCTGCAGATTTGTTGACGCTATGTGTCTTACCGGTGAGTTTACTAGTATTTCTGACGCAACGCAGTTCATTAATGTATAAAGTAATTCTTGTAGTATAAAACGTGCATGAATTCGCTTGTATTGTATGAAATCAGATAATGTTGACATTAAAGCACATAATTGCAGTCACTTAATAATAATTAGAATGTACGGAAATTACCGGTTTTATGCCAGTTGTCACATTTTCCTAGTCAAAATACTTTTAATCCCAACTATCCATATCTAGCATTGTCTCTTCTCCACTAATTTTCATAGTTCGATTTCGATTGGGTTCGATTGCGTTTCGAGTTCAATTGAGATTCGATTGATTACCACACATAACATAAATAAACATGCACAAGTAACACATAAGGCACACACACGTATATAAATAACCAAAATGCGTATTTCGAGTTGCGAGTGCAATTACCATTCGATGTCGATTTGATTAACATAGTTCGAGTATCGTTTTAGTTAACTTTATCGCATTGTTACTTCCTATAGTTCACAGTCGTAAGTCGATTGAATAGCGATTAACATACGTCGATTATTGTAATTATTGACTCTTACTCCACATAATACAACTAAATTAAACACACAAAAGAAACTCACTACGAGTCAAGTCGCGCGAAAATCGGTCGTTGACTTTGACCTTGACTTTGACTTTGACTTCAAAAACACGGGGTGTTACATTGGGCTTACATAACAATTAGACTTACATTCAAAGGTTTATTATTTCTTTTGTGCTAAAGTATCCTTTTTTTGTCACATGTATCCTCGTAATTGTTTAGAGGTATCTTTTGTATACAACCGATAAAAAAATCACACTACCGATATGAAGTTGAACTGTAGCCCGTGTCACGACTCATTGAATGATAGTTCCACCCCTGCAATGCCGCATCTTGAACACGTTAGCTCTACCCCTTGCAGTCCTCTTCTACTTAAATTGTGTTAAGTGGATTTATTTGATTAATGGATGTTTGGATTCGAGAAACAATTTTGTTTTTTCGTTTGCTAACGCAAATGGGTTGCCTACTAATGAGTTTCAGATCTTGATACAACCAGCGAGTTAGCCCTTCAAACAAACCCAGAGCCTCTCGATTTTGACCCAGATGTATATCAACTTTTTGTCATTATTTGGATGGGTCAACCCAAGAGTACATACTCTTGTTTTTAGTAGCTTTTGTTCTATAATCTATATAACCCGTAACGGTTGATAGACTAAATCTATAATTATATTATAATATAGATAATATAACCCGTAAAAGTTGATAAGACTAAATCTATAATTATATTATAATATAGATAATATTATAAATAAATAAATAAGTTGTTTAGCTAAATTAAAGCTATGTGTTGTGGGTTTAACCACAACCACGTCCACCTTGTATATCACTTGTGTATAGGGCAGGAACACTATTATGAGAGGGCTCGGAAGAGGCATTGGGCACAAGCTAGGCGTGGCTTGGCTTGAGGGAGTGGGGTACCTTTTGTATTTTTTTATATACAACCAATAGTTTTTTGTCATCTCAACCAAATACCACATTCCTAATTAAGCCCAAATAAAGCCTCACAAGTCACAACACCCCCTTTAGACCAAACGGTGTGGGGGCGGTAAAATGGCGTGCAGCCTTCCTCCACGCCGGAACACCGCCCCGTGCGGTGACGGCGTGGGGATTTCCACCGGCGTGGGGGTAAAAGATGAGGTGATGTGGCGCGATGTGGTTGGTAGTTGTTGTTTGGCTTTATTTTAATTGGTTGTTATTTTTTTTAATGCCATTTTTAAGCCCCTTCCATCCATGCTTTTTTGGACTTGTCTCCTCTTCTGACATGGCTAACACGTGCATGAAGCGTCATGTGACAGCCACATCAGCAGAGGGGGCAAGCCCAAAGAAGCACGGGGTGGATGGGACTTCAAACAAAGAATAAGCTACTCAATACTTGATCGACCAACCTTTTGTTGTAGAATTTAATGTCATTTCCTTTTTTAGTTTAACTCCTATATTTGTAGTTAGAGTAGTTAAGGTGAAGGTAAAGAAAGTATTCATGGAACATTCGAATATTTTTTTCGATGATGAGTAGCGACAATTTAGAATGCTATAAAACAGACGCTTGAAGAAAAATGTTGTTGGAAGACACCTAATGCTTCAATCAACAATTTCATATCACTTTCCTGTCATAGGCTACACAACTAATGCTTCCGTCAACCACAACCGCAATAATAACATAACCAACGTGTAAAGTTTCTTTATCCCAAAGTATCAAAAGTGTGAAAACACTCAAATAAACAAAAATATAAACAAAGTTATCTTTTAAAACTTTTTGTGCTTTATTTTTAGTCTAATTATTGAGCAATTTATTTGATTTGGGGTTAATTGTTATTGCATTATTAATTTATTATAATTGTGTAAGACTGGTAAAAAAAGGTAACTATTGTACCATAAAAATATAAAAAAAAATTATATTACACCCCTTCAAATGGAAGGTTCGTGTTCCTAGACCACTAGGACGGACTGATTGAACCGGTGAACTAGAACGATAATAGTTTGTTTCTCAAAACATTGGGTATATTTTCCGTAATGGGTTTTGTGTTACATGCATTTTGTGCTAATTGCTAAATGGATTTCGATTCATGATTGCATTCTATAATGAGTTTCGGATATTGATACAACCACCGAGTTAGCCCACTGGTTGAAAGACGGGAGTCTCTTGATTTTGGCCCATATGTATATCATTTCTTTTCAGTTATTTGGATGGGTCAGCCCAAGAGTATATATTGTTGTTTTTAGCATCATTTGTTCTATGCTTCTTTTTATTTGGATAGGCCAGCCCAAGGGTACATATTGACATATTGTTGTTTCTAGTGACATTTGTTTTATGTTTCTTTTTTGAAATATAACCCCGTAAGAGTTGATAAACACAATCTATATAATAAAGATAACATTACAATTACTAAGTTAGAACCGTGTATTACACGATTAAATAAATATAACTTTATGTACTAAGTAATACAAAAGTAATATATTTAGAAACCCACGTATTGCATAAACACGTGTATTTCACGACTTGAATAAATATAATATAATCGGTTAACACACATTTTTTGTCAAGATATGTTTTTTTTAAATGAACTTTGATGTACTATTTACTTATTGTAACAATTTACTTTGTTTTTATTTATTTATTAGGTAAGAAATTTGTATAGTATACAAGTAATAACATTTTACTTTGTTTTTTTTATTTATTTATTAATAGGTTAGAAACTTGTGTGTTACACATGGTTGGATCAATGAAATATTGAACAATTATTAATAAGCGAAAAAAATAAAAGAAATAGTTAAGAAAAGAAATATTAAATAAATAAGAGATATGCAAAAATAAAATAAAATAAAGATTATATAACAATAATATTAGTTAAATATAATCTATTGTATATTAATATAATGTACTAATATAATATTAACCATAAATTAAAAGAGAAAGTTACATGTAAGGTAATATTATCTATTGTATAAAGAAGTATGTAACATGATGTTTAGTAAAATTAAGTGGTTTAGCAAATAAGAATGTGGTAAAATAAAGCTAAGGTAAGGTATGAGGAGGGTAAGACGTAAACAGCCTTACCTCTACCCTAATAGTGTATTTTAATAACCGTAACTGAAAATCCACTAGCAAAGAAACTCACCTAACAACAACAAAATATTGAATTTAATCTAATCTAGGACATGATAACATTGTAGGTTTTCTAACATGACAGGAGTTAACTTTCGGCATTTAGGTACAAGCTCCATATCTTTACTCCATGTAGTATGAATATCTACGCGTTTGTGAGTGCAAATTGTTTGGCTTAAGATATTACATATTATAAATTAGAAAAATCTTGGTGCTTCATAGGATTGTACTTTAAGCATAGAGTGTTTTTCAAAAAAGAAAAAAATTGACTTTTCAATTCTAGAAGGTTTTCCTTTTTTTTTTCTTTTTTTTTTCATTTTAACCTCTTTGTTTTTTTCTTCTAACCCAAACTTTTCATTGTTTTGCAATTTAACCCTAACACATTTTTATTTTCAACTTTGATCTCGATATTTTTCATCCTTTGCAAATTTTTCGTTTTACGTTTTGTTCTAAATTTTAAGAGTGAACATGCCGCAACATGCATGTGAGGTTCAACGTTTTTCGTCTAAATTTTTTTCCCGTTTGACAGGTCCGTCACAATGCATCTATTTCCCCCTGTTTGGCAGGTTCATTGCAACGCGCGTGGTCTTAAATCGACTTAGTTATTCTTTTCTATTTTTACATCGCAACGTGCGTGTGGGGTTAAACGTTTTTTTGTCTATTTTTTCTTATTTCAAAGGTTCGCCGCAACGCGTCTATTTTTCTCAGTTTGACAGGTTTGTCGCAACCCGCAGATCCTAGATTGACTTAGTTATTCTATTCTACGTTTTACGCTTCGGTTTAATTTCTTAGTATTAAAACGCCGCAATGAGTATGCATGGTTCAACGATTTTTCGTCTGCTTTCGTTTGGTGTTATTTTTTTTATTTTTTACAAACTTTCTGGTGTTGTTGGTCGCTGGTAATGGTGTAGCATATTTTAGTACTACTTGGCATGGTTACGGCCCCCGCCGCAACGCGGGGCTTTATACTAGTTCTAATGAATAAGGTTCTTTTTTGTCTTTTGTGTATTTTTTTCTTTACTTTTCTATTTCTTTTCTTTTTCCATAATAAATATTATGAGTTTTAGTTTTTTTAACAAATTTAGATTTTTTTATAGATTTTCACAAAGTTTAAATGAGTTCAGTTTTTTTAATAACTTATCTTTTACGTTTTTTGTATTTCGTCGTTGCTCGGCTTATATTTATCATATTGTTTGGTGGTGACCACATTTGTTCCATAATGTTTTTTTACCCTCAACTTTCTAACATGTGTCGGTATAAATTCAACTTCGTCGACGTTTTACGTCACGTGAATCACTTGGTGTTTGAAATTTGTGTTTTTATTTTACGTTTTTCCCAGTTTAACGGTCATTCGACTGTTACTTAGCATGATTTTACACCTCATGCCCAACAACAACACAACTTTACATCCTCACACCGCAATGCCGGGGTTAAAACTAGTTATATATATGTTAAAAAAAACTGGTATGTTATTATACCATGATAAATGTATTATATATCATGACTATTTCATTTATATGAGTCTTTATCTTGATACCTTGGCATGCAATACCTTTTTTAATGCTATTACTCATTATTACAGGTTCCTTGATCCAGTGGCGAAGTTTGAGATTTCTGACTGGGGTTGAAAACATATATACCAAAAATTTCTATAAAACCGGGGAATCAAAAACGTATATACCCAAAACTTTCTATACAAAAACTACATATTCTCCACTACTGAGCGAAAAGTTCGGGGGGTGGGCCGCTCTCTCCCGCCCCCACAAAGCTACGCCCTAACCTTGATCCGTATACGTGATATTATGATATTATCTTGATTTGTATATGCATATTGTATCATCTTTCTACTACGGAGATGAAGATTTGTTTTAGTGATTGTGAGGTTCTTTGGTGCAAAACAATCATCGTATCACATTGTAAGAGTGCTTCGAGTGTGAAAAGAGTCATTTGAAATAGGATCGTTAGTAGTGGATCACTTTAGAAAATCTCCTAACTTTCTGTCATATATGTAATCGCAATTGCGAAATTCTTGTTGCTTTAGTGCTTTGTCCATTTTGTGAAACCTTAGAGTACTCACCCCAACATTCGTCTTCTTGAGTTTGCTTTGGTGCTTTGCCCATATTGTGAATTATATTGTAAATTACATGTTTCCATAACAAACTTACTCAAGTACCAAGTATTCTAGAATAAGTATTGTAGAAGGTTAATCATCACTAACAAATTCAACTTACTAACAACAAATACAACTAATTTGTCACGGCCCCCGTCCCGGTTTTACCCGGTCCAGGAGCCGCGGGGCAGAAACCCGTGTTAATTATTATTTTGGTAGCGGAATTTTAACAGGATCGTTTAAAACTTGAAAATGCCCAATTACTTTATTTCATAAATTGGGATGAACCCCGTAATTTACAATAGAGGAATTTCACGAGGAAATTCCCTGTTTTACAAAACATATTTATTTATTTAACTGAGCCACCACTTCAAGCTTGATTAGTGCTCTGTAGCACTTTTCCTTGAGTCACAGTAGGTCACCTGAAACATGTTTTAAAAAGGTTTTATCAGCAGGGAAATACTGACGAGACACTCAAGTTGCACAAAACGACACCTTGTTATAATATACAGTATTAAGGGTGATTACATTGTTTCTATCAACCAATTACCCCAAATCGGTATTTGTCACTCGACTGTATCTGTGACTATGGTCAGATCACCCATTGGCTAACTCGTTGTCCAATGGTGACGGGAATAAAGTAATGTATACAAAACCCCACATACCGGCAGTAATTTAAGATTACAAAGACTTAATCCCTGTAATTATAACTTTGAAAACAAATAGAGTTTTATGAAAACAATTTGATAAAAGAGAATGACTCACATTGCAGATTTAAACGGGCAGAGTTTAGCCTACTGATTTTTAGCCTGATTAACCTAAATAAACAACAATGCACACGAAACTAGGTCAGTAACTTAATACAACTTTTACGACAACTCACGAGATCGAAACCCTCATGACGAATGACAAAGTATAGCCCAATTAAGGGCAGCACTTAAACATCCATCGGACTGGTCTCCATCGATCGGACATTAAATCGTATCAGTGATCGAGTTATTACCCTGTTGTCGCGGCAGCGTTTCGTGCTATGTGTGTGTGTTTTGAACTGTTTAGACGATATCTCAGTGTACGAAATGAATTTTAACGTTGAACCAACGCCAAACTTCAAGTGCCACACCCCTCTATATATACTGAAAAATGAGCTCCCTCGCGTGGCGCGAGGGCACCCCCTCTAGCATAGGGTAGCCTCGTGTCTCAAGAGCTTGGGTGAGTCGATGGTTCGTTAAATTTCGAATTCTATCATAAACTGTTTAGATAATATCAACTAGGAAATACCCCCCCCCCCCCCTGAGTTTTAGGGGCCCTGATCCTAGTTCTGATTGTTTTGAAAATTTTAGGGGTCATACAATATTATTTGGGGGTCTTAATTAGGGTTTACTATTTGGACAAAATAAAATAAGAAATAGGACTTTTTGTGAGAGTTGTTACATCCTCCCCACTTTAATTAAAATCTCGTCCTCGAGATTTACTGGAATAAGTGAGGATATTTCCACTTCGTTTCCGATTCTAGCTCCCAAGTGTATTCAGGTCCTCTCTTTGAATCCCACTTGACTTTGACTAGTACTAGTCTTTTGTGTTTAAGAAACTTGACATTTCTGTCTTCTATCTGAAGTGGCTTCTCAACAAATTTTAACTTTTCATTTACCTCTACATCTTGAAGAGGTACTACCAGGGATTCGTCAAATAAACATTTCTTGAGGTTGGATACATGAAACACGTCATGTACCCCGGCTAGCTCTTCTGGTAGCTGTAAGCGATAAGCAACTGGTCCTATCCGCTGGATTATTGGGAATGGTCCTACGTACCTTGGACTTAACTTTCCCTTCTTACCGAATCGAACTACTCCTTTCCAAGGAGAAACTTTCAAGAGTACCTTGTCCCCAACTTGAAATTCCAGTGGCTTGCGTCGATTGTCTGCATAACTCTTCTGACGATCTCGAGCCGTTTTCAATCTTTCCTTGATTTGAGTGATCTTGTCGGTTGTTTCTTGTACAATTTCGGGACCTGATAATTGGCTTTCTCCTATTTCTGCCCAACAGACCGGAGTTCTGCACTTTCGTCCATATAGTGCTTCAAATGGGGCAGCTTCAATACTTGTATGATAACTATTGTTATAGGAGAATTCAATTAAGGGTAGGTGGTCATCCTAGTTTCCACCAAAATCTATTACACATGCCCTGAGCATGTCTTCCAGGGTTTGAATCGTCCTTTCACTTTGTCCGTCTGTTTGAGGATGGTAAGCTGTACTCAAATTTAGTCGTGTCCCCATGGTTTCTTGGAAACTTGTCCAGAAATGTGAAGTGAAACGACTATCTCTATCTGATACAATAGAGAGTGGGACTCCATGTAGGGATACTACTTCATCTACATATAATTTTGCCAACCTTTCCATGCTAAAGGTTTCCTTCATGGGTAGAAAGTGAGCTGATTTGGTTAATCGATCCACAATTACCCAAATAGCATCATTACCTTTTCTGGTTTTGGGCAACCTAGTAACAAAATCCATTGTTATAAGTTTCCATTTCCATACAGGCATTTCTAATTGTTGGAGTAATCCTGAAGGTTTCTGGTGTTCTGCCTTAACTTGTGAGCAAGTAAGACACTTAGATACATATCTAGCTATGTCCTTTTTCATACCTATCCACCAGAAATTATTTCTTAAATCTTGGTACATCTTATTATTTCCAGGATGCATGGTATACCTAGATTTATGGGCTTCTTCTAAAATCTTATCTCTTAATTCTCCTTGTTTAGGTACCCAAATTCTTCTTTTGTGGAATCTCCAAATTCCATCAGCTCATTGCTCTAGTTCTTTTATTCTTCCTTTCATTCCTTCAGCATCATCCTTGATTGCTGTCTCCTGAATATTCTTCAGTTGTTCCATTAAGTCTAATTGCAAACTTAATCTAAGAGCACGAACTCGCTTTTGCTTTTCGTGATACTTACGACTTAAGGCATCTGCAACTACGTTTGCTTTTCCTTTGTGATATTGAATATCACAGTCGTAGTCACTTAGGATTTCCATCCATCTTCTTTGCCTCATGTTCAACTCTTTTTGCCAAAATATGTATTTTAAACTCTTATGATCTGTATAGACTGTAAACTTACTTCCATACAGATAGTGTCTCCAAATCTTAAGGGCAAAAATTATCGACCCTAATTCTAAGTCATGCGTCGTATAGTTTTCCTCGTGCTTTTTCAATTGCCTTGAGGCATACGCAATTACCTTTTTGCGTTGCATTAGCACACATCCTAATCCTAGCTTAGATGCATCACAGTAAACTTCAAAATCTTCTGTCCCTTCGGGTAAGGCAAGAATTGGGGTGTTGGTTAACCTTTGTTTTAAAATCCTAAAAGCCTCTTCTTGCTTAGGTCCCCATTCAAACTTAACTGTTTTACAGGTTAGCTTAGTTAATGGTACAACTATCTTAGAAAAATCTTTAATAAAGCGCCTATAGTACCCAGCTAATCCTAGAAAACTTCTAACTTCCGTAGCTGATTGTGGGACCTTCCATTTGGTGATTGCTTCTATCTTAGAGGGATCTACATGAATACCTTCGTGATTCACCATGTGACCTAAAAATTGCACCTCCTGTAGCCAAAATTCACACTTCGAGAATTTGGCGTAAAGCTTTTCATTTATTAACAAAGTTAAGAGTTCATGCAGGTGCTCACAATGCTCTTCCTGATTTTTGGAATAAATAAGTATATCGTCGATAAAGACAATTACAAATTTATCCAAATACGGTTTACAGATTCTATTCATCATGTCCATAAATGCTGCCGGAGCATTTGTTAGTCCAAAAGGCATAACTGTAAACTCGTAGTGACCATACCTAGTTCTGAAGGCAGTTTTAGGTATGTCTTCTTCTTGTACTTTCAACTGATGGTATCCGGAGCGTAAATCTATCTTAGAAAAATATTTAGCCCCCTGAAGTTGATCAAAGAGATCATCAATCCTAGGCAATGGATATCGATTCTTAATTGTAACCTTATTCAATTCCCTATAATCGATACACATTCGCATCGAACCATCTTTCTTCTTTACGAACAACACTGGTGCTCCCCAAGGGGATGAACTAGGTTGTATAATTCCTTTACTGAGCAATTCATCTAACTGTTTTTTCAATTCTAGCATTTTGGTGGTGCTAATCGGTAGGGTGCTTTAGCTACCGGTGTAGTTCCAGGAATCAAATGAATTCTAAATTCTACCTCTCTATCTGGTGGTAATCCTGGTAATTCTTCTGGGAATACATCCGAGTATTCTGATACTACAGGAATTTTCTTAAGTTCCTTACCCTTAGTGCTAATGATTACTGAAATCATATACACTATTCCTTGCTTTCGTTCATAACTAGCAACTTTCATCACTGAAATGAACTTCATTGGTTTACGCGGCTTATCCCCGGTAATCATAATTACTTCTCCTGTGGGTGCACGAATTTCTATAGAATTCTTATCACAGAGGATTGGAGCATGGTTGGCTACTAACCAATCCATTCCTAAGACAACGTCGAATCCAGCTAAATTCATAGGTAACAGGTTTGCAGAAAATTTATGACCTGAAAGTTCTATATTTTCTTTTTGCAAAACCTTATTTATGTTGACAAAATTCCCATATGCCGTTTCTATCGTAAAAATTTGTCTAAGGTTGGTTAAGGGTATGTTAAGAGCTTGGCAGAATGAAGTATTTATAAAACTTTGGTTTGCACCAGAGTCAAATAATACTTTTGCATAAACGCCGTGAACTAATAACGTACCCGCTATCATATCCGGAATCAGATCTGCTTCCTGTGTAGTCAACTGGAAGGTTCTTGCATTCTGCTTAGATACTTTAGTCATCTTAGCTAACCTTAATTTACAGGTTTCACAAAAGAAAATCTTTATACTTTTACGGAAATCCCAACTTTAAAGAGTTACTGCCGTTCATTTCGAGAGTGATGATTAAATAAAATAATGTTTATCATCAAAATTTATAGATACACCCACGCTGATAAACCTAAATTTATCATTTGTCATACCTGTTCTTGAGTTATCCTTAAAGGTCAGTTATTTAAGGCTTTCGAATTTCCTTATAGATATACATATCTATATAATTATTTATTTCATGTATACCTTATTCATAAGGTCAATATATATAGTAGGTTTACGTTCCCAAAAATAGGGCAGACATCGCTGGAGTGATTTTATTAACATATACCCCATCTCACCCGGTTTCACCGGAGAGGTATCCTCATCTTACCCGGACAAGCTGGAGTGTTACCACATTATACTTAGCTTTGCCGGAAAGGTAATTATTATTGTATTTTTCATACTTAGAATCACAAATGTTCATTATTCGGTATAACTTGTATCAAGAAACATGAAAATTAGTATTCTCATGATAGATCATATTCTAGAATCGAGTAATACAAATAAACAAGATATAACAGTGGCAATTGTTATTGCTTATTTATCATATTTGCACTTTTCTAGTTATCATCCTCATGATATACCAATATCCATCTTAATTTATCTATACAATTATTTAGCTTATACTAAAGCATTAAAATTTCTTGTACTACTAAGTGTTGGTTTCTTCTAGGTTTCCATTATTCTCATTATTCTGGTTTTCCTGATTTACTTCGTTGTTCATCTGCATCTATTAATTATTAATTATCACAGGCTAATATTTAGTACAAACATTTAGGTACAACTGTACAAACAGATTTAATTAAAAATGGCGAACATTTCGACTTTTATATATATATGCATGTCTATTACAAATTACAACTGAAATTCAAAATATACTAGGGGTTGTGCATTCATAATTTTAGTCTATCTAGGAATATTATACTCAGCATGCTTTTATATAAGGTTTATTCTCTCTTCTCTTACTAAGTTGTTCATCTAATGGGCAAAGTTCCTTTAAAGTTTCTGGCTCATAGGTGATATGGGTGCTAGTACTGGATTAGGGTGTTGAGAGATAAAATAATTTATAAACTTTTCTAGTTGAGATCTAATTTCATTGGTTGGTCCGGGTTTGGCAGTTTAACTTAATTAAAAGTTAACATTTACTGCTGTAGTGGCTAACATATAGAGATTTGCCCATTGTTCATCTAATTCATCTTCCCATGGTGGGTTAGTGCCTATTTCCTGAGTTTCCTTATTAATCATCACTCCTTTCGGTTGTGACTTCTTTATTTTCTCTTGACTTTTTCTAATAATCCAACTTCTTTTCTTAGTGGTAGGTGGTTTCTCAAATTGTGCCTTACGAATAAATATTCATTCCCCAGTATCTGCTGAGTATCTTGAGGAATTTGATTGAAATGAGGTTCCCTTATCTTTTGGTGAACTATCTAATTGACGACAGATGTCTGAAATTCTTTGCTTACCCATACTGTAAACTAACAAATAAATAACACAAAAAAAAAAACACATAATCACATAAGTTATTTTCTAACACGGAATTTTAGAATTTAAGTGTTAGCAGAACACTTCTTTGGCTTAGACCAGTGGCATGGCTCTGATACCACCTTTTTCTGTCACGGCCCCCGTCCCGGTTTTACCCGGTCCAGGAGTCGCGGGGCAGAAACCCGTGTTAATTATTATTTTGGCAGCGGAATTTTAACAGGATCGTTTAAAACTTGAAAATGCCCAATTACTTTATTTCATAAATTGGGATGAACCCCGTAATTTACAATAGAGGAATTTCACGAGGAAATTCTCTGTTTTACAAAACATGTTTATTTATTTATTTAACTGAGCCACCACTTCAAGCTTGATTAGTGTTCTGTAGCACTTTTCCTTGAGTCACAGTAGGTCACCTGAAACATGTTTTAAAAAGGTTTTATCAGCAGGGAAATACCGGCGAGTCACTCAAGTTGCACAAAACGACACCTTGTTATAATATACAGTATTAAGGGTGATTACATTGTTTCTATCAACCAATTACCCCAAATCGGTATTTGTCACTCGACTGTATCTGTGACTATGGTCAGATCACCCATTGGCTAACTCGTTGTCCAATGGTGACGGGAATAAAGTAATGTATACAAAACCCCACATACAGGCAGTAATTTAAGATTACAACGACTTAATCCCTGTAATTATAACTTTGAAAACAAATAGAGTTTTAAGAAAACAATTTGATAAAAGAGAATGACTCACATTGCAGATTTAAACGGGCAGAGTTTAGTCTACTGATTTTTAGCCTGGTTAACCTAAATAAACAACAATGCACACGAAACTAGGTCAGTAACTTAATACAACTTTTACGACAACTCACGAGATCGAAACCCTCACGACGAATGACAAAGTATAGCCCAATTAAGGGCAGCACTTAAACATCCATCGGACTGGTCTCCATCGATCAGACATTAAATCGTATCAGTGATCGAGTTATTACCCTGTTGTCGCGGCAGCGTTTCGTGCTGTGTGTGTGTTTTGAACTGTTTAGACGATATCTCAGTGTACGAAATGAATTTTAACGTCGAACCAACGCCAAACTTCAAGTGCCACACCCCTCTATATATACTGAAAAATGGGCTCCCTCGCGTGGCGCAAGGGCCTGTCGCGTGGCGCGAGGGCACCCCCTCTAGCATAGGGTAGCCTCGTGTCTCAGTAGCTTGGGTGAGTCGACGGTTCGTTAAATTTCGAATTCTATCGTAAACTGTTTAGATAATATCAACTAGGAAATACCCCCCCCCCCCTTGAGTTTTAGGGGCCCTGATCCTAGTTCTGATTGTTCTGAAAATTTTAGGGGTGATACAATATTATTTGGGGGTCTTAATTAGGGTTTACTATTTGGACAAAATAAAATAAGAAATAGGACTTTTGGTGAGAGTTATTACATAATTAAGTCACAAATTGTACATGAGAAATTAGAATGCATAACACAATGTTTTAAGTTAGAGTTAAATGCCGTTTTAGTCTATGTGTTTTGGGTCATTTTGTCAGTTTAGTCCAAAGGTTTCATTTTTCACCCGTAAGTTCAAAATGGTTTCACCGTTGCCATATTAGTCCACTGAGTTAACTTTATCCATTTTTCTGTTAACGAGAAGGGCAATTCGGTCATTTTATATGGCAAGATTTCCCTTCTAGTTAACAAAATTACATATAAAATGACCGAATTGCCCTTCTCGTTAACAGAAAAAAAGGATAAAGTTAACCCAGTGGACTAAAATGACAACGGTGAAACCTTTTTGGACCCACAGGTGAAAAATGAAATATTTGGACTAAACTGACAAAATGATCTAAATTACAGGGACTAAAATGACATTTAACTCTTTAAGTTATAGATCGTGCATGATTATAGACTTAAAAAGACATATCTCAATACAATAATTATATAAAGAATAATAATAGTTATAATGAGCTCGTAAGATGAATACAACAAATAGAGTTAATTGCCATTTTCGCCCCTAAGGTTTGGGCACATTTGCCATTTTCGTCCAAAATGACAGTTTGGTACCATTTTGCCCCTCACGTTTGGTCATTTTTGCCATTTTCATCCAAATCTCTAACCTAGTTAAAAAGTTCTGTTAAATGAGAATTTTTTTAATTTACTCTATAAAATACAATCGTTTAATTTAATTTTTTAAAAAGTTCTCTAACATAATTGTTTATTATATTTTATAGAGTAAATATAAAAAATTAAAGAGTTCATTACCGTTTCGACCCGTACCGTTTCGAGCCGAACCGTTTCGACGCGAACCGTTTCGACCCGTACCGTTTCGACGCGAACCGTTTCGACGCGAACCGTTTCGACCCGTACCGTTTCGAGCGGAACCATTTCGACGCGAACCGTTTCGACGCGAACCGTTTCGACCCGTACCTTTTCGAGCCGAACCGTTTCGACGCGAACCGTTTCGACCCGTACCGTTTCGCCCCGTACCGTTTCGAGCCGAACCATTTCGACGCGAACCGTTTCGAGCCGAACCGTTTCGACCCGTACCGTTTTGAACCCGAACCGTTTCGACGCGAACCGTTTCGACCCGTACCGTTTCGACCCGTACCGTTTCGAGCCGAACCGTTTCGACCCGTACCGTTTCGACCCGTACCGTTTCGACCCGTACCGTTTCGACCCGTACCGTTTCGAGCCGAACCGTTTCGACGCGAACCGTTTCGAGCCGAACCGTTTCGACCCGTTGTAACACCCCAAAAACGGGTTTGGTAATCAAGCCACGTTAATAGTGACGACGGGTAAAATGCCGTTAGTGGTAAAAATTAACCCAGTAAATATTAGGTTTTTAAATAAATAATCCTAATATTAATTAAAAGGTGAATAAAAGCTTTTAAGGAAACAAATGGATAAAAGGCCCGAGTTAACGGGACCTAAAATAAACTTAGTTATAAATATTCCCGAACCCGCTAAGTTAACTAGAAATGTAAAACCTAGTTAATAAGTGGGAATATTATTGAAAGTAATTTAGGTTGTAACCTAATTAATAACTAACCAAACACGAGGGACCAAAGCCGGGTAACTTGAAGATGAATTATAACTTAAAAATAAAACACAAACACACACACAAGAGTGTGTGTGCGTGTGTGAGGATCGACCAGGAAGAGCTTTAGGGAGCTCAAACCCTAACTTCAACAAATCCATCAAATTGAAGGTCTAATCTGGCCCAAATCGGATGCATGAACACATATTAATGATCACCAAGTTGTGGGGATCACAAGGTATGTTGAATCTTATGATTTAGTGATACTTTGAAATTATGATGAACAATCATAATCGAAATTCTGGAATGAATGTTGAATCTATGAGTGTTATTGTGATGAAATCCATGTTTAGGAACAACCCTAGTTAATAATTTGATAAACTAGTGTTGAAAAATAGAAATTTGATGATTACCCATATGTGTGTTAAGTGGGTTTTATGACAAGAAGATGAACACTTGAATTAGAGTGTTAAATTGATGAATATTGATGTTATGATACTAGTACTAAGTGTAGTTCATGAACACTAGACATGAAAGTTTGAAATTTGATGTTAATCTTGGTAAAAATAACTAGTTATGAACTAGTTAGCAAATATGTAAGATCATGCACATTAGGTGTTTGTTAAAATGCCTAAATGAGAACTAAGTGTTGATAATGTGCCTAATTGAGTCTTGTGAACTTGATAGTGCAATCATATGTGTTAATTGGTGATTTGACTTTTAAATAGTCAAACCGACCATTAATAAGATCGAATGGTAATTGTGATAGAAAATATATAAGATGGAATAGTCATAATTAATGATGACTAATATAACCGTCTTACGAATTATGATGATAGTTTGACGCTTGACAAGCTAGGTGGAGGCTTGGAAAGGAAGCGGGTCAAACGAAGCAAGAATGGCGGAAAAGCATAATTCGGATGCAAGGTAAGTATAGCTTACACTAGTCTTAAATTGTGGAATATTTTCTCATCATATAAATTACGTATGAGATATCTAATCAATTGAAATTTGATGTTCCGTCGTGTAGTCGAACGGAACAAGACAATCAAAGATGTAAGAAACCGTAATAATGGTTAAAAAGAAGTAAATCGATAATTCGGTCATATTATGTAGAAGGTAATAATGGTTATATGTTAAAATGACCATACGGTGAATAACGGAACGAGTCATGTAGAGGAGATGATAATAAATATCATTTCGAAAAAAATAAATGGTCAATTCGGCCAAACGGGTCAAAAGGTGTAGATAACACCTTTTGACTATCTAGACTAATGATTCTTTGTCGAGATATATGCTTACAGGAATAGATATCCAATGGATATTCGCATCGTTCCAAATTAGCGAATATAAAGCAAAGTATTAAAACCGGGTTAATAAGTTGATCCGGGCCAGGTATGTATAATAGATCAACTCTTCATTTAAAACTTGAAGATCTATGAGATTTAGGCAAAGTAAAAAGGGACATTCGGTTACCTTAAAAGGTAAACCGAAGGATTTAAATTATAGGCAGAGTGTTTTGAAAACAAAATTAGATTTTTGGGCGTACATGGCTTAAGCAAGTCCTTCGTTGTAAAAGAAGGGTTAAAAATGACCAAAACGCCATTGTAAGCAAAATTAAGCAAACAACCCTTAGAAGTTGTTTGAAAACGAGTTTTATAATCAAGTTAATACTTAGAGTAAGTCTAATAGCGTAAGATGTACATCCTTGGTCAAAAGACTCTATATGAGTCTTTGCCGTAAATTGATAATCCGAAGGGTAAAACTCAGATTAGATAGATCGTTACATCAAAATCATCACAAATATAGATGTGATGGAGGGTCACTTGATAATTAATGTGAAAATAAAATGCTAGAAAGAAATGGGTGCAAGTTATGCGTAAAAGTTGCTTAATTGTCCTTAACGGGTCAAAATAAGCACTTGAGTATAAGTGGGTTTAAAATGCGTAGGAAACCCATGGTTTGAGCCAAATATGATAGACGACATAGAACTTAGAAGGTTCACGAGAATTTGGGATCAAACAAACAAGTTTGTTTGATAAATACATGAATGGGTTAAAATGGGTAAATTCTAGTTTAAGCCAAAAGCTTAAAACTCTATAAATTTGTTAATCCGGAAGTCGGATTTTAAATCCATTTGATGGAGAATTTAATTACAAACATGTAGGAAGAAACGGTAGGTCAAACGGACAAGCGGTTTGAAAGATACGAAAGATTTCGTGTCAAATTACGACAAAATGGGAAGCTGGATGCAGGGTCCACCGTAAATTACGGTGCCACCGTAATTTACGGTGGAGATGGAAATGTTTTACGGCGGCCCCCTACTGGTTTACGGTAGGGGCATGTTAAACTAGTGGCCACCGTAAATTACGGTGCCACCGTAATTTACGGTGGAGGCCAGGTTGAAAATTTTTGTTTTTGTTTTCAATTGTTTCTCGGACTCGTTTAAACTCGTGTTAAGCCCTGTATGACTAAGCATTTCATGTTTATGAAATGTAGGTACACTTCGGGATGCCGGAAGACGATCAAGCTCCTCGAAGAACCGAACACGATATAGACACACGCTTCCGCACATTGCTTCGTTATAAATTGTAAATGACGAACCTGATCACATTATATAGAATAACGTATGATATGAAAAAGTTTTAATAAACCCGTATTTCCAATGTATATGTAATCATTAATTACATGATTATTTTCCCAAAATATACGTTAAACTCTGATTTATAAGAACGGGTGTTACAAGTTGGTATCAGAGCACTGGTTTAAGAGATTCAAGTATGGTGGGGAGAACCATGCTCGGACTTAAACCTTATGCTCTTGACAAAGAATAGTGTTCGGTTCGAAGCTTGATCGCAAATCTGGTAAGTACAAGTATGATAATAGTTTAGCATGCTAAAGTGTTGTAAACAACACATAGGGCTATCGTGTGATACACGTTACCCCAATTAAAATGATTGATATAGTTGACGAAAATACGCGCGTTGACGCGTATAGTAGAAAAAGCCTTGTACTATAATACGGGCGAATATTGAAGTTGACGTTACTAACTTTTGTGAATGTTTTAATTGAAGGGCACTCGCGTTTGAAGACGAAGAGAGTCAAATGAATTATGGATATGATGATGGAACGGTCCGAAGTATGACAAGGGGAGCATGCTCACCGAGGACTAAATCGCGTAACGACCGCGAACAAGGTTAATGGCAAGGAACGCCCGTCGGGGCAAACATTACCAGGTGCATATTTTAAATAATCGCACAAATAGTAATATGCAACAAATATGAAGAAATTGAAAGTTGCATATGTAGATTAAAAACTTGGAAAAACCCGAATAGAAAATATGTTCGGATATTGTTTCCAAGAGAAACAAGTAGAGGCATTACTTACTTAGGGCGTGATGTGAAAACTATAAAAAGGTCATGTATGTCATGTGTTAATCGCTTACTCTGGCCAAGTAAGTAGTGGCATATGATACCATGAGTTTCTTATAGCGGACACATTTACATCCGATGTAGTAAGGACGTGGTGAACGGGACTAATTAAAAAAGTACCCAAATGAATCGGATAAGCAAAATATTTGATAATAATGTAAACGCACGACCGAGTGATGGAAACGTATTACATTAGGACAATGAGCCCGAGTGAAGGGACAAACACAAGCATGTAAAATGATTTAGACAAGTATTGGGATGGAGTGTACTTACACTCGAACCCAGAAAACACAAGCATGTAAAATGATTTAGACAAGTATTGGGAGGGAGTGTACTTACACTCGAACCCAGAAAACGCAAGCATGTAAAATGATTTAGACAAATATTGGGAGGGAGTGTACTTACACTCGAACCCAGAAAACGCAAGCATGTAAAATGATTTAGACAAATATTGGGAGGGAGTGTACTTACACTCGAACCCAGAAAATGCAAGCATGTAAAATGATTTAGACAAGTATTGGGAGGGAGTAGACTTACACTCGAACCCGGAAAATGCGAGTATGTCCCTTAACGGTTCGTTTTTGTAAAACGTCAAACGTAAGGACAAAGTCAGAAAATTTCGCCTGGAAATAAACAAATGAAGCCTTAGACTACGGTCAAGGTCAACTAAAGCTCATAAGCGAAAATGTACAATTTTAAACATAGCAAGACATGCCTTGAAGCTATATATGAATATATATATATATATATATATATATATATATATATATAACATTTGAATGTAGATACAAATAAAAGATGATTTAACGGGATCATCATAACTTACGGGATTAAACACAGTGTTAAGGTCTACGGGACCAGAATGACCCTTGGGTCACGAAAAGAAAAGGAAATAAACCTTAGTGTTTTCAGTAAAAATGGGGTGAAGACCTAAGGAAATAGCCTACGAGGCTACGTGAAAGAACCTACGGGTTACTTAACGAAGCGAGAGAACCAGTTGAAAAGTTCCCGCATAAAACTGAGACTGTAAAAGAATAAATTACAGACTGTAAATGTCCGGTTACGGGAAATTGACGAAAGATAAGGAGAAGATCCCAAACTAAAACTTTGATTTTAGTAAGAAATAACGTTTCTACGAATGAAAAATCCTGATAGGAAAATTGAATATTAAGCATGAAAGGTTCAAGTCTTGACACTGATAGGCGCAAGACGTTATATTCAAAAAGTGATATTTCGGAAAGGAAATTTTGATATAAATTAAACATGATGTAATACGATCACGGTCAAGAAATGTAATGTGAAGTAGAATCACATTATAACCAAGCAAGCGGTAGAAAGTAACTGGACTAATAAGTCTAAGTAGTGAGACCGGTCAAGGTCATTTAAACAAGTTTGGTTTGCTTGTAAGCGGTAGATTCGGTATGATTGAACCGAATAAATAAATTTGAAGACAAAAGAAATTTGCTGCTAAAAGTGAAAAGATTTCACTAAAGGCATTTAAACGAGTCAAAGTCACGGATTCATAAAGAATTTGATAGTATACGAAAGAGATGGATATTGTTGAGTTAATTAAACTAGTGGAAATAATGAGATTACGTTATTTCAAGTTACATTATGTCATATGAGATACGTAGAGGTTCTGTAACCAAAAAGACATTACCATAATTTTCTGGTAATGCTAACAATTGGTTAAAGTACGAGTAATGCTTAAGAGATTACTCAAGTCAAACGCATTGAGTTTAGAAACTCAATGAACTATGTAAGCAAGGTTTCGAGGACGAAACCTCTTTAAGGGGGGTAGACTTGTAACACCCCAAAAACGGGTTTGGTAATCAAGCCACGTTAATAGTGACGACGGGTAAAATGCCGTTAGTGGTAAAAATTAACCCAGTAAATATTAGGTTTTTAAATAAATAATCCTAATATTAATTAAAAGGTGAATAAAAGCTTTTAAGGAAACAAATGGATAAAAGGCCCGAGTTAACGGGACCTAAAATAAACTTAGTTATAAATATTCCCGAACCCGCTAAGTTAACTAGAAATGTAAAACCTAGTTAATAAGTGGGAACATTATTGAAAGTAATTTAGGTTGTAACCTAATTAATAACTAACCAAACACGAGGGACCAAAGCCGGGTAACTTGAAGATGAATTATAACTTAAAAATAAAACACAAACACACACACAAGAGTGTGTGTGCGTGTGTGAGGATCGACCAGGAAGAGCTTTAGGGAGCTCAAACCCTAACTTCAACAAATCCATCAAATTGAAGGTCTAATCTGGCCCAAATCGGATGCATGAACACATATTAATGATCACCAAGTTGTGGGGATCACAAGGTATGTTGAATCTTATGATTTAGTGATACTTTGAAATTATGATGAACAATCATAATCGAAATTCTGGAATGAATGTTGAATCTATGAGTGTTATTGTGATGAAATCCATGTTTAGGAACAACCCTAGTTAATAATTTGATAAACTAGTGTTGAAAAATAGAAATTTGATGATTACCCATATGTGTGTTAAGTGGGTTTTATGACAAGAAGATGAACACTTGAATTAGAGTGTTAAATTGATGAATATTGATGTTATGATACTAGTACTAAGTGTAGTTCATGAACACTAGACATGAAAGTTTGAAATTTGATGTTAATCTTGGTAAAAATAACTAGTTATGAACTAGTTAGCAAATATGTAAGATCATGCACATTAGGTGTTTGTTAAAATGCCTAAATGAGAACTAAGTGTTGATAATGTGCCTAATTGAGTCTTGTGAACTTGATAGTGCAATCATATGTGTTAATTGGTGATTTGACTTTTAAATAGTCAAACCGACCATTAATAAGATCGAATGGTAATTGTGATAGAAAATATATAAGATGGAATAGTCATAATTAATGATGACTAATATAACCGTCTTACGAATTATGATGATAGTTTGACGCTTGACAAGCTAGGTGGAGGCTTGGAAAGGAAGCGGGTCAAACGAAGCAAGAATGGCGGAAAAGCATAATTCGGATGCAAGGTAAGTATAGCTTACACTAGTCTTAAATTGTGGAATATTTTCTCATCATATAAATTACGTATGAGATATCTAATCAATTGAAATTTGATGTTCCGTCGTGTAGTCGAACGGAACAAGACAATCAAAGATGTAAGAAACCGTAATAATGGTTAAAAAGAAGTAAATCGATAATTCGGTCATATTATGTAGAAGGTAATAATGGTTATATGTTAAAATGACCATACGGTGAATAACGGAACGAGTCATGTAGAGGAGATGATAATAAATATCATTTCGAAAAAAATAAATGGTCAATTCGGCCAAACGGGTCAAAAGGTGTAGATAACACCTTTTGACTATCTAGACTAATGATTCTTTGTCGAGATATATGCTTACAGGAATAGATATCCAATGGATATTCGCATCGTTCCAAATTAGCGAATATAAAGCAAAGTATTAAAACCGGGTTAATAAGTTGATCCGGGCCAGGTATGTATAATAGATCAACTCTTCATTTAAAACTTGAAGATCTATGAGATTTAGGCAAAGTAAAAAGGGACATTCGGTTACCTTAAAAGGTAAACCGAAGGATTTAAATTATAGGCAGAGTGTTTTGAAAACAAAATTAGATTTTTGGGCGTACATGGCTTAAGCAAGTCCTTCGTTGTAAAAGAAGGGTTAAAAATGACCAAAACGCCATTGTAAGCAAAATTAAGCAAACAACCCTTAGAAGTTGTTTGAAAACGAGTTTTATAATCAAGTTAATACTTAGAGTAAGTCTAATAGCGTAAGATGTACATCCTTGGTCAAAAGACTCTATATGAGTCTTTGCCGTAAATTGATAATCCGAAGGGTAAAACTCAGATTAGATAGATCGTTACATCAAAATCATCACAAATATAGATGTGATGGAGGGTCACTTGATAATTAATGTGAAAATAAAATGCTAGAAAGAAATGGGTGCAAGTTATGCGTAAAAGTTGCTTAATTGTCCTTAACGGGTCAAAATAAGCACTTGAGTATAAGTGGGTTTAAAATGCGTAGGAAACCCATGGTTTGAGCCAAATATGATAGACGACATAGAACTTAGAAGGTTCACGAGAATTTGGGATCAAACAAACAAGTTTGTTTGATAAATACATGAATGGGTTAAAATGGGTAAATTCTAGTTTAAGCCAAAAGCTTAAAACTCTATAAATTTGTTAATCCGGAAGTCGGATTTTAAATCCATTTGATGGAGAATTTAATTACAAACATGTAGGAAGAAACGGTAGGTCAAACGGACAAGCGGTTTGAAAGATACGAAAGATTTCGTGTCAAATTACGACAAAATGGGAAGCTGGATGCAGGGTCCACCGTAAATTACGGTGCCACCGTAATTTACGGTGGAGATGGAAATGTTTTACGGCGGCCCCCTACTGGTTTACGGTAGGGGCATGTTAAACTAGTGGCCACCGTAAATTACGGTGCCACCGTAATTTACGGTGGAGGCCAGGTTGAAAATTTTTGTTTTTGTTTTCAATTGTTTCTCGGACTCGTTTAAACTCGTGTTAAGCCCTGTATGACTAAGCATTTCATGTTTATGAAATGTAGGTACACTTCGGGATGCCGGAAGACGATCAAGCTCCTCGAAGAACCGAACACGATATAGACACACGCTTCCGCACATTGCTTCGTTATAAATTGTAAATGACGAACCTGATCACATTATATAGAATAACGTATGATATGAAAAAGTTTTAATAAACCCGTATTTCCAATGTATATGTAATCATTAATTACATGATTATTTTCCCAAAATATACGTTAAACTCTGATTTATAAGAACGGGTGTTAAACCCGTACTGTTTCGAACCCGAACCGTTTCGAGCTGAACCGTTTCGAACCGAACCGTTTCGACGCGAACCGCCGTTTCGAGCCGAACCGTTTCGACCCGTACCGTATCGAACCCGTATCGAAACGGTACGGTTCAGTTCGCGTCGAAACGGTACGGGTCGAAACGGTTCGGGTCGAAACGGTACGGGTCGAAACGGTTCGCGTCGAAACGGTACGGGTTGAAACGGTAATTAACTCTTTAATTTTTTATATTTACTCTATAAAATATAATAAACAATTATGTTAGAGAACTTTTTAAAAAATTAAATTAAACAATTGTATTTTATAGAGTAAATATAAAAAATTAAATAAAAAAAATTCTCATTTAACAGAACTTTTTAACTAGGTTAGAGATTTGGATGAAAATGGCAAAAATGGCCAAACGTGAGGGGCAAAATGGTACCAAACTGTCATTTTGGACGAAAATGGCAAATGTGCCCAAACCTCAGGGGCGAAAATGGCAATTAACTCCAACAAATAACACATCTTGATGGTACACCAATTTCAATCATCTTTTAACTACTTCCCCGTTCACAAGTTAAAAAATTATTGGAAAACTTTCACTACATTATAATCTTAAAGACAAGGTCTTCTTGGTACACAACCAATACTAGCAAACTTGTCAAGTGTAAACTATGAAGTCAGTGCCATACAAAATCGAACAAAATTACATCTACTTAAGCTTATATTTTTTAATCAAAACCCTAAATTTCATCTTGAATTTCTTTTAACCTAATACACGCCGATATAAGCAAACTTGTCAAGTGTACGGGCTATCAAGTCATGCCATACAAATATCAAATAAAATTACATCCATATAACCTCACAATTTCGATCAAAACCCTAACTTTCTCTCGAATACAAATCTTTAACCTAATTCCCAATTTGGGTATTCAATCAAGATCCAAAAGAATATAAACTCGATAACAACATCTACACACAGAGCCACAAACGATATAGATATAGGATAAGGGCACACATTCCACAAATTAATTTCTACAATTTTTTTCCTACTAAATAATTATAACCAAATAAATATTTATTCTATCCATATTTTTATCTTCTATCGTCTTCCCCACTCTTTCTTCAACTCCCATTTATTCAGCTCTCGTGATCAACAAGAAACATACAAAAAAAAAAAAAAAAAACATCAGCAGTTGAATATGGATGCCAATCAGCGAATTGCAAGAATTGCAGCTCATCTTCACCCTTCAAATGTTCAGGTTTTTTAACTCTTGATCTTAATATGTAATACCCAAATTGAAACTTTGATGTTATGTGAATCAATCAATGTTTTAATCCCATATTTTGAGCTTATATGTGTTCTTAGGGTTTGTCATGTTTTACAGTGTGATCAAGAGGTTTTGGGGGAGTTGATGATGATTGTGTTTTTACTGTAATTTTGGGTATTGAATTTGATTCTGATTGATGGTTATTGGTATAGTGCTTGATTTGGATGTATTTAGAATGATGTTTGATCCTAAATCATGTTGTGGGTAGGGCTGTTTAAAAAGCGTGTGGCTCGAGGCTCGCTCGAAGTTCGCTCGAAAAATGTTCGAAAAAAGCTCGGCTCGAAGTCAGCTCGGTTTTAAACGAGCTGGCTCGGCTCGGCTCGGTTTGTAAACGAGCCGAGCCCGAGCCAAAGTAGGTTCGGTTCGTGGCTCGCTCATTAGTAGGCTCGTTGGCTCGCTCGTTTGGCACGTTTATATTAAACCCCAAATTATGTGTGTGAGTGTGTGTTTATATACATATATTCTAATATATCTAAGCAATGTTGTTTAATTAGTAATATGGTTACTTTTTTGTCGAAAGAAATAGATTGTTAGGCTATAGTTTTAATTATTAATATTGATTTAAAAGATATAGATTAAGGTAAGTAACAATAAATCTTTTCTTGTTCATTTTATAATACGCTTAAAATTACTATTCTGTTTAAAAAGTTTGTGGCTCGAGGCTCGCTCGAAGTTCGCTCGAAAAAAGCTCAAAAAAAGCTCGGCTCGAAGTTCAAATAAGCTGGCAAAGTTGAAACTTCACCTCTGTGCTTCTCAAATTGGTGATTTTGTTTGAGTTCTTGATGGTGTTCTGGTGCATAATTGTGTGTTAAATTTGAATCTTGCTATTGGGTAGTGGTTAATATCGATCGAAATCTACAACCTGGTTAGTAGTTTTGAGTTCAAGTTGTTATCTTTTCTGGTATATAGAGAGAGCTATTTGATTGTGCAGATGGGTGTGAACCCTAATTGTAACTTATGGAATCTTTACTTGATTACTCAATTTAATGATCTCTAATTGCTTGTTGATGTTGCACTGTGTAACTATGTGAAATCTGCATCTTTCTTATTGGCCCTGCTTAATTTGGTTAAAAGTTTAAATCTTTATCGTTGGGTGAATGGACTTGGTCACGTTTTGGACCGCAGATACTATAAGTTTCAATGGTTACAAATTTCGGTTGTATCTATACTGTAGTACGAGTAATGGCCTATTGGGTAGTGTTTTATTTAGATAATTTAGAATCCTTATGTCTTAGACATCGATATATCAGTTTGCTGAACGTTTTTTTGAAGAAAAAAGTATCCTTTACGTCTGGGTTTGTCAGATTTAATAATCTTTTTTTTTTTTTTTCTTATGAATCATGTGCCGGAAGATGGAGGGAGGGTCAGTACTGGAGAGAGCTAATTGCAGAGCAAAGGGTGGGGCCCCCGGGTTCAAAGTTGCAATACTGGGTGCTGCTGGAGGGATCGGTCAACCGCTAGCTATGTTAATGAAGATGAACCCATTGGTTTCGGTTCTTCATCTTTACGATGTCGTTAACGCTCCTGGTGTCACTGCTGATATCAGCCACATGGATACCGGTGCTGTGGTAACTTTCTTTCAATAACAAACTTTTAGCTTAGACAAGCGCCTTTTTCATTATCGTTTGTTGAATCAAAATATCTTTGTAGTTCATTGCGTTAACGATTAACGTTTCTGTATGATTTGTAGGTGAGAGGTTTTCTCGGGCAACCACAGCTCGATGCAGCACTTACGGGAATGGATCTTGTGATTATTCCTGCTGGTGTTCCGAGAAAGCCCGGAATGACACGTGATGATCTTTTCAAGATTAATGCGGGAATTGTTAAAACTTTATGTGAAGGAATTGCAAGGTGTTGCCCTAATGCTATTGTCAACTTGATTAGCAATCCCGTGAATTCTACGGTTCCAATCGCTGCAGAAGTTTTCAAGAAAGCTGGTACTTATGATCCCAAACGCCTGCTTGGTGTCACTATGCTTGATGTTGTTAGAGCCAACACTTTTGTGGTATGCAATCACAAGTTTCCGTTTTAATATCTTTTTTGTTTCACTGTGAGTGAGTTTTAATCAAGTTTTATTTTTTAGGCTGAAGTTTTGGGACTTGATCCACGAGAAGTTAGTGTCCCAGTGGTTGGAGGACATGCAGGAGTTACAATTCTGCCCCTACTTTCACAGGTTAGGAAATGCATCAAAAAGGGGTTCGGGTTGAAACGGGTCGTTTTTGGTATGGGTCAAAACAGGTCACTCTAACTTTGATCAATATTGCAGGTCAAACCTCCGTGCTCCTTCACTAAAGAAGAAACCGAATACTTAACAAAGCGCATTCAAGATGGTGGAACCGAAGTTGTTCAGGTAAGGCAGATCACTTTTCTTTAGACCAGTTAAATGGACAGTCAGGCAGGTTGGGTAATGGGTCAAAACAGGTATGCTTTTGGTACTGAGCGGGTCGGGTTGAACCAAAACACTTTTGCCCACTGATTTACTTCTTTCCTTTAACATAAATAGTTAGTGTGTCATATATGGTTATAAATATGAGTGTTCAACTCATATGACGTGTGTCCCTTTTCTTTTTCTGCTTTTTTACCCGTTAGAGATTAAGCATAACCCGAATTAGCCCGATCAATCATTAATAAGTAAATGGGAAAAATAATGTCACCTTTATATTCTTTTTTTTTTCTCTGTAACTGATGTAGATTGTTTATGATTAACCCATGTAACCATTTCAGGCAAAAGCTGGGGCTGGTTCTGCAACATTATCCATGGTACTAAGTCGTATAAATCTTATTTCATCTTCATGAAGTTCATATATCATACCATAAAAACTTTTAAAACCCGAGAACTAAAATAAAAAGTATCTGGAAAACTATATAGGCGTATGCAGCAGTTAAGTTTGCAGATCGCTGTCTCAAGGGCTTAAGAGGAGATGCCGACATTGTGGAGTGTGCTTTTATAGAATCTCGGGTATAAAACTGCCTTATACATACATCGTTATATCTATACCTTTTCTCGGGTCATAGTTTATTAATTTTTTTTAAAAAATGTTGTTTTGTAGGTGACTGAACTCCCGTTCTTTGCAACCCAAGTGAGATTAGGCCGCACTGGTGTGGAAGAAATATACCAACTTGGACCTTTGAATGAGTATGAAAGGTATGATGCACACAAAATTCCGATTTTTTTTTTCCGAATTTTAAATAAAATTTTTAAATTTATATCTGCTTAATTCGAAACAAACAGGGCTGGTTTGGAAGAAGCTAAGAAAGAGTTGGCAGCAAGCATTGAGAAAGGAGTTTCTTTCATAAGGAAATGAAAGGGTGTGAGGGTGAAGTGGTATACAAGTGTTGATTCTCTTATCATGGCTTTGTTTATGACTTCATGTTCCTTATAATGTACCCAATCAAGTTGTACGTTAAATAGATGTATCAGAATACCTATTTATACTATGCTAATCTTATTACATCCTTGGTTTTAAAACTTTTATTGAAGGTGTACCACACAATGTTTATTAAATTAACAAAAACCTTATTAAAAGATAGATAAAACTTCACCAAGTACAATTGTTGGTCACATTAGGTTGGATTTAAGGTTTGTAAACAAATATCCAATTAGTTAAATTAATTTTCAAAATCAGTTATACATATCTATTTACAATATGAAATATAAAGGGTCCTTCTATTTTCACACCCCTATTTCCTTATTTTCACATCCCTAGGTGTATACGGGCCGTATAACATTATACGGCCCATATAGAATGTTGTTGCACATAAATAGATGCAATAGAATGTTTTTTTTTTGTTTTACATGTATACGAGGCGTATACAATTTGTATACGAGCAATATAATGTTATACGACCAATGTATACGAGCCGTATAACATTATACGAGCAATATAGTGTTATACGACTAAATGTATACGGCCAGTATAACATTATACGAGCATTATATACGGCCACCCTAAAACCTTATCTCACATGGTGTATACGGGCAGTATAAGGTTATACGGCCCGTATAGAATAAAATAAACTGACAAAGACTGCTTTTGTCAGTTTGTTTTATTATATACGGGCCGTATAACCTTATACGGCCCGTATACACCATGTGAGAATAAGCTTTACCATGTGTGATTATTAGGACCCATAATAAATAATACATTCTTTAACCCCATATAGAAGCAACACCCCTAATTAATGATGTGTGATAGACCATCCTCACATGAAATGGTTATCATTAAATGAAATTATTTATTTATTTATTTATTTATTTATTTATTTATTTTTATTTTTTTTATTTTTTTTGAATGGCTAACGTTGCACACCATGGGGATTGAACCCCTGACCTCTCCTATCCTATGCTCTATCTAAACTCACCAACACCATAGGATCTTTTAGTATGATGTCCTAACATTGCGTATCGTGCACGTAATCTCAAGGTTGGAGAACTCGCTAGTCGCTAGCGGGTCGGTGAGGTAGGGACTAGCGACTACTCGGGATTAATCGGGATTAATCGGATCGGACTTTTTATGTATAATTTTAAGTTTTTATACATATATACATATATTTTTATACGTAATTTTTTTAAGTGGACAAGTTTTGACCGGAATCTAGGAGGTTTTGGCCAGAATATGTGTTTTTTCCGATTTTTTCTGATTTTTTCCGATTTTTTCTGATTTTTTCCGATTTTTTTTTGTTTTTTCCCGATTTTTCCCGACCGACTAGTCGCGATTAGGGCCGACTAGGGCCGATTAGGGCCGACTAGGCCGACTAGCGATTTTTTCACTGATTAGTGAAAAATTACTCAGTAGAGGTCTGACTAGCGACTAGTCGCCGATTAATCGCCGACTAGTCGCGATTTTTGCAACACTGCGTAATCTAACATATTTACCAAATCTAAAGAGGAACAAACCTTCAAAACAGAAAATGAAGAAAAATATAAATGAAGAATGAAGAGTTCTATTGCCCAACATAACTGCTCATGCTCTCATGCATCCATTAACTTATCAACTAATGAACTCGAGTTCTTAAAGTAGTTGACTTATGTTGAATAGTAGAACGCGTAGATTTGTACTACACTGATTGTCTTGGAGATGGTCATACACTACAAGAAATTGAGGCAATAGTGGTGACATCAATAGCGGTGACGAGCCATATGTATAAATTATCACTAATATTTATCAATAAGAATTATAAATATTGAAAATCTAAAAATTTTCTAAAGGTTTTTATTTAACTCTACTTCATCACATCATCATTATACTCAGTAAATCCAACCAATAGCAAAGCAAAGGTAGAGTCTGAGGAGGGTAAGATGTAGACAACCTTACCTCTAGCCCGTAGGAATAGAGAGGCTGCTTCCAGTGAGACCCCCGGCTCGATAGTAGTTTTGCATCAAGCCTTGGACATAAGGCACATAACACTCAGCAATCGGGACAAAGACCGATTAGTGCATGTACCATTTTGTTTTTCAGTTATCAACGCCACCACATGATGCATGATTAACCGTCCTCAGCTTAAGAAGGTAAATTCCAACAAGGCCCCGCCAAACGAATTTGAGCCAAACACATATGGTCCAAATTGAGTTCAACTCTTCCCATATCTCTTATAAATAATGGTCCCAATCGCTATTTGTCTTCTGCGAGACTTGAACCCAAGTCCTCTAAACCTAGGTGTTCCTAAAGGCTTTGCCTTTGTCAATGGATCCTCTCCTCAATTTGAACATACCAATTTCGCTCTTATTTTCTCTATCAATCTCATTTACTTCCATATTTACATTCATGATGAATAATACTGACTTGAGCTTCGGAGGGTGGTTTAGAAACCCGGTCTATGGTCTATAACCCCTTCTAACGAGCTGTTCATGTTGTTTTGTAGCCTTGGTACTAGACGGAGAAGACAAAGTCTAGTTGGTACATCTCGATGTGTAAGCGTTATAACTATTCGGAAAACCGCTAGGTAGATTTTTATAGCTTCAATTGATCTCATTGGGAGACCATACCAAGAGATAAAATCTAACGGACTAATACATTGTATGATCCGGTTACAACTATCATTTGTTTATGGGGTTGGCTAAATGCACCCCCATTTTTACTTTTCATACCTCCTTTCTAAAAATATCATTTTAAAAACTTATCATGTTTCACCCCTATACAAACCATTATATTTAAAATGTTTTTTTCCCAAAAGGTTAAAAAACGTTTTTTTGTACTAAAAAAATAATAAGGTTTTTTTTATTAATCTTTCTTTTTTCATAACAATTATTTTTAAATATTAAAATTATAACCTTTTTCTCTAAATAAAACGAATCTTGGTTTTAAAGACACTATCTGACTAGTATTTTATTATATTTTCATTCATAAACAGGCTTTACGAATTGAAAATTAACGTTTTTTATGAAAAAAAAAGATAAACATATTTTTTGAAAAAAAAAAACCGTTAATTTTATGTATTTAACCCCAAAACCTCACTTTTATTCCTTTATTTCATAGTTTAGTTGTCTTATCTCACTACAAGAAAAATGACCATTTGGGACTAAATTATGAGGGACTGATCTATCAGTCTCGGATACATAGTATCTGAGACTAATTTATTAGTTACTAATTGTATTAGAGACTGATTTTTTTGTGACTGATGTCCGTGACTAATAATCAGTCCTTAATACTTGGACAACTTATCTGAGACTGAATTTTAGTCACAAATATGTTTGTCTAAAAATAAATTTTGGAGGGAAACTTATTGGTAACTGAAATTCAGTCCTAAATAACTGACCCCATTAATAAAAAGGGCGCCATTTTATTGGTCACTAATATTCAGTCACTAATATATTGACACCGAGGGACTAAACTATGAGGGACTAATCTATCAGTCTCGGATACGTAGTATCTGAGACTAATTTATTAGTTACTAATTGTATTAGAGGTTGATTTTTTGTGACTGATGTCCGTGACTGAATTTTAGTCACAAATATGTTTGTCTAAAAATAAATTTTGGAGGGAAACTTATTGGTTACTGAAATTCAGTCCTAAATAACTGACCCCATTAATAAAAATGACGCCATTTTATTGGTCACTAATATTCAGTCACTAATATATTGACACCGAGGGACTAAACTATGAGGGACTAATCTATCAGTCTCGGATACGTAGTATCTGGGGCTAATTTATTAGTTACTAATTGTATTACAGGATGATTTTTTTGTGACTGATGTCCGTGACTGAATTTTAGTCACAAATATGTTTGTCTAAAAATAATTTTTGGAGGGAAACATATTGGTTTCTGAAATTCAGTCCTAAATAACTGCCCCCATTAATAAAAATGGCGTCATTTTATTGGTCACTAATATTCAGTCACTAATATATTGACACCGAGGGACTAAACTATGAGGGACTAATCTATCAGTCTCGGATACGTAGTATCTGGGACTAATTTATTAGTTACTAATTGTATTAGAGGTTGATTTTTTTTAAAGACAGACAAAATTAGGGACTAATATTCAGTTTTGAATGCCTTTTGGCATAGAAAATGATTGGTGACTAATTTTCGGTGTCCAATTATGTTATGCATATTCTACCATCTATTGGGAAGCATCAGGGACTGAGACTGTGACATCAAGCTTAAAGATCTTTACGAAACCTTATTAGGAATTAATATTTAGTCTCCAATGATTTTTTATAGACAGGAGAAATAATCAGCCCGAGCTTTGTTTATTGAGGTTGTGAGGCTTAATGAGTATGATATTTATGTATTGTTTATTTAATACAAATGAATATATATTTATGAATAATTATTATCATAATATAATACTTCAATACAATAAGTATTTTATATACATATTATGTTATATATAAAAAAATTATAAGTTAAAAATTATATAAAAACTTATAAATATAATTAAACTATTTAATAAATAGTAAATGCGCGAAAGCGAAGCTTGAAAAACCTACTTACTAGTCAGGCTCAGGCCTAGTCGAGTTCGGGCGTGTCTTGCAAATGGGCCATGTCGAGCCCGTGCTCGGCTTGTTGGTAGTTCTTCAAGCTCGAGTTCGGCTCGTTTAGCATCTATTAATTAATATATTGAATAGAATAATATAAATAAGAGATCTCTTTTATTTTAATAATATATTATTATATTTAAAATATTTTTATAAAATGATTAACAGTTCTATAGATTAAAAATAGAAAATATTTTTCTTTTTTTGAAAAGAAAACATTTACATCACTAGCTTATATCTATTTATTAAACCATGTGTGTTAATGAACAAATAAATAAGTAGGTAGTATAATAATTTTTTTAAACTAAGAGTTCAGTTAGTGTCTTAGAATTGAAACTAAAATGGACACATCAAGCAAAATAAATTAAATTAAATTGACTTACTTCAATTTAAAACATTTGTTTTTAATAAGAAACCACTTTTCGTTTTAAGTTAAAAAACGTTTTAGAATACAACTAATAGTAATAACAAAAATTAGATAACAAAAAGACCGAAAAAGATATTATAAAAACAAAAAAGGGTTGAATAGTATTAATGTGAAAGTTTAGGGAGGAGGTGCATTTAGTAAAAAGGGGGTGCATTTAGCAACACCCTTTGTTTATTAGAATAAAATAAAAAATAGAGTTAATTGTCCGAATGGTCCCTGTGGTTTCACGTTTTTTCACGTTTAGTCCCCACCTTTTGAAAATAGCAGGTATGCTCCCTATGGTTTGTCATTTTGTTACTCGGATAGTCCTCTGACATTTACTCCGGGGACTATCCGAGTAACAAAATGCAAACCATAGGGAGCATACCTGTTATTTCTAAACTAACTGACATCTACCCAGTGGACTATCCGAGTAACAAAATAACAAACCATAGGGATCATGCTTGCTATTTTCAAATGATGGGGACTAAACGTGAAACCACAGGACCATCCGAGTAATTAACTCTAAACAATAAATTCATATAGTTTAAAAGTTATACGATCAACTTGTGTTTCTTTTTTGTTTATTTGTGATGGTCCTATATATGCATCCATATGTTTCGACCTGGAATCGTATATCTTCACGTAGTGGCCAATTATATACCGCTTTCAAGTTTCAACCGTCTGAAAACACATCTTCAACTGCTTTAAAACCGTGTGCCATTACTGAATTTACCACTTGCATTATATATACAATATATGTAAGCTTCATCAACGTTCTTGGTTTCACTTTTTGGACTCTTCTTAGAAAGAATGATATAGACACCTAATTTGACTACTTTAAACGTTTCATATAAAACTAATAGCAAACCTGTGAAAGATTCATTTCACCAAAACCTGCAACTGAATACCCTTGCAATCTAAACTAATCATGGCGTTGACCATGATCCATTTCATCACTTGTTCTATCCTTCTTGTTTTGTTTCCTATTGCAGCTTCATTCTCCTTCAATTTGCCAAACATCGGTCCACAAAATCAGAACCGGGAGATAGTTACAGAAGGTGACGGTGCTTACATCTCCGACGGTGGAATCCAAGTGACCCCAGATGGGATTGGTTCCAATCGGAGCCGAAAAGCAGGAAGAGCGACATACATCAGACCGCTACATCTTTGGGACAACAGGACCGGTGAGCTAGCCAGCTTCAGTACCAATTTCACGTTTGTCATTGATTCAGATGGGCTCACAAGGTATGGTGATGGCCTCACATTCTTTCTTGCACAGAATAATTCTGTGATGGGAGCTGGTCGGGCCATGGGGCTTCCAGTCAACTTCACAACCGCTGAGACGATGAGTCGATTCGTTGCGGTTGAGTTTGATACTTACTGGAATGGTATTGATCCATATGTCTCTGGAAATATAACTATGGGTGATCATGTTGGTATTGATATTAATTCTATAGTCTCTGTTAGAGCTCTGAAATGGCTAAGCAATGTAACGGGTGGGGGCGTGTGTCAAGCGTGGATTGCGTATGATTCAGTTTCGAGAAATCTTAGTGTTTCCTTCACGGGTTATCAGAATAATACGGTGGTGCGTCAAGATGGACTTGTTTACACGGTTGATCTGAGGAACGAGTTGCCCGAATGGGTTATCTTTGGGTTTTCTGCAGCGACTGGAGCAGCGTTCCAGAAGCAAAATGTGAGATCCTGGAGTTTCGATAGTACAGATTTACAAGTTGATGAAAATAACGAAATGCAACCAAGCGCGAGTCCTGATCCAATAAATGGGAAAAAAAGCCAAGTGGGATTAATAGTTGGAATATTGGTTCCAATTACCTTGTTGGTTGTGCTTGCATTTGTTTGGTGGAGGTGGAAGAAGAACAGAGAAGAACCAGAGGATATTGCATTTAATGAAGAGATGAACTATGAATTTGAAATGGGCATTGGGGCCAAAAGATTCCATTACCATGAATTGGCTCAGTCAACTAGCTACTTTTCAGAGAAAGAGAAGCTTGGAGAGGGGGGTTTCGGGGGTGTTTACCGAGGTTTTTTGAAACATTCGAGCACATACGTTGCAGTGAAAAGGGTGTCAAAGAGTTCGAAACAAGGGATCAAGGAATATGCATCAGAAGTCAAGATCATTAGCCGATTGAGACACAGAAATCTAGTGCAACTCACTGGTTGGTGCCACGAGAAACGAGAACTCCTTCTTGTTTACGAGTATATGGAAAACGGAAGCTTAGATTCACATCTTTTCAAGGCGAAGAGCTTGTTGACATGGGGGACAAGGTACAAAATTGCCCAAGGTTTGGCTTCTGCTTTGTTGTATCTGCATGAAGAATGGGAGCAATGTATTTTGCATAGGGATATTAAATCTAGTAACGTGATGTTGGATTCGAATTTCAACGCAAAGCTGGGTGATTTTGGGCTAGCTAAGTTGGTTGACCACGAGAAAGGTTCGCAAACAACAATGTTAGCTGGGACCATGGGGTACATGGCTCCTGAGTGTGTAGTGACCGGAAAGGCAAGCAAGGAATCAGATGTGTACAGCTTCGGAGTTGTTGCCTTGGAAATAGCGTGTGGACGGAAATGTATTGAGTTCAAGGCTGAAGAAAATAAAATACGGTTACTAGAATGGGTTTGGGAGCTCTATGGGACCCATACCCTTCTAGATGCAGCTGATCCACGTCTAGAGTTAGATTTTGATGAAGAAGAAATCAAGTGTTTAATGACAACTGGGCTATGGTGCGTGCACCCTGACCCAGAATTTCGTCCATCAATGAGACAAGTGATTCAAGTATTAAACTTTGAAACTTCATTGCCTATACTCCCTTCAAAGATGCCAAGGGCGTCTTACTTGACACCTCCCATGCCTTCTTTGTTTGATGTCACTTCCATCATCCAAAACCAAGCATCAGTAAGCCCAGAATACACAGATTCCTCAAAGCAAACGACGGCATTGACAACTTCTTCTTCTTCTCCTTCTGTATCACTCTTGCATTCAACACATTGACATTTATCACAAACTACGGGTTTTAAATTATATTAAACGAGATTGTTTTTTGGAATATATTAGGGTTATGCTTATTAGGGAAAATCACCAAATTATCCATTTTGACTAATTGATGATTGGTCGATTATGTAAAAAAAAAAAAGAGTAAAATGGCTATTTTTGTAAGCTAAAGAAGTCTAGGTTTTGTTTTTAAGTAACTTGGTCAACAAGGTCATTTTGGTTATTTTCACTCCCTGCTTATTATGGCGAGCTTGCTAGGGTTAGAGTTTTCTTCTCTGTTTATATATGCTTGTACATTGTATCATACAATTTATCATAATAAAATATCTCGTATACCTTCACATTGTATGAGAGCTCTTGACGTTCTATCTGTGTTGTGTATATCAACTCCAATATCTCATTTACCTTCACATATATGTGTTCTTCAAATTTACTTTTCCTTTATCCCCTCCTAGCATCACAACCCACATAAACAACCTTGATATTCAAAAGCGATTAAACCCTCTACAACCCAAGCACCACGGGTGTCACCAGGTACCACCACTCTAGTTTTTTCTAATTCCAGTTGCTTTTCTGGTGAGTGTAAATACAGTTGTGTTCATGACAACATTTCGACCTAAACCATCGTTGGCACTAGAACCATGGTTTTTGTTGGTGCACTTTGTGTCTGTAACTTGTTTTAATGTTAATTTATGTTGTGCGTCGATCTTGAACATGTAATGTTTACGAAATGTTTATTGTGTTTGAATGTTGTTTGGTTTGTAAGTTATGTTAACTGTGATATCCTCCTATCACATGTTAACATAACAGTAAGTATTTTATGTTTTATTGTCATCTAAATAGGATATAAGGAACATCCATCGAAATAGGATTAATATGCTTAGTTGATATCTATTGAAATAGACTTGTGGTCTATTTCGATAATAGATAATGTTGTTTCGATGTGATTGGTATTGTTTCGTCCTGTTTCTATGTCAAGGGCCTGTATTTCGATGTATGCTCTCTGGTATGTCCTATAAATATCAGAGAGTCTCCCTTGTTTCAGTATGAGAGCACACTAGAGAGTTTGAGAGCATTCTTGTTGAATCTGTAATGTTACTCTGCTGAAATATCAATACAGTGAATGTTTGAAGTGATTTCTTTGTTGTATTGATTTTGTTCTTGGCTTGGCTTTGAATATAAACAAGGATTCCACACTTGTATTGTGTTAACAAACAAGGAATAGGTTCTCTAGATCCTCCTTTAGGGACATACAAGTGTTATCAGAGCTTTGGCTCGATTCCTTGTTGAAAATCAAGATTTCTTGTGAGATTTGAGTGGTTTTTAGGTGTTCTTGGACAAACACTGAAAACCCACTCTTTTGGATGATAAAATGGACTAAAACTTACTAAAATGATATTGTTTTGTGATAATTTTGATTGAAAACTCATTAAATCGGTTGAAGATTATCAAAAATCTGCATTTTAGTGTGTTTTAGAGGTTGAGTTTTGAGTTTCATATTTTCCGGTGAAATTTTGGCTGGAATTCTTCTCGGAATAGTACATTCGGTGAGAGTTTGCCATTGGTTGACCTGCATAAACCTTTGTGGAGCAATGATCCTTTTTTGTCTCCCTGCGGTTTATCAGTTCTTGTCTCTCTATGTCTTTTAGTATCAAATTCGAAATAGACTTCTTTTCAACGAAATAGAAAACCAATGAATTAGAAATTCATTTGTTGTCTGACTTTCAAAATACAAGGTTTAACGTAGTAGAGATTTAAAAAATCCAAAAGCAATTTTTCGAAACTGATCATTCAAGCAAGCCTTTCCGAAACACGCATATAAATAAATAGACATCGAAATAGGGAATATCGTAACAAGTTTTTTTGGAAACATCCTTTTGAATAGAAGTGTATTTCGATGCCTTTTAAATAGCAGTGTATTTCGATACCTTCTAAGGGGCTGTTTGTTTACTTCTTAATGAGGCTCTTAATGGTTCAGACATCTTACTGGTTCAGTACTTAATGGTTCAGACTGTTTGTTTCACGAGCAGATGTCTGAATGGTTCAGACATTTGCCTCTGAATGGTTAAGATTTATACAGAGTCTGAATGGTTAAGACCTCTAATCTGAATTGGTCAGACATTTGCCTCTGAACGGTTAAGCATTATACAGGATCTTAATGGTCAGACCTCTTACTGGTTCAACACTTAATGGTTCAGTCCTCTTACTGGTTCAGCACTTAACCATTCAGATGTTGCCAAACAGCCCCTAAATAGAAGTGTATTTCGATACCTTTTTCAATTAAGTTATTGTTTTGATATTACGTTGTTTTTTGTTTATCTCTATTTCGTTCCAAACAACCTTTTCAAATCCAAATCTATTTCGTTTCAAAGTCTATTTCGTTGAATCATCATCATTCACTTAACTTTGTTTTTACAGTAAGTTCACAGTAGCTTCATAAGTTCTCTGTTATTAGTCAAGATGACTACAAACCCTTAGGGTTGGATTCAAGAGTCAAGACAAAGTAACAATTCTCCACAAAATAGTTCTGCCACATCGTGGGTTCAATCTCTCACGCCTTCGCAATCCGAAATGATATACGCAAGTCGATGGTAATTTGTGGCAAACCAAAACCAAAGTATACAAAGTCTACTCTTGAGTGAAAATGAAACTAGTAGCAATAACCAACCACAAAAAATCATGCATATAAATGATTACCCGGGGTGGAAGGGAAGATTTCATACTTATGTTCATGGTCAAAATACTGAGTTGTGGATGTGTTTTACAACTGCATACAATGAAGCTCTTGAGGAAGCCGGATCAGATCTTACTTCGTTGGCTGCGATGAGTGAACAAGATAATAAAGCTTATGATCTAGAAAAGAAAGCATTTGCCATTCTTACTCAAGCGTTGAGCAAAGACATTTATCATCAGTTCGTCTATTATAACACAACCAAAGCCTTGTGGGATACATTAAGAGCAAGAGGGGAAGGGAATGCGAAAGCTCGCAAACTTAGACATGATCTACTCAAGAAAGAATTTGATGGATTCATGTTTATGGAAAATGAGTCGCTTGGAGACATGTCTACAAGGTTTTATCATCTGCTTAGTGAGATGTTCTCGTATGCCGTGACAGTAACTCCTCAAGAAATTACTACGAAGTTTGCTGATGCTTTGCCACTAATATGGAGTGGATTCTTAGAAATTCTGAAGTTTAACAGTGTTTTGGATACTACCAACATCTATGAATTCATTCAAATGTTGGAGATAAGAATGTAGAAGAGATCGGGAAAGCCAAAAGGATACCCGTTCAACAGAATCCAGAAGTATACTTTGGAAATTGTGGTGGAATCAACAATACGGCGAAACCTATCCAAGAAACAAAACCACAGATCGCTTTTGTGTCAAACGCTAATCCTTTTGTGCCACCAAGCAATCCCTTCGTACCACAACCATCTGAGTCAACCTCTCAAGCCTTTGTTCCACCACCGTTTCTAGATCCAGCACCGTCGAACCAGCAAGCGTGTTATGGAAACAATTCATCAACTTTCAATGCTGGCCAAACTGCTAACCTAAATACCATTCGTCTCGATACTTCAAGCTTCTCTAAAGTCAGTGTCAAAGTTGCAAAGGAACACATGGAACTTTTGAACACTCTAGTTAGTGATTATTACGGGTTGGTGGCAGGTCAAATTGGTAACATCAACCTGACACGGGAAGATTACCAATAGATAGACAAAGATGAAATGGAGTTGATGGACATTAAATGGGCGTTTGCAAGTGCTGTTCGACAGGAAAAAGACTTTATGGAAAGAACTGATAGAACAAGTTTGGAGAGTAATAAAGAAACTAAGTATGGTTTTGACAAGGAGGCAGTTAAATGTTTCAGATGTGGAGAAAGAGGACAATTCAAGCGTGAATACACGAAACCACCTCAGTATGACAACCAAAACCCTTTCAAAAATCAGACCAACTAGTTAAACCAGAACTCCAACCACAACAACAATACTGAACGTGCAATGGTACCTGTCGGAAATTCCAATCAAGCTGGATCTTCTAACGCAAACAATACAAGAGCCTTAGTCATTCAAGCTGATGAGAACTACGACTGGTATGTGCAATTGGGTAGTGGAGGTTTGGGTGAAACAACTTGTTATGCTAAAGTAATCCAGCATATCAAGCATGCTCAAAATGGTGATTTGTCGAAAGATGAAGGAAGTTCTGGATACAGTGAGGTTTCAGATGAAGAAAGCTCAAGCTCAAGTGAGGATGGTATTGAAGAAATGTCAAGAGAAACCATCAATGCAGATGTAGAAAAGTTGCTGAGTGATGCTGAAAACGTGCAAAGCAGACGATCAATTCTGGTGGAGAAAGCAGCAGTTGGATCTAATGATGGATACTTTTCTTATCACTTTTCTTTCATGGCGAATGTTGGCGGTCAATCAAATCAGGTATGCTCCGATAAACCAACTTCTGTTACTTGTGATAAGTGCATTGAGTTAGGAGCTAAGTTGTCTGATTCGGAAGGTAAATATGACGTGACATTCATCCACAATCAAAAGTTGATTATGGATCTTTCAAAAAGCACCGAGGCCAATATGTTTCTTAAGAAAAATGAAAAGGAGTTCAAAAATGTAATTGAAACCTTAAGGAAAGATCTTTCTGAGGTACAAAAACTGTTTCAAGAAAACAAACCGCAATTAACAATTACATTAACATGCTTAAGGAAAAAAAGAAAGAATTGGCATGTGTCGAGTGTGAAAATGAGGCGATTCAGCTTAAGATAGTTAGTTATTCCAACTTTAGGTATGTGCTGGATCACATCATTGACATACAGAAAAAGAAAACAGATGTCACATGTGTTGGGTATAAAAAGTGTCCGCCGCCAATTAGACACAATTATACGAAGATGCCTGATGAGGAGGATAAGCCTCACTTTGAGCCTTCAGTTCCACTAGACATAGAGGAATTTGCAACTGGGCTCGGTTTCCAAAAGGTAGTGTCCTCTAATCAGGCACAATGAGTTAATGCTGAAGGTTCGACCGCTACACAGGATCAGAGTCCTCCAGTAATTATGATGCTGATTCATCAGATGATGAATCTAAAGATGACAAACCGGTGTAGTCTGATGCAGTGACTAAAGAGGAGAATATACCCCTTGAGAATCATATTTTGTGTGATCCTCCTGTTAAACCTACTAAGAAGGTTCCGGTAGAGTCAACTTCTGTGCAAGGATCAGACGGTGTGAATGTGTTGTATACTCTGATTGGTGATGATCAAATATATTCAGACAAATATTTTCCGATTAAGAATGTAAACCAATCTTTAATTAGTAAAGTTTTTGAGGAATCAACATGCAAGTTTTTGGGAAAGTCGAGTTCACGAGTTGTGGTAACACAATGTCCTCCTATCCCAAAAGCTGAAATTCGAAAACAATACGAGAACCAAAAATTACCAACATAGGAAAATCAACAAAGTCGCACTAAACCAATAAGAAAATCAGCGAACAAGCCATCAAATCAAGTGGCTCAGAAGTCAATGAACCAGGGTCGAAAGGGGCAGAATCAAAGAAAAGTTAAAAAGATGAACTTTGTGAAGTCAACGGGTACCGATAAAATCGAAACTTTTGAAAACAAATCTAATGTGGACTTTGTTAATCATGTGAATATTTTGAAACGAGATGGTAAAAACAACTCAAGACCAAGTACCTCGAAATCACAAAGTTCTTCTTCTTTGAGTCATCAACATGATTCTTAGGGGCTTGTTGAACGAAGATCATGTTTCAAGTGTGGTGAATTTGGATATATCATTCGAAATTGTCCTTATCTTCATAAGCTAAAGGCTAAATATGATGTTCCCCCAGAGCAAAGTTATCGAAAGTGATCTGTTTCACCAAAACAAGATCCTCATCTTGTGAAAGAACATGAAGTGAAACAGAAACATAAACAAAATAAGGTAATTGAAAAGGCACTCAAGACCAAAGTTGTTCAAAAACCATCTGTTTCAGAAAAACCAGAAAATGATAATGTTTCAAAATTATAAACTGGTAAACCTCAACAGATCTAGAAACAAAAAACGGTCACAAATTCAGGGGGAGCATCACTTTTTCTAAACCATCGCGAAGTTGAAATAACTTTTGTCGATGAAAATGGAAGACCCAAGTCCACGAAGGCTTGGGTTGCCATCTCCAACTGATTGTTTAAGTACATATGCAGGGTGTTCTAGGAGGAACTGTCAATAGTCTTTGGATTATTAATAGTGGAGCATCCAGGCACATGATAGGCGACATGAGGCTTCTCTATGACGTAAAATCTATAAGAGGAGGTTATGTTGCTTTTGTTGGACATAAATGCAGTTATATTACTAGAGAAGGAACGGTATCTAACAGGATAGTGAGTTTTGATAAGATCAATTTCGTGCAACAACTTGATCACAATCTTCTTAGTGTTTCTCAAATTTGTGATAAGAAGTTCTCTGTGCACTTTCATGCTGCTGGATGTTATGTGCTGAAGCTCGGTTTAAAGATTCCTGACGAATGGATTATCTTATCTGCACCAAGGATCAATGATTTGTATATCCTTGATATGAGTCAAGCAATTACCACGCCTGCACAAGTAACCTGCTTTATTTCAAAAGCCACATAAAAGGAGTCAATCTCTTGACACAGACGGATGAGACACATTCACTTAGGAAAAATGAATCATCTGGTGAAGAATGAGCTGCTGAATGGTGTTCCTGTCAAAAACTTTCATCTGCAAGATGTCTGTGTTTCATGCCAAAAAGGAAAACAAAGTAAGAAATCACACCCCAAGAAGAAAATCAACACGGTGGTAGTGCCGCTTGAACGATTGTATATGGATTTGTTCAGACTTGTCAAGCATAAAAGCATCAGCAATGACTTGTATTGCCTTGTTGTGACGGATGATTATTCAAGATTTTCTTTGGTGGCGTTTATGGCTCACAAGAGTGATACATTTGAAATTATCAAAAACTTGATAACCACGATCGAGAATTTGTATAATTTGAAGGTCAGACGGATACGCAGCGACAATGGCACTGAGTTTAAAAATCATGCTATGGAGGAGTTCTACACTTATAAAGGTATTCTTCATGAGTTCAGTGCCAGATACAATCCACAACAAAATGGAGTCACCTAGCGTAAAAATCGCACGTTGATCAAAACTGCAAGGACTATGTTGGTAGAGTCACAGTTGCCCATTCCTTTCTGGAGTGAAGCTGTTGCCTCTACATGCTACACGATGAACCTTGTCCTTACAGTTAAAAGACATAAAAAGACCTGCTTTGAGCTTTTGCATAAACGGAAACCAGACTTACAATTTCTTGAACCGTTTGGGGCTCCTTGCACTATGATCGATCGAGATGGAAAAAAATTAGGGCAAAAGCAATTGAGGGATACTTTCTTGGATATGCCACCCCAAATTTAAGAGTCTGGAATCTAGATACAAAAAGGGTCGAGAAATGGTCTGAGATCAGAGTATAGAGGATGCTGCGGCACAAATGTTTGAGTACAATGAATTTTTCAATTCGTTCAATGTGGAAGAAAATATAGTGGATGCTGCGGCACAAATGTTTTTTGAGAGTGACAACGCAACGGAATCTTCATTGGTTCATCCCATTATTGTCAGCAATCAAGCCATATTCGGTTAACAATCATGCTCTCGATAACGAGGATTTCAAGATGTTGCTGAACTTAACGAATCTTCAGAGGATGATGAATTTCATGATGCAAACCAAGAAGTTCCTGCAACAGTTGTACATGGTACTTCTGAGGCTACACCCCAGTGGACTGTCCTACAACAGCTGAAGCCACTGCGTCATCCTCTTCGTCTGCTCAGAATCTTGAATTGGTTGTTGATATCAATTTCAACAATCTGGGTATAAACATTCCAGTTCCTGCTAATCTAGAAACGAGTATTAATAACACCCATCTTCAGCAAAACATCATTGGAAATGCTGAAAGTGGTGTGAAGACGAGGAATCAACTAAGAAACAACAACAACGCTGGCTTATATGCAGAGATTAAAGAATCAAGCATGCAGAATGATTGGTCCTTTGCGTGTTATGTGTCACAAGAGGAACCAAAATCTTGGAAAAAAGCTTTAAAGGAAAATTCTTGGGTGGAAGCCATGCAAGAGGAACTTCAACAATTCCAGAAGCTAGGTGTCTAGAAACTGGTTGATAGATCTGAGAACTACAAGAAGATTGGCGCGTGTTGGGTATTTAAATGCAAGAAGGATGATCGTGGAGTCGTTGTGCGAAACAAAGCAAGATTGGTTGTTCAAGGTTTTCGTAAAGTGGAAGGGATAGATTACAATGAAGTAAATGCACCTGTTGCGTGTCTAGAAGCCATTTGTATTTTTCTAGCCTATGCCTCATACAAGGGGTTTTAGGTCTATCAAATGGACGTGAAAAGTACATTTCTTTATGGTGTGGTGAAAGAAGAGGTGTATGTCGAACAACCTCCAGGTTTTGAAGATCTTATTCATCCAGATCGGGTTTGGTTACTCAACAAAGCGCTATACGGGCTACATCAAGCGCCGAGGGCATGGTATGCAACTCTGTCCAACTGCCTACTGGAAAATGGTTTTTTCCGAGGTTTGATCGACTGCACTCTTTTCATCAAGGAGAAAGATGGAGATCTTCTACTGGTACATGTTTACGTAGATGATATTATTTTTGGTTCTACTAACGATGTCTTGTGCAGGGAATTCAAGCGTGTTATGCAGGAGAAATTCGAGATGAGCACGATGGGGGAAATGAATTTCTTCTTGGGCCTACAAGTTCAACAAACGGAGTCTGGGATTTTAATCCATCAGACAAAATATGTCGGAGACATCTTGAGCCGATTCCAGATGTCAGAAGCGACACCCATTGGTACCCCACTTCCGCAGAATCACGGGATTACTCCGGATTTGAAGGGGGAGAGTGTTGACTCTTCACTTTGCCGCGCAATGATCAGATCTTTTATGTATCTGACTGCCTCGAGGCCTAATATTATGTATCTTACGTGCCTGCTTGCCCGGTATCAATCGAACCCCAAGGCCTCTCATCTGATTGCTGTTAAAAGGATTTTCCGTTATTTGAAGGGTTGCCCAGACACCGGTCTCTGGTACCCTAAGGATGATAGCTTTGACTTGATCGCGTTCAGTTATTCTGATTTTGGCGGCTACAAAATCGACGGAAAATCCACAACCGCTGGATGTCAGTTTTTAGGAAATCGCCTGTTTATATGGCAATGCAAGAAGCAGACTTGTGTAGCTACATTAACTTGTGAAGCCGAGTACATTGCAGCTTCTAGTTGCTGCTCCCAGGTTCTGTGGATTCAACAACAAATGCGCGACTACGATTGTGACATTTGTGCCTTTCGATCATTGTACAATTCCAAACAACTTTGTATTTGATGAAACATTGTGTTTTATTTCTGAGATTGTATAATTACATATGGCATTTGCACCTTTTTAATCCTTGTACGATTTCAAACTCTCAAAGATTTTCTAGAAGTAATTCATAAAACTGTTACGCAAACGTAATCAGTTTAACGCGACATACACTCCGGAACAAGGACATAAGATAAACATACCTTAAATACCCTTTATACAACTTAGAAATAAGTTTTGAGAGGTTCGGTATGGCAAAAACATGCTTATTCGAGTCAAGGGACTATTTGCGACAAACAGCGAAAGTCTGCTGATTCTCATATTTTTGAATACGGACCATATTTACACATCCAAAAATTTTTGTAATCATTAAAATCTTGTATTTTATTGATAAGAATGCAAAAATATCGATCGTTGCGCAATTTCGTTCATTTTCATGTTTGTCATAGCGTATGACGTAATTATGCGAAAAACGTAATCGTACAACCAAACGAACTGACATCCACGGCATTTCCGGGCGAAATCCAAGTTACATATGCCTCAATGCCTTTATATAACCTAAAAAGTGGGTTAAAAGGGGTTAAAAGTGACAAAATGCAACAAAATAAGTACAGGGACCAAACCTTCCAATTTTCAAATCGTAGAGGCTTCGCGTGCCACGTAGGCATGAAGCCAAACCCGTCGCGGGGCGCGACGCCCTGCCCATACCAGAAAAAAATATACAGCAACAGCAGTTTGGCAGCCATGGTTTTGACATTCTTGGAGCCCAAGAATTCGTGATCACCAAGTTCTAAGCTGCTTGTGACGCTTGTTTTGATCTCCTTTGATGATTGATGTGACAATTGTCAAAAATTCAGGTATCCGTACAATTAATTAACCATGATTAGTGCTTAATGACTGTGCTAAATTGCAATTAACTGCTGTCTGATTACTGCCATATACATACATGTGCATCATACATTGTTAATGCCATACCAATATTGCATGAAAGCTTCATTGTCTCAAATGATGCATTAAGTACAGTTAGCACAGTTATCTGATAAACCAGGAAAATGCTGACAGAACTCAGCACATAGACAGACAGTGTATTGAGACACAGAATGAGCCAGAAACTAAGTACTACACTAGTATAGTGTGTAGGAAAGTGAGGATCACAAAACTGCCTTTCTAAGTGATAGTTTAAGTGCCGAAAAGTGCCTAAAACTCACCCAAAGTGCTGAATTCAGCAAAATTCAACATAAATCAGCATTTTAACAATCTAATTTTATGCAGAAATATGGTTAAATGGTCCTGAATGCTTTCCTAAGTATCAGGAATCAAAAGTGTCACAAAAGGGTACATAAAGCACACTAAACTGCATAGTTTAGCACTTTAACGAACCAGTAACCAACCGAACAACCAGACACTACCCGAAACATCAAATTCACACTAGAAGCACTGTTTTAACATTTCCAAGCTAGTTATGGTCCCCGAACATCATAACACCCTATAAAATATCAAGTAACTAAGTAACTAACTATATACTTGAATTTTTACCTTAAACTAACTAAACTAGTTAAACCTATCCTACTACCCCCCACCACCTAGTAATCGGCCATACTCATCCCCCATACCTCAAGATTTCATTTTAATATTATAATGGATATGGTTCCCTCTTTATTGACATAATACACAAGAGTTAATCTATGAACTTGGTTATAAGTATGATATGCAAGACCATAAGCTCATAATCTCACACACACTAACACACACAAGCTTCCCTTCTTCCCTTGGAGCTCTCGGCCGAAACCAAACCCCCATACACTCACCTTCATTCATCCAATCTCATCCAATCTAAACATATACAAGGATGTTAAAGGTCACATAAAGGAGCTAGGAGCTTTCGGAAGTTCAAGAACCTCTCTTGTTTGCTTTTATCCATCTCATTTCTTCACTTGATCATCCCTAGCCTTGTGCTAGTGGTAAGAGTCTTGATCTTGCTAGTTTACTTCCATTTTTAGTGGTTAAAAGAAGTATCATACTCATAATCTTAAAGAACACTAAAGATCATAAGAATGAAACTTGAATATAAGCATGTTTAATGAAGAAACTAAGTTGTTTATGTGATGATTTGCTTGTTGATTGTTGTTTGTCCATGTATATGATGTAGATCATCATATGATCTTGCTAGATCATGATTGAAAACATAATCTAGCAAGATGTGAGAAATGAAATTGTTGTAGGATGATAGATCATCCACACATAAAGCATGAACTTGAAGGAACATAATGTTTGCTTGAAAAATCATGATCAAAGTAAGTTGTTAATCATATAGATATAAGAATTTCATGAAGGATTTCTAAAGAAACCAAGTTAAAAATATAAGTTTCATTTAATCTTGGTTCTTACATAAACAAACATTATTTTTAGTGGTTAAACAAGTGTAGAAACACTTGTGTAACAAGAAGAAATCATAAAGAAATATTTTTAGAAATGATGATCACAAGTTGTAAACATCTATATTCTTTAAAAATGAAGTTTTTAAAGAACTAATCACACTTTAGAAGGTAACAAGGCTTACTAATAACACTAGTAAGTTCCTACAACTTTTTTACAAATATTCAAGTTCATGAAGTAGTTAGATTATGATTGATTTGGCAAGAATGGTAAGTGTAAGTTGTGTATTGTTGATTGTGGATTGATTGTGATGATTTTTACAAAAGAAAATGATATGCTTGAAAGCATGGAAACCTCCATTTTTAGGGGAAACTATGGCAAAATTTTCTAAAAATCCAAACACTTAGAAAAATATTTATTAACCTACACTTACAAGTATATTTCAAACCTTAAATTGTTACAAAAACTTTGCCATAGATTTTGTTACAAAAATATAAATATTAGAGGTTAGTTTTTATAAATAAAAGTGACTATATATGTATTTAGGAAATATATATTTAGAAGACACCATGTGTGTGATTATTTGTATATTTTGTGTATTAGTTATATTATTTTAAGGCTTGAAATAATATAACACATCAAAATACCAAGAATTATAATCCAAAAGTATTACCAAAATTCCAAGGAATAAATATACAAGTTATACACAAAATATTGGTGAAACCAAACCAAGGAATATAACTCACAAGCATATTCCGGAAATTTATTCGCAAGTATATTTTTGGTAAATGATATTTTGGACACCAAGGAAACAAAAATATGATTTTTACAATTACTACAAAGTTATATCATATTTTTGACAAGGGAAAAATATATTATTTTGGCATGTATGAATATATATTTTTATTGGAAATTTTAGAAAATATATTATTTTTAAGAAATATATATTTTCTTACACAAACATAAAATACAATATTATTGGGTTAAGGATATATTTTCTCAAATAAATATGAAATATATCATTTTTGGAGAAAATAAGTTTATATATATTTTCTAAGTTAGACTTGAAAATATATTATTTTTGGAACTTAAATGAAAATACAAATATTTTTGCCAGGGAAAAATTATGAATAATTTTTCTAAGTAATGTTTTTTTTTTAAAATATATATTTTGGAAATATATATGGACCTTTACTAAGGATATTATTCGGGAAAAGTTAATATAACTTTAAGTATAAGGATACTTAATAATTACATGAAGATACGTATTCTCGTACGTATAAATACACGCCGGAATACGACCCTAATACATGGCAAAAATATACAAGTATAAGAATACGAATACAAATACCTCCATCCTTGGGAAGGAAATACAAGTATAAATACTTGGGAAACATTAAGTTACAATAATATTGTTTTAACAATTATTCCAAAATTTAGTAAATATGATTTAAGTTGAAATATTAATTATTTTAACAAATAATTATATAACTTGGAATAATACCGAAGATATGAATAAACGTAACTCAAAGACATTAATACTAAGTCAAGGCACGACCCGCTCGTCTAATAGATCATAGTACGTTGTAGGTAGTCGTGTTTACCCAAAGGAGTTTGAGTTACGGTGACTGAAGACGCAAGACAGTGAGTTCGTGACCCCCTTTTCTTTTAACTATTTTCAGTTTTATAACTTCGGGGGTGAAGTACATGTTACAACTGTTTACAAACATTATTATTTGGTATGGTTAGCTAAGGAAGGGTACCGCTAGATCATGTGAGTGGTGGGTATGACGATTAAGACCATTAATCCTCGTTGTAGGACCGAGGGACATGAGTGATAGATCTATTTGGGTGTAGCGAGCCCCGCCCATGTTGGACCAGGGTTTGCCCATGGGTTGACTATGTCTTACAGCCAGAAGCTCGGTACAAAGTCTGCTAGGTTTGAGCCTTCTTGCATCACGTCACACATATTAATGGCCTTGCAAACCATTAATGATCTGTTTTTCCTTGTTTCTTTCGTACCGGGATTTACAAACTTATATACATACTTACTATGATTTCAAAGGTTTATGCATACACACAAATAAACACACGAACTCGCTCAACTTTTGTTGATGTTTTCAAACTACATGTATTTCAGGGAATTAGTTGTGGATCTGGCCAGCGTTCGGAGGTTCCAAGTGTGGTTTAAGAATAAAAGATGTCATCCATGGTCTTCGGGTTTGGTCAGCGTGTCTTATTCCTGGACGAGACGCGTCTCCCAAAAACCTGGCTTTATTTAACGTCTTTTGTCGAGTCTTTGTGAACTCTTAAACAAGTTGCATGGTTTGTGTGACACCTGTGCCACTCCAACCATCAAACAAATTCCAAACCAATGAAATATTGTATTTCATACTTGGGATTTGTAAAAATATGTGTATCGTTTACACATATCAACTCTTATTCGATTTCAAGCTTTAAATCGCTTTCTGGAAGGTTATACGCGCACTGATGCGTAAATATAACCAGTTTAATGCAACGAACACTCCGGAATAGTGAAATAGGCTTAACATACCTTAAATAACCTTTACATAACTTAGATATAAGTTTTGGAAGGTTTGGTATGGTGAAATCAAAGTTAAATCGTCTACAGGGACTAAATTTGACAAACTGCGAAAGTATGCCAATTTGAACTGTAACAGACATTCCGGAACATAACCATAAGTTAAACACACCTTAAATATCCTTTATATAGCTTAGAAATAGGCTTTGAGGGGTTCGGTGTGCTAAAATAAACTTTTGGGTCTTTCAGGGACTAAAAGTGTCAAAAAGTGCACAAGTTTGCATTTTCGCGCATAACTTACGTTCTGAATACATCTGGACATCCAAAAATTTATGTAAGCACTAAAATATTTTATTTTAGTGTTTGGCATAAGAAAAATCCATTCGTCGCGTCATTTGGATCGTTTTTCGTGCTTATGCGCATTCCGTCGTAATTAAGCGAACATCGCGTTCGTACGGCTAAACGAACCGACATCCGAGGTATTTTTGAACACATTTTAAGTTCCCTATACTTTAACTTCATTTTAGAGCTTTGAAATGGGGTTAACGGGCCTTAAACGTGTCGAAAATAGGCTGAATGCATGGCAGGGACCAATTATGTAAATCTGCCAAAATAGGTGCTAGCGCACCGCTACAATATGAGTGTAACGGTGCGCTAGGGGTCTGCAGACCAGATGCAGTGTATTAAACAACCTGATATCAGCTGTTTAATCCTCACCCACATGTTTCCAATTGTCTAGTCAGCGGATAAGAACAAATTTCTAGCTACCATAAGGTTCCGACAAGTGTACGGGTTGGATTCATGGCACGTTTTCCATGAAACGATCTTAACGGTTCACCGAAAACTATAAATACCCCATTACCCCCAACCTTATTCCTCACAAGAATTCTGATTTGAGAAACTCTAAGTTGAAACCATTGTTTCATACCTGAGATTCTTGGATCGGGATTAGCATTCGGGGACCCTGGGTTAGTATTCTTTCGTTCTTTTCCTTATTTTATTGCTTTTCGAGTCAGAAAGTCAAACTTTGTTTGACTTTCAGCGTTGACCAGCTTATGGTCAATGCGAAGTTTGTTTGAACTTCGCAACGTGATTGTAATCACGATGGTTATAGTCCTTTGGGACTATGCCTACTGATTACCACGTTGTCTAGGGTCGTAGGGTAAGCGATCTAATAAATCGCTTATACCTTCGAACCCGACCCAGTTTGGTCGATCATTAGGATCCGACCAAATACATTAGGTGACCATAGTAAATAGGGAATAACCTTCCGAGGTTATACCTTATGGTCACATCGTTTAAGTAGTTGTATGATAGATAGTTTATATGCCTTAGGTAAATTACCAGAATACCCTTTTCGTGTATAATTGGTAATTAAGCATATGTAACCTAAACTTTTGTCACATAACTGATTGTGTAACATGTTTAGGCATATAACACTTGTCATAGGACTAGTTAGGCGGTCCGAACGCGTTTCACGCGAACGACGCGTTAAAGTAGCATAAGCTACCTAAACGGGTCGTAATGGGTCGTAGGCTATTAGGTTAGGTTTCATTTAGTATGTAGGCTTTGTTAAACCATATGACACGAGTCTCTACACTCGTTTGGTTTACGAACCCTCATTCTATCCGATCCTCCGGTTTAGGTCCGGTTTATTAACATAGCTACCTATATTAGGTGCCGTTTGATATCCGCGATCTCTAGTATTGTTTGGTTGTTACTCAAGGACTACTGAGCAATCTCAAGTGAGTACATAGAACCCCTCTTTTACTGTTTTTCAAACTGTTTTGGGGTGAAACACATGTGCCTACTTGTTACTTTCATGCTTTCCAAGTTTTCAATCATATACTTCCTATGTTCATTAGTACATTTATAGTACAGGATTTCATTACAGTTTATGCTATGTATGCCCATTGAGTGCGTACTTAGTACATCGTTTTACATTACATTTCATGCTACGTGTGCCCAGTGTGTGCATTACTTAGTACAGTTATTTCAATTCACATGCTATGTATGTCTGTTGTTGCATACTTAGTACAGATATTTCAGTTCACATGCTATGTATGTCTATTGTTGCATACTTAGTACACTTATTATTCATTACATGCTTACATTTTGGCATTTGGTTTAAACATAGACATAGTACATTGTTGGTTTGGTTTGAATAAGTGATTAAGTAACGAAGCATGTGTAATATGATACAAACATGGTGGATACGCCGCTGGTACTTCCTATATATAAGTGTTTGTATGGTATTACATATCGTAGCGTTATTTGAATCATTTCAGTTTGAGACATAGAACATTTTATACAAATAACATACTTTTCACAAGACATTGATTTATAAACAACTTATCTTATACAAACACATTTTACATGGTTATTCAGTTAACCATACATTATTCACTTACTTATACATATCATCTGATCTTATCGTTTTTCAAATGATTTACAAGACAAAGCAAATTACAAGGTTCATGACTAAACATTTTCACAAACATAAGTCATGAATCCTATTTTCACAAAACCTATGTATCTCACAGGCATTTTTATGCTGACGTACCTATTTTCACATGTGTTTTCAGGAGATGAAGCATATGACTTACCAAGACATACTTAGGCGGACCTGTGCCTTAGTGACATTAAAAGATGCAAGACTAGTTAATTATGTTGTACTTCGTTGTTTGTTAAGACATTGTAATACTTTTAATTAATAAAACGAAACTTCAGTTGCCATGGATTTGAAACAATTAATTCTGTTACAACACTCCCCGATGTTTCCGCCACGTTTTGTATGTTCTACGTGGTCGGGGTGTGACAGAAAAGATGGTATCAGAGCCAATGGTTATAGGGAATTAGGTTATTAGTAATGCTTTGACCTAGTCTATAACTTTCTTAGGACCCTAACGCGAGTTCACTTGCGTTTAGTCATAAAACGATACCGTCACCTATCCTTAGGCGACGACCACAACAAGAACATAAATTTCAAAACCGTTTTGAAAACTAATCATCTGTTCTAGGATGATTGATTACTAGGTTTTGAACCCTCTGTTATATGGTTTTGAACCCCTTTGAGTTTTCAAAATCTCGTCAAGGTTTTGGGTTTTAAATAATGTGAACACGTGCAAACTGGAAGGGTGAATGCCTGTATTCTGGGTTTTCTGTCGAGGCAAGCACTTCGTATATATCTCATCAGACGCGAGACCAGTTGTGCTTACCTGGGAATTCTTGGGATGAGTGTTCACTTATAGGCGAGCATGTCTTCGCGATACATTATTTTTGATCCATTTACTTTAATTCAGTCACTGTGTGTCGTTTGTTGCTTTGTAGTAACAAACAAATGACCACTATCCTGGCTTTCATCAGATTTGTTCATCTCATTCTTTTCGTCTAATTCTCTCACTCGTTTCATTTCATGTTTCCTCTTTTAGAATGCCTCCTCGATGCGAAAATCCGGTATCTATTGACGATCTGGCAGCTGTCATTACACAGCAAATAACTGCTGCAATCCCAAACCTCGTTGCCCAATGTCACCAAGCTATCAACAACAATAATGCTCTCTGCAGCTTCAAGACGTTCAACTCGGCCAAGCCATCAAAATTTTCTGGGTCTCAAGGAGCGACTGCACTTCTGCAATGGTTCGAGAGTCTAGAGAGCACTTTCAGGCATGTTCAATGTCCAAACGATCGAAAGGTAGATTTCGCATCCAGTGTCTTTGAGAAACGAGCTTTGACATGGTGGAACGGTGTGGTGAGAGATAGGGGTGCCGATGTGGCACTGGCCCAAACTTGGGAAGAACTTCGAGCACTAATGATGAAGGCATTCTGTCCTCGTCACGAGATCAGGGCATTGGAAAGGGAATTCGACGATCTTAAGCAAGACAGCGGTGAACATCGAGCATACACTGATCGATATGAGGAGCTGAGCCTGTTGTGTCCTACCATGGTTACGCCTTTGGATAAGGCGATCGAAAAATACATTGATGGTCTCCCTGACTTAGTTCAGGACATTGTTACCGGTAGTAACCCCACTATGGTTAGGCAGGCCATTGAGCTATCTGCAACGTTGACTGAATCTCAGATCAGGAAACGTAAGCTTTTTCGAAAGGGTGACAAGAAACCAGTTGAGGAATCAAAGACCATGGATGTACAGACTGATTTCCCTGAGAAGTCAAAGAAGCAAAAGGCTTCTCAGAACTTCGCCATGGTTACTTACAGTGATCAAGCTATCCCCAACCAACCAACTCAACCCCGTACTAGGAAGCCATACAATGGAACTTCACCCTTGTGCAACCGATGTGGCCTACATCATCATGCTAATATGAAGTGCCGTGAATGCCAAATTTGTGGACTTAAAGGTCATAGGGCAAAAGTTTGCGTTGCAGCAGTTGCACCGAAGCAAGCTGACAACAAACATGCTCGAGCTCGCTTTCCACCAGGTTCTTGCAACAAGTGTGGTGAGATGGGACATTTCCGAAGAAATTGCCCAAAGCTTGCTAATGCTAATCCAGCACAGAGATGAGCATCTGATCGACTAGGAGACAACACTCTTAGAAATAATCATATCTTATGTATTATTTTCTTTTGTTGTCAAGGTTCATGAAACAGTTGTTATCATTGTTAATAAATAAATCTTTTTATTTACATTACAATGTATTTATGTGGTTGTATGCATAAACAACATATCACCTATAATACCGACAAACGAGGAATCGTATTCCTTGAAAAGCAAACTATCCCCAAAATTCTTCCATTTTACAATCTCTTGCGTTTTCCACAAAGATCCTAAGTACCCGTCTCTTGCAAAGAAACGAAGTACAAGGTACAAGTTATAATTCTGTACGAATACCCCAAGTACCACTATAAATTCTTAATAGGGTACCCAAGGGTATTTCCGTATGTCCTAAATTATTGTGTACCTTAATTCGAATATTGCGTTTTTCCTGAAAAACGGAAATCGAATTTTTGGTTGATCATCCTATCTTCATGAATGGATTCTTTAAATGATAAAAGTGCCAAATGAAATCCACGAATTGGATTCCTGGTGTACTTTAAGTATCCGCGTCCAAAGATAACAAATTAATAAACAAATTAAACAACTATGTGATTATGTGCTTATGTGTTTTCTTTTATGTTTTGTGTAATCCAAGTTTTGTTATCCGAATTCTCGTAGAATCTTCCATATCTTTATGTACTATATTAAATCCTCAATGGGCTTGGACGTAATAGTAAAGACCCTTGGATTATATTGTACCATTCCATAATTAGACCCCTGAGTGGTCTAGGTAAACAGATTGATCCAAAAATCTGGTTAGGAATATCATGTGATGATATAGCTGAAAGGACTCCTTGGTGGCCTAATTTAAAAGGATCCTTTGTCGATCTAATTAAAAGGACCCTATGGTAGTTTAGTCACACTCATCACAGGTTTGATTTTCCTCCCCTTCATATTACAAACAAATTGTGCGGACTATGCAAGGAATTGCATAATTATGGATGCATACATAATTATGAAATTCAGTGCACGGGAACCACAGCGAGTTTTGTCATGTGTCTAGAGTTCGTTCCGTTCATTTTTGTTTCTGAAGATGTAAAATGACTATTCTGTTCATTTTTGTTTCTAAAGATGTGGAAAATGACTATTCTGTTCATTTTTGTTTCTGAAGATGTAAAATGACTTATTCTGTTCATTTTTTGTTTCTGAAGATGTAAAATGACTATTCTGTTCATTTTTGTTTCTAAAGATGTGGAAAATGACTATTCTGTTCATTTTTGTTTCTGAAGATGTAAAATGACTTATTCTGTTCATTTTTGTTTCTGAAGATGTGGAAAATGACTATTCTATTCATTTTTGTTTCTGAAGATGTAAAATGACTTATTCTGTTCATTTTTGTTTCTGAAGATGTAAAATGACTATTCTGTTCATTTTTGTTTCTGAAGATGTTGTGGAAAATGACTATTCTGTTCATTTTCATTTCTAAATAATGCCTGTTGAAAATAACTCCGTTCATTTTTCATTTCTGAAAAATGTTCGTTAAAGAGAAATTACAGGATTATGTCTTGTTTATCTTTGATGGTTATTTAACACAAAGTCACAAATAGACTCCTACGAATAAATTTCGGGACGAAATTTCCTAAAGTAGGGGAGACTGTGACACCTGTGCCACTCCAACCATCAAACAAATGCCAAACCAATGAAATATTGTATTTCATACTTGGGATTTGTAAAAATATGTGTATCGTTTACACATATCAACTCTTATTCGATTTCAAGCTTTAAATCGCTTTCTGGAAGGTTATACGCGCACTGATGCGTAAATATAACCAGTTTAATGCAACGAACACTCCGGAATAGTGAAATAGGCTTAACATACCTTAAATAACCTTTACATAACTTAGATATAAGTTTTGGAAGGTTTGGTATGGTGAAATCAAAGTTAAATCATCTACAGGGACTAAATTTGACAAACTGCGAAAGTATGCCAATTTGAAATGTAACAGACATTCCGGAACATAACCATAAGTTAAACACACCTTAAATATCCTTTATATAGCTTAGAAATAGGCTTTGAGGGGTTCGGTGTGCTAAAATAAACTTTTGGGTCTTTCAGGGACTAAAAGTGTCAAAAAGTGCACAAGTTTGCATTTTCGCGCATAACTTACGTTCTGAATACATCTGGACATCCAAAAATTTATGTAAGCACTAAAATATTTTATTTTAGTGTTTGGCATAAGAAAAATCCATTCGTCGCGTCATTTGGATCGTTTTTCGTGCTTATGCGCATTCCGTCGTAATTAAGCGAACATCGCGTTCGTACGGCTAAACGAACCGACATCCGAGGTATTTTTGAACACATTTTAAGTTCCCTATACTTTAACTTCATTTTAGAGCTTTGAAATGGGGTTAACGGGCCTTAAACGTGTCAAAAATAGGCTGAATGCATGGCAGGGACCAATTATGTAAATCTGCCAAAATAGGTGCTAGCGCACCGCTACAATATGAGTGTAACGGTGCGCTAGGGGTCTGCAGACCAGATGCAGTGTATTAAACAGCCTGATATCAGCTGTTTAATCCTCACCCACATGTTTCCAATTGTCTAGTCAGCGGATAAGAACAAATTTCTAGCTACCATAAGGTTCCGACAAGTGTACGGGTTGGATTCATGGCACGTTTTCCATGAAACGATCTTAACGGTTCACCGAAAACTATAAATACCCCATTACCCCCAACCTTATTCCTCACAAGAATTCTGATTTGAGAAACTCTAAGTTGAAACCATTGTTTCATACCTGAGATTCTTGGATCGGGATTAGCATTCGGGGACCCTGGGTTAGTATTCTTTCGTTCTTTTCCTTATTTTATTGCTTTTCGAGTCAGAAAGTCAAACTTTGTTTGACTTTCAGCGTTGACCAGCTTATGGTCAATGCGAAGTTCGTTTGAACTTCGCAACCTGATTGTAATCACGATGGTTATAGTCCTTTGGGACTATGCCTACTGATTACCACGTTGTCTAGGGTCGTAGGGTAAGCGATCTAATAAATCGCTTATACCTTCGAACCCGACCCAGTTTGGTCGATCATTAGGATCCGACCAAATACATTAGGTGACCATAGTAAATAGGGAATAACCTTCCGAGGTTATACCTTATGGTCACATCGTTTAAGTAGTTGTATGATAGATAGTTTATATGCCTTAGGTAAATTACCAGAATACCCTTTTCATGTATAATTGGTAATTAAGCATATGTAACCTAAACTTTTGTCACATAACTGATTGTGTAACATGTTTAGGCATATAACACTTGTCATAGGACTAGTTAGGCGGTCCGAACGCGTTTCACGCGAACGACGCGTTAAAGTAGCATAAGCTACCTAAACGGGTCGTAATGGGTCGTAGGCTATTAGGTTAGGTTTCATTTAGTATGTAGGCTTTGTTAAACCATATGACACGAGTCTCTACACTCGTTTGGTTTACGAACCCTCATTCTATCCGATCCTCCGGTTTAGGTCCGGTTTATTAACATAGCTACCTATATTAGGTGCCGTTTGATATCCGCGATCTCTAGCATTGTTTGGTTGTTACTCAAGGACTACTGAGCAATCTCAAGTGAGTACATAGAACCCCTCTTTTACTGTTTTTCAAACTGTTTTGGGGTGAAACACATGTGCCTACTTGTTACTTTCATGCTTTCCAAGTTTTCAATCATATACTTCCTATGTTCATTAGTACATTTATAGTACAGGATTTCATTACAGTTTATGCTATGTATGCCCATTGAGTGCGTACTTAGTACATCGTTTTACATTACATTTCATGCTACGTGTGCCCAGTGTGTGCATTACTTAGTACAGTTATTTCAATTCACATGCTATGTATGTCTGTTGTTGCATACTTAGTACAGATATTTCAGTTCACATGCTATGTATGTCTGTTGTTGCATACTTAGTACACTTATTATTCATTACATGCTTACATTTTGGCATTTGGTTTAAACATAGACATAGTACATTGTTGGTTTGGTTTGAATAAGTGATTAAGTAACGAAGCATGTGTAATATGATACAAACATGGTGGATACGCCGCTGGTACTTCCTATATATAAGTGTTTGTATGGTATTACATATCGTAGCGTTATTTGAATCATTTCAGTTTGAGACATAGAACATTTTATACAAATAACATACTTTTCACAAGACATTGATTTATAAACAACTTATCTTATACAAACACATTTTACATGGTTATTCAGTTAACCATACATTATTCACTTACTTATACATATCATCTGATCTTATCGTTTTTCAAATGATTTACAAGACAAAGCAAATTACAAGGTTCATGACTAAACATTTTCACAAACATAAGTCATGAATCCTATTTTCACAAAACCTATGTATCTCACAGGCATTTTTATGCTGACGTACCTATTTTCACATGTGTTTTCAGGAGATGAAGCATATGACTTACCAAGACATACTTAGGCGGACCTGTGCCTTAGTGACATTAAAAGATGCAAGACTAGTTAATTATGTTGTACTTCGTTGTTTGTTAAGACATTGTAATACTTTTAATTAATAAAACGAAACTTCAGTTGCCATGGATTTGAAACAATTAATTCTGTTACAACACTCCCCGATGTTTCCGCCACGTTTTGTATGTTCTACGTGGTCGGGGTGTGACAGTTTGTACTCGAATTAGAATTTCTATGACTTAAAACAATGTTATTGTTATGTTTTTAAACTTAATTAATGGATGACCATCTATGGTTTTTATCATATAGTTGTTGATATGATTGAATGCAATGATATTAAGAAAGTGTAACAATCCTAAATAAACCGACACTCTCGAATAATTTTCCGACACCCTAGTATATTTTAAATGTCCCAATATGTCTTTAAATACACCCCGTATGTGAAAACCGAGCCCGAAATACGTTATAGTAATTAAAATAATTAAAAATCTGAAAATTTTAAGTTGAGGCGGGCCGCGTAGGACCCACCCCAAATTTACGCGGGCGGTATCAAGGATCAAAAACTGATTTTGTTGATTTCTTTAGTTTAGGCGGGCCGCGTAAGATCCCCCTTAAGCTTACGCGGGCCGCGTGAGATCAAAATAGTGGCGCAGCCCAGTGATGACACGTGTCATCATCGTGTCAAGTCTAGTTGGTGATCCAGACGAGCTACGCGTTGACTCAGCTTTGACGCGGGCCGCGTAAGCTCCGCTTATGTGTTACGCGGGCCGCGTGAGACCCAGTTTCAGCACCTATAAATAGAACGCATCGGATTTCAATTCAGTTCGTTCAGTTTTCATTTCTCAATCACAATTTCTGAATTATAGGCTTTATAAAGCTGGTATTATACCCCCTAATTAGTGAAGTTCTACTCCGTTGTAAGTATTATAACCCCTGGATACATATTAGATACGCTGCCCGATTTATCTAGGGTTCCGTAATGGCTGTCGTGGTTCTGCCCGACGTAGTCATTGGAATGCCGTCTCGGGGAGGGTATTGCTAATGTTAAAATGGGTTATTAATACTAACGCGTGTATATTTGTGTAAATTATAGATTATCACCGGGAAACCCTTATGAAAAACCTAAGACAACAATGTGAGTAATCTCCTTTTTGTAACCAGTTTTTACAAAACCTTAACTATTTTACAATGCAATTTAGCAGTGATTGAGTCTTTGTAATTCTACGATTACTGCCGGTATGTTGGGGTTTTGTATACAAAATGTGAGTAACGTTACCATTGGACGAAGAGTTAGCCAATGTGTAATATGACCCACCAGTCAGGATTGACAGTACTGAATGAGTAACTGGGTAGATATAAACATTTTAATCGCCCTCAATACTGTTAAGTTTAAATAAAATTAATATTTCTTTATTAAACTGGGATTCACTCACCAGTATTTCCCACTGAAAAATATTTTTAAAACGCGTTTCAGGTAACACAATGTGACAGCCAATTAGTAAAAATCCAGCTGGAGAGCACTGACGGCTTGGGGAAAATGTGGCTATAAAAGTTACCTAAAAGACGATGTTTTAAATTCAATAAAATAGGGTCTACCCCTATAAATGTGTTGTAATAAGAAACTTGGGTTTTACCCATATGTTTATTAATATCAAATATGGTGGTTTTACTCTGATAAACATTTCCTAACTATGGTCCTGAAGTAATTTCCGTTGCCAAATTAACGAACTGATACCACCAAAATTCTAAGTTCGCGTCCGCCCGTTCCCGGGACAGATAAGGGATCGGGGGTTGCGACAGAAGGTGGTTTCAGAGCCTAGCCACTGGTCTAAGCCAAAGAAGTGATCTGCTGACACTTAAATTTTAAATTTTGTATTAGGAAATAAATTACGGGAATATGTGCATAACTGTATTTATTTGTTATGTGTTATTTGACTATTTGTTAGTTTACAGTATGAGCGACCAAGGACCATCTGACGCGTACCGTCAATTGTTTGGTTCGCCTAGAAGCGAAGGCACCTCCTCTTCTCAGCCTGCCCTCTCAGGGTACTCTGCTGATACGGAAGATGGAATTTTTGTGTTTAAGGCTCAGTCAGAAGAGCCATTTCCTCAGAAAAAGAGGGGATGGTTCAGTAGAGGGGCACACGAGCGTAGGAAGCGTATGAAAAAGTTGCAAGATCAGAGGATACTAGCAGCAGCCAAGAGAGAGACAGATGCCTATGCCCAGGATATGATAAATAGGGGTATAGCCAACATCCATATCCTAGCCACTACTGCAGCTGACCCGAATCTGGAGCAAATAATAGCACCACAACCACAGCCACCAATCCATAACCAACCCATGGAGATAGAAAACCCTGAAAACCAAGTAGAGATGCATGACTTCAATCCGGAAGAAATACCTAGGGTACCTGCACCAAACCCCCTAGACCCAAATTACGATCCCTGGTGGGATGACGTTAGGGACTATGTGCAACGTTACCCGATACATGAAGACACACCTATGCAGAACATAGGAGCCTACCCAGGTATGGACCCTTTAGATCCCTATTACCACGACGATTATATTAGGGAGATCTTAGAAGATCCTTACCGATTTCAGGCACTTTCACCCCCATACCAGGAACCCGCACCCCAGATTCCGAACCCAGTCCTAGAACCTGCACCCCCAATGAGTGCAGAAAACGTACAAGAACTTAGGACTTTTGGGGAGGAAATTTTAGAAAGCAGTGAGAGAATGAGATAGGTGGGAGAGCGTCTTGTATGGAAATACGATGAGCGCAATATGGATTTTTGGATGAATCCATATCCGTGATATGAAAGAGGAGATGGTAATAGTAATAATAATAATATAATAAAATAAAATATGTGTGTACGGATGCCTATTACTATTAGTGTAATTCTATTTCAGTTGGTATTGTAATTTTTATTTCAGTACTAGTGTGTAATAGATGCATAATAGTATATGAATAGAGTACAAGTCGCAATGATCGACGCTTTTGGTAAAAATGCGTGTCATGTGATTAACTATATTAGCTATTCTTTTGTGATATTAATACGGGGTAAATGTTTAAAATTCAGATGGCCGACGAAGGAAATCAAGGAAATCTGAATAGCGATAACCAGAGTAACATTAACGTGGTTAATGAGAATCCGAGCATCAATAACAATGGAAACCAAATGAATAATAGTGCAGTTCAACACATAGTAGCACAAGGAATCATAGATGCAATGCCATTTATTATTCAAACGATTCAAGAAGCGAATAATAAAAGTAAATATAGCAGTAAGCGACCAATTGAACCAGAACACAGCGTGAACAATGGCCCTGTACTTCAAGTGCTCATTCCCAAAAGAAGAAGAACCGTGTCTTATGGTTGTTCTTACAAGGAATTCTGGTCCTGCAAACCGATAGAATTCTCGGGCAATGAAGATCCTATTGCAGCCCTACACTGGATAGAAAAGACTGAGGCTGTTCTGAAAATAAGTAAATGTGCGGAAGAGGACAAGATAATGTTTGCTTCTAATTTGTTTAAGAACTCAGCCTTAGAATGGTGGAACACTATCCTCCAATCAAGAGGAAGTGATAAGGTTTACAATATGGAATGGGAAGAATTTAGGAATATGATAGAAAGGAAATTCTGCCCTCCTAACGAAAAAGAACAAATAGCAAACAAATTCCTAAATCTTAGGATGAATGGAGTGGATAGTAAGGGGTACACTAAGTTATTCTTTGAATATGCTAGAATAGTACCAACCCTTGCATCACCAGAGCCGGTATTAATCTCCTGTTACATCTGGGGATTAATCGGAGAAATTAGACATGTAGTCAAGGCAGCTAGACCTCAAACCATAGAAGAAGCTGTGGAACTAACCAACACCTTGACAGATGAACTAGTCCGTACTAGAGAAGAAGACCAGAGGAAAAATCTAGCACACAGGCTTACTCAAGAATTCCGTTCTGGGAATTACAACCGTAGGAATATGAGTTCTACCTCTGCACCTTATTGCAAGCATTGCAAAAGGAAGCTTTCTGGAAAATGCTCTATATATTGCAATTTCTGCAAAATATCAGGTCACAAGGAAGAAGACTGCAGGAAGAAAGCCAACAACAGGGTATGCTACAATTGCGGAGAACAAGGTCATATCAAGCCAAACTGTCCAAAATTGGCTCCAGCTGTGAACAACAAGAACACTAAAAATGCTAGAGCATTTGTTCTAACTGCAGATGAAGCCAAGATGATTCCAGACGTAATAGCTGGTACGTTTTTAGTTAATGATGTTTTTGCTAAAGTATTATTTGACTCTGGTGCAAACCAAAGTTTTATTAATACTTTGTTTTGCAAACTTCTAGTGTTCTTGTTGGGATTTTAAATGTCCTAGTATATTTTCCGACACCCTAGTATATTTTAAATGTCCCAATATGTCTTTAAATACACCCCGTATGTGAAAACCAAGCCCGAAATATGTTATAGTAATTAAAATAATTAAAAATCTGAAAATTTTAAGTTGAGGCGGGCCGCGTAGGACCCACCCCAACCTTACGCGGGCGGTATCAAGGATCAAAAACTGATTTCGTTGATTTCTTTAGTTTAGGCGGGCCGCGTAAGATCCCCCTTAAGCTTACGCGGGCCGAGTGAGATCAAAATAGTGGTGCAGCCCGGTGATGACACGTGTCATCATCGTGTCAAGTCTAGTTGGTGATCCGGACGAGCTACGCGTTGACCCAGCTTTGACGCGGGCCGCGTAAGCTCCGCTTATGTGTTACGCGGGCCGCGTGAGACCCAGTTTCAGCACCTATAAATAGAACGCATTGGATTTCAATTCAGTTCGTTCAGTTTTCATTTCTCATTCACAATTTCTGAATTATAGGCTTTATAAAGCTGGTATTATACCCCCTAATTAGCGAAGTTCTGCTCCGTTGTAAGTATTATAACCCCTGGATACGTATTAGATACGCTGCCCGATTGATCTAGGGTTCTATAATGGCTGTCGTGGTTCTGCCCGACGTAGTCATTGGAATGCCGTCTCGGGGAGGGTATTGCTAATGTTAAAATGGGTTATTAATACTAACGCGTGTATATTTGTGTAAATTATAGATTATCACCGGGAAACCCTTACGAAAAACCTAAGACAACAATGTGAGTAATCTCCTTTTTGTAACCAGTTTTTACAAAACCTTAACTATTTTACAATGCAATTTAGCAGTGATTGAGTCTTTGTAATTCTACGATTACTGCCGGTATGTTGGGGTTTTGTATACAAAATGTGAGTAACGTTACCATTGGACGAAGAGTTAGCCAATGTGTAATATGACCCACCAGTCAGGATTGACAGTACTGAATGAGTAATTGGGTAGATATAAACATTGTAATCGCCCTCAATACTGTTAAGTTTAAATAAAATTAATATTTGTTGATTAAACTGGGATTCACTCACCAGTATTTTCCACTGAAAAATATTTTTAAAACGCGTTTCAGGTAACACAATGTGACAGCCAATTAGTAAAAAGCCAGCTGGAGAGCACTGACGGCTTGGGGAAAATGTGGCTATAAAAGTTACCTAAAAGTCGATGTTTTAAATTCAATAAAATAGGGTCTACCCCTATAAATGTGTTGTAATAAGAAACTTGGGTTTTACCCATATGTTTATTAATATCAAATATGGTGGTTTTACTCTGATAAACATTTCCTAACTACGGTCCTGATGTAATTTCCGCTGCCAAATTAACGAACTGATACCACCAAAATTCTAAGTTCGCGTCCGCCCGTTCCCGGGACAGATAAGGGATCGGGGGTTGCGACAGAAAGTCACACCATAATCACGCTTCCGCAAAAGTTAGGGTGTGACAGCTTGGTATCAGAGCTTCGGTTGTAGCGAACTAGGATTCCTTCTCGAGTCTAGACTACAATCATTAGGGCTCTCACGAAAATATTTTACAACATGTTTTCATTGCATACACGAAACGCCCGGATCTAGGAAAACAAACATTTTCACAAACAAAAAGACACGAAACACAATTCAAGGGTTATGTTCAGTCTGAGAGACTGGGTGGTTCAGTCTGAGAGACTGGGTGGTTCAGTCTGAGAGACTGGGTGGTACAGTCTGAGAGACTGGGTGGTACAGTCTGAGAGACTGGGTGGTACAGTCTGAGAGACTAGGCAGTTCAGTCTGGGAGACTGGGAGGTTTAGTCTGGGAGACTAGGTGGTTTAGTCTGGGAGACTAGGAAGGATACGTGATTACATTGTCATTGATTGGATGTCTAATGGTTAGTAGTTGATATATGTGCATATGTTGTGATTGTTTTGTTACAAACACTATGTCATCTCCTGAGAGTGGATTGTCTGACACTGATGACCCCATGGCTGTTATTTATGACGATGAGATCGTCCCTGAGCCAGAGATTTTTACTTTCGATACCGAGAGTGATCCAGAGATGATGGTCCGACGATGACGATGACTTCCAGCCCTTTGCGCTGCCCGATTTCGGAGATGATTTACCGCTCGCTGATGGTATCCCGGACGAGGATCCGTTTGTTATTCCTATTCCTGTGCACGATCATCTTATCATCGGTCATCCCGATGGTGAGCATATTGTGGCACCGATCCTCGCTCCTGTTCCTTTAGTGGTCATTCCTTCTGAGGATTGGCCATTTGATGATCTTTTTGACGATGATTTTGATTTGTTTGTTGATGGTCCCCCTGATGATGCCCATGGCGATGGGGAGCTCGATGAGGACGTTGTTGACATTCCACTTCTGGGGATTCCTGTTATTGAGATTTCATCTGATTCCAGTTTACACTCTGTTCCAGATTCCTTTGAGTCTGTGTCTTTTTCCGCCTTACAGGTAGTTGGTTTGCGACGTTATGCCACCGATTCTGACGATGATACAGCTATGTCAGCTGCACCGATTCCTCCACATGACATTGAGCCTGGACTTGAGCTTGATTTTGTCCCTGATGATCAGCCTGTTGATGCACCCGCTGATCCTGAGCCGATACCTGATCATGATCCTGTACCATTTGGCATACCTGACATTGCACCGCTCATACCAGATCCGATTCCTACACCCGCTGACCCTCCTGTTATTGAGCCAGTCACTCCTCCATTTGCACCCGCACCTATTGATGTTGCTCCTTTTCATCCAGTTGAGTCAGATGTGCATTTTGTCGACCAGCCCATTGTTTTTTTGTAGGATATACCCGCACCCCGTCCAGGGGAAGGCAGCTCTAGCCAGCAGCCTAGCCATGACCCTCATGTATCAGCAGCTTTCCCTCACATGCCACAGTCTGCACCTTTTTCTCATTTTACTTCTTCACCACTAGATAAGCCACTTAGATGGTTCCCACCATACACCATGCCGATTTCTGATCCCTACCATCCCTCGCATTTTACTGGTTATACACGGGATGAGTTACTTTTATCATTGCAGCTTCAGTACGAGATCATGAGTCGCAAGATTTTAGAGCTTGAGATGATACCGCGACCTTTGCCATGTCCGTGTCAGCCTGCATTTGCTCCTCGATCATCACCATCCCCGTTTTCACATCCTCCTGCACCGCTTACTTCATTTCCCGAGTTTGAAACTCGCTTTCTTACCGTTGAGCAGCAGATCTGTTATCTGTTGCGTCATGTTTATGATCTTGAGGAGGAGCTAGCGCATATCCGCAGCTTGCTTTTTGTTCCTCCACCTCCTCCTCCACCACCATCAGCATAGACGGTTTTTGGTTTTATGTAGGTAGCTTGCTTTTGATGAGAGCACCGCAATTGAGCTTAGCTAGTGAAGCTTTTTTGGGAGACCACTTTTGGATTGTATGACTTATGGTAGATCGATAGACATTTCGGACAAGGGTAGTGTGTCCCTGTGTTCCCTTTTGATACGATACTTATGTAAAACATGTAACTGTAATTGTGGTCGGTGATTAATGGAAAGCTCAATCGTAATGTTCTCATTAAATACGTTGTTAAAACTACATGCTTGTGCTATAATTGTGTTGGTTACCTGATTGCTTACTTGCTACTACATATACATACTATATACTTCTTATGTAATTAAGACCTGACCCATACAATCTTCTTTATAGAAGATGCCTCCTCGAAGGAACACTCAGTTGCGCACAACAGAGGCAGAACTGCATGAACGGATTTCACAAGCAATCGCACAACATGAGGCCTTACGCTCTGAACACAGCGGAGGTACCTCAGGAAATAACCCACCTCACGGTAATGTTTAAGTCACTTAAGACACATTACGATACGTTTGGACATTCCATGTGCGTTTGCTAATGCTTTCTGTGAATGATGTTGCTTGCACAGGCTGTACTTACAAGCAGTTCCTTGACTGCAAGCCTCTGAACTTTGACGGCACTGGAGGTGCTGTAGCTTTCGTTAGATGGGCTGAGAAAACAGACTCTGTGCTGCGGATGAGCAAGTGTGCGCCAGAGCACCAAGTTACTTACATATCTGGACTTTTTCTAGATGGAGCTCTATCCTGGTGGAACCTTCAGGTTCAGACTATGGGAGAGGAGACTACGTACGCTATGACTTGGGATGAGATGAAAGAACTGATGCGGAAGAAGTACTGCTCAAGAGCTGAGATTCAAAAGTTGGAAACCAAGTTCTGGAATCTGAAGATGAATGGACCTAAGATTGCTGAGTACGTGCAGAGATTTCATGACCTATCTCGCGTTGTTCCCTACATGGTAGAACCGGAGTTCAAGCGAATTGAACGTTTCATTTGGGGATTGGCACCCCAAATCATGAGCATGGTGACTACTTCGAAGCCTCAAACGATCCCTGAAGCCATTGATTTGAGTGTGGCACTGATAGAGGAAGGGATTAGATTGAACAAGTTTTCAATCTCTGAGGGAAAGAAGAAGGAAACTCATGTCGAGTCGTCAGGAGAGAACAAGAGAAAGTTCTCGAATTTCAAGAAGGGTACCCAAGGAAACAACGGTAGCAACAAGAAAAGAGATGCGAACCCACCAGCCGAAGTCAGGACTGGTGTTGCAAGTACGGAAAGTAAGGGGAAAGGTTACATGGGCACTTTACCTAAGTGTGATGTGTGCCAGTTCCATCATGCCGGCCAGTGTAGGTTTAGGAAGTGTGAAAACTGTGGAAAGAATGGTCATTCGAAGGAGACATGCTGGGCTAGTACTGGTCGTGGAAATGGTGGCCAGAGAGGTAATGGTAATGGCAGTGGAAACCGTGGTGGCAACGGTTATGGCAATAGAAACCAAGGTGGAAACAACAATCAAGGAGGAAATGGTGGTAATGTGAATCGAGGTGGTTGTGGAAATCAAGCTGGTAATGGAAACCGCAACCAAAACAACAACCAGGGTGGTACTGGAAACAAGCAAGGATGCTTTAGTTGCGGAGATGTCTGGCATTTCAAGCGAGATTGGCCAAAGAACAACCAAGCCCAGGGGAGAGTCTTTAACATTGGAGCCAGGGAAGCTCGTCAGGATCCGAATGTAGTTACGGGTACATTCTCTATCAACCAACACTTTGCATCTATGTTATTTGATACTGGTGCCGATTATAGCTTCGTATCTCTTGAATTTAAGAAAATACCTGGGTTAGTTCCCAGTAAGTTAGATATCCCGTACTCAATAGAGCTAGCTAATGGGAAGCTAGTAGAGGCAAATGAAGTAATTAAAGGCCGTGTAATAGAGCTCGGAGAGCATGAGTTTACGCTCGATCTTCTACCAGTTGAATTGGGAAGTTTTGACGTGGTAGTCGGAATGGGTTGGTTATCAAGTAACCGAGCTGAGATCGTATGTCATGAGAAGGTTATCCACATTCCATTGGCGAATGGAGAGAGGATTGTAGTGCACGGAGAAAAGCATGATACGCCTTTGAGGATTATTAGCTGTTTGAAGGTACGAAAGTCTTTGCAGAAAGGATGTGTTGCCTTTTTGACTCACATTGTTGATAAGGAAGCTGAAGAGCCGAAGCTGGAAAATAACCCGGTGGTAAGGGAATATCCCGAAGTCTTCCCCGAAGACTTGCCAGGATTACCGCCCCAGTGACAAGTTGAATTCCATATTGACTTAGTTCCAGGTGCCGCGCCTGTAGCTAAGGCACCTTATCGACTTGCGCCTTCCGAGATGCAAGAGTTGTCGACACAACTTCAAGAGCTTTTGGACAAGGGATTTATTAGGCCAAGCTTCTCGCCTTGGGGAGCTCCAGTTTTATTTGTCAAGAAGAAGGACGGTAGTTTCCGTATGTGTATCGACTACCGAGAGCTGAACAAGTTGACCATCAAGAATCGGTATCCCTTATCGATGATTGATGACCTCTTCGATCAACTTCAAGGTTCAAGTTACTACTCCAAGATCGATCTTCGATCAGGTTATCACCAGCTGAGAATTCAATAAGAGAGTATACCGAAGACTGCCTTTAGAACTCGTTATGGACATTACGAGTTTCTAGTGATGCCGTTTGGGTTGACAAACGTGCCAGCAGTATTTATGGTTCTGATGAACCGAGTTTGCAAGCCATATCTCGATAAATTCGTTATTGTATTTATCGATGATATTTTGATCTATTCAAGGACGAAGGAAGAGCATGAGCAACACCTTAGAGCTATTTTAGAGCTGCTAAAAAAGGAGAAACTGTACGCAAAGTTCTTGAAGTGCGAGTTCTGGTTGCGTGAGGTACAATTCCTCGGTCACATAGTGAATGAAGACGGAATCCATGTGGATCCCACCAAGATCGAGGCGATTAAGAATTGGGAAACTCCGAAGACGCCAACCGAGATCCGTTAGTTTCTAGGTTTAGCAGGGTATTATTGCCGATTCATTGAGGATTTTTCGAAAATCGCTCAACTGCTGACCTCCCTTACTCAGAAGGATAAGAAATATGAATGGGGAGATAAACAAGAAGAAGCTTTTCAGTTGCTAAAGAACAAGCTTTGCGATGCACCTATTTTATCCCTACCCGAAGGCACCGATGACTTCGTGGGATACTGTGACGCTTCGCGTCAGGGATTAGGCTGTGTGCTGATGCAGCGACAGAAGGTTATCGCTTATGCTTCATGCCAGTTGAAAGTTCATGAGAAGTACTACACCACGCACGACTTGGAGTTAGGCGCAGTGGTGTTTGCTATGAAGATCAGGCGACATTATTTGTATGGTACCAGATGCACGATCTTTACAGATCACAAGAGCCTCCAGCACATATTTGACCAGAAAGAGCTTAATATGAGACAACGACGATGGGTTGAGTTGTTAAACGATTATGATTGCGAAATCAAATATCACACAGGAAAGGCGAATGTGGTGGCAGACGCCTTGAGTCAAAAAGAGAGGATTAAGCCCATAAGGGTTAGGGCTTTGGAGATGATCATTCAAACATACCTCTCGTTGCGCATTCGTGCGGCACAAAGAGAAGCTCTTAAGAAGGAAAATCTTAAGGATGAATATCTCCGTGGGATGGAGAACCAGTTGATACCCAATGAGGAAGGAATCTTGTGTTTCATGGGAAGAATTTGGGTTCCCATCTTTGGTGGTCTTAGAAATGTTATATTTGATGAAGCTTATAAATCAAGGTAATCGATCCACCCAGGATCGGACAAGATGTACCAAGATTTGAAGGATTTCTATTGGTGGTCGAGACTGAAGGGCGATGTTGCAACTTATGTTGGAAAATGTTTAACTTGTACCAAAGTGAAGGCCGAGTATCAGAAGCCTTCAGGTCTTTTGCAGCAACCTGAGATACCAATGTGGAAGTGGGAGCAGATCTCGATGGATTTTATAACAAAGTTGCCAAAGACACCCAGAGGTCATGATACGATTTGGGTAATCGTAGACCATCTGACAAAGTCTGCGCACTTTTTGCCAATCAGGGAGAAGGATAACACAGGTAAGCTAGCTGAGCTGTACCTAAGGGAGATAGTTACACGTCATGGAGTGCCTATCCCGATTATATCTGATAGAGATGGGAGATTTGTGTCAAGGATTTGGCAATCTTTCCAAGAAGCGTTTGGTTCACAGTTAAATTTGAGCACCGCATTTCATCCACAAACGGACGGCCAAAGTGAGAGAACGATTCAGACGCTTGAGGATATGTTACGAGCTTGCGTAATGGACTTGGGTGGAAGTTGGGACACTCACCTACCTTTGGTAGAGTTTTCCTATAACAACAACTACCATACAAGCATTCAAGCTGCACCGTTTGAAGTTCTCTAAGGACGAAAGTGTCGTTCACCGTTATGCTGGGCAGACGCAGGTGATAGACAGCTGGTTGGTCCCGAATTGGTCCAAGAAACGACAGATAAGATCATACAGATCCGAGAGCGCATTAAGGCGGCTCGTGATCGACAAAAGAGCTATGCGGACCAAAGAAGGAAGCCTTTGGAATTCGAAGTGGGAGTTACGGTGTTGTTAAAAGTCTCACCTTGGAAGGGTGTAGCACGCTTTGGGAAGCGTGGAAAGTTAATGGTGTTCATGATACATTCCATGTATCTAATCTGAAGAAGAGACCAACTCAAGAAAAAGTGATCATACCTGCGGATGAAGTTCACATTGACGACACACTCCACTTTACCGAAGAACCTGTTGAGGTTACTGACTGGAAAGTTAACAAGACTCGGAGGAGTAGTGTTAAGCTTGTCAAGGTTAGATGGAACGCGCATCACGGCCCAAAGTTTACTTGTGAACGTGAGGACCGCATGAAAGCTAAGTACCCGCATTTATTCCCTAACACCCCTGCAGCTAGCAGTAGAGCTTAAAATTTTGGGACAAAATTTTCTTAACAGGGGGAGAATGTGACAACTGTCAAAAATTCAGGTATCCGTACAATTAATTAACCATGATTAGTGCTTAATGACTGTGCTAAATTGCAATTAACTGCTGTCTGATTACTGCCATATACATACATGTGCATCATACATTGTGAATGCAATACCAATATTGCATGAAAGCTTTATTGCCTCAAATGATGCATTAAGTACAGTTAGTACAGTTATCTGATAAACCAGGAAAATGCTGACAGAACTCAGCACATAGACAGACAGTGTATTGAGACACAGAATGAGCCAGAAACTAAGTACTACACTAGTATAGCGTGTAGGAAAGTGAGGATCACAAAACTGCCTTTCTAAGTGATAGTTTAAGTGCCGGAAAGTACCTAAAACTCACCCAAGTGCTGAATTCAGCAAAATTCATCATAAATCAACATTTTAACAATCTAATTTTATGAAGAAATATGGTTAAATGGTCCTGAATGCTTTCCTAAGTGTCGAGAATCAAAAGTGTCACAAAAGGGTACATAAAGCACACTAAACAGCATAGTTTAGCACTTTAACGAATTAGTAACCAACCGAACAACCGGACACTACCCGAAACATCAAATTTACACTAGAAGCACTGTTTTAACATTTCCAAGCTAGTTATGGTCCCCGAACATCATAACACCCTATAAAATATCAAGTAACTAAGTAACTAACTATATACTTGAATTTTTACCTTAAACTAACTAAACTAGTCAAACCTATCCTACTACCCCCCCACTTAGTAATCGGCCATACTCATCGCCCATACCTCAAGATTTCATTTTAATATTATAATGGATATGGTTCCCTCTTTATTGACATAATACACAAGAGTTAATCTATGAACTTGGTTATAAGTATGATATGCAAGACTATAAGCTCATAATCTCACACACACTAACACACACAAGCTTCCCTTCTTCCCTTGGAGCTCTCGGCCGAAACCAAACCCCCATACACTCACCTTCATTCATCCAATCTCATCCAATCTAAACATATACAAGGATGTTAAAGGTCACATAAAGGAGCTAGGAGCTTTCGGAAGTTCAAGAACCTCTCTTGTTTGCTTTTATCCATCTCATTTCTTCACTTGATCATCCCTAGCCTTGTGCTAGTGGTAAGAGTCTTGATCTTGCTAGTTTACTTCCATTTTTAGTGGTTAAAAGAAGTATCATACTCATAATCTTAAAGAACACTAAAGATCATAAGAATGAAGCTTGAATATAAGCATGTTTAATGAAGAAACTAAGTTGTTTATGTGATGATTTGCTTGTTGATTGTTGTTTGTCCATGTATATGATGTAGATCATCATATGATCTTGCTAGATCATGATTGAAAACATAATCTAGCAAGATGTGAGAAATGAAATTGTTGTAGGATGATAGATCATCCACACATAAAGCATGAACTTGAAGGAACATAATGTTTGCTTGAAAAATCATGATCAAAGTAAGTTGTTAATCATATAGATATAAGAATTTCATGAAGGATTTCTAAAGAAACCAAGTTAAAAATATAAGTTTCATTTAATCTTGGTTCTTACATAAACAAACATTATTTTTAGTGGTTAAACAAGTGTAGAAACACTTGTGTAACAAGAAGAAATCATAAAGAAATATTTTTAGAAATGATGATCACAAGTTGTAAACATCTATATTCTTTAAAAATGAAGTTTTTAAAGAACTAATCACACTTTAGAAGGTAACAAGGCTTACTAATAACACTAGTAAGTTCCTACAACTTTTTACAAATATTCAAGTTCATGAAGTAGTTAAATAGGAGTAGATATTAAGGCTTGAAATAATATAACACATCAAAATACCAAGAATTACAATCCAAAAATATTACCAAAATTTCAAGGAATAAATATACAAGTTATGCACAAAATATTGGTGAAACCAAACCAAGGAATATAACTCACAAGCATATTCCGGAAATTTATTCGCAAGTATATTTTTGGTAAATGATATTTTGGACACCAAGGAAACAAAAATATGATTTTTACAATTACTACGAAGTTATATCATATTTTTGACAAGGGAAAAATATATTATTTTGGCATGTATGAATATATATTTTTATTGGAAATTTTAGAAAATATATTATTTTTAAGAAATATATATTTTCTTACACAAACATAAAATACATTATTATTGGGATTAAGGATATATTTTCTCAAATAAATATGAAATATATCATTTTTGGAGAAAATAAGGTTATATATATTTTCTAAGTTAGACTTGAAAATATATTATTTTTGGAACTTAAATGAAAATACAAATATTTTTGCTAGGGAAAAATTATGAATAATTTTTCTAAGTAATGTTTTTTTTTTAAAATATATATTTTGGAAATATATATGGACCTTTATTAAGGATATTATTCCGGAAAAGTTAATACGACTTTAAGTATAAGGATACTTAATACTTACATGAAGATACGTTTCTCGTACGTATAAATACACGCCGGAATACGACCCTAATACATTGCAAAAATATACAAGTATAAGAATACGAATACAAATACCCCCATCCTTGGGAAGGAAATACAAGTATAAATACTTGGGAAGTATTAAGTTACAGTAATATTGTTTTAACAATTATTCCAAAATTTAGTAAATATGATTTAAGTTGAAATATTAATTATTTTAACAAATAATTATATAACTTGGATAATACCGAAGATACGAATAAACGTAACTCAAAGACATTAATACTAAGTCAAGGCACGGCCCGCTCGTCTAATAGATCATAGTACGTTGTAGGTAGTCGTGTTTACCCAAAGGTGCTTGAGTTACGGTGACTGAAGACGCAAGACAGTGAGTTCGTGACCCCTTTTCTTTTAACTATTTTCAGTTTTATAACTTAGGGGGTGAAGTACATGTTACAACTGTTTACAAACATTATTATTTGGTATGGTTAGCTAAGGAAGGGTACCGCTAGATTATGTGAGTGGTGGGTATGACGCTTAAGACCATTAATCCTCGTTGTAGGATCGAGGGATATGAGTGATAGATCTATTTGGGTGTAGCGAGCCCCGCCCATGTTGGACCAGAGTTTGGCGCATAGGTTGACTATATCTTACAGCCGGAAGCCCGGTACAAAGTCTGCTAGGTTTGAGCCTTCCTGCATCACGTCACACATATTAATGGCCTTGCAAACCATTAATGATATGTGTTTCCTTGTTGCTTTCATACCGGGATTTACAAACTTATATACATACTTACTATGATTTCAAAGGTTTATGCATACACACAAACAAACACACGAACTCGCTCAACTTTTGTTGATGTTTTCAAACTACATGTATTTCAGGGAATTAGTTATGGATCTGGCGGGCGTTCGAAGGTTCCAAGTGTGGTTTAAGAATAAAAGATGTCATCCATGGTCTTCGGGTTTGGTCAGCGTATCTTATTCCTGGACGAGACGCGTCTCCCAAAAACCTGGCTTTATTTAACGTCTTTTGTCGAGTCTTTGTGAACTCTTAAACAAGTTGCATGGTTTGTACTCGAATTAGAATTTCTATGACTTAAAACAATGTTATTGTTACGTTTTTAAACTTAATTAATGGATGAACATCTATGGTTTTTATCATATAGTTGTTGATATGATTGAATGCAATGATATTAAGAAAGTCACACCATAATCACGCTTCCACAAAAGTCAAGGTGTGACAATTGACACCTCATGGGACATGTGGATTGATCCTAGAGCTCCCAAAACACTATAAATAGCAAGCCTTTTTGGCCAAATTCTTTGTTCATTCACAACTTTCTTCCTCCCATGTTCTTGGAGTGCTTCCAGCTTTTTGGAGACCTCCTACCTAAGTCTTAAGTGTTTCTCATAAAAAAAAAGTAAGTACTCATCCTTAGTCTTATTCATTATTTTAGCTTGTTTGGAGCTAAAAATCAAACATTTTTACTTTCTGTTTGACTTTCGGTTCTGACCATAATTGGTAAAGTCAAAGTTCAATTGAACTTTGCAACGTGATCGTAATCACGAAGGTTATAATCCCTAGCGATTGCACCTTCTGATTCTCACGTTTACTAGTCAAAGTGACGAGTCAAATTTTCGGTCAAAGATGCACATAATGTGCATTTTACGACGAAATTATTTTCGGGTATCAAAACATCAAGTTTTGATACTAAATCAGTTTTTATAACTTAGTTAGACTTGTTTTGACATGTCGTCACTTCTAGTTTAGTGCTTATTTAGGGTCGTAAGTCGAGCGGTCTTGACCACCGCTTAGACTTTCGAATCCAACCCGTTTGGTCGATCTTAGGATCCGACCAAACACATGTATGTGGCCATAGTTGTATATGGAATAACCTACTGAGGTTATACCTTATGGTCAGATCGTTTGGTTAGTGTTATGATAAGTCGTTTCTATGTTCTTAAAAATGAACAAAATGCCCTTTTTGCGCATAAATTCATTTTAAGCATATGTAACTCAATTTTTGACATATAAACTAATGTTACAACATTATCAAACATTTTTTGGCATATAAGACATATCAAAGGTCATATTTAACCATCTGATCATACATTTACGAAAATGATCCGTTAAAGTAGCGTAAACTACCTTAACGAGTCATAATGGGTCAAAAACACTCAGGATCACTTCCAAATCAGAATGTTGAGTTTGTTAAACCATATCATATGAGTTCCAACACCCATTTGGTATATAAGACTTCATTCTATCCAATCCACCGATTAAAGTCCCGTTACACTAACATAGTTATCCGACATCACACTAGGGCGCACTTAAGCTTTGTTTCTTCTATTGATCAAGGACATAGTTCCCCTCTTTTATGCTTTCAAATGTTTTGGGGTGACTCATATGTGCCAAACTACTTTTCAAGTTTTCAAAAACAAAGTCGATGGTTTATATAAAACAATACGATTTCAATAATGTGACGAACTTCTTGGTGCGTTATCCATAACACAAATGACATTCATTAGCTTTAGCCAAGCCAACCAGTAGTATGTTATGGTACCATAGGACTGAAAATCCCATTCCTAGACTGTCCACTAGATTTGGTGATAGTTTGGGGAACGACATAAATTGTTATTTTAACAAACCCTTTGGTAGTTTGTTAGTCAATTTAAAGAGACCCTTTGGTGGTCTAGATGAGTCACATAGGTTTGAATGTATTCATTAAAGAACAACCAAAGTTTTCACAATTAAAACACGGCCGATTGGTTTAAAACACGGACGAATGGTTTATAACACGGACGAATGGTTTATAACACAGACGATTGGATGATTGGTTTATGGTAAGTGATTTAGATAACGAGACGGGTGTAATGTGATAAAAGCATGGTGGATACGCTGCTGGTACTTCCTATAGATAAGTGCTTTTATCGGATTACATACCGTAGCATTATCCGAATCACTTGGACAAATGTTTTCAAACGATGTCACGCAACGATTTTCACTTAAAGATATAAAACATACGAAGTTTTCTTTTAAATCGATTTACTACTCGGTTTTACAAAAGAAATGTATTGGTCAAGATTCATGGCTACAAGGTTTTCACAAACATAAACCAATATGTTTTAGTTGGTTAATTATATTGCAATATCAAACACTTTTGATACAAGGTTTTCACTTATCGACTCTTGTAGTCGGACGAGGTATTGCAATATGTATTCAAGGCCATGAATTTGACACACTCACAAAAACCTATGTACTCGCCATCTTTTTATGCTGACTCTCTTTTCACATATGTTTCAGGAGCCGTTGTTTGATGATATGATGTATGCTTCACGTAGGATTGGACGCGGGCCTTAGTGACTATAAAATATGAAAGTCAATTGTAGTGTTTATTTATTTCTATTTCCAAGACAATGTAACAAATTAATTCAATAAAACAAAACTTTAAATACCATGTGTTGTGAAACAATAGTTCTGTGACATGACTCCCCGACGTTTCCGCCGCGGTTTGTTGATTTACGCGGTCGGGGGTGTTACAACGATTTTGAATTCCTATCCACTCCTATTTATGTTGATAATTTTTCCGTCCTACAGATCACAAGAAATCCCGTGCAGCATTCCAAGACCAAACACATCGATATCAAATATCACTTCATACGTGATTGTTTTGATAAAAGACTTATAGATGTTGTTAAGTTACACACCGATGACCAACGCGCTAACCTTTTTACCAAAGCTTTTGATAAGTCACGATTTGATTTTCTACTTTTGGTAAACGGTGTTAAGGTCAAGCAAGAGTAAATCGGCATCGGAAAATCGCTTTTGTAAATAGTTAACCATAGGAAAAAACCTTTTAATTTATGTTTTTAATTTCTTCTATGTTTTATATTTTAGGGGGAGAAATCGTCATGAAAAATACAAAAACATTTGAAAAATCCTAAAAACACAAAAACATTAAAAAAATTAATTACAAAAAATCCAAAAACAATAGAAAAATAAAAAAAAATGAGTTCTTGGAATCAAAAAGAGAAAATGATGATACTTCATCAATAGGCCTGTCTAGACAGTCTTAAATGCTTAAAAGTTCAAATGACAAGCAGCTCTATGTATGATGTATCGGTAGGCTCAAAATCAGGTTAAAATGTGCAGGGCGATATAAACATGCCGGACTGAAGACTGTGTGGGAACCACTCATTGGCATATGGTCTTGGTACTAAAATTTCGTTTTATAGATTGCTGAGGTTCAGAGATACATGGTCTTTATGCTGTTTATCATCTGGGTATCATGATTGTCTCTTTTACCAAAAATAATGGGGACATAAGTCTAGAGCTTCTATGATGCTATAGATACATGTAAATACTGCATACGACCATCAATAAGTGATAAACATATTACATCCACCTCTGAATAAGTGATTTTATATCACATCCATCATCCGAGAGTCAAGTTCGTCTCTTTGTCGGTACGTTGGTACCAACCTGTTCACGAACTTGCTCTCGCGCCCTGCATCCATCCGAAAATCATGTTCCTCATAAATAAGTGATTATATCATATAGGGCTTGTTTTCATCCACAAATAAGTGAGTATCTCACATCATTATACGTAAAAAACAGATGATAAATGGTATACTCACCAGTAAGATGAACTCTCATGCATACCTTGATACGAGAATGTGTCGTGTGTGGATGAACACCGGTTGGTAAGTATAAATCATACCTAAGCGTATCCCCAAGCTATGATTACATCTGATTGTTGAGTTCAAGTGGACAAACATATCGATAATCTTTATAGGATGTTTGTCTAAAGTTAAACCGACGTCAAGTGTGTTTTTTTGTATGACCTAAAACTGATTTGATTCTCTTACCATGAAACTAGCAAAAACATTGTATGTTTCTGTCATTTGCTTGTTACTTACCGGTTTCTATTTGTTTGTAAATAGTCGTCTTGAGTTATTTATTTTAGTTATATTCTTGTATTTTAATTTTGTCAAAAACTATTAGAACTCCAAAAAGATTTTCGATAGTCCGATGCTGAAACTCAAGTCTGCCCAACCCAGAACCTGGATACAAGGCAAATTGTCTTGAAAATGGAAAACGATCAGTCCACTCTTGGAAGTAAAGAAAATTGTTGAAATTCTAATTTTGGTAAACTGTGTTTGTGTTTGAGTCATGTGGTTGAAGAGTGCTAAATTAAGAAAAAAAGGGATATCGAAACAGATGAATATCATCCAAATAAATTTATGTTTTGAAATCAAAATAGAAAATTTTAAGATATTATTTTGAATAATCTATTTCGATGTGTATTGTGTCAAAATAGAAAATTTGTAAAATTTTATATAAAACAAATTTATTTCAATATAAATTCTATTTCGAAAACTGAAGGTCTATTTCGATGTGAGCGAACCTATTTCGATGTGTGTATTGTTTCGATAAGCAGCCATCCCTTAAATACCCCTTGTGTTTCGTTGTATATCATTTTCCCCCAACTACAAGCCCTAAGTTCTCTCTCTCAAAGCATCGCTGCCTTACGCCGCCCCCCATTTGTTTTGATTCCTTTTTCATCTATAATCATCATCATCATCTAAGTAATGGCACTGAAACAGGAAAAGAAGCGGGCACGCAAATCAGAACCGAAAGAAAAGACCGAAGTGTAGATAATGTCAGAACCTCGACACAACATGGTGGCTTATCTCGGCAATGAAAAAAAGCCATCAACTGATTTTGAGGAAATCTTGCAGTTTCTGAGAAGATCAAAGATTCGATATGCCATTGCTACAGCACATACTGCATACAAAAGTCACGTTAAGGCGTTCTAGGATTCAGCAAAAGTTGTGGAGATTGATAATGTAGAAGTTATTCAAGGAAAGGTTGCTGACAAAGAGGTGAACGTGTCAGAAGAGATCATAAGAACGGTGTTGCAGTTTCAAGACAAATCATCCGATCCCTTCATGATTCTCAATAGATGTATTCAAGGGTGTCTGTTATAGATGAGATGTGTTGGTGATGTCTTGGCAACTCAGATAAACAAGTCCACACTTCCTTTACAATACAAGTTCTTGTCGCTCGTGTTGATTCAATGTTTGGGGAAGAGAAAGACAGGGTATGACATGGCAAATACCGGGACCCTAGATGATAACTGCCTTGACTCTAAATAAAGATTTCAACTTCTCAAGGATGATATTCGAGAATATGAAGGAGAATATTGAGAAGACAACACGCAGGAATTACAGGTTTTGGATGTATCCGAGATTCGTGCAGATGTTCATCGATTCCCAATTGAAAGGGCTTGTTAAAGCAAGTGACGACATTCTACCGATTGATTCGATGAATGAAGGAACCTTGACGATGGTGAAAAGAATGAGCAAATACAATGAGGGTCATGTGCCACGCAAGATGATCAGACATCTTGGAAATCTTTTATATGTGACACCTGCTGATGACAAATGGAGGCATCCTGAAAGTGATTCAGATGATGAAGATCGGATAATTGATGCCTTAATTTAACAAAAAAGAAAAGATGCTGAGGCGGGTGTAAGCAAAAAGGGTAAAGGTAAAACTGTTTCAATTGATGAAGGTGATGATGATGCAGGTGAAGATGATACGAAGGATGATAGAGATGATAAGGATGATGATGATAATGATATATCAGATTCGAAGAACAGAGGCAAGAGGGCGGCTGGTACAAAGAAAGCTAAACAGGATAATTCAGATCAAGTCTTAGTACAGGTTCCTGTGATAGTGCAACCAACTAAAGTCCCTACAGCTGCAAAACACACGTTTATGTTAGTACAGTTTTGTGTCTGTAACTTGTCTTGTTTCGTTGTATGTTAAATAGTCTTTTGTTATCAAGTCTGTACGTTCCGTCATGTCTACCTAGTCGGATATCCTCCTATCCTACTTGGTATGACAACTTGTCTTTGTATTTGTATCTTAACCTAATGCTAGTGTGCATTATGTTTAGAGGTTGTGTAATCATGCTTAACTATCCATGCAATGCCTTAGTAGATTCTGTCCTTGTTTGGTTGTGACGAAAACAAGTGTTTTCGTCAGAATTCTATCATGGCGAAATCCCTTTTAGTTTTCGTCATATATGTGTGGCCAAATCACTGATTTCGTCACACATGTTTTCGTCCAAAGGGTTTTCATCCAAGGGTCAGTATATATACTAAGCATGTTTCACAGTTTTAGTTATGAGAGCATAGAGAGAAACTGAGAGTTTATCGTCAAACATTGTGTGTATGTGTTTGCAGTTTGTTCTCATCCTGTTAATCTAAGTGAATCTTTGATTATCTGTTTGTGTTATCCGCTTTATATTGTTTGGTTTGCACCGTCACGGGGATTCCGCACCCGCGATCGTGTTTGTGATAAACAAGGATAGGTTACGTATCGGATCCTCCGGATAAAATGGACCTACAAGTGGTATCAGAGCCTTGGCTCTTTTCCTTGTTTAAAACCAAACATTGTGTTGTTTGAAACAAGTGTGTTCTTGTGATTTTCAGATTGTTGTTCTTGAAAATTTTATTTTTCTTTCTGGAAATTCTGTTGAAAATCTGTGTTTAATCGTGTTGTTTTTGCTATAGTTTTATTGAAAACCTTGTTACATTACATGTGTGCATGTTTATAGTTTGGTTTTTGTTGAAAGTATAAGCAAAATCATTTTCCAGAAACTTCATATCTTCAAAGTGTTCTTGAATGTGTTCTTGAAAATATTCAAACTGTTATTTGCATGTATCTGTGTTTGAGGTTTGATGATTCTAACTGATTGTGTTTATCAATATTAGATTACAAGTGTTTGAAAATTGTGTACTGTGATCATTAGTTGGTGAGAAAAAGAAGTATCGAACATCAGAAAAGCATGGTTTGTTGAATTTGTTGTCAACTTGTCAGAGGATAAGGTTTGAAAAATATCTAACAGCTGGTAACCATTATCAACAAAATCACATCTAGTCGAAATCACTTGGCAGGATGAAAACCATGTTGGACGAAATTCCTGTTTTCGTCAGAAGTTGAATTTGTCAACGAAATCCAATTTCGTCTCACATTCCAGTCAACGAAAACCCTCATAGACGAAATCCCTGTTTTCGTCATAAATTCATTGGCAACGAAATCACCTGTTTTCGTCATATATAACATCGACGAAAACAACATTGTCATCAAACATATCTTGGACGAAAACTCAGTGATTTCGTCACACATAACATCGACGAAATCACCATTGGATTTCGTCAAACATCCTTATTCTTGTGATTTTAAACAGAAGCTTTGCAAACATATCTTAACATTCTCTTTTCAAGTGTTTAATCATGTACAGTTGTTCTAATATCAAATATGAGTAGTACAAGTCCGTGGGATTGGAGTACGGACCCACGACCAGGTCAAGATCAAACTTCGGCAGCCGCGTGGGTAAGGAATGTTTTTCCTCCGCAATCTATAAGTGTAACTCAATGGGCTTTGGTGTCGAATCAAAATCAAAGCATTCACAATCTTTTGCTTAGAGAGAGTGAAACGGGCAGCAACAATCGCCCGTCAAAGCTGAATCACATGAATGACTATCCATCACGGAAGGGTCGTTTTCACACATATGTTTTAGGGAAAAACACAGAACTTTGGACGTGTTTCACTACTCAATGCAACCTTGCCCTCGAAGCAGCAGCATCAACTACAGCGGGTTTTACTAATATGCTTGACGATGACAAGAAAGCCTATGACTTAGAGAAGAAGGCGTTTGCTATTGTTACTCAAGCGCTTCACAAAGAAATCTATCATCAATTCTCTTACTGTACAAACACGAAAACTTTATGGGATGCGTTGGTAGCGAGAGGAGAAGGAAATGCAGCTACTAGAAAGACACGCCATGATCTATTGAAGAAAGAGTTTGAATCATTTCAGTTCTTGGAGAATGAAACCCTAAATGATATGACTACACGTTTTTATCATTTGATTAGTGAAATGTTTTCTTATGGTGTTACTGCAACTCAACCGGAAATGGTTGCACGGTTTGCTGATGCTCTACATCCAAAGTGGAGCCCATTCATTGAGCTTTTAAAGCATACGGGCGTTCTAGATGCTGTCAATATCTATGAATTCATTCAAAAGCTGGAACACAAGAATGATGAAGAAATCCGGAAAGCTAAACGAATTCCTGTTCCTCAAAATACCGAAATGTATCTTGCAGGTTTTAACCAGTTAGCTAGTTCCAGTTCCAGTTCAGTTCAGCAACCGAAGTTACAAACGGCGTTTATGTCAAATACAAGCTCTTTTCCGTTTCCACAATCAGCTCCACCTCCGGTTTTCGATCCTAGTGCTTATCATCCGCCAGCGCACATGATTGCTCAAGTTCATGCTTTTTCTAAACCTCAATTCGATGCAAGTATGTGGCTACCACCAACACCCCAACCTCCACCTTAAGTTACCACTACTCAGCCTCAGTTCGATCCGAGTGCTTATATTCATGTCCCATCACAACCACAAGTCCAACCACAACAACAAGCCCAGCCACAACAACAACCACAACAGCAAGCTCATTATACCAACAATCCTCCACCCCTAAACCCTAACACAGTCAGAGTTGATACATCAAACCTCTCAAAAGTTAGCATTGAAGTAGCGAAGGAGCATATGGAACTCATTAATACAATGGTCAGTGCTTACTACGGTTTGGTCGTAGGTCAAATTGGAAACATTAATTTGACCAACGAAGATTATCAACAAATCAACCGTGATGAAATGGAGTTGATGGATATAAAGTGGGCGTTCGCAAGTGCTGTTAGAAGGGCGAAGGACTTTATGGTTCAAACAGGAAGAAGTTCTTTGGAAAGTAAGCAGGATACGAAGTACGGATTTGATAAAGAAGCGGTTACATGTTTCAATTGTGGTGAAAAGGGACACTTCAAACGTGAGTGCACCCGACCAAGCAAACAAGGCAATCAGAACCCATTCAGAAATCAGACGAGTACTTCCAATGTCAATGTCAATCAAGAGAATCGTGAAAGAAGGATGGTAGCGGTGAACAACAATCAGAACCAGAACCAGTCTGGACCATCAAACACCAATCGAGCATTGACCGTTTAAGCTGATGAAGGGTGTAATTGGTCTGTACAATTTGGGGAAGGTGATCAAGAAGGAGGAGGAACAGCGTGTTATGCAAAGATCATCAATCACATCAAGCACGTTCACAAGGAAGAATTTTTTGAAAGTGACGACAGTTCGGGTTATATCGGGAGTTCTGATGAAGAAAGTTCTACTTCAGGCGATTATCATTCTGAATCTGATGTGACGAAAGAAGCAAGTTCTAATATTGATGATTTTTTAAATGAAGCAGAGGAGTTGAAATGTCAGAAATCAGTTCTGATCAAGAAGGCTGCTGTAGCATCTAAAGAAATGGAGAAGTTCTGTGAAGACGGATCTTTTTCTTTTCAAACTGCCTTTATGGCAAATGTCTCAGCCTCTACGAGTCAGGTAAAATCCAAAACTCCTAGCATATGTAGTGATTGTGCTGATATGAAACATGAATGTGCTAATTTGAAGCTTGATTCCGAAAAGCTTCATAGTCATAATCAAAGTTTGGTTATTGAAATGTCTAAGTGCAAAGAGGCAAATATGGCTTTAGCTAGAAACGAAAAGGATTTTAAATCTGTAATTGAAACCTTAAAGAAAAGTGTTTCCGAATTGACCAAAACTGTTTATCATAAACAAATTAGTATTAACAATTACATTAACATCGTTGAGGAAACAAAAAAGGAGCTAGCCATTGCCAAATGCGAGCATGATGCAATCAAGCTCAAATTGGAGAGTTATTCTAACTCCCGATTTGTGCTCGATCACATTATTGACGTTCAACAACTGAAGGGAAACAAGAAAGGTCTTGGGTATAAGAAGTGTCCGCCCCCTTTAAGTCATAATTATACTCATATGCCTGATGAAGAAGAAATGCCACGGTTTGAGCCCAGTGTGCCTCTTGATTATGAGGAAGTTACTACTGGCCTAGGGTTCAAATCGGACAGTTCTTCAAGTACATCATCTGACCAAACAAAAACTTCAACATCTACGAAACAAAGTCCTCCAATCATTGAGGACTATGAGTCGTCTGATGATGAATCAGAATCAGATATGAGTGATCAGGATAAATCACTTGACAAGATGAAGGGAGTAGAAGTTCCAATTGAGAATCATATTCTTTGTGATGCTCCTACTCCTGCTGTTCAGCCAGTTGTCAAACAAGTGATAGATCCTGTCAAGAATGACAAGAAATCTGTGTCTGCCGTTAAGAGTAATAACGTGTTGTACACTTTAGTTGGTGATTCTAAAATCTATTCAGATCACGATTTTCTAATTAAAAATGTCAATCCATCTTCGATTGATAAAGTTTTTGAAGATAATACAAACAAGTTTTTGGGAAAGACAATTCCAGGAGTCATTGTAACTCAATGTGACCCAATTCCAAAAGCTGAAATCACGAAACAATTTGGAAATAAAAAATCACCAACAAAGCAACAACCTATTGCTTCTAAGGGTAAACAACCAGAAAAGCGAGCTAATAAGCCTAACGTTTCTCAATCTAAATTTGAAACAAAAGGAGCTCGTTATCAAAAGAGAAACAGTAATGTCAAATTTGTAGCATCGAATGGTACGGATAAAATTGAGACTTTTGAAAACAAATCAAACACCGATTTTGTCCAACAAGTCACGATTTTAAAGCGTAATAGCCAAAACAATTACACTCAACATACAAATGGGTGTGATGAAAAAGCAAGTACCTCGGGTTCTACTGGTTCGACATTTGTTTGTCGATCAGATTCTCCTAAATTTGTGGAAAGGAGAACATGTTTTAAGTGTGGGGAGTTTGGGCACATCATTAAAAATTGTCCAAACACTCCCAAGGATAAATTTGTTGAGAAAGCACCACCTGAAAAGGTTCACCCTCAACGTCGTCCCGTTTCACCAAAACATGATAAAAGAACAGTTAAGGAACAAGAAACGAAACAACGACGTCAAAACGTCAAAGCTGTTGAAAAGGCTTTAAAATCTGAAGTCAAAACGGTCAACAGGGAACCAAGTTCTTCACAATTTTTAAAACCAGAAGTTTTAGAATCTGTTCATAAAAATATATCTGGTAAAGCAAATCAAACTTGGAAACCTAAGACTGGTGAAAATTCAGGGGGAGGTGTTGTGTTACAAAATCATCAGGAAATCGAGATCATCTTTCGTGATGCTCAGGGACGACCCAAGACCACTAAGGCTTGGGTCCCCATCCTCAACTGATCATTGATGATATGTGCAGGGTGTTCGAGGAGGAACTATTAATAGTCATTGGATTGTTGATAGTGGAGCATCTAGGCACATGACAGACGACTTACGGCTTCTATATGATGTGAGAAATATTAGAGGAGGCTATGTCGCGTTTGCTGGAGACAAAGGCGGATACATCACTGGAGAGGGAATGATCTCCAATGGTGTTGTATGTTTCGATAAGATCAATTATGTTCGACAAATTGATCATAATCTTCTCAGTGTTTCACAAATCTGCGATAAAAAGTTCACCGTGTATTTTGATGATGCCGGTTGTTATGTGCTGAAACCTGGTTTTAAAATTCCAGAGGAATGGATTCTCTTATCGGCTCCAAGAGTTAATGATCTTTATATTCTTGATATGAGCCAAGCGATTACGACTTCTGCACAAGTCACATGTTTTGTCTCGAAAGCCACAAAGAAGGAGTCTATATCTTGGCACAGAAGAATGGTGCACATTCACTTAAGAAAAATGAACCATTTGGTGAAAAACAATCTTGTGAATGGTGTGCCTGTAAGAAGTTTTCATCTACAAGATATCTGTGTTTCGTGCCAGAAAGGGAAACAAACAAAGAAGTCTCACCCTCTGAAGAAAATCAACACTGTTAGCATGCCTCTCGAACGTCTTCATATGGACCTCTTTGGACCTATGAGACACAAGACAACATTCGGGGATGCTAATTGTTTAGTGGTTACTGATGATTATTCTAGATTTTCTTGGGTAGCTTTTATGGCACACAAGAGTGATACTCCTGGCATCCTCAAGGATCTTCTTACAATGTTGGAAAATCTCTACACGTTGAAAGTTAAGAGGATCAGAAGCGATAATGGAACTGAGTTCAAGAACCATGTGATGGATGAGTTCTGTACTTCTAAGGGCATTCTTCATGAATACAGTTCTCGATACACTCCACAACAAAACGGTGTCGCGGAGAGGAAGAATCGGATGATAATTGAAACTGCAAGAACGATGTTGGTAGAGTCGGAGCTTCCTGTTCAGTTCTGGGGGGAGGCTGTGTCGACTGCTTGCTACACATTAAACTGAGTTCTTACAGTTAAGAGTCATGGCAAGACTTGTTTCGAACTTCTACAGAAAAGGAAACCGGATCTTTCCTTTCTAGAACCTTTTGGCGGTCCATGCACTATGATTGAGCCAGATGGAAAGTTTGGCGCGAAAGCTATCGAGGGTTTCTTCCTTGGATATGCTACTCCGAATTTTTGCGTATGGAATCTGGCTACCAAAAAGATTGAGCTACGGAGTGAAGTAAAGGTTCAAAGGTATACAAGTTCTGTTAGGGCTCCGGGTGATCCTTGGATGTTCGACTATGATGGGCTATTCGACTCCTTTAATCTGCCAACCTTTGACGAAGATTCTGCAGCTGCTATAATGTTATTTGATAGTGACAACGTTGCTGGCTCGCCATTGGTTAGACCTATTATTGTTAACCCCCAAGGTTCTAATTCGGTTAACAACACGGTTCAAAATGAGGTATTTGAAGATGCTACTGAGTACAATGAGTCATCGGAAGATGATGAATATCTTGATGCTACTGAAGGCACTTCAGCTCCAGTTGCTCCTGTTCAGGGTACTTCTGTTGAAACTCCTCATGTGCAGGATGTTGATACTGCTGAAGGGAATGCATCCACTTCCACGCATATTCCCGGTGTAGAGTTGGTTGTTGATCTTAATATTAACAATTTGGGTGTTAATGCTCGTGTTCCTGAAAATCCTGAAATGAGGATTCACGATACCCATCCACAGCAGAATATCATAGGAGATGTCCAACGCGGGGTGCAGACGCGTAATCAGCTGAGAAACAACCAGAATGCTGGTTTGTATTCAGCCATTAGAGAATCTGGTCTTCAAAATGATTGGTCTTTCGTGTGTTACGTTTCACAAGAAGAACCGAAATCTTGGAAAGAAGCCTTAAAGGATAATTCTTGGGTTGAAGCAATGCAAGAGGAACTACAACAGTTCCAGAAACTGGGTGTTTGGAGACTTGTTGAAAAACCCGACAACTACAAGAAAATTGGCACCCGTTGGGTTTACAAATGCAAAAAGGATGATCGTGGAGTGGTCATTCGTAACAAGGCGAGATTGGTTGTTCAGGGCTTTCGTCAAATCGAAGGCATTGATTACAATGAGGTTTATGCACCAGTTGCTCGTCGCTATTCGGATCTTTCTAGCTTATGCTTCTTTTAAAGGATTCAAAGTCTATCAGATGGACGTCAAAAGCGCATTCTTGCATGGTATTGTTGAAGAAGAGGTGTATGTCGAACAACCTCCAGGTTTCAAAGATCCTATCCATCCCGATCGGGTTTGGTTGCTCAACAAAGCTCTCTACGGGTTACATCAAGCACCGAGGGCTTGGTATGCAACATTATCTACTTATCTGCTGGAGAACGGTTTTCGCCGGGGTCTTATCGACTGTACTCTTTTCATCAAGGAACAGGATGGTGATTTGTTGTTGGTACAGGTATACGTTGATGATATCATTTTTGGTTCTACTAACGATACTTTGTGCAGGCAATTTGAACGTGTTATGCAGGAGAAGTTCGAAATGAGCGCAATGGGAGAGATGAATTTCTTTTTGGGCCTACAAGTTCAACAAACTGAGTCTGGGATATTCATCCATCAGACTAAATATGTTGGTGACATATTTAGCCGATTCCAAATGTCTGAAGCAACGCCCATTGGTACCCCACTTCCGACTAATCACGGGATTACTCCGGACTTGAAGGGTGAAAGTGTCAATTCTTCCTTTTATCGCGCTATGATCGGATCTCTCATGTATCTCACAGCATCGAGGCCTGACATCATGTATCCAACGTGCCTGCTTGCAAGATATCAGGTCAACCCAAAAGCATCTCATCTTGGAGCTGTTAAGAGGATTTTCCGCTATCTGAAGGGTTGCCCGGACACCGGTCTCTGGTACCCTAAGGATGATAGTTTTGACTTGGTTGCTTTTAGTGATTCAGATTTCGGTGGATGCAAAATAGATGGCAAATACACAATGGCTGGATGTCAATTCTTGGGAAGTCGCTTAGTCACGTGGCAGTGCAAGAAGCAAACTTGTGTCGCTACATCAACTTGTGAAGCTGAGTACATTGCTGCCTCAAGTTGTTGCTCTCAAGTTCTGTGGATTCAGCAACAAATGCGCGACTACGGTTTTGAATTCCAATCTACCTCTATTTTTGTTGATAATAATGCTGCTTTATCTATCACTAGAAATCCTGCCCAATACTCCAAAACCAAACACATCGAAATTAAGTATCACTTCATACGTGATTGTTTTGACAAAAGATTAATCGATGTTGTTAAAATCCACACTGATGAACAATGTGCTGACCTGTTTACAAAAGCTTTTCACAAATCTCGTTTTGACTATCTTTTGTTGGTCAATGGTATTAAGGTGAAACAAGAGTAAACTTCTGTCGGCTGGTCGTTTTTGTAAATATTTTCTTAAGCGTCAAAAATCCAAAAAGATTTTCAGTTTACTTATCTTTTCGCATTTTAGGGGGAGAAATTTCAGAAAATACAAAAACATGTGAAAAATTCAAAAATCCAAAAATATGTCGTTTGCTTTCTGTCTTTAAGTTTAAAAAATCAAAAATTCAAAAACACTAGAAAACCAAAAATGAGTTTCTTGGAGAAAAGAAGGGAAAGTGATGATATACACTGGTGTGGTCTGTCAATATGGTCAAAAGAAAAAGAAAAATTGAAAAATGATAAGTGGCTTTACTAACGATGTATCGGTAGGCTCACAATCAGACTCAAATGTGCAGGATGATATAAACCTAACAGACTTCAAGTCAGGTGGGAACCATTCATTGGCATATGGTCTTGGTACCGAAATTTCGTTTGATTGATTGCCGAGGTTCTGAGATATTCGGTCTTTATGCTGTCTTATCATCTGGGTATCATGGTTGTTTCTTTTACCGAAAAATAACGGAGACGAAGTCTAGATCTTCCATGATACTATATATACGTGTACATATTGCATACGACCTCAATAAGTGATCAACAATCACATGTCCAACAAAACAAGTGATAATATATCACATTTATCCGGGAGTAAAGTTCGTCTCTTTGCTGTACGAAAGTACTGACCTGTTCACGGACTTGCTCCTGTGCCCTTCATGCATCTGAAAATCAAGTTCCTCATCAATAAGTGATTCTATCACATAGGGCTTGTTTTCAATCAAAATAAGTGAGTCTCTCACATCTTTTATACGTTCAAACGGATGATAAGCAGTATACTCATCGGTAAGATGAACTCTCGTGCATACCTTGATACGGGAATGTGTCGTGAGTGGATGTACACCGACAAGTAAGTATATCTCTTACAGTAAATCATATCTCCTAATTATGATTACATCTGATAAGTTAAGCTTAGGTGGATAACAATACCGATAATTGTGGTAAAATACTTATCTAAAGCTTTAAACAGAAATCAGAAACCGTTTTGACAAAAACCGTGCAGGTTATGATATGACCGGATTCGATCTCATCGGTTTGATGGTCCCGCTTGTTTTGAATAAGCCTTTTAGCATCTCACAGTTCTTATTCGCAAACATGAAAGACAACCTTCGAAGAACTGGATCTCGGACGACTGGCAAGAAATTCTGGATGTATCCGAGATTCATGCAAATGATCATGAATGCTCAACACCCCGATCTTCCCAAAGCTGACAGCGACATTCTCAAGATTGAAACTATGTTGGATCATTCCTTTAACTTATTCAAAGGTCACTCTGCTAAGAAATACACAGAATCAGACCCTCCTCGAAAGATGTTTGGTGCTCTGGCGAACAAAGAATACGTGGCTCCTGCGAATGACAAATGGCGTCACGACGACAGCCAGTCAGATGATGAAGAACTCGAGTTAGAAAAGAGGATGAAAGAAAAGCTCAAGCGCAAGCATGATTCATCTGATAGTGATGATGATGAAGAATGTGGTGATGGTGATGGTGGTGATGCTAGAGCGACAACAGCTAGTGCACCTGGCACTAGTAGTGCTGGTGGAGATGAACGTGTAGATTCCGATTATGTTCCGTCGGATACTGAGACCGAACGTGTGCAGAAAAAGAAAACGGCTGTCCTTCGAAAGAAGAAAGCTAGAAAGAACATTGGTTCTTCCTCGTCTGCTCAGCAATCCGTTCCTTTTGAGCCTATATAGGAAGCTGCAATGGATCCAAACTTTGGATTCACAGCTGAAGAAGCTTCTACAATGGTGCCGTCTCCTCCGAGATCTACAGAACCACCAACTGTAGCTACTCAACCACCTCCTGTGGTTACATCGGCTCCTGATACTCCAACAGTAACTCCTCAAGTTGCTCCACAAAGATCAATGGCTTCTGCAATCAGAGCGACTACATCTCAGCTTAGTTCTGAACGTCAAAGTCTATTCTCGGAAATGTCTCAAGATGAAAAGAACAGTTTCCTATTTTCTCAACTTGAAGCTGCTGCAGATAGTATTCAAAGGCAAACTGATTTCATCAGGATCACCAAGAATGATCAACTCAGTCAACTGGTGGAAATAAATACGTTGAAGTCCACTGTTGAACAACAACAAACTGTCATAGGACGCCAACAGGCCGAGATCGATCAACTTAAAGCTGAAAATGAAAGGCTAAAAGCGGCTGATAATGCTTGTGGGTTAGAGATGAATCATTTCAGACAAATCAGTGGTGTTCTTCAACAATCTGCTGAATCGGTCAAGGCAAAGTATAGTGAAATCAAGGCGTGGTACGACAGCCGAAATAAAACAATTGCTGATGGAGTTAAGATTATGAATAATAATCTCGAAATCGTCAGAAAACGTGTTGTTGTTTTGTGGGATGAACGATGCAAGCAACAGGAAGTGTTGAAGAAGCATGATCATGATTCTGAAGATCAAGGGAATCCAGATCCCTCAGCTATAGCTCAACAACCTCCAGCCTCTACATCTACACAGATCGTTGCTTACGAGCCTCCTCTGGTTGAATCTTCGCAAGGAACTTCTAGTGATGCATAGGCAGAATTGATGAAAATGCTCGAAAGTTCCTACGTTGAAAGCGACATGGCTGGTACTTCTAATGTTATTAGCTCTTCTGATATTGCCTTACAGGATGTACATCCTGTATCTGGTGAACTTTTAGAAGAAGGGGAGTTGGTAGATAATCTATCATATGAGGAAAAACTAGCTTTGGAAGAAATGAACACAGTTGATGATGCTGTGATTGATCAGATGCAAATTGAACCAGAAACAGCTGACACCGAGAATCTGGATGAATTAGTTTTTGAAGGCGAATTGAGTAAATCAACTTACGTTCATGCTGACGGAACTGAGTTTGATCCGTTCGATGAAGAATGGCCGAAAGAGAATCTTGAAGATATCAACGAGCAATTTAATAAACGCGATTCTTCAAATGATCCGGCAGACACATTCCAAGAATGGAGAAAAAGGTTTTTATCAAAGATCGAGAAACCAACTCCTCCAGAAGCGCAAGTTGATTACATGCAGTACATAAAAGAAAAGCCGCATGGAAAGATACTCAGCTGGATGTTCGTGAAAGATATTCACTGTGTGGCCATCAAGCGCGAACACGGCATCTAGTATTTCAATTCGTTTCTGAGTATCACATCTCTGCCATTCTATAACGCTGCTGCCTTAACGAAGTTGAAATTGATCAATCGCTCAAACTGTGCTGGAGCAACTTTGTTCGAAAAGAGATTGAAGTTCAATCGTCGAAACGGGTGGAAAGATGAACTTTACAAACCGTAGTTTCCGATCTATCAGCAGATCAAGTATACGTTAGATCCAGAGACTAACACGGGTCGATACAAGCTTATCTATCAGCCACCGAAAGTCATGGATAAAATTCCGCTGATGCCGATGAAATAGAATTTCTTGGAGAATATGCGGTTATGGTGTTACGATTCGGATACGCATGAAGCGGTGATTGTCTTTAAAGATCAGGAAAACTTCCGCATGCTAGATCCGATGTGGATTGTCAACATGTCTGCGGCCGACATCAACAAACTGTTTCGGCATGATATCTTCTATGAAGACGAGTACGCTCAACAAGCTTTAATGTTCTAACGCGTCGCTTATTTTTGCTTTTATCGTGGTATTCATGCCGGAAGCACCTGGTCCGCACAACACCGAAGATTGAAGACTCAAAGAACGAAGACCAAGCAACAGACAAAGGGGAGTTTGTTAGTACAGTTTTGTGTCTGTAACTTGTCTTGTTTCGTTGTATGTTAAATAGTCTTTTGTTATCAAGTCTGTACGTTCCGTCATGTCTACCTAGTCGGATATCCTCCTATCCTACTTGGTATGACAACTTGTCTTTGTATTTGTATCTTAACCTAATGCTAGTGTGCATTATGTTTAGAGGTTGTGTAATCATGCTTAACTGTCCATGCAATGCCTTAGTAGACTCTGTCCTTGTTTGGTTGTGACGAAAACAAGTGTTTTCGTCAGAATTCATCATGGCAAAATCCCTTTTAGTTTTCGTCATATATGTGTGGCGAAATCACTGATTTCGTCACACATGTTTTCGTCCAAAGGGTTTTCGTCCAAGGGTCAGTATATATACTAAGCATGTTTCACAGTTTTAGTTATGAGAGCATAGAGAGAAACTGAGAGTTTATCGTCAAACATTGTGTGTATGTGTTTGCAGTTTGTTCTTATCCTGTTAATCTAAGTGAATCTTTGATTATTTGTTTGTGTTATCCACTTTATATTGTTTGGTTTGCACCGTCACGGGGATTCCGCACCCGCGATCCTGTTTGTGATAAACAAGGATAGGTTACGTATCGGATCCTCCGGATAAAACGGACCTACAGTTTACCGAGGAGGAATTTCTTAAATGTTTCTATCTGCTTTACCACAGTCTCCTCCAGCTGTTCAAGAACCAACAATCACGACCGTACCAACTCAATCCGAACAAACAACACCCATGGCAGTTCCAACAGAAGCAGCAGCAGCCCAAGGTTCCTCTCAACCACCTCGAAGAAAAACAGGTGCAAAACCGACAGATAAATAAAAGATTACTATGCTCATTCATCAGTTTGAAGCATTCTCAGCCGCATCCAGTCATCAAGGGCAATTCATGATCGCTAATTGCCACACTTTGATCAAGAATCAGCTCGAGATGAACACCATGAAAGCGACGATTGATAGACAACAAGCCAAGATCAAAAGACTGTCAGACGCTAATGCTGCAAAGACAGTGGAGATTGAGAGGCTAAAGTCTAAGAATGAGGCACTTGAAAAGATAATACAAGATTTGGTTGAGCAAAACGCTACTTTCCATGAAACAAAAGAAGCTCGTGATGATAGGATTCTTGCTGGATTTCAAGATGTGTTGAAAACGTTCAGTGATGTCGTTGGAAAGGTCGGTGTATTGTGGGTGGATCAGTGTAGGCCTTACGATGTACTTCGAAAAAGGGATGAAGATGAAGAAGATCATGGTAATCCTGACAACGCTCCAAGTGGGTCACAACAGGGTATGTTTGCTTCTGGTTCGAATGTTGGTCCTCTAGCTATTGTGGTGTATAATCCAGCCACCACGCCGACTGTTCCGAATGAAGAATCTGCATGAGTGCATGTTAATACAATTCCTCGGGGTGAGTTACGTACCAAGAATAGAAATGACAAACTCAAAGGAGTAATTCCTGAGGGGGAGTCGTCCAGAAGGGTGGATTCGGAAAGTGGTGGTGAAGATGTTGGAGATTTAATTCCGAAAGAGTTGGAAAAGGATCAGGAACCTTCAAAGACTGTTGAGTTGAACATACATCCGTTTACTGGTGAGCCTTTAGTAGAGGGAGAGATTGTTCATGATCTAACAGAAGCCCAATTGACAGCCTTGTTTGAAATGGAAAATGTGATTCTATCTGAGGCTGAAGTTCCTCCAATTGATGGTGATACGAGTGAACTTGTTGGTGTGGATGGGATTGATTTTGTGAAGTCTGGTATCGACACAGAAAAACACGTTCATGAGGATGGCAGTGCGTTTAGCCCAATCGATGAAAGAATGTTGGGTAAATGTGAACAAGATATTCAACAAAGATTGGCTAACCCTGACACAGCTACAGATGATCTGCGTGATCCAGCAGAGAAAGAACGAAGACACGCAAAATGGCGAGCGAAATATGTGAGACGTATTCCTAAACCACAGCCTCCTCCACGACAGGTTGCTTACATGTAATTGGAGAATGATGAGTCAAAGGGGAACATTCTCAGCTGGATTTATGTCAAGGATCTGAAATGTGTGTCCATTAAGAGGGAATTTGGAATGCAGTACTTTAATTCTGTTATGAGGATTCTTACACTGCCACATTACAATGTATCTGCCTTGGCCACATCAAAATGATCAACTGAACGAACAATCCTCTGCTGAACCTATTTGAACGAAGGATTAGATGAGGAAAAAGAAACGCATGGAAAAATGAGTTATACCAGCCGTAGTTTCTTGAGTGCATTCAGATTCGTTTTACTTTTGATCCTGAAACCAACACAGGCCGCTATCGTCTCAAGTACAAGGCACCTGAAGTAATGACCGTGATTCCGTTATTGAAGATGCCTCAGGATTTCTTGGGAAATATGCGCTTGTGGTGCTATGACTCGGGCACGGCTAAAGCTGTGATTGACTTCAAGGATGACACGCCTAACTTTTGCATTTTTGACAGTATGTGGATTGTAAATATGTCGAAGAAGGATATTGCAAGACTTTTCAATAGCGAGATTTATCACAACGATGCAGATGCTCAACACGCAATGAAGTTTCAGCGGATTGTGCGTATTTGTTATTGTTACGAAATTAACTCGGGAAGCAAGTGGTCGGATACTCACAAAGGATGGTAGAAGTTTTGAAGATCGACGACCAAGCTGCAGCCAAGAGGGAGTTTGTTGGTGCACTTTGTGTCTGTAGCTTGTTTTAATGTTAATTTATGTTGTGCGTCGATCTTGAACACGTAATGTTTACGAAATGTTTATTGCGTTTGAATGTTGATTGGTTTGTAAGTTATGTTAACTGTGATATCCTCCTATCACATGTTAACATAACAGTAAGTATCTTATGTTTTATTGTCATCGAAATAGGATACAAGGAACATCCATCGAAATAGGATTAATATGCTCAGTTGATATCTATTGAAATAGACTTGTTGTCTATTTCGATAATAGATAATGTTGTTTCTATGTGATTGTTTGGTCCTGTTTCGATGTCAAGGGCCTGTATTTCGATGTATGCTCTCTGGCATGTCCTATAAATATCAGAGAGTCTCCCCTGTTTTAGTATGTGAGCACACCAGAGAGTTTGAGAGCATTCTTATTGAATCTGTAATGTTACTCTGCTGAAATATCAATACAGTGAATGTTTGAAGTGATTTCTTTGTTGTATTGATTGTGTTCTTGGCTTTGATTTGCATATAAACAAGGATTCTACACTTGATTGTGTGTTAACCAACAAGGAATAGGTTCTCTAGATCCTCCTTTAGGGACCTACAGTTTTTAGGTTATTAGATACCATTTTTTTTTCAGATCTATAAGAAGAAATATGTAAGACAAGTCAGGATTAGCTTACAAATTATGTAAGTCTCTTTATGGCCTAAAGTGGTCTCTTAGGGCTTGGTTTGCTGGATTTAGTTTTGTGATATTTTGGGATATGACATGTAGTGAGGTTGACCATCTAGTTTTTCAATTGGTGTTCGGGATCATATTACACCTACTTGGTAGTGATGATATAGTGATCACAAGGAATGATATCCAACAACTAAAAGATTATTTGTCCAGCATTTCCAGACTGATGATATGGGGAGAATTAGATGTCTCTAGGCATTGAAGTTGCATAACAGAAAGATTGTTGGTTGGAAACTTGGAATATCATATATATCTCTTTTGTTGTGTCATTAGTCGGTTCTTGAATTCTCCTTGTGATTCTCATTGGGAATTGAAACCACATTGTGGAGTAAAGCATATTAATGGAGCTCCTAAAAGAGGATTACTTCACAAAAATCAAGATCATATGGATGTTTAATGTTATTCATATGCACACTATGATGGATATCCTTTTGGTTGTGAATTAACTTAAAAAGCAATTTGTTTATTGTAAAAAAAGAAACAAATTGCAACAGCAAGGTTAACTGCAGAAGACAGAGTCTAGGTATTGAGCTGACAAATGTAACATGTGAACTTATTTGGCTGAAGCAACTTATCTAATAAATAATGTTTTGTAAGATTTCCCTAATGCGTAATAAAGCTCATATGTTATAATGAAGTTGTCTTGCATGATAGAACAAAGAATATAAATTAATTGTCTACCACGCTAGATAAAAGCTTACTAATGGAATCATTATAAGTTTATGATCAAGTGTGTCAAGTCTAGTAATCAACTCGAAGACGTGTGGACAAAATCTCAGAGTTCCTCATGTCGTATACGTGTATGAAACAAGATTAAATTATTTGTTATACGACCTTTAGGGAGTGCTAGCCCATGGGAGTTAGGTATTTTATTCTAAGTGTATATACATCAATAGTTCTACATGGTATCATCAAATCTATTAGAATAAGATATCTTTTAACCTAAACAGTTATTAATTAATCATTACAACACAAATTACAGTCAAATTTCATGGTGCTTCTATGTAGTAAAAATGGTCTAACTGAATCAAGAAACCTTTTTAATTTGTTTTCTATCATGAACCATAACAACCAACTTTGCTCCTACATTTCTTTTCTCTAATCTTTTCCTTGGTCATCTTTCTCCTATCTTGTTCCCGTGGTATTGATATTGTGCATTCACAAACAAAGTATCCGTATGTTTCTGACCATTCCACAAAAGAAACACATTGTCGAAGACATAGCCTTGTGGAACAACCTTTTGCTGCTATTGCAAGTCGTACCAACCACGAGTTTGTTCTATTATATGAACTACACCATAACATATTACGGATGCATATGAGGAAAAGGTACAGGTCGTTGTACCAATAGAAAAATGATCGTAATGGTTGCCGGTATAAGTATATATAACTTTCTAAAAACTGATAAAAAAGTATTTTCATGACAATCCAACCCGACTGAGAGTCACCCGACCCCTACTAAAAGATAACCCGCCTTTTGGACGCCCATCTTGCCACCTCTAATGGATATATTTAGGGCTTTTGCATAGCAAGATACCAATTATACCATGCTGCAAGTTTTAATTCTAACAACCAACTATAAAATTTCTCCAAAAATAGCAATACACTTCTATTTTATCTTGAAAATAACAACTTTTGCATGCCCCAATTCCTATTTTTGTCTTTTTGTATGGATTCCTTTTTAGTATTCTACAGACATGGGCACACAATTTTTTTTTAATTTGATTAAGTTTAGGTGAAAACAGAGTTTATCTTTGATTATTTTGACAAAATAAGATTGGATTGGAGGAAGCCAAGAAAGAGTTAGCAACAGACATTTTAACCAATCAAATTCATTATCTGGATCCCACTGGCACTAACAATGATAGCTTTCCAATTCTATACAAAATTTGATCTTGCAAAGGGTGAAAAAGGAAGAAAAGAGGGAATTTGAAGATTTACAAGGTAAATGGCTTAGGACTCATAGTAATGATATTTGGAGCCATAGTGTTCTTAATGCTAACCGGCCAAGTGAGATTGGGCCGCACTAATGTGGAAGAAATATACCAACTTGGACAGTTGAATGAGTATGAAAGGTAAGATGCACATGGAATTACCATTTTATTTTGCGGATTTTAAATAAGAAAATAGAATTTGTATTTGATTAATTTGGAACAAACAGGGTTTGTTTGGAAGAAGCTAAAAAAGAGTTGGCAGCAAGCATTGAGAAAGGAGTTTCTTTCATAAGGAAATGAAAGGGTGTGAGGGTGAAGTGGTATACAAGTGTTGATTCTCTTATCATGGCTTTGTTTATGATTTCATGTTCCTTATAATGTACCCAATCAAGTTGTACCTTAAATAGATGTATCAGAATACCTATTTATACTATGCTAATCTTATTACATCCATGGTTTTTAACTTTTTTATTGAAGGTGTACCACACAATGTGTCATATTAGGTTGGTTTTTAGGGTGGGTTTAAGACACTTTTAAACAATTGTGCGGCGGTAAAATAATAATTAAGTAATTTTATAATCTGATGTAAAGCTGAACAATGTATGTAAACTAGGATTCAACGGAAATCCATAATCCTTATTTAACCAAGATTAGGATTCTAATCTAGACTCCTAAGGGGTCGTTTGGTTCATGGATTTTAAAAGAATTGGAATTGCAATTGGAAAATATTTCATCAAAAATCATGTTTGGTTGATTTTTAATAAAAAATGGAATTAGAAAACATTCCACCAAATTCCATCAATCAAAGGAATTTAACAATCCTTCCTATTTGAGAAGGAATTTTAAACTTACCATTGAAATGTTTTTTATTACCAAGATACCCTCGTATTTCCATTCTTCACTGATTTAAATAAAAGATATTGAGGGCGAAATTGTCTTTTTAGTTTTTAACCATTATAATTCCATTTACCAATTTATAAACCAAAGACAATACAAAATTCTATTGGAATTAATTCCAATTCCCTTAAAATTCCAATTCCCTTTATTATTTTCAATGAAAAAAATGATTGCCACATGGCAAGTATTGAATGATGCAGGTACTATTCATTAAGTTGTTTTTTTTATATATAGATAATGTACCGATACCGAACAGAATAGAAGGTGGATAAATGAAAAAAATGATTGCCACATAGCAAGTATTGAACGGTGCAGGTACTATTCATTAAGTTGGTTTTTTAATATATATAATTCCTTTTAAAAAAAATTATGCGAACCAAACGGACCCTAATACTGTAGTCCAATAGCATTTACAATATGAAATATAAATAACACATTCTTTAACTCCACATAGAAGCGGCAATCCCTAATTAATGATTTGTGTGACAAACCATCCTCACATGAAATGGTTATCATTATATGAAATTGTCTATTTGATTGATGCCCGTTCATAGGATCTTTTAGTGCTTTATGGTATCGTTGTTAGAATAATAAAGTTAATGGACTCTTTAATATTGGGTTTATTGTTTAGCATGCTTAGCTAGAAACTCTATAGGTTCTCTGTTTGTTTCTTTGTTTTATACATTCAACTTTTGATAATAATAATAATATAAATATAATAATAATAATATTAATAATTCCCTAAGAAATTTACTCTCCACATGTTTATTAATTTGCATGGTACCAGAGCTGCATTAGATCCATGTTTATTGATTTGATTATTGAAGAATTTGAAGCAAATACCAGTTTCACGGTGAGTTTATCGCAGTAACAGAAAAAAAGGTAGCAATGTGTTGTGAAACAAGTCTAATAGCGAATAATAAAAGAAGAAGAAAAAAATAATGTAGAGAAAAAGAAGAACTGATATTCTATTGATTAGATGTGTTATACAATGAGATACAATATCCTATATATAGGAGAGGAGAACTTGGTGAACAAGATAATCTATATACGGAGTTGATAACCATGATATATATATATATATATATATATATATATATATATATATATATATATATAGGATTAGGTTCAAACGTGAACAATTTCTCCAGCGTGAACTGATCTGGACCATTGATTATTAGGATCTTGATATTTTAAATGGATGGCATGATTGTAATTATTAGGTTTTTTGATACCATTTAATTAAGCTAATAAGGGTATATATGTAATCTACATATCATATTGAACAACATCCCATTTATATCTACTTTTACGTTTCAAAATCCCACAAATATCTCTCTCTCACATATCAAAGCCAACATCAAAGAAAATCCCTTATTAGCTCACAGATCCGTCGCCCAGATCCAGGTCTCACCTTCATCGCCCATCCATCCATCAACCCTTCTTTCCGATCAAACATCTAGGGTTTCTGTTACTAATTTCACAAAAAAAACTTGCTTTCCACTGCCTATAGATTCCTTGTTTCGGCGTCTTCAACTGGTTTGATCCGCTTCGATCTCTTCGATACTTGAGTTTGTTGCAGTTCATAGATCAGAAATGGGGGAATTTGTCACTGCAAGGTGACGGCTTAAAAAACAGAGAACCAGTTGTAGAGAGAGAAACAATAAAAAGATTTGGGTTAGTGAGGTGTACGGCGGAGGGGATAAAGAGAGGGCAAGATAGTAATTTTGTTATGCCGGAAAGATTAAAGGTGGTGGCTTTAATGGGGTGTGTTATGTGTTTGTGTAATGCTGATAGAGTTGTTATGTCTGTGGCTGTTGTTCCTCTTGCTGCTAAACATGGGTGGAACAGTTCTTTCTTGGGCATTGTGCAGGTAGTATTCAGTATTCAACCCTTTGATTATTATTAGCTTTAAGCTTTTATTATATTTTAAGAAAAAGAATCATTGGTCATGTTTAAATTTGCATAATTGTACTAATTACTTGTTAAAGTATTGATTTTTCAAGTTTAGGTGTGCTGCATATTGAATTGGGTTGTGTTTTAATAGTATAGATTTGGGGTATTTGATTGACTTCTAGACTAACCGTTGTGATATAATGCCACTGTCACCTCGGCTTGTTAACGCTCCACACACCGCCCTGAGGCGCCAAAGATGGATTCGCCAAGCCCATAATGTGCGTTTCCATTGCTATGTGTAGGGGCCACCTAAAATCAACCAATCACTTTTTTTGGTTTTTTTTATAACTTTTAGTTAAACGACAACGTGATAGTTAAATGGTGAATTAGTTAAAAACCATTGTCTACGTGGCAGTGACGTGGTGGACGGCGTCTTTTGCTTAACGATGAAGATGTTGACGAAAACTCATCGGCGTCTTCCAGGCGTAGCTCCAAATTTCAACGGTCAGTTTCTTTATCAACTTAATCTAGTTAGAACATAAGGCTTCTACCCGTTTCAACGGCCGGTGCTTGTGTTTAATTGTGTTGATTGCTGTACGGTTTGGATCTTCGATCTGATTGTTTATAGTTACAACAATAAATCAGAGTGTTATCAACCAAACTGACAAGTAAAGTTAATGAACCTACTAATGCATCCAAACAAGTCCTTAAAAATGGTATTTGGTGGTCAAAACCAAAATGGATTTAGTTGCATGGTCATTGCATTATTGTCCTCCAACAGGCATCCCACGTGTAATGGGTTATGGTCGAATTGAATATATGGATTGGACTCATCCAAGTTATCTTTTAATCCTTGCTTTTTGTTAGATCTGTAATTCTATGTAAGTTAGGTTAGTGTTGATTGGATTGTTTTTTAATCCTTGCTTTCTGTTCTTTTTTTGCGTCTCTATCACTAGTCACAACAAAATACATGTACCTGCAGCCTCAATAATTTAATGATTTAAGTTTTCACTTGATAATTGCTTGAGATCTTTATTGAGATTTTGTTAGATCTGTAATTTTGCTTGTTTTTAAGGCGCTGTACACATGTGTATTCTGATTTTTGCTCTGGTTTTAAGGTGCTGTACACATGTGTATTCTGATTTTGCTCTGTTTTTAAGGCACTGTACACATGTGTATTCTGGTTTTGCTATGTTTTTAATGCGGTGTACACATGTGTATAGCGTCTGTTTTTGTGATATCTCATATTTTTTTTGTGTATTGAATGTGTAAAGTTGTTGATGTACACTTGTGAATTATGCAAAGTACTAATTGCTGAGTTTTTTGTGTTATTATAGGAGACGTCGTAAACGAGGAAAGTGGAGATAGAAGGTCGATAAGGATGATTCACGTATGAGGTCGATAAGGATGATTCACGTATGTTTGTTTGCTTGGTCGATAAGGATGATTCAGCATACAACGCGGCGAATAGTTGTAAAAGACTATGTCTTTTTTATTTTTTCGATTATGTTGCGTTTATTGTTTTCACGAAACTGGAACTTGTAATTATATGTTTTTTTTCGTTTGGCAAACATTATGGAAATTGTTATTTGCTTAATATAAAAGAGTTTTACGGGTTTTTGTTTATATGTATGTATTATGTAACTAATTACACATATGTACCATGCTGAGTACAAATGTGTACTGTTGAATTCATATCCAAGTACACATGTGTACACCGTTGAAATATGAAGGTTACGCGGATCTTAAAAATCATAATCCGAATTCTGGTGGTGAAATCTGAAAAGTAAAAATGAAATAAAAGATATTGTGGATAATGAATTTAAAATAGGAAAGATGTAACTTAATTTAATTATTAAAATAATGATTTAAATCTAATTTTTTATATAATTACAATCATACCCTTAACAACTAGAAAGGAAATCAATGGTCCAGATCAGTTCACGCAGTTCACGCTTAGGAGGTTGTTCACGCTGGAACCCTACCCTATATATATATATATATATATATAGGGTGGGGTTTTAAACATGTTGCAGGTTGATGATGATGATGATGATGATTATGACGAAATCTAATAGGGACGACTTTAGAAACTCATAACGAAATGCTAGATTTGTTATCTTATTTTGATTGAACTTGTTGTATTTTGAATTTCCAAATGTTGTACCTTGAATTTCCATGTTGTACTTGACAATTTATGCTATGAAATGAAATCGGTTTTGAATTAATTATTGTCACAAGTAGGGTTATGTGTGATGAGCAATCTATTTTGTCTCACTCTGATGTTTCCGCCATCGGTTGGGGTGTGACATATTGGTATCAGAGCCATAACTATAGGGAATTAGGTAGAATTGCCATTTTCGACCTAGTCTATAGTAGGTACCATACTTTGACCATTCTTGAATACTTGTTTAACTTGTTAATTCTTCCTATTTGCTTCTATCTTTTTCTTTTGTCTTAATACTTGCAGTATGTCTTTCCTAAGACATTTACATAATACACGTTGAAGACTTGAAGATAATCGTATTACAAACGAGACGAGTTCGCCAAATTAGGTGTGAAACCCACAATTTGTTGAACGACTCTCAATCCGCTTATGCTATTTTTGCACGAAATTACGCCATCAAGTTAGGAGTGAAATCCACATCTTGATGGTAAATTTCCAATTCAAACACTCGTGGACCCTCATCAAAGTGTCGGAATTAATTTCTTGACCCGCCGAGTACCAACCACATCTAGGGTACGATGTTGTCAAGTTAGGGGTGAAACCCGCATCTTGTCAACTAGTCCCATTCCTTGATTTTCAATCCCGCCAAAGTTTCGATTTTTTAATTGATTAGGGACGTGTAGTAACTGGAAGGGTAAGATACCGTTAATCGATTCTCGACGAAAGTATCTTACTTATAGGCCAAAGCACGTTTCCCTAATTCAAAAGGACTTTCGATTCACTTCGGAATTGTTGAAGTTTCTAAACCCGAAACACTCCCATGTTTTATCGAGCCTCTTTTTTATGTTATCTCAATTTCTATGTGATTTTTTATACTTGTTACCTCGTTCATTTCAAAACCGATGCACTATTCGCACGTCTATCGCAATAAAAAAACAATAATAATTCTCGTGAACAAACTAAATTTATACTCTTTTACGCAATCATACGTGTATATACTTTATGAATACTTGTTGAATCCATGAAATTTATGTGAATCATACGTGTTAGATGAATACCTAAATGCTTATACATGCAAAACATTATTTTTATGTTATGATTAAGTCTCATCCTTTTATGCTCTTTCGATTCTTTAGATGCCTCCCTACAACCTATCTCACATGGCCAAGAAGTCCAAATCTGGTTCGAAAAAAGCTTCAAATAGCAACAACGAGGATACGATATCGAAGAAGGATTTAGTGGGTTTAATCGCTGAACAAATGGCCAAGAAAATGGCTAAGGTTATTCCCGATATTGTGAGCAAAATTCAACCCGTTCCTGAATCCTCTAATGCCTCCGTAGATTCCAAGGTGGAAACACCTAAGACGACGTTCCTATTCAAGCAGTTCATGGCTTGCAAACCCCTAGAGTTCACTGGCAAAGAGGGCGCTACCGCACTACTTCAATGGTTCGATGCCATCGAAGCTACCTTCCTTCAAAGCGGTTGCCCTGACAACCTTTGAACCCAAAAAGCAATAGGATTGTTCCGATCGACAACCCTCAATTGGTGGACTTCTGAGCGCAACACACGAAGAAACGAAGTAGCCCATGCCCTACCTTGGGATGACTTGAGGAAACTAATGAGGGATGAGTTTTGTCCTCCCCATGAACTTCGGAAAGTAGAAAACGAATTCTGGAATATGAAGCAAATCGGGGATGATAACGCTGGCCTCACTGCCCGATTTAAGCAGCTCAGCATCCTGCGCCCTGGCCAAGTTGACACTGTTGACAAAGCCATCACCAAGTACATCCATTGCCTCCCCACTTCGATTATGAACCTCGTAGAGTCAGCTTCACCTAAAACTCTCAAGGACACCTTTCGTTTGGTAGCCCGACTCAATAACAGCTGTGTTATTCGTGGGACTTCTGATAAGGTTCCATCTAAGAACGCGCACCAAGCTACCACTGATACCACCACCACCACCAAATCACCCAAACCATCGTCCTCAAAGGGTAAAGACAAGAAGCGGAAGGATTCAAGCCAAAATTGTGCGGTTGTTACTCCGAAAAACCCTAAACCCCTTAAATCAGTCGCTGCTACGCCCAACCCTGAGCCACAAAGAAAGAACTACACTGGGACGTATCCCAAGTGTAACACTTGCTTCTACCATCATCCCAACAACACACCATGCTGCTTATACGCAAACTGTAACTGGTTTAGGCATCTCGCGGACCAATATCGCAGTGGTCCAAACCACTGGCTAGCCAAAACCAAGCCATAGTAGCCCAAAACCCCACACCTAATCAAGCCCAACCTCAAGCTGCTACTGTTCGAACATGCTTCAAGTGTGGCGATCTTAACCATCTTGCCAACGTCTACCCTCAATGCGCCAACAAAAACAACAATCCACAGCAGCAGAAGCAATAGCAGCCTCAGCAAGCTCGAGGCAGAACTTTCGTCATCACCGCCGCTCAAGCGCAAAACGCCAACGACGTCATAAATGGTACGTTTCTCGTCAACAATGTCTATGCATTTTGTTTATTTGATACTAGCGCAGATAAAAGTTTTGTATCCGTTGAATTCGAACCTATGCTTAAGTGTAGACCATCTAAGTTGCCTAAATCGTTTGCTGTCGAAGTCGCTAATGGTAAATCCGTCAAAGTCGATTCCGTTCTTTCTAAGTGCTCTTTGAACCTCAACGATCATACATTTTCAACTGACTTCATACCTATGCAAATGGGTAGTTTTGACATCATAGTAGACATGGATTGGCTTAGGTGAGTTCGTGCTGAAGTCATTTGTTCCAATAAGTTCATTCCTCTTCCTCTTCCTAACCGTCATTCCTTACACGTCTATGGCGAGAAACCTTCTAAAGGTCTCAAGCTTATGTCATGTGCTCAAGCGAACAAATACTTGCGCAAGGGTTCTTTCGCCTTTCTTGCCCACGTTGTGGAAAAGAAGGATAAAGGCCCAAGCATAAGTGATGTTCCTGTAGTTTATGACTTTCCCGATGTTTTTCCTCACGATCTCCCTGGTCCTCCACCTGCTCGTCTGGTCGACTTTCGTATTGACCTAGTGCCTGGCGCTACGCCTATCGCTAAGTCTCCTTATCGTCTAGCACCCTCGAAAATGCAAGAGCTGTCAGGCCAACTTCAAGAGCTTCTTGATAAAGGCTTTATACGCCCTAGTACTTCTCCTTAGGGCGCTCCGTTCTGTTCGTCAAGAAGAAAGATGGATCTTTTCGGATGTGCATTGACTATCGTGAGCTCAACAAACTTACAGTAAAAAACTGTTATCCTCTTCCTCGCATCGACAACCTCTTTGATCAATTACAAGGCGCGACTTATTTTGCCAAGATTGATCTCCATTCTGGTTAACATCAACTTCGAGTCCTCGAAGAAGATATACCCAAAACCGCGTTTCGTACACGTTATGGTCATTACGAGTTTGTGGTCATGCCCTTTGGTTTGACCAACGCACCTGCGGTTTTCATGGACATAATGAATCGTGTGCGTAAATCTTATTTAGACTGTTTCGTGATCGTTTTCATCGACGATATTCTCATATATTCCAAGACTCAAGAAGAGCATGAGCGACACTTGCGTCTTATCCTTCAGCTTTTACGCGCTGAACGTCTTTACGCCAAATTCTCCAAGTGTGATTTTTGGCTAAAAGAAGTTCAATTCCTTGGTCACACCGTCAACGAACTTGGTATTCACGTTGACCCTGCAAAGATTGAAGCTGTGAAGAATTGGTTGCTCCTAAGTTTCCGTCTGAAATCCGTTCGTTCCTTGGTCTAGCTAGTTACTATCGTCGTTTCATTTCCAACTTCTCAAAAATCGCCGTTCCTCTCACTTCCTTGACTCAAAAAGATATACCTTTTATTTGGGGTCCTAACTCCTAAACAAGAGGAGTCTTTCCAAACACTGAAGGAAATGATTTGCAATGCTCCTATCCTTGCTCTTCCTGATGGTAATGACGACTACGTCGTGTATTGCGATGCTTTGAACCTTCATCTTGGTTGTGTCCTTATGCAACGAGACAAGGTTATCGCTTACGCATCGAGGCAACTCAAAATACATGAGAAAATACTAAGTGTGTGGTCTTCACCGGCCACAAGAGCCTTTAGCACATCTTCAACCAAAAGGAACTGAACATGTGTCAGCGTCGCTGGGTAGAGTTGTTAAACGACTATGACTACGAAATTGCTACCATCCAGGCAAGGCGAATGTAGTGACCGATGCACTTAGTTGTAAAACTGTTGCCAAGGGTATTCGTTGCTTTCAACTCATCCATGATTTTCAAAACCGCATTCGTGAAGCTCAATACGCATCCGTTAACGAGGGTAACCTCTATAACGAAATGCAATGTCGTGCAAAAGGAAGTCTTGTAACCAAGTCTGATGGTCTTCTATACCACCTCGATCGTGTCTGGATTCCTAATCGTGATAACCTTCAAGAACTTCTGATGAAGGAGGCACACAAATCGAGGTATTCTATTCACCTTGGTGCTGATAAGATGTATCACGACATGCGTACGTCTTATTGGTGGCCTGGAATGAAGAAAGATATCGCCACCTTTGTTTTGAAGTGTCTCACTTGTTCAAAGGTTAAAGCTGAACATCAACGTCCCTCTAGCTTGCTCGAACAACCAGAAATTCCTGTCTAGAAATGGGAGAGCATCGCGATGGACTTCATCACTAAAATTCCTCGTACTTCATCTGCTCATGACAATATTTGGGTGATCATTGATCGGTTGACCAAATCCGCTCACTTTCTCCCCATTCGTGAAGATTACAAAGTCGAGAAATTGGCTCATATCTACACGGATGAAGTCATTTATCGTCATGGTATCCCCATTGACATTATTTCAGACCGTGATGGTCACTTCACTTCTCGTCTTTGGAAAATGTTTCAATCCCCTATGGGTACGCATCTCAATCTTAGTACCGCTTTTCATCCTCAATCTGACGGTCAAACCAAGCGTACTATCCAAACTCTAGAGGATATGCATCGTTCTTGCGTAATCGATTTTGGTGGCAACTGGGATATGCACTTGCCTTTGATCGAATTATCTTACAATAACAGCTACAACGCGAGTATTCAAATGGCACCGTTCGAGGCATTGTATGGTCGTAAGTGCCGTTTGCCTATTATTTGGCACGTGATCGGAGAAGATCAAATCACCGGTCCCGAGCTTATATGTCACACCCCGATTTCCACGTGTCACCGGTGGGCCCGGTGGGGGAGTATCGTGACGTGGTTGGCAACATAATAGTCAAACAACACAATAATCAATATGCACAGCGGAAGCAAATTTAAAAGATATAATACAACCGAATTTAATATTGTAATTTCAAATGTCACAATATTCGGAAGTTTATCCACAGATGGATCGTAAATAAAATAGTATTAATGGTTCAACAGACTTCAGGCATCTTAAGCTTGCGAGACTAATAGTGATGCTAAGGAGAAATCCCAGCCAATTACGCTTAGTACCTGCATTTAATCTTTTTGGAAAAATACGTCAGTTTACACTGGTAAATACAATCAACTGACTCATTTTGGAAAATGATTGAAAATTGATTTGGATGCACGTGGCATAAACATTTTATTTAACTTGGGAGAATTATTTAATATTATAATCTTGTGAACGAATTACATGTTCCTTGTGCGTTCAGTAGCCCGGATCTTGTCCGGGTTAAAGATCAATAGACACACCACAATATTCTTTTGTGCACTGACGGGTGTACGCCTACACCCCGCGCTTAAGTCGTGGCCATTTCGTAAAATGATGCCAAGGATATCCGGGACATGGTCATTAACCCCCCAAAGGCTTTAAGTAAAAAGACTGTTTAAACGAGCCGATCAAATTGTTCAATTACCCACCAAACGATGGAGACTTTGATGCCCGATCAAGCGGTATGTTATATACCGTAACCCAAGCCTGTATAGGGAAAATAAGTTAAAAGTATTTACCTGAGCAATGTATAAATCACAATAAGCAAATTGCAAGTAGCTTTTACTGGTTCTCCTAATCTGGAACGAAGGTTTATAATAACCTATTAGAATCCTAACGGGTCTTTAATTAAGCTTAAGCTTAGACCGGCTAGTTTTCAAAGATACGGTTCGTACGCACGATTAAGCGAAGACCGGATAGGATGTGATTTAGACCCGACAAGTTCAGAGACTTGTTTAATATGGGTCCTTCATGCACATTCTGGATTTTGAGATAAAACCTTTAAGGTTTGACCCGTTTAGGCTAGTTTATGTAAACTTGTTACATAAACCGAACCGAACGCGTAATAAGCGTAACGGGTAATAATGAGAGCCCTTTACAGGTTTCCTAAGTTAATATGCTCCAAATATGTTGTGACATCAGTAAGGTGTCTTTTATTATGCCCGAAACGAATTTAAACACAAACTATGCCCAGTAGGGGTAGTTTGGTCATTTTAAAGGTTGTAAAAGAGTTTAAGTAGTATCCTGAGTTACAGGTCTGATGTAATCATCAAAAATACTTAGTTTACTGATTTATAACAGTAAGGTATTGTAGGTATGTGAAATTTATCAATTATAACCAAACTATGCCCCGTAGGGGTATTTTGGTAATTTCACATAAGCCGAAAAGCTCAAAACTAAAGTCTGAGTTTAACAACCTTTGCTTACTGTTAAAATATTATAATTTGCCTCAAATATCAGTAGGTATCAACCCTTGTATGTTTAAAATAATTCTAATACACACTATGCGTTAAAAACACTTAAAAAGGCGATTAAAGGCCATTTCCGGGTTTGATACTTAAATCTGATATTTTTATTTTTCCAGAAGGCTTAAAATAATTTATTTATCATATGTGATCAGTAGCAAAAGGTTTGGAGTCGTTTAGATATGTAAAACTCATTTTATAGCCCGTAAGGGCAAAACCGACAATTACCGGATTAAGCCTACGACTATAAGTTATGCTCAGCCTAAAATTAATTAAAAATCTTTAAAAATCCCAAAATAATATATTACATCAGTGGGTAAAAGATTTGATATCAAAAAGTAGGCTTAACTAGGCTATACGCTAATTACGCCGTTTTATTAACATAAAACTTTAATTTTACGCTAACGAGCATAACTCTTATTCTACACCTCAAACTGATGTCAAACTTTGCATACAAGTCTATATATTAGTAATTAAGGTTTCTACTCTTTTACATTTCCAAAAATCACGTTTTAAGGTAATAAGGGCATAACGGTCAACATATGAGCAATTAACGGAAACATGCATATTAATTGGATAACTAATGAACCAAGGTGTAACATCACAGAGGGTTATTCTAACATGTAACCTAGTCCAATTAAAGCTCTGAGGCATTTCTAAAACATGCCTAAACGGGTCAGAACTGAAAGTCAAAGTGAAAGTCAAACTATGTGACTTTCGGTTCCGAACCGGGTATTTACAGGAATTTGTCGGGTTGAACATGTTTAGACATGTTCTTACACTTATTACCAAGTTATAACAATGATCAAACAGGTTGTATATGATCTACATTGCTAATCATGTATAAATTGCAATTAAAACATTCTGTTGACTTTTTAATTACACGTTTGACCTGACATTAGACCTAGTTAGAGTGGGAATCAGGGGGAACCCTTTTGAGGGTTTATTACCCACATAATTACCAACTTATAACTACTTTTAATTCGAGATATGACTGAGCCATTGTGGACTAATCTCGAAGTCAAACCGTAATTACGACGGTTTGACTTTTAGCTAAATAACTAAGCTAAACTCAATTAAAGAAGGATTAGCTAACTTACAAAAGTCCTAAGCTTGATTAGTGATCTCTTGGGAGTGCCTTGGAGCTCCAGAAATGATCAGATAGCTTGAATGAAGGTGTGAAGACTTGTTGCAAGTTCATGGTCCTTTTATAGTGAAAATTTCACCACAAATCTTTGACACTTGGGGTCTACAACCCACCACAATTGATCAACACATGTTCCTAGTGCTTAGGGGGTGTCTAGGGGTCGACCTTTATGTTGAAAATTGGATGAAATCGAGCAGAAAGCACTCAGCAGGCAAAAACCCAAGAAATTCGGAACTGGGCATTCCCCCACGTGTCGCGACGGTTTCTCCCGTGGGCTTCGCATGTCGCGACGCCCCCCGCGTGTCGCGAAGGTTTTCCCGACTCCCTTCGCGTGTCGCGACGGCATGTCTGCACAAATCTAAATTTTAGATTTTTGCGATTTGATCCTTGGCTCTTCAAACTTCGATTAGGCACTTGTTTCTTGCATCTTGAACTCTCATAATCGATTTGCAAGGGCTTTAAAACATATACCCACTTTTTTAAGTCCCCGGTTAACTTTATTGTTACCCGAAAAGTCCTAACTTTCAACGTTTATGTTTTAACCCTTCGCACACGAATTTGATCATAACTTTCTCATACGATAACGAAACTTTACGAAATTTAAATCGTGTATTCTAGTGAGCATAATTAGTCATTACAAAGCTTCGGGTTTGTCAAAAGGTCACTCAGAGGTATAACTTAAACATGTTGACACATTTAGCCCCTGTAGTTTGAAATCTCTCACTTTTAGCTTCGCATGATCCATGATTTATTCGTCGGATGTTATAAACATCATGTAGGGTTAATGTACATTATATTTATTCACTGTTGACATTTAGAATACGTATATTCACATACTTTCCATGTTTGTCAACTTTAGTCCTTCTATAATATTCTTTCACACGTTTTAAACATATGACACGTGTCAACACATTATAGGACGTGAATTTTCGAGGTGTTACATCCTCACCCCCTTAAAATAAATCTCGACCCGAGATTTACTGAAATAAATAGGGGTACTTTTCTTTCATCGTGGATTCAACCTCCCACATATATTCGGGACCTCTACGGGCATCCCATTTGACCTTTACAATAGGTACATTCTTCCTTCGAAGCTTCTTTACCTGTCGATCTTCGATCGACAAAGGTTTTTCCACAAACTTCAAGCTCTCATCTATATGCACATCTGTATGTGGTATAACCAGTGATTCATCAGCGAAGCACTTCTTCAGATTGCAGATGTGGAACACATTGTGAATTCCACTAAGCTCTTCCGGTAAGTTTAACTTATAGGCAACTGACCCGACACGTTCGATAACCTCGAAAGGTACTATGTATCTCGGGCTTAGCTTGCCTTTCTTACCAAATCGCATCACTCCTTTCCAGGGTGATACTTTGAGCAACACTTTATCACCTACTTCGAAGTGAAAAGCTTTACGCTTCGGATCTGCATAGCTCTTCTGCCTATCTCGGGTAGCTTTGAGACGGTCACGAATCTGGACAATCTTGTCCGTCGTTTCAAAGACTATCTCTGGTCCTGACAATTGGACATCTCCAACTTCTGCCCAACAAATGGGCAATCTACACTTTCTACCGTATAATGCCTCAAAAGGCGCAGCCTTAATGCTGGTATGGTAGCTATTGTTGTAGGAGAATTCGACTAAGGGTAGGTGCTTATCCCAACTACCACCCAAATCGATCGCACATGCACGTAGCATGTCCTCCAACGTTTGAATAGTACGCTCACTCTGACCGTCAGTCTGAGGATGATAAGCCGTACTAAAATTCAAACGTGTGCCCAAAGATTGTTGGAAACTTTTCCAAAAATGGGATGTGTACCTAGTATCTCTATCAGAGATAATAGCCACAGGTATGCCATGTAAGGCTACAATCTTATCAACGTATAACTGGGCTAACATGTCGGAGCTATAAGTCTCCTTGATGGGTAAGAAATGTGCTGACTTAGTCAGTCTGTCAACTATAACCCATATCGTATCATTGCCTTTCCTTGTCTTTGGCAACTTTGTGATAAAATCCATCGTCACCATTTCCCACTTCCACGTAGGAAGTTCAGGCTGTTGTAGCAAACCTGACGGTTTTTGATACTCGGCTTTGACTTGCGCACATGTCAAGCATTTAGCTACATGGGTGGCTACAGACTTTTTCAAGCCTATCCACCAATAATTTGCCTTTAGATCCTGGTACATCTTATCAGCTCCAGGATGAACAGAGTATTTGGAACTATGGGCTTCCTGGAGGATGACATCTCGAAGTCCTCCATAAATTGGAACCCATATTCGTCCATTTAATCTTAGAATTCCATCCTTGCTAAGAGTTAACTGCTCCTCAGTTACTCCTAACTTTTCATTAGGATAGTTAGCTTCCAACACAGCTTCCTTCTGTGCAGCTAACAACCTTTCAATCAAATTATTCTTTATCTCCATGCGCTTGGCGTTGATTCGGATAGGTTTCACCCTCTCCTTTCGACTCAAGGCATCGGCGACTACATTCGCCTTGCCGGGATGGTATCTGATTTCACAATCATAGTCATTTAAAGTTTCCATCCAACGGCGTTGCCTCATGTTTAATTCCTTCTGATTGAACAGATGTTGAAGGCTCTTGTGATCAGAATAGATCACACACTTGATTCCATATAGGTAATTCCTCCACAGTTTTAGTGCGAATACAACGGCACCCAGCTCCAAGTCATGGGTGGTGTAATTCTTTTCGTGCACCTTTAACTGTCTTGAAGCATAGGCAATAACCTTGCCTTTCTGCATAAGTACACACCCCATGCCAGTGTGCGATGCATCGCAGTAAACCACGAACTCTTCTATTCCATCTGGCAATGTCAGAACTGGGGCGTTGCTCAACTTTTGCTTTAGAATATCAAAGGACTCTTGCTGCTTAGGGCCCCAAATGAACTTTACTTTCTTCTTAGTCAAGGAAGTTAGGGGTGCAGCAATCCTTGAAAAATTTTCGATGAAACGCCTGTAATATCCTGCCAATCCCAGGAAGCTACGAATCTCTGTAGGCGTCTTTGGCTCTTGCCAGTTCATAACTGCTTCAACCTTAGCGGGATCCACTTGCATACCACGCTCACTAACCACGTGTCCAAGGAATTGGACTTCTCGAAGCCAAAACTCACACTTAGAGAAATTGGCATAGAGTTTCTCCTGATGTAGAAGTTTGAGAATACAACGTAGGTGTTTCTCATGGTCAGCTTGACTCTTCAAATAGATAAGAATGTCGTCGATGAAAACGATGACGAATTTATCTAAGTACGGTTTGCAAACGCGATTCATGAGATCCATGAACGCGGCAGGTGCATTAGTGAGCCCAAAAGGCATCACTAGGAACTCGTAATGACCATACCGAGTCCTAAATGCTGTTTTATGCACGTCTTCATCTTTAACCTTCAGTTGATGGTAGCCTGACCTCAAGGTAATCTTTGAGAAATAACTTGCTCCTTGCAATTGATCGAACAAATCGTCGATCCTGGGTAAAGGATACCTATTCTTGATCGTGACCTTATTAAGCTCACGATAGTCGATGCACAGACGCATCGATCCGTCCTTCTTCTTGACAAACAGGATTGGCGCTCCCCAAGGAGACGAACTAGGTTTTATGAAACCCTTGGCTAGCAATTCGTCTAGCTGTGTCCTCGATTCTTTCATCTCCGTTGGAGCCAACCTATAGGGTGCTCTGGCAACTGGTGCTGCTCCGGGGATGATGTCAATCCTGAATTCCACTTGCCTACCTGGTGGCAAACCAGGTAGTTCTTCCGGAAAAACTTCTGGGAATTCAGAGATGACAGGGATGTCTTCTATCTTCGGCTTGGGCTCATCAATGATCACTTGTGCCATGTAGATGACACAACCTTTCTTTAGACATTTTGAAGCCTTGAGCATAGTCACTTGCTCAGGCAGCCCATACTGGGTATCTCCCCGAATGGTAAGTGATTCACCAGACGGAGTCTTTATTACCACATGTTTCTTGTTGCAGACGATTTGGGCTTGGTTGTGAGATAACCAGTCCATACCCAGAACTATGTCAAAACCGGCTAATTTAAATGGAAGTAGAGAGACAGAGGAAAAGAATGGTTCTTAATGGATATAACACATCCATCTAGCACAGTTGAGACGGTTTCTAAGGTGCCATCTGCTAACTCCACCTCATAATTCACATTTAAGGTTTTGACAGGTAATTTCAGCAATTCACAAAACTTACTATCTACGAACGACTTATCAGCACCTGAATCAAAAAGTACTCTAGCATATACGTCATTTACAAGGAAAGTACCTGTAATAACGTTGTCATCTAGAATCGCTTCCTTTGCGTCCATTCTGAAGACTCTAGCATTAGTCTTCTTGGCCTCCTCAGGCTTCTTGGTATACTTAGGGTAGTTGGTTTTAATGTGGCCCTTTTCATTGCAACGGTAGCACGTTGCGTCTTTCATCTTCTTGCAATCCAAGGTTTTGTGATCCGTGGACTTGCATATCCCACATGCATAGGGTTTTGACTGAGTCTGCGAGTTCGACTCAAGTCTGCACTTTCCAAAGTGCTGTTTCTTGCATATCTTGCATTTGGGCTTCTCACCAGAGTGATGCCCATCCTTCCTTGACTCTGATCCTTTCTTGTTGTCACCGTTCCTACGGTGTTTCTTGTTCGATCTACGTGAACCATCATCTTCACGTTTTCTCTTCTCAGCCTCTTTGTTTTTCAGCGATCTTTGTCGGACCGCATCCAGAGTAAGTGACAAAGATATGTCAGCTACAGACCTGAAGGTAGCTGGCCGAGAAGCCTTTACGCTTGCCTTGATTTCCGGGGCTAACCCACCGATAAAACGAGCGATTCTTTTTGGCTCTGGGGTTACCAGATATGGAACCAACCGGGACATCGTGTTGAAGCTCGTTAGGTAAGCTTGACAGTCAAGGTTTGTCATCACCAATGATAGAAAATCAGATTCTATCTTCTCCACCTCATGCTGAGGGCAGTAATTTTCCCTGATAAGGGCAACAAATTGATCCCATGTCATATTGTACAATGGGATTTTCCCGGTGGCTTGAATCAGAGATCTCCACCATGCTAAAGCTTCACCCTTAAAGGATTGCGACACAAACTTAACCACATCCCTTTCAGCGCATCCGCTGATATCTACCACCGTGTCCATCTCGTCTAACCACGTCATGCAGTCGACGGCTCCCTTTTCCCCAGTAAAATCCCTGGGCTTACAAGACACGAAGTACTTATAGGAGCAACCCTTGTTACAGGGTTCTTGATTCAGCACTATATGCTGAGATGGGACACTTTGATGGTTGGTGGACTGACGATCATCATCATCTTTCTTGGGCCCGTCCTTTTTGGGAGGAGGCTTGCTATGAGCCTCAGAATGTGTCTTGGGCTTTGAATGTGGTGCAGATTGGGTCCTACTTCGAGTCCCACTGTAATCTTCGTACTGCCGCTCCAAGGTCCTTGTAACTGCGCCATCTACTAGTGCTTTCAATTCAGCACCCGTCAAAGTAATTCGGGCGTTATCGTTTTCCTCCACTGGATGGCTATTTATTTCGTCAGAATTAGCCATTTCAATTGAACTGTTACAGAAAACAAGGACAATAGTTTATTTGGGAGTTTATTATGGAATTGTCTTTATGGCAATTCAGTAACCATGGTAACAGAGACCATATTTGGTTAATTTATATATCATATTTATTTAGGATTTCTATTATAATTTATCCTAATTATAAAACAATAACAGTTTTATTTGTGGCACAAAAGGCCTAGTCACAAGGACACTTTTAATTTAATCTATGATTTCAGAGAATCAAAACATTAAGGTATACTGGCACAATAGGCCTAGTCACAAGGACGTTTATAAATTATAAGCTATGATTTCAGAGAATCAACGCATGAAGGTTTGAACCTAGTTCATTACCTTTATTTGACAGGGAGTCATCGCTACCACTGTCTTTTGGCTCATATGCAAATAAGCAGGGCCCGTAGGCACTATATTACCACGTATGGTAAAAATATGATCATCTTAATTGATGATTTAACCCATGATTCAGAGATCATATAATTGGGTTTAGGAATCTTCTAAAGAATCCTTTTATAAATGACGTGTGTGATTTTAAATGAATCACGTCTGCCAGGTGTGTTAACATGTTTACAGATGTTAACAGAGATTTGAATCTTTTGAACAGGTCTTACCATCTTGGCCCGGTCTTATAATGACCCAAAGGCTAGGTTTCACACTTTAAGATTCTTAATTAATAATTACATAGGCAGATTATTTCAAAAGGAATGATTTTAATTTATTTATTTCATTTATAATTTATATATGCACACAATGGCAAACATGAAATTTATAAAACAAACATTCCATTTATTTATTAAAATATTACACGCTGCCCTAAACGGGTCTTTTTCAACAAACAAGTACCCACGCAGGGGTTAATCAATATGCTAGTCCACGCAGGGACTTTAAACAAACATAATAGTCCACGCAGGGACCTTAAACAAGCAAACTAGTCCACGCAGGGACTTTAAGCAAACATCATACCCTCGCAGGGGTTAACGGAATATAGACCCACGCAGGGGTCAAAACAAACACACATACATACCCTCGCAGGGGCTTAACAACAATTGGAAGGATTCAGTGATCCTTCTTGTTCTTCCCTTTGATCAAGCTTGCCAATCCTTGGAAGAAGCTCTGTCTCTCCCTACGGTCACGGTGGAAACCTCGCTCTACTTCATCCAACCTTTGTAGGATTTCCTCCCTTTCTGGGGGAGAAAACCGTGGCGGCTGCGATTGCGTCCGAATAATAGGCCTAGGAGGTATCTGGTACCCATGTGTTGGGTACCCTACTCCCCATGGATCTCCATAGGGTCCTTGGGTGTTGTAGTTCGCCGCTACCATGTAGGAGTCGGCCTCCGCGTAACCATAGTTGTGGTGAGTCGGCGGTTCAAGCGGGTTATACGCCATGGAACCCGTATATGCCGGAATTGGATTGTCAAAACCCATTGGCGGTGGCTGTGGTACAGCTGGGTTGGAGGGTCCACCCATTTGTGGGTCCTCCTGATGTGGCGGATAGTGGCTGCCACTGGATTGACGTGGGGAACTGAAATAGAAATCCCCTGCTCGTGACGACATGCGCGCACCGGTTCTCCTTCGCCTTGGCGGTTGCGGAGGTGCCGGTTGCACTGGCGGCGGTGGAGGCGGTGGCGTGACTGCCACGAATCTGGAATCCACAGAGGGATCCTGTTGCTGTTGCGGCTGCTGCTGCTGAGGAGGCGACGAATGGTGAGGAGGTGTATAGTACCACTCGTGCCTGGTGAACATAGCTTGAAAGCTATCTGGATCAACATAGGGTGATCCATGGAAAGAAGATCCGTCGGAGATCTCGATCGGGTGGTTTGGAGTACCACTTGCAGGTTCGACGGGGTCCGTATCCTCGTCCATGTCGTCCGCATTATCACCGGAGAAGTGATCGTCTGGCCCCAGTGGGTTAAAACCCACGGGTTCTTGCACGTAGCCTACCGGATTAAACCGGCCCCGAAAAACTGGTGTGGGGTCCCCGAAAGAATGATGCGATAAGGATCGCTGCAATGGTATATACGAGGGCTGAGGGTTGTTGGGCTTGTACTCCGGTTGTGGCCCATAAGGGTTTTGGACTGGAGGAGTAGAGCTGTGTGATACCGATCGCCTGGCTGGTTCAAACAAGTTCCTCCTATTCTGCCGAGGGTCGTCACTCTCGGTGGTAGATGGAGCTCGCACATTTGAAGGTCCAGCTTCATTATCATTGGGGGCGGTGATTGGCCCCTTGCCCCTTCCTCTTCTCCTGAAGAATCTTGGCGGCATTTTGTTAATCCTGTCAATGTAGCATGAGATACCAAAACAATATATATAAAAATAAAGGACAACACAAACAAAGTGGAATTTGTCCTATGTTATATGTCTAGACTCGAAAGTTTAGAATTGTGCAATTGTGTAACTGAGATTAAACACAAAAGGCTAGTGTTTAATTCACTCAGTGTTGGCTCTGATACCAACCTGTCACACCCCGATTTCCACGTGTCACCGGTGGGCCCGGTGGGGGAGTATCGTGACGTGGTTGGCAACATAATAGTCAAACAACACAATAATCAATATGCACAGCGGAAGCAAATTTAAAAGATATAATACAACCGAATTTAATATTGTAATTTAAAATGTCACAATATTCGGAAGTTTATCCACAGATGGATCGTAAATAAAATAGTATTAATGGTTCAACAGACTTCAGGCATCTTAAGCTTGCGAGACTTCTAGTGATGCTAAGGAGAAATCCTAGCCAATTACGCTTAGTACCTGCATTTAATCTTTTTGAAAAAATACGTCAGTTTACACTGGTAAATACAATCAACTGACTCATTTTGGAAAATGATTGAAAATTGATTTGGATGCATGTGGCATAAACATTTTATTTAACTTGGGAGAATTATTTAATATTATAATCTTGTGAACGAATTACATGTTCCTTGTGCGTTCAGTAGCCCGGATCTTGTCCGGGTTAAAGATCAATAGACACACCACAATATTCTTTTGTGCACTGACGGGTGTACGCCTACACCTCGCGCTTAAGTCGTGGCCATTTCGTAAAATGATGCCAAGGATATCCGGGACATGGTCATAATAAGTTAAAAGTATTTACCTGTGCAATGTATAAATCACAATAAGCAAATTGCAAGTAGCTTTTACTGGTTCTCCTAATCTGGAACGAAGGTTTATAATAACCTATTAGAATCCTAACGGGTCTTTAATTAAGCTTAAGCTTAGACCGGCTAGTTTTCAAAGATACGGTTCGTACGCACGATTAAGCGAAGACCGGATAGGATGTGATTTAGACCCGACAAGTTCAGAGACTTGTTTAATATGGGTCCTTCATGCACATTCTGGATTTTGAGATAAAACCTTTAAGGTTTGACCCGTTTAGGCTAGTTTATGTAAACTTGTTACATAAACCGAACCGAACGCGTAATAAGCGTAACGGGTAATAATGAGATCCCTTTACAGGTTTCCTAAGTTAATATGCTCCAAATATGTTGTGACATCAGTAAGGTGTCTTTTATTATGCCCGAAACGAATTTAAACACAAACTATGCCCAGTAGGGGTAGTTTGGTCATTTTAAAGGTTGTAAAAGAGTTTAAGTAGTATCCTGAGTTACAGGTCTGATGTAATCATCAAAAATACTTAGTTTACTGATTTAAAACAGTAAGGTATTGTAGGTATGTGAAATTTATCAATTATAACCAAACTATGCCCCGTAGGGGTATTTTGGTAATTTCACATAAGCCGAAAAGCTCAAAACTAAAGTCTGAGTTTAACAACCTTTGCTTACTGTTAAAATATTATAATTTGCCTCAAATATCAGTAGGTATCAACCCTTGTATGTTTAAAATAATTCTAATACACACTATGCGTTAAAAACGCTTAAAAAGGCGATTAAAGGCCATTTCCGGGTTTGATACTTAAATCTGATATTTTTATTTTTCCAGAAGGCTTAAAATAATTTATTTATCATATGTGATCAGTAGCAAAAGGTTTGGAGTCGTTTAGATATGTAAAACTCATTTTATAGCCCGTAAGGGCAAAACCGACAATTACCGGATTAAGCCTACGACTATAAGTTATGCTCAGCCTAAAATTAATTAAAAATCTTTAAAAATCCCAAAATAATATATTACATCAGTGGGTAAAAGATTTGATATCAAAAAGTAGGCTTAACTAGGCTATACGCTAATTACGCCGTTTTATTAACATAAAGCTTTAATTTTACGCTAACGAGCATAACTCTTATTCTACACCTCAAACTGATGTCAAACTTTGCATACAAGTCTATATATTAGTAATTAAGGTTTCTACTCTTTTACATTTCCAAAAATCACGTTTTAAGGTAATAAGGGCATAACGGTCAACATATGAGCAATTAACGGAAACATGCATATTAATTGGATAACTAATGAACCAAGGTGTAACATCACAGAGGGTTATTCTAACATGTAACCTAGTCCAGTTAAAGCTCTGAGGCATTTCTAAAACATGCCTAAACGGGTCAGAACTGAAAGTCAAAGTGAAAGTCAAACTATGTGACTTTCGATTCCGAACCGGGTATTTACAGGAATTTGTCGGGTTGAACATGTTTAGACATGTTCTTACACTTATTACCAAGTTATAACAATGATCAAACAGGTTGTATATGATCTACATTGCTAATCATGTATAAATTGCAATTAAAACATTCTGTTGACTTTTTAATTACACGTTTGACCCGACATTAGACCTAGTTAGAGTGGGAATCAGGGGGAACCCTTTTGAGGGTTTATTACCCACATAATTACCAACTTATAACTACTTTTAATTCGAGATATGACTGAGCCATTGTGGACTAATCTCGAAGTCAAACCGTAATTACGACGGTTTGACTTTTAGCTATATAACTATGCTAAACTCAATTAAAGAAGGATTAGCTAACTTACAAAAGTCCTAAGCTTGATTAGTGATCTCTTGGGAGTGCCTTGGAGCTCCAGAAATGATCAGATAGCTTGAATGAAGGTGTGAAGACTTGTTGCAAATTCATGGTCCTTTTATAGTGAAAATTTCACCACAAATCTTTGACACTTGGGGTCTACAACCCACCACAACTGATCAACACATGTTCCTAGTGCTTAGGGGGTGTCTAGGGGTCGACCTTTATGTGGAAAATTGGATGAAATCGAGCAGAAAGCACTCAGCAGGCAAAAACCCAAGAAATTCGGAACTGGGCATTCCCCCGCGTGTCGCGACGGTTTCCCCCATGGGCTTCGCGTGTCACGACGCCCCCCGCGTGTCGCGAAGGTTTTCCCGACTCCCTCCGTGTGTCACGACGGCATGTCTGCACAAATCTAAATTTTAGAATTTTGCGATTTGATCCTTGGCTCTTCAAACTTTGATTAGGCACTTGTTTCTTGCATCTTGAACTCTCATAATCAATTTGCAAGGGCTTTAAAACATATACCCACTTTTTTAAGTCCCCGGTTAACTTTATTGTTACCCGAAAAGTCCTAACTTTCAACGTTTACGTTTTAACCCTTCGCACACGAATTTGATCATAACTTTCTCATACGATAACGAAACTTTACGAAATTTAAATCGTGTATTCTAGTGAGCATAATTAATCGTTACAAAGCTTTGGGTTTGTCAAAAGGTCACTCAGAGGTATAACTTAAACATGTTGACATATTTAGCCCCTGTAGTTTGAAATCTCTCACTTTTAGCTTCGCATGATCCATGATTTATTCGTCGGATGTTATAAACATCATGTAGGGTTAATGTACATTATATTTATTCACTGTTTACATTTAGAATATGTATATTCACATACTTTCCATGTTTGTCAACTTTAGTCCTTCTATAATATTCTTTCACACGTTTTAAACATATGACACGTGTCAACACATTATAGGACGTGAATTTTCGAGGTGTTACATTATACAAGAGACGACGGACAAGATTTTACAGGTTCGGGACAACCTGCTCAAAGCAAGAAGCCGACAAAAGAGTTATGCTGATAAGCGTCGCAAACATTTGGAATTCAACGTTGGTGACTTTGTACTTCTCAAGGTATCCCCTTGGAAGGGTGTAGTTTGATTTGGTAAGAAAGGGAAACTCGCTCCTCGCTACGTAGGTCCTTTCAAGATTCCCAAAAGGATTGGCTAGGTAGCGTATCTACTGGACCTGCCTCAAGAGCTCAACAATGTTCATCCTACTTTTCACGTCTCCAACTTAAAAGAAATGTCTAGCTGAAGAAGGACTTCAAGTTCCACTTGAAGATCTTCAAATCAATGAGACTTTACACTTCGTGGAGAAACCTATCGAGATCATGGATCGCGGGGTCAAGCAATTAAGGTGCAATTGAATTCCTATCATTAAGGTTTGCTGGGAAGGAAAATGTGGCACTGAGTTTACTTGGGAACTCGAAAGTGAAATGAAGACTAAGTATCCGCATCTGTTCATTGCATCATTTCTTAAAGGAGGGGAGACTTTAACGCCTCGCTTTTTGTAACTTTCCTTAATTAGAAAGCTTGTGATGTATTTCTATTTTCGGAAACATGTAATCTCTTGTTATCATAATTCGTTTCGAAACGTTGTAAACCCGAGGCATTGATCATAATAAAATTGATTATTTGTGAGAATTATACATTGCTTATTCATATTACTTACATGTTTAATTCATATACACATCCTTAATTCATAATTGCGTGCTTTACTTACAACTAACGTAATCCCGCGACTTAGACATTTTATACCTGCAATACATGATTATTCAATTACAACACTTATCCTTTATACATGTTTGGTACCTAAATGGATGTTTTTATTTTATTATTATACAAGTTTAAATACTTAATTTCATGCTTTATATGTAAATTAAACATTAATACATAAACTATACTCATATACTTAATAAGGTACTTAATCATGTATTTATATTACATAATATACCACTTAATATGCCACATTTCAAACTTTGGGGACTTAATATGGAAAAACACGAGACTTAGGTCGGGTAGGCAAGCCCGTGACACGTGGCCCAGACCATGGATCTGTCCGCGACCCGCGGCCACCCTCAATCCGTGCCCAGCTTCGAACATGCCTCATATTGGTTCATTTGTTGGCTCTCATCTCCCTCCTAATTGCAATTAATACACATTTAACACTAACCCTAATCCCTCCCTATAAATACAACATCTCCCACACTCATTTCCACTTTCCTAACCTTCTAAACACTCTCAAATTCACTCTAAATCTCTCCAAAATATCCAGAATTTGAGCAGAAAGTTTAAGGGTTTCAAAGTGAGTTCTAGCTCACTTCCTCCTCTATTTTCTTCTTGTTTCTTCTTCCATAACACTCAGATAACCTCTAGGAAGGTTTTTCACAAGATTACCACGGTAATCTAAGGTGAAACCTCACCGTATTTGAGGTCCAAAGTGAGTTGTATATTCTGTTTTGTTTAATGTTCTTGTAACATCATTTTCTTTGCTAAACCTTGGTGGAATCTTGAATCCACCAAGCTCACAACTTAACCAATAGTTGTGGGTTTGTGTTGAGATTTATTCCCACCAAGTTATGAGTTTAAAACTCTATTTTCAGTTTATGCATATCATAATCCAAGTGATGAAATCAAGCATGATTCATAATCTTCCATATGATGAACTTGTTACTTGTGAAGTGTGAACCATGGGAGCCTTGGCTTTCCAATCTGGTTCCACTCCTTCACTTGTGAACTTGTGTATAAACACTCAAGTGACTTCCTAGTATCAAAGTAACATAGCCCCGCCTAGCCTCCGACACTTAGGCTTACCTTTCCATCGTGTTGGCTCACCCGGGTTAGGCTTTACTTGGTCACTTGAGCATGCATTAGTTAGGTTTTAATTCTTGTTATTCATGACCCTCCGAATCATCCTTGTGATGATTTGTGTAGGGGTGGATCATACAATGAGGTTAAACCTCCATGCTTGACTTACATGATAATCTCTGATATCTATGATGGACTCAGTTTTAGGATAATATTATAACTATATAAATGTATATATCTATATAACCATGGCTGAATTTGTGATGATAATTAGACCATGAATATTCTTCATAAACTTAGGCTATCACATCCACGTATCCAAGACTCTCGTTATTGATTCTAATGGGCAAATTGGGACCTATGAAACCACACATAATTTAGTGTCATAAACGAGTACTTAGAACTAGATAATACTTTTGTATACATACTTTTTGTACTTTAAATTCCAAATCCGAATCTTCCATCTTAAATCCTTTACTTACACACCTTCGTTTCCCCATGTAGGGTGACTTTGGTGTTCCATCCTCTAACTTACAACTCTTCATGGGATTTCAAAGGAAGCTTTGCTTCCGTGAGTACACTTGACCCTTTTACGCTTTAACGCACTATTGGGTGTAACATGTTTTACTTCAAAATACACAATTCACACAAACATATATTCAATCACTCAATCCATCAAACATGCTATTTGATATGCTTAAGTTGTTATGCTAGAATACATACATGCACTCTATCACTTAGCTAGCCCACCTTAACAAATATAGCGCTATAAGAGTAGCACGCCGCCCGTCGGGGTATTGTAAAGATATTATACATAACGGTCTCGTTCACTTTGTGGTGAGGGATGCACTTTATTCTTGTGGACACTTGGGTTTGACTTTTAGTTATGCATGCTAGTTCAACCTTGTATATAAATTGCCATGTTGGATTTGAGATAAACTTTTGTACTTATGCTATGTATTTAAAATCGTGTACTCGCCAATGCTTTTTGTGTTGAACTATACTTTTAAACATGTTGCAGGTTGATGAGGATGATTATGACGAAATCTAGTAGGGACGACTTTAGAAACTCATAACGAAATGCTAGATTTGTTATCTTATTTTGATTGAACTTGTTGTATTTTGAATTTACAAATGTTGTACTTTGAATTTCCATGTTGTACTTGACAATTTATGCTATGAAATGAAATCAGTTTTTAATTAATTATTGTCACAAGTAGTGTTATGTGTGATGAGCAATCTATTTCGTCTCAATCTGATGTTTCCGCCATCGGTTGGGGTGTGACAGTAAAATACAACATATAAATTATATCGAACAGGGCGTAAAATCAACCTTTTTCGGTACTAATGTTTCTTTGTTTACTTTTAATTTACAGGATCAACAGAGCTTAAACGAACAAAAGGAACAAATTAACAGTAGAAACCAACATAAATACAAAGAAGAAGGATTGACATGACTCGCTGAGCCCCCATCCATATCCAAACCAACAAAAAATAACAAATAGAAGCTTAGCGACGGGGCCGTGCCCACCAGGCATGGGGCCGTGCCCAGTCAAGATTCGCTGCAGAAAAAGACAACAGCAAAAGACAAACCAACATGGGGCCGTGCCAACTCAACATGGGCCATGGTCATCTATAAGATTTGCAGAATCTGAGATAGTACAAGTACACTCACCATGGGCGGTGCCGTTGATACACGGGGCCGTGTTAGTACAAGACCTGACATCTGCAGTTAATGAAGGGAGAGAGAATGAAGGCCACGGGGCCATGCCAGGTGGGCATGGGGCCATGTGAGCACTCTGATTCCAGCTATAAATAGGGGTGCTTGGTTTCATTCCAACTCATCCCTTGGCAAACCACTTCTCTCACTTGCCACCAGTCCACCACCACTACAACACCAACACCCACCACCATCATCCATCTTTCATCTTTTAGAGTGTGTAGTAGTCTTAGGATCCAAGATCGATCATAAGAGTTCTTGTCAAACAAAGGCCATGCTTGGCTAAATCTCTTACATCACTTGGTGAAGACAAATCTTTTATGTATTACTTTTGATTTCCAATCTTTGACAACTTTTTATTTGGGTATGTATTAATGACTTTAATAACTAGTTTTCTATTTTGAAGGTGAATTTTACGTAATCATTTCTTCATGTTTTGTTTATTCACTCATTCGTGTCTTTATGGTCTATCTAAAAGCGCGCTAACTGCCTGGAAGGGGGTTAGAAGGGTGTTTGGGTAAAGTTCTTGCCTCGTTCAGTGTATAGATCCTGCGAGGACCTAATTCAAGCTTAGTAGGACTTCCCTTGAGGCAGATAGCATCAATCGGAGGAAGTAAAAATCCGTTTGTAATCCCTTATCTATAAACTACTATTAAAACATTAAACCGACCTTGCGGGACTGTATCCTTGCTGACTCAGACCAATAGGTTGAGGGTAGCGTCGCTTGGAAGAGGGCCTACCACTTTTCACATTAATAACTTACTTAATTGTCTTTCAATAATCCGACCTTGCAGGACTGTATCCCTGCTGACTCAGACCAATAGGTTGAGGGTAAAGCTGCCTGGAAGGGGGCCTATTACTATAACTTAAAGACAATCTCTTAAAAAGCCTAAAGTGCAGAAATCATCAAAGGATACATAAAAGAGGAGTTGGAACCAAGTGATTCCTTCTTGTCTATTTGTTTTCCTTATATTTTTATTTTCATTTTCTAGTTTATCTTTTAAAACTTTCAAAATTTTTATCAAAATCTGGTTAGATTAGACGTTAACGATAAGCCGGTACTAAAAGCTCTTGTGTCCTTGGACGACCTCGGTATCTTACCATCACTATACTACGTCCGCGATGGGTGCACTTGCTCTAACGTGTGTATAGTGATAGTATTATATCATGTTTTATAAATTTAAAGCTTGATTCGCGAGTAAAAAGTGCTTAAAATATATCTAAAATTTATACACACCCGCACACACGTCAATAAACTTGTTACCAAAACACCAAATCATAATTTTTGAAGTACATTAGATCTTCATTAACAATTTGACCAATATGCTAACTTTTATTTTATAATTAAACCATATTCAGATTTATACAACTTAACTGAATCATCAATTTCTAGTTTGTATAATCTGAAAAAACAATGGTTATTGTTTCATGTTCACTTTGAGTTAGGGTTTAACAAGCATATGTAACTTATAACTTTCAAATAACAGGGGCATATAAGTAGATCATCATGTATTCTATCTCATTCAGAACACACTAGAAGTTAACTTTTGATTTCATCAAAATATAACTCCTTGAAATATTGAAGATGAAGGAACAGAGTGTACCTGGTGCAAAATGAGGGGTTGAAGCGGAAGGAGTTGGCCATGGGAATGAATCTAAATAACAAATTCAAACATAAAGAACAATAAGATGAATGAATTTAAAATCAAATATAGTTACACACCTCGAGGGATATCAATGTCGTAACCCTTGCGATTTTGAAATACGTGATTTGAATCGTGAGGATCTCCATCGTGGGGCTTGGGATTTTGGAAGAGCGATTGAATCTTGACTGGTTTTACTCATGAACGATTTTTGAAGAACATGATCCATGAACCTGATTTCAATCATGAAGGGTTTTCGAAGTGTCTTTTTACATTCTTGCCCTTTGTTGTTGGGGTTTCCTGTCTCATTTAAAACCCATTTAATCTTAGCCCTTGATTGAGGATAATCTATGGATGGAAATTGTTCCTAGAGTTCTCACAAAAATCCATGTTCTCAAGATAACCCTATATATATACATACACACACACGTTTATACTAATGCAACCTTTAATCGGTTTGGTTTTAGTGGAGTTGTCTTGGAGCTTTATTATTATTATTATTATTATTATTATTATTATTATTCTTATTATTTTCTAGTAAATTACAAGTTTTGTCCTATATCTATATACCAAATTGCAGGCAATGTTCTTTAGCGCAAAACTTGACGAGTTTTGTACTTAATGTTTCAAAAGCCTGCACGTTATCTCCTTTGGCACTAACCTAGTTAAATGGTTAAATCCGATCACCCAAGGTTATTTTAGCCTTTTAATCATTTATTTATTATTATAAAAAAACAAAATATTTTTAAAAATTATTATTATTATTATTGTTGTTGTTGTTGTTGTAGTTATTGTTATCTCACAACCAATCCCATCACCATCCCCACCACCCACCCAACCTCCACCATCTCCTGTAACCACCCACTTCCACTGCCGCTAATAACCACCATCAACCACCCACCTACCTTCAATCTAATCCACCACCACCAATCTCATCACCATGCCAGCACTAACCATCCACTTTCACCTCCACCAACAACCACCATTAACCACCCACCCACCTTCATTCTAATCCACCACCACCAATCCTGTCAACATCCCGCCACCAACCACCAACTTCCACCGCCGCCAACAACCACCCACCCTCAATATAATACAGCACCACCACTACCGATCCCATCACCACTGCTAAACCCACCCTTGAGATCTGGGAAGGTTTGAGCTGAGATAGAGAGAGAAGAGAGATATCGTGTGACAGAGAAAAAGAGAGAGAAGGCATATTTTTTTTCTTATTTATACATCTTTTTATTTTTTACAAACTAGTCCCTAAATAAAACTTGTTTTACACAATAGTCCCTATGGAGATGAAATGACAAGAATGCCCTCATGTGTAGGACACATGACCAGATTCAACCAAAAACATTAACTGGGTTAGGGACAAAAGACATAATGTGCAGGATTTTGAAACATTAAGTACAAAACTCGTAAAGTTTTGCGCCCAAGGACACCACCTTGAATTTGGTATATAGATAAAGGACAAAATTTGTAATTTACTCGTTTTTTCAATCAAACTCCATGGGTTTTCCGACAACGTATGGCTCTTTGCAAGTATGGTTTACATCCTTCGGTTTATGGTTGTTTATTTTATTCTCTTTTGACACACTAGTCTTTAAAGATTGTGGCTGTAAAAAAAGAAAAGAAAGAAAGGTTCATTTGGTGAAGATTTATGTGAAGAATTATTCCACTTTTGTACATTCTTAATTGATTTATTTGTTCGTATTTGTCTTCATTTGTTACTAATTTGTATTTGTCTTTGTATTTTCTTTCATTGTTGGGTCCTTATTTGTTGCTACTTACTTTGTATTTTATAACAACCCTCAAGAAAAACCGACACCCTCGAATTATTTCCGACACCCTAATATATTTTAAATGTCCCAATATGACATAAAATACACCCCATACGTGAAAACCGAGCCCGAAATACAATATAGCATTAAAAATAAATAAAAAACAAAGTTTTTGGGGTTTAGGCGGGCCGCGTAAGCCACCCCGTCAGTTTACGCGGGCCGCGACAAGGTTAGGGATGGCACGACCTTGGGCCGCCATGTGGCCCAACACACGTCGAGTCTACTTGATGACCCGGATCACCTACGCGTTGACTATAAGTTGACGCGGGCCGCGTAGGCCCTGTTCTTGTTTTACGCGGGCCGCGAGAAAGTGAGAATTCAGCACTATAAGTAGAAGCCATCGGATCTTCAGTCTGTTCGCTCATTTCTTTCTTTCTAAACGTGATTCTCTTATAGTAGGCATTATACTCGGGTCTAATACCCCCTAAATAGCGAAGTTCTGCTCCGTTGTAAGTATCATAACCCCTGGATACGTATTAGATACGCTGCCCGATTGATCTAGGGTTCCGTAACTGCTGTCGTGGTTCTGCCCGACGTAGTCGTTGGAATGCCGTCTCGGGGAGGTATTACTAATGTTAAAATGGGTTATTATACTAACACGTGTGCGTTTGTGTAAATTATAGACTGTCACCAGGAAACCCTTACGGAAAATCTAAGACATCAATGTGAGTAATCTCCTTTTTGTAAACAGTTTTTACAAAACCTTAACTATTTTACAATGCAAGTTAGCAGTGATTGAGTCTTTGTAATTCTACGATTACTGCCGGTATGTTGGGGTTTTGTATACAAAATGTGAGTAACGTTACCATTGGACGAAGAGTTAGCCAATGTGTAATATGACCCACCAGTCAGGATTGACAGTACTGAATGAGTAATTGGGTAGATATAAACATTGTAATCACCCTCAATACTGTTAAGTTTAAATTAAATTAATGTTTCTTGATTAAAATGGGATTCACTCACCAGTATTTCCCACTGATAAATGTTTTTAAAACGCGTTTCAGGTAACAAATTGTGAAAGCCAAATAGAAGCCAGCTGGACAGCACTGAAGGCTTGGAAAAGTGGCAATAAAGTTACCTAAAATAAAATAGATGTTTTTATTAAATAAAATAGGATTTATTCCTATGAAAACGTGTGTACTACGAACTTGGGTTTTATCCCATGTATTTAATATTATGAAAATGTGGTATTTTACTCTGATCCAATATTTCCTAACTACGGTCCTGATGAAAATTCCGCTGCCAAATTAGACAATACGCGATACCACCAAAACTGGCTCGCGGCCGCCCGTTCCCAGGGATTAGGGATCGGGGGTTGCGACAGAAGGTGGTATCAGAGCTAAGCCACTGATTCAGCCACAGAAGTGTTCTGCTGACATCAAAATTCAAATTGTTAGGAAATAAACTAAGGGAATAAGTGCATAATTGTATTTTATTGCTATGTGTTATTTGACTATTTGTTTGTTTACAGTATGAGCGACCAAGGACCATCTGACGCGTATCGTCAATTGTCTGGTTCGCCTAGAAGCGAAGGCACCTCCTCTTCTCAGCCTGCCCTTTCAGGGTACTCTGCTGATACGGAAGAAGGAATCTTTGTGTTTAAGGCTCAGTCCGAGGAGCCATTTCCTTAGAAAAAGAGGGGATGGTTCAGTCGAGGGCACATGAGCGTAGAAAACGTATGAAAAAGTTGCAAGACCAGAGAGTACTAGCAGTAGCCAAGAGAGAGACAGATGCCTATGCCCAGGATATGATTAATAGGGGTATAGCCAACATCCACATCCTAGCAACCACTGCAGCTGACCCTAATCTGGAGCAAATGATAGCACCCCAACCACAACCACCAATCCCTGACCAACCGATGGAGATAGAAAACCCTGAAAATTAAGTAGAAATGCATGATTTCAATCCGGAAGAAATACCTAGGGTACCTGCACCAAACCCCTTAGACCCAAATTACAACCCCTGGTGGGATGACGTTAGGGACTATGTGCAACGTTACCCGATACATGAAGACACGCCCATGTCAAACATAGGAGCCTACCCATACTTCAAACTGTTAAGGATGCTGATAATAAAAGTAAACATAGCAGTAAGCGACCAACTGAACCAGAAAACAGCGTAAACAATGGGCCCATACTTTAAGCGCCCATTCCCAAAAGAAGAAGAACCATGCCTTATGGTTGTTCTTACAAAGAATTCTGGTCTCGCAAACTAATAGAATTCTCGGGCAATGAAGGACCCATTGCAGCTCTACGCTGGATAGAAAAGACTGAGCCTGTTTTAAAAATATGCAAGTGTGCTGAAGAAGACAAAATAATGTTTGCTTCTAATCTGTTTAAGAACTCAGCCTTAGAATGGTGGAACACTATCCTCCAATCAAGAGGAAGTGATAAGGTTTATAACATGGAATGGGAAGAATTTAAGAACATGGTAGAAAGGAAATTCTGCCCTCCCAATGAAAAGGAACAGATAGCAAATAAGTTTCTGAACTTAAGGATGACCGGGGTAGATAGTAAGGGTTATACTACCACATTCTTTGAATATGCTAGAATAGTACCAACCCTTGCATCACCTGAACTGGTATTAATCTCCCGTTATACCTGGGGATTAATTGGAGAGATTAGACATGTAGTCAAGGCAGCTAGACCTCAAACCATAGAAGAAGCTGTAGAACTAGCCAATACCTTGACATATGAGCTAATCCGTACTAGAGAAGAAGACCAGAGGAGAAACCTAGCTCAAAGGTTTACCCAAGAATTTCGTTCTGGGAATTACAATCGTAGGAATATAGGTTCTACCTCTACACCATATTGCAAGGTCTGCAAGAAAAAGCATTCGGGAAAATTCTTCATTCTTTGCAATTTCTGCAAGATGCCAGGACATAAGGAAGAAGATTGCAGGAGAAAATCCAGTAATGGACTATGCTTCAACTGTGGAGAAAAAGGTCACATCAAGCTGAATTGTCCGATATTGGCTCCAGCTGCGAACAACAAGAACACTAAAAATGCTAGAGCATTCATTCTAACTGCAGATGAAGCCAAGATGATTCCAGAAGTAATAGCTGATACGTTTTTAGTTAATGATGTTTTTGCTAAAGTATTATTTGACTCTGGTGCAAACCAAAGTTTTATTAATACTTCATTTTGCAAACTTCTAAATCAGTCATTAACTAAACTACCACAAGAATGTCTAGTAGAGACAACTAATGGAGAAACGGTTAGGATTTCTGAAATCTTGCAGGGAGCAAGAATAGAGTTTTTAAATCAAAAGTATATTGCAAACCTGTATCCCATGAATCTTGCAGGATTTGATGTTGTATTAGGAATGGATTGGTTAATAGCCAATAAAGCTAATATTTTATGTGATCAAAAGTCAATTCAAGTAAATTCACCAAAGGGTGAAAAGATCAAAATTAAGGAGATAAACCATCTAGATCCACGAAATTCATCTCTGTGATGAAAACTGCAAGCTATATAAGAAAAGGATCTATAGTGTATTTGATTTCTATAATCACTAACACTAAAGGAAAAGAATTAAAAGACATTCCAGTAGTGTCTCAGTTTTCAGATGTATTTCCGGAAGAATTACCAGGACTACCACTGGACAGAGAAGTGGAATTCAGAATCCATCTATTACCAGGAACAGCACCGATTGCCAAAGCACCTTACATGCAAGAATTAAAGAAACAATTAGACGAATTGTTGGAGAAAGGATTTATACAGCCAAGCTCATCGCCGTGGGGAGCACCGATTTTATTTGTTAAAAAGAAGGACGGATCAATGCGTATATGCATTGACTACCGTGAATTAAACAAGGTCACAATTAAGAATCGGTACCCATTAACGAGAATCGATGATCTGTTTGATCAATTGCAAAGAGCTCGATTTTTCTCTAAAATCGATTTAAGGGCAGGATATCATCCATTAAAGGTATAGGAAGAGGACATTCCTAAAACTGCATTTAGAACGAGGTATGGCCATTGTGAATTTACTGTCATGCCATTTGGTTTAACCAATGCCCCAGCCGCATTTATGGACATGATGAACCGAATATGTAAGGCATATTTGGATAACTTCATAAGTGTCTTTATAGATGATATTCTAATTTACTCTAAAAGTAAAGAGGAACATGCAAAGCATTTGCACGCACTTTTAAGTCTATTGAGAAAGGAAAAGCTTTATGCTAAATTTTCAAAGTGTGAGTTTTGGTTAGAACAAGTGCAATTTCTTGGACACTTAGTCAATCATGAAGGAATTCATGTGGATTCAACAAAGATCGAGGCGATTACCAAATGGAAAACCCCTGAGTCACCAACTGAAGTTAGAAGTTTCTTAGTATTGGCCGGTTATTATAGAAGATTTATTCCAGATTTTTCTAGAATAGCCATTCCTTTAACTAAGTTAACCTGTAAATCCATTAAGTTTGAATGGGGACCAAAACAAGAAGAAGCATTTAGAATTCTTAAGCAAAGATTAACCCATACGCCCATACTAGCATTACCAGAAGGAACTGAAGACTTTGTAGTCTATTGTGACGCTTCCAAACTAGGTTATGGATGTGTGTTGATGCAACACTAAAAGGTTATAGCATATGCGTCTAGACAACTTAAGAATCATGAAGAGAATTATTCAACCCATGATCTAGAATTAGGAGCTATAATTTTTGCCCTTAAGATTTGGAGACATTATCTTTATGGTAGTAAGTTTACCATATTCACAGATCATAAGAGTTTAAGATATGTTTTCAGGCAAAATGAATTGAATATGAGACAAAGACGCTGGATGGAGATGCTTAGTGATTATGATTGTGATATCCAGTATCATGAAGGAAAAGCAAATGTAGTGGCAGATGCTTTAAGCCGAAAATATCACGAAAAGCCAAAAAGGGTACGTTCTCTTAAATTAAATCTACAAGTAGATTTAAATGATCAGATAAGAGAAGCACAAGAATCAGTAATCAAGGATGATACTGAAAAACTAAGAGGTATGCTAAAGGAATTAGAACAAGGAACAGATGAAATTTGGAAATTCCATAAGAAGAGAATGTGGATACCTAAATTAGGAAACCTACGTCATCGTATATTAGAAGAAGCCCATAAATCTAAGTATACGATGCACCCAGGAAATGATAAAATGTACCAGGATTTAAGAAAGAATTTCTGGTGGATAGGAATGAAAAAGGACATAGCAACCTATGTTTCTAAATGTTTAACTTGTTCACAAGTTAAAGCTGAACACCAGAAACCCTCAGGTCTATTGCAACAATTAGAAATACCAGTGTGGAAATGGGAATTGATAAGAATGGATTTTGTTACTAAATTACCCAAAACAAAGAAAGGAAATGATACAATCTGGGTGATTGTAGATAGGCTAACCAAGTCAGCTCATTTCCTACCAATGAAAGAAACTTTCACTATGGAATAGTTAGCTAAATTGTGTGTAAATGAAATAGTTTCATTACATGGAATACCTTTATCAATTGTTTCTGACAGAGATAGCCGTTCTACCTCTCATTTTTGGTCGAGTTTCCAAAAGGCAATGGGAACCAAGTTGAATCTAAGCACAACTTATTATCCTCAAACGGACGGACATAGCGAAAGGACAATTCAGACAGTTTTTACAAAACCTTAACTATTTTACAATGCAAGTTAGCAGTGATTGAGTCTTTGTAATTCTACGATTACTGCCGGTATGTTGGGGTTTTGTATACAAAATGTGAGTAACGTTACCATTGGACGAAGAGTTAGCCAATGTGTAATATGACCCACCAGTCAGGATTGACAGTACTGAATGAGTAATTGGATAGATATAAACATTGTAATCACCCTCAATACTGTTAAGTTTAAATTAAATTAATGTTTCTTGATTAAACTGGGATTCACTCACCAGTATTTCCCACTGACAAATGTTTTTAAAACGTGTTTCAGGTAACAAATTGTGAAAGCCAAATTGAAGCCAGCTGGACAACACTGAAGGCTTGGAAAAGTGGCAATAAAGTTACCTAAAATAAAATAGATGTTTTTATTAAATAAAATAGGATTTATTCCTATAAAAACGTGTGTACTACGAACTTGGGTTTTATCCCATGTATTTAATATTATGAAAATGTGGTATTTTACTCTGATCCAATATTTCCTAACTACGGTCCTGATGAAAATTCCGCTGCCAAATTAGACAATACGCGATACCACCAAAACTGGTTCGCTGCCGCCCGTTCCCGGGGATTAGGGATCGGGGGTTGCGACATATTTGGATCTGACTAGACATTCGATTAGAAGACACTGGAATTCTCTTGTTTAGGGTTTGGTTCTTGCGGCTGGATGAAAAGTTTGTCCTGGATTTTGGATTTCAGCAGTTTAGGCGAAAAGTTATTCTTGGAGATGCAAGAAAAAGTGTTTTTTTTTTGCTTTGTTCAACTTGTTTGGTTTGATTTTTCAGGAGTCAAATTGATTTGAGTTTTGTATTTGGTTGTTCTCATATTTGTGTCACTGTTCTCTTTTAGGTTTCAATTATATACAAGATGGATGATTCTCTTTCATCTACACATGCTTTAAAAGTTTCTTTCGATCAATGTGCATATTACAAACAGGAAAATCATTGGAATTCTTAGTGTCCATTGTTTCTTAACAAGACAACACAACAAGATGATACTTTTTAACAAGACAACCTTCATAGGATCAGAATGGTCGTCTTTCTACCAAGGGTTAGAATTTCGGTCTTTTCCCTGAAGGCACATGTTCTCTCTAGCTTCCATGTCCTCTCTTTTTAGCAGCTTACTTCTCCAAAGCCTCCTTACCCTTTAAAAAGGATTCTAAACTCTCAAAGGCTTCTTCCATGGTTTAGGGATTGTTCTCATGGAACCTTCTAAGGAGCTTCTAAACTTTAATGGCGTTCATGAAAGCCGAGACCCTCATTTTTCAATCTCCCCACTGTATGTTAAGCCTTCATTTTTTAATCTTTCCAAGAAGGTCCGAAGGTCTTTATGGTCCTTTTGTAAGATCTGATGCATGACTTTAGCATCTCTCGTGCATCTTGGTTAAGGGGTGAAGTTAGTGAGGAAACTCTTGTATAAATCGTTGAACGAGGTTATGCTCCTTAGGGGTAACCCACATAACCCTGTCCGATCGATGTGTAACCAATTGACGGATGTCAAAGTACTGCCTGAATAAGGCTATACTTTGTTAACTACGTTGAGGTTTTGATCTCGTGATTATCGTTAAAGTTTGATTTGGTTTCTTACACTAATCCATGTCACATTTTGGTTTATCTAGAAATTAGAACTTATAACCAGGGGCTGCTAAACCAGGAAAACTTAGTGGTAAAAGAAAACGTAGCGGTTAAGAAAATCTAGCGATTAAGAAAGCTTAGTGGTTAAGTAAACTTAATAACTAAGGAAACTTAACAGGAAATGAAACTTAACAGCTAAGTAAGCTAAGTAAGTTAATCAATTAATCGGTTAAGTAAGTTAATCGGCTAAGTAAGTTAATTAATTGATTGGCTATGTAACTTACTTAATTAAACAATTAAAATAAATTAATTAGTTAAATAGTTAAAGTAAATTAATCAATTAAATAGCTAAGTTTAACAGCAAAACGGTAAAGTAAGTTTAATAACTTAAAATCTAAATAAATATATAAGGTAGATAAACATCTAAATAGTTATATATGGGGTAGATGGTATATAAGGAAAGTATATATGAGTAAGGTATATATAAGGAAGGTATATATAATATATAAGGAAGTTATATATAAGAAAGGAATATATAAGGAAGACATATTGTAACACCTCGCAAAATCACGACCAGTATAATAAAGATACGTGTCGTGAAGGTTAAATATGTAATGAATTAATCTTGAGGGACTAAAGTCGTAAAACAATGTAAATATGTAAATAAAAGGATCAAATGTGTCATCATGCCAAACTCGTGCCTCTGAATGACCCCATAAGATGTTCGTATTCTTTAATGAAAAAATTGTCGGACATTGAAAGCCGTTTTGCTCAAATTGAAAAAGTTATAAAGTTTAAGGGGTTAAATGTGTCAACATGTTTAAAGTTACCTCTGAGTGACCTTTTAACGTTTCCGAGACTTTGTCATACTTCCTTATACTTCCATAGGTATTGGATATTAATTTTATGGAGTTTCGATGAAAACAAGACTTTTCGAATGATCTTACAACTAACCGGGAGCTTAACGGAGTTAAAAAGTGACCCAAGGCCCTTTAAAGTTAACTATGGGGGTCCTAAGTGCAATAAATGAAAGTTATTTAAACTTAAAATGGACCAGGGACTGAAAATGCAAAGTTTACAAACTGTTTACCGGAAATCCCCATTGTCGCGGCCTGCGTAGACTTCCTATAAGTCTTACGCGGCCAGCGTAAAAGTGCCAGTGACAGAAAACAAGGACAGCTGCATGTTGCAGCCTGTTACACCGCCATTGCATGGCTGATTTCGATACCAGGGACTGAGCAAATGGTTTTCATGCACTAGGGACACATGGGAACATTTGGTAGCAACATAGGGACATATGGATTGATCTTGAAGCCTCGAAATTCCTATATAAAGGCCCCTTGTTGCATTTGTTCACTTGCACACTTGAATATTTTCACTCAATTCACTCTCTAAAGTCTCTTGGAGCTCTAGGAAGTTTTCCTCAGTTCAATTTTCGTGCTAAGGGTTCTTGTAAGCATTCTTAGCTTCTCTAGTTAAGTTTTACTTAGCTTAATGACCGAAAGTCAAAGCTATCGTAATTAAGCTTTGACTTGGTGATTAATCACTAATGGTCCAACCATTATTCGAATTGAAAGTGGCTATGAGTTGGTAATTATGTAGGTAATAAACCCTTAAAAGGGCACCTACTGATTATCACTTTTACTTGCTCAATTGTCGGGTCAAACGGGTCAGTTTTTGCAAATTAATTCATAACTGATAATGTAGAAGTTATAGAACATGTTTTAACATTAAAATAACTTGGTAAATAATATAAGAACATGTTTAGGCATGTTCAACCCGACAATTCTGAGTTTAGGCTAGGTTCGTAACCGAAAGTCGTAAAAGTAGACTTTTGCTTTGACTTTCAGTTCTGACCCGATTTAGCTTGTTTTAGAAATGTCTTAGGGTTCCTATAGGACCATATTACATGTTAGTATAACCCTCTGAGATTATACTATATGGTTCCTTTGAAATCCGAATCATTTGCATGTTTCCGTTAAATGCTTAAATGTTGACCATTATGCCCTTTTGATATTAAAACGTGATTTTTGAAAATGTGAGAGGACAAAAACCTTTATTACTGATTTATACGCATGTCCTAAAAATTGGACATCAGTTCATGGTCTAAAATAGAAGTTATGCGTGATATCGTAAAATGAAAGCTTTTTATTAATTAAATGGCATTTTTAGTATAAATTACATTTAAACCCAAATTTTGACACCAAACTTTCTACCCACTAATGTAATATAATATTTAGAGATTTTTGGAAATTTTTATTAAATTTTAAACTGATCATAACATAGAGTTCATGCATAGGCTCGGTAATTGACGATAATGCCCTTTTTGCTAATAAAATGAGTTTTACACATCCTTTACATGTCAAATCTTTTTCTACTGATTTTATATATTAAATAAATTATTTTAAACAGTAGAGGCTGATCAAAATCTCAGATTTCCTTAATCTACCCGAATATCGTCAAATACCGACTTTTATGCGATTTAGGCGCATAATATGGTTTAAAACCATATTTGGCACCTAAGACTTGTTACCTACTGATGTTGTGGATAAATTTTTTTACTTTAACAGTAAGTAAAAGTTTTGAACTCAAATTTCAAAATTTGACCTTTATAGCATACGTGAAATGACCAAAATGCCCATACGGTGCATAGTTTGGTCATAAATGATAAATTTCACATATGTATGATATCTTACTGATGTAACTTGTTAAAATAAATATTTTTACTGATTATTTTAGACAAGAACCTCAAACTTCTATTTAACCTCTTTTATAAACTTTAAAATGACCAAAATACCCTTACGGGGCTTAATTTGATTTTAAATTCGTTTTGGGCATAATAGAAGGTATCATATTGATATCATAACATATTTTAAGCATATTAACTTATGGAACATGTACATGACTCATTTGGTTACCCGTTATGCATATTCGCGTTCGGTACAGTTTATGTAACTAGTTTGCATAAATTAACCGAAACGGGTCAAACCTTATCATTTTTACTTCAAATCTAGAATGTGTTTAGTTTACCCATATTATACAAGTCTTCATACTTGTCGGGTCTAAATCACATTCTAATCCGGTCTTCGCTTAATCTTGCGTTTTGAACCGTAAACCTTTCATTAAAACTAACTGGTCTAAGTTTAGACTTAAA